>JARQOD010000008.1:120670137-120746661 GCA_033576555.1 Oophaga sylvatica
CTCTAAAGAAAGAGTTAAACCACCATCCGCCACTAAAGTAAGATCTAAGCAATGGTCAGCTGCTAAAGTAGGCCCTAAAAAATCAGTCACTAAAGAGAGACCTAAGGTGTCCAGAAAACTTGTCACTAAACTGTCCAAGCATCAGCCCAGTACATCTATAGAGGCAGATGAACTGTCCGCAGTGTCCAGTGTGGATGAGGATGGTTTTGTGACCATAAAAAGGAAAAATGTCTTTGTGGATTCCTCCAGAAAAGTCACAACAGCACAGAAAACCTCCGATCCTCCAGAGCTGGTGATAAGTCCGGGACGTTACAGTGTACTGGGAGAAGAAGATCAAGAAGAGGCACAAATGGAGCAAAGTCCTTCATGCGCCATAAAAAATGTCCCTGATGAGGTGGATCCTGACTCTCCGGTGTCCACAAAGAGATGGGGCACTGCAGGTGACAGCAGTGGAAGGATGAAGAAGACCAGAAAGTCTAAGTGATCAGGATGCGGCTGAGAATAAGCTCCATTAATGTGAACAGTGAGACGTATCTGAAGGGCAATGCAATGTGAATACGGCCAAGAGAGACTGGAGACCGGGTCCGTCATTCTGGTCCTTCAGTCTGGAGAGAAATGACGGTGTGGGGATTCTTTGTAATAACATGGATGGCAAGGTGGATGGAGTCCCGGAGATCTGTCTGATGCTGGACTCCATCCATTATAGAGAGATAAACATTTATGTTCTGTAGATCAGGAAAGAGCAGAGGGAACTGTTGAGAAACTATTAATGTGTTCTGCTATTATTGTGTCTGTGATGTAACAATGTAATATTTATTTCCCTTATGTATTATTTTGTGATTTTTATGTAAATATTCTGTATATATGTTTGTGAGTTTTTCAAATAAAAAGATCATTATAGTAGTTATATTCTTGTCCATAGGGAGCAGTATTATAGTAGTTATATTCTTGTACATAGGGGCAGTATTATAGTAGTTATATTCTTGTACATAGGGAGCAGTATTATAGTAGTTATATTCTTGTACATAGGAGCAGTATTATAGTAGTTATATTCTTGTACATAGGGAGCAGTATTATAGTAGTTATATTCTTGTACATAGGGGCAGTATTATAGTAGTTATATTCTTGTACATAGGGGCAGTATTATAGTAGTTATATTCTTGTACATAGGGGACAGTATTATAGTAGTTATATTCTTATACATAGGAGCAGTATTATAGTAGTTATATTCTTGTACATAGGGGACAGTATTATAGTAGTTATATTCTTGTACATTGGGGCAGTATTATAGTAGTTATATTCTTGTACATAGGAGTATTATAGTAGTTATATTCTTGTACATAGGGAGCAGTATTATAGTATATTCTTGTACATAGGGGCAGTATTATAGTAGTTATATTCTTGTACATAGGGACAGTATTATAGTAGTTATATTCTTGTACATAGGAGTATTATATTAGTTATATCCTTGCACATAGGCAGCAGTATTATAGCAGTTATATTCTTGTACATAGGGGCAGTATTATAGTAGTTTTATTATTGTACATAGGGGCAGTATTATAGTAGATGCAAGATACAAGTCATCTCCACGTCCCTTGTGTTTCTGACCTTCCTCAGACCCTCAACCTTCCATTCTCCATACTCTTTTGCTTTGAGTGAATAAATTCTCTGTTCTACCTTATGGCCATAATATACAAGGAATGCCCTTTGTGTTTGACCTTTGATCTTCTCCTTCCTCTTCCATCCTTGTCCTCGATTTTTACTTTACAACAAATCCTCCTATGATCTCATGTTACTCCGACATCTTTGATCTGCTCACAGACATTAGATGACTGCTGCCCAGAAATAGCCTCACGGAGCTGCCGATCAGCTGTTTCTCCAGGACAGAAGCTTTTAAAGAAGATGTCTAGGTGAAACAACCTTGGAAATACACTGATGACTTCTACAGACTCCCACATAGCACCACACACCGGCTGCTGGGGCCACTAGACCCTCAGATTGATTACCAGGTTGCTGCAATTAGTTTATGCACATCGTTGACCAAATGAGACGAGGCCATCTGCTCTTTCTCAATGGTTATTAGCTAAAAGGCTTCCAGTTCTAGTTCATGCCTCTGGCTACAAAGTGACCGCACGCCGGGAGTGATGCGGGTAATACTCCCAATGATGTGATACACCACGCATGCTCAATGGGTTCAGGATAGTCTGTGATATCCAAGCACATGCCACATATCTGCTGCATTACCAGTAAGCTGCCTGGACGGGCACCAACAGCCCCAACTGAGGACACAATTGAGCCCCATGCTTATGGGGAAAGGACCAAATATACCATGCCCTTTTTACAGGGAATCTGTCAGTAGGATCAACCTTCCTAAACCGTCTCATGTACATATTAACAAAAATGTGGATTTTTCTGGAATAAGACATGAGACGGCTTAGGAGGGTTGATCCAACTAACAGATTCCCTTTAAGTCACACTGCCCTTCCTTAAAGGAGTTATCCAGTGCTGGTCGAGCAGTGTCAATACCCTTATTACTGCACATATCTCCTGAGACGTGTGCACAACTAGCAGGTATCATCCATGTGTCCTGCTCATTAGGAAGCATGACACCTGCCCATCAAACAAGAATCTCAGCATGTGTGTGGGGTCATAACGGCGTCAGCACAGCTAACCTCTGATGCTGAAGTGACAGATGCCGGATAACTCCTGTAAGTCACCCCAATACCATGACCTCCCTCAAGTCATCACAAAGCCCTGCCCTTTCCAAAGTCACCCCTAAATCTTGCCGTTTTCTCAGCGCCTTGCCCTTCCACAAGTCAGCTAATACCCTCTCCTTCGTCACCCCTACACCTTACCTTTCCTTAAAGGGGATACCTGACTCCAGCCACTTCCACATCAGTGGTGAGTAGGGTCGATGACATAATGACCCCTCATACCTACAAAGATGTGTGAACAATTAGTAGATGTGTGGGGTCATAAAATCATCAGCATCGCTCACCTCCGATGTGACTGGCACTGGAAAACTTAAGTCACCTTACTGTTCATCAAATCACGCCTATACCCTGGCCCTCCCGAAGTCACCCGATACTTTGCACATCTCAGTCACTGTTCTTCCTTATCTCACCTTCTACCTCCTGCCCTTCCTATCCTCCACTCTAGACCCTCATGACCCTCCTCCATCCTCATACCCCTCTTGTCCGCTATACCCAGTCCTCACACTCCACGCCCTCTTGTTCTTTGCCCTTCTTGCCCTCTGTATCCCGGTCCTCCCTTCCCATGCCCCTCTTTTTCCTTGCCCCTATTGTCCTCTGCCATTAATACCCCTAGTCTTCCATCCCATTGCTGATCTTGTCCCATGCCCTCAATACCCCCAGTCCTCTGTCCTTATGTTCCTCTGGTTCCATGCCTTCTACACCGCAGTCCTCACTCCCCGTCTCTCTTTTCTGCTGCCTGTATACACGTCGACCTGCTTGTCCCCATGTCCTTCTATCACTCTGTACTCTCTCTTGTACAATGGTCCTTCTCACCATCCATGCCCATCTTGTTCCCGATTGTCCCATGTTCTCCCTTCTCATGCTCCATGTCCTCTATCCCGCTGTCTTCCACATATTGCGCTGTCTTCCCTCTCTCCTCAGTCTTCCCTCTTGTCCCTTGTTCTCCCTACCAGTCTCCATTTCTCTTGGCCCTCATGTCCCATGCCCTTTCTCCCCATTCCTGACCAGAACATATGCGGCTCGCAGCACTTTGGCACTTCTGGACTCTACCCTCTGTCCCTCTCTCCTCGATCTTGTCCCTTGCCCTCTTTCCCTGGTCCTCTCTTTCTCTCCCCAGTGATCACCAGTTCAACTATGGCTCATCCAAAACCATCAGCACTTTGGCCCCTCTTGTTCCCTGCCCTCTAAAACTCTCTTCAGCTTTCCTCCTTCTTGGTGCCCACTCCTCACCAGTCTGTGTGCAACTCATCCACCACCAGCAGCACCTTGGCTCCTCTGTCCCCTTCCTCGCTCTTGTCCCTTGCCCACTCTTCCTTTCTCCGTGGTCCTCCAACCCTGTCTCCATTCCTTCCTCACTCTACACAGCCGCGCCTCTCCCCGATCCTCCCTTTCTCTCAGGCCTCCCTCTTGTCCTCTGCCCTCTGTTCATCCTGGTCCCGCCGCCTCTCTCACCAGTCCTCCTTCCTTCTCTCCAGTCCTCTCTTTTTTTCCCTGCACTGTCCCTCTCTCCCCGGTCCTCTCTCTTGTCACCTGCCCTCCCTCTCTCCACAGTCTAAACTCCTGATCCATGGTGCTCTCCAGCCAATGTCCGGCTCATCAACTACCAGCAGCACTTTGATCCCTGTGACCCCGGTCTTCCCTCTTGTCAACTTCCCTCTGTCCCTCTCTACCCAGCCTTCCCTCCTGGTCTACACTCTCCCAGGTCCTCCCCTCTTCTGTCTCGAGTCCTCCCTCTTGTCCTCTCCCTCCCGGACCTTCCTTTCTCTCCCCGATCCGCGCGCTCACCTGTCCGTGTGCGGCTAGTTCACCACCAACAGCACTTTGGTCCCTCTGTCCACATATCCCTTACTTTCTGTTCCTCTCTCCTTGGTCCTCCCTCCCAGTCCCAGTTACTCCCAGTCTGTATGAGGCTCATCCACCACCAATAGCACTTTGACCCCTACGTCTCCTGCCCTACCTCTAGTCCCCTGACCTCAGTCCCTCTCTCCATGGACCTCCCTCACTCCTAGTCCCCAGTGCTCATCAGTTCATGCGCAGCTCTTTATCACCTCTGACCTCGGCTTTCCCTCTTGTCCCCTGCCCTCTCTCCCAAGGTCCCCCTTCTCCCCAGTCCTCACCTACTCTTCCCTAGCGATCCCTGGTCCTCCCTGATGCTTACCAGTCCGTGTGAGGCTCATCCACCACCAGCAGCACTTTTGCCCCTCTCCCCTCCCCCCCCTCATGTCCCCTTTCCTTCCCACCTCTCCCTGGTACTCCTCTCTCCCCGGTCCTCACCACCTCTCCCCGGTCCTTCTCTCCTCAGTCCTCCCCACCTCTCCCTGATGCTCACCAGTCCGTGTGTTTCGTCCACCAGCAGTACTTTGGTCCTTCTCTCCCCTTCCTCCCTCTTGTCTTCCCACCATTCCCCGGTCCTCCTCTCTTCCCGGTCCTCCCAACCTCTCCCCGGTCCTCCTCTCTCCTCCCCACCTCTCCCCAGTGCTCTCTAGTCCATGTGCGGCTCATCAACCACCAGCAGCACTTTGCCCCTCTCTCCACTTCCTCCCTCTTGTCCCCTGTTCTCCCCACCTCTCCCCGGTCCTCCTCTCTTCCCTGTCCTCCCTAACCTCTCCCCTGTCCTCCTCACCTCTCCCCGGTCCTCCTCTCTTCCCTGTCCTCCCTAAGCTCTCCCCTGTCTCCCTCTCTTCTCTGGCCTCCCCACCTCTCCCCGGTTCTCCTCTCTCCCCTTCATCCCCTCCTTGCCCCGATCCTCCTCTCTTCCCTTCCTCCCCACCTCTCCCAGGTCCTCCTCTTTTCCCTGTCCTCCCCACCTCTCCCCGATCCTCCTCTCTCCCCAACTGTCCCCGGTCCTCCTCTCTTCCCCGATCCTCCTCTCTCCCCACCTCTCCCCTGTCCTCCTCTCTTCCCTGGCTCCCACCTCTCCCCGGTCCTCCCCACCTGTCCCCGGTCCTCCTCTCTACCCCGGTCCTCCTCTCTCCCCAGTGCTCACCAGTCCGTGTGCGGCTCGTCCACCACCAGCAGCACTTTGGCCCCTCTGGACGCCGCCCCGGACACGCCGCCCGCCGCGGTGGACACCTGCTCACTGAGGGCGGCCGTCGTCTGCTTCACCGCATTGGAGAGTGATGAGAAGAAGCCGCCGCCGCCGCTGCTGGGCTCCGGGGACACAGCCTGCGGCACTGGGGACACGGCGGGCGGCGGGGCGGGTGGCTCCGGTCGCTGCAGGTCGCTCATGTAGCCGTTGGGCAGATTCGCCATGAAGTTACTGTCCGAAAGGCGGCGCCGTAGGTAATTCATCATGTGCCTTGTACTCGCTCCGCTCCTGGTATCAGTAAGGGCCGGTCAGTCACCGGAGACCGAGGGGGTGCTGTGCCGGCAGAACCGGGGTCACGGCTACGTTTCCAGGCACCGGTCCACTCTGCTCCAGTCAGAGCAATCTGGTTAAAGATGAGATCCGGTC
Source organism: Oophaga sylvatica (assembly GCA_033576555.1). Taxonomy (NCBI): domain Eukaryota; kingdom Metazoa; phylum Chordata; class Amphibia; order Anura; family Dendrobatidae; genus Oophaga; species Oophaga sylvatica. The sequence goes on from JARQOD010000008.1 coordinate 120,676,306, forward strand.
ACTACAGCGCCGCTAACATTCCCTGTGCACCGGTCCAGGGGACGAGACCGGGGAACCGCCAGCTGCTCCGGCCGCTCCGCTCGCTGCTCTTCAGTCTGTCTCCTCGGCGACCGAGCGAGATCAGCATCTTCATCCCTGCCCCCCGACACTTGGTCTCGTCTGTCGGACTCTTCCCCCCCTGTGTGTGGTCATGGAATAGTCATTAACTGCAAGGCATTACAGAGCTAGAATGTACCAAGAGGGAAAATAGGGGCGACGAGGCGGGGATGGTGATTCACCTGCATCCCTACCTCTATGCTGCTGGGAAATGGTACAGTCCGGTACCCAAAGGAAGAAGCAGATAAGCAATGATGGAGAGAGGAGCGGAGTCGGGAGACCGGGGCTGAAGAGAGGAGCAGGGTTATCGGGGCTGGGGGAGGAGAAGAGAGGAGCGGAGAGACTGGGGCTGGAGAGAGGAGAGGACAGGAGAGCTCAACCTAGAGAGAGAGAAGAGGAAAGGAGAGACCGGGGCTGGAGAGGAAAGGAGAGACTGGTGCTCGAGAGAGGAGAGGAGAGACCGGAGCTGGGGAGAGAGGAGAGGACAGGAGAGCTCAACCTAGAGAGAGAGAAGAAAGAAGAGACCGAGGCTGGAGAGGAAAGGAGAAACTGGTGCTCGAGAGAGAAGAGGATAACCGGGGCTGGAGAGAGGAGAGGACAGGAGAGCTCTACCTAGAGAGAGAGAAGAGGAAAGGAGAGACCGGGGCTGGAGAGAGGAGAGGACAGGAGAGACTGAGGCTGGAGAGAGAGAGAAGAGGAAAGGAGAGACCGGGGCTGGAGAGAGGAGAGGACAGGAGAGACTGAGGCTGGAGAGGAAAGGAGAGACTGGTGCTCGAGAGAGAAGAGGAGCGACCGGGGCTGGAGAGAGGAGAGGACAGGAGAGCTCAACCTAGAGAGAGAGAAGAAAGAAGAGACCGAGGCTGGAGAGGAAAGGAGAAACTGGTGCTCGAGAGAGAAGAGGAGCAACCGGGGCTGGAGAGAGGAGAGGACAGGAGAGACTGAGGCTGGAGAGGAAAGGAGAGACTGGTGCTCGGAGAGAAGAGGAGCGACCGGGGCTGGAGAGAGGAGAGGACAGGAGAGACTGAGGCTGGAGAGAGAGAAGAGGAAAGGAGAGACCGGGGCTGGAGAGAGGAGAGGACAGGAGAGACTGAGGCTGGAGAGGAAAGGAGAGACTGGTGCTCGAGAGAGAAGAGGAGCGACCGGGGCTGGAGAGAGGAGAGGACAGGAGAGACTGAGGCTGGAGAGAGAGAAGAGGAAAGGAGAGACCGGGGCTGGAGAGAGGAGAGGACAGGAGAGACTGAGGCTGGAGAGGAAAGCAGAATCTGGGGATCGAGAGAGGAGAGGAGAGACCGGAGCTGGGGAGAGAGGAGAGGACAGGAGAGCTCAACCTGGAGAGAGAGAAGAAAGGAGAGACTGAGGCTGGAGAGGAAAGGAGAGACTGGTGCTCGAGAGAGAAGAGGAGTGACCGGGGCTGGAGAGAGGAGAGGACAGGAGAGACTGAGGCTGGAGAGGAAAGCAGAGACTGGGGATCGAGAGAGGAGAGGAGAGGCCAGAGCTGGGGAGAGAGGACAGGAGAGCTCAACCTGGAGAGAGAGAAGAAAGGAGAGACCGGGGCTGGAGAGGAAAGGAGAGACTGGTGCTCGAGAGAGAAGAGACCGGGGCTGGGGAGAGAGGAGAGGACAGGAGAGCTCAACCTGGAGAGAGAGAAGAGGAGCGACCTGTGCTGGAGAGAGGAGAGGACAGGAGAGACTGAGGCTGGAGAGGAAATGAGAGACCTGGGCTGGAGAGGAAAGGAGAGACTGGGGCTGGAGAGGAAAGGAGAGACCTGGGCTGGAGAGGAAAGGAGAGACTGGGGCTGGAGAGGAAAGGAGAGAGACTGTAGCTGGAGAGAGGAAAGGAAAGAAGAGACCGGGTCTGGAGAGAGGAGAGGAAAGAAGAGACGGGGGCTGAAGAGAGGAGCAGGGTTATCGGGACTGGGAGAGGAGAAGACAGACGGGCTGAAGAGGAGCGGAGTGACTGGAGAGAGGAGAGGACAGGAGAGCTCAACCTGGAGAGAGAGAAGAGGAAAGGAGAGTCCGGGGCTGGAGAGGAAAGCAGAGACTGGGGATCGAGAGAGGAGAGGAGAGACCAGAGCTGGAGAGAGAGGAGAGGACAGGAGAGCCCAAGCCTGGAGAGAGAGAAGGGGAAAGGAGAGACTGAGGATGGAGAGGAAAGGAGAGACTAGGGCTGGAGAGAGGAGAGGAGAGACCGGGGCTGGAGAGAGGAGAGGAAAGAAGAGATCGGGGCTGGAGAGAGGAGAGGAAAGAAGAGACTGGGGCTGGAGAGGAAAGGAGAGACTGGGGATCGAGAGAGGAGAGACCAGGGCTGGAGAGGACAGGAGAGCCCAAGCCTGGAGAGAGAGAAGAGGAAAGGAGAGACCGGGGTTCGAGAGAGAGGAGAGGAAAGGAGAGACCGGAGCTGGGGAGAGAGGAGAGGAAGGGAGAGCCCAAGCTTGTAGAGAGAGAAGAAAGGAGAGACCAGTGCTGGAGAGGAAAGCAGAGACTGGGGCACAAGAGAGAAGAGGAGAGACTGGGGCTGGAGAGAGGAGAGGACAGGAGAGCCCAAGCCTGGAGAGAGAAGAGGAAAAGAGAGAACGGGGCTTGAGAAAGGAGAGACTGAGGCTGGAGAGGAAAGGAGAGACTTGGGCTGAAGAGAGGAGCTGGAGAGAGGAACGAAGAGTGCGGGTCTGGAGAGAGGAGAGGAGAGACCGGGGCTGGAGAGAGGAGAGGAAAGAAGAGACCCATTCTGGAGAGAGGAGAGACCAAGGCTGGAGAGAGGAGAGACCGGGGCTGGAGAGAGGAGAGGAGAGACCGGCGCTGGAGAGAGGAGAGGAGAGACCGGCGCTGGAGAGAGGAGAGGAGAGACCGGCGCTGGAGAGAGGAGAGACCAAGGCTGGAGAGAGAGAAAAGAGTACCTGAAAGACCGGGGCTGGAAAGAGAGAAGAGGAAAGGAGAGATCGGGGCAGGAGAGAGGAGAGGAGAGACCAGGGCTAGAGAGAGGAGCTGAGATATTGGTGCTGGGGAAGGAGAAGACAGACGGGCTGAAGAGAAGAGTGAAGAGACCGGGACTGGGGAGAGGAGAGGATAGGAGAGACTGGGGCTGGAGAGAGGAGAGAAGTTGCGCAGAGAGAGGGGGTAGGCAATGTTTCCTGGGATTGGTATCCGGTGTGGGGATCTGTCATGCAGCCCCTTATATCCCAGCTTCCTGGCTCCAGTGGCTGTGACATGGGGTTTCTTCTTTGCCCCGGGAATATTCCAGGCTTTTTGCTTTAGCTGGTACTGGTTTTACTTGTTTCCTCACAAGCAGACATGACTAGCATCCCCCCTCCATTCTAGCCGCTTACAATGGCAGCCTATGGCTTTTGGTGCATGTACACAGGCAGGAACCTGGAGATGTGATCACTCCTGATGGTATACACTATATCCCCTCGGGAGAGACGGCTGGTGAAACACAAGCAATGTGCGAGGCGGAGGACCAGCAGCCGAGAGTCATAGAGACTTCTAAAAATAATCATCCGCGGGGAGACGAGACCTGTGGTGTAATGAAGAGCAGCCCGTGCCCATTGTGACACCATTATATCAGTAATTGTATTCATTGCGAGAATGTGGAGAGTTTCCGCCATCTTTGTATAATAGGGGGAGGGCGACCACTGCTCCCAGCACAGGGAGAGGTGAAAGAAAAATTGTCCCTGTTGCCCATAGCGACCAATCACAGCACAGATTTAATTTTACCAGAGCAGCTGAAATAATGAAATCTGCGCTCTGATTGGTTGTTAAGGACAACAACAGTTTTTTATTAGCCATTTTAATAAATGAGGCCCAAAATCATCTCATGTTTGCGAGAGAAATGTGAACACATTAGGTTGTTGGTGGTGGGACCCATCAATGTGTATGGAGGGGCAGCCATATCACTAAGTGTCTGCTACCTGGCTGTGAAGTTAGATGTTTTTAGCCTTATGCCTACCCATTTGTAACAGATACACTCTAAATACTGCATACAAACCCAAAAATGGATTAGACCCCCAAAACCAATATAAGTATTCTAAATACTGACTTTTCTAAAGAAGTATGGCCCTCCTAATACACACCCCTAAGATAACCAATAATACAGACCCAAATAATAAAGACCCCAACCCAGAACCATCCTAACACAGACTCCACCTAAATGCAGACCCCAGACCAGAACCCCCTACAGTGGGTATGGAAAGTATTCAGACCCCTTTAAATTTTCACTCTTTGTTTCATTGCAGCCATTTGGTAAATTCAATAAAGTTCATTTTTTCTCATTAATGTACACTCTGCACCCCATCCTGACTGAAAAAAACAGAAATGTAGAAATTTTTGCAAATTTATTAAAAAGAAAAACTGAAATATCACATGGTCATAAGTATTCAGACCCTTTGCTCAGTATTGAGTAGAAGCACCTTTTGAGCTAGTACAGCCATGAGTCTTCTTGGGAATGATACGATTTTACACACCTGGATTTGGGGATCCTCTGCCATTCTTCCTTGCAGATCCTCTCCAGTTCCGTCAGGTTGGATGGTGAACGTTGGTGGACAGCCATTTTCAGGTCTCTCCAAAGATGCTCAATTGGGTTTAGGTCAGGGCTCTGGCTGGGCCAGTCAAGAATGGTCACAGAGTTGTTCTGAAGCCACTCCTTTGTTATTTTAGCGGTGTGCTTGGGGTCATTGTCTTGTTGGAAGGTGAACCTTCGGCCAAGTCTGAGGTCCAGAGCACTCTGGAAGAGGTTTTCATCCAGGATATCTCTGTACTTAGCCGCATTCATGTTTCCTTCAATTGCAACCAGTCGTCCTGTCCCTGCAGCTGAAAAACACCCCCATAGCATGATGCTGACACCACCATGTTTCACTGTTGGGATTGTATTGGGCAGGTGATGAGCAGTATACAATACCAAGGAAAAGAAGGAGCATGAATCTTATTTCAAAAAATATCAAAATTTATTTTATACAATTTTAAAATTGCCAACAATAAAGGCCCAAAAAGGAAACAGAGGTGTGGCGAGGAAAAGCTGTCAGTGTAAGAGACAGCAACAGACTAATACATCGCCAGGGTAAGACTCAAGATGTGAAGCCAGCATGTTAACATAACAATGTAAGCCTAGGATAATTCCAATAGTGTCTATTATCAGTACATGGCCACATAAGATGTGCAATAGGTCTTGCTTACCCATATTGTAAGGCTGAGTCTGTGCGTCCCTCCGAAGCTGACCCCTCTGACGCGCGTTTCGCGGATGTGCTTTTTGATAAAGCACATCCGCGAAACGCGCGTCAGAGGGGTCAGCTTCGGAGGGACGCACAGACTCAGCCTTACAATATGGGTAAGCAATACCTATGATTTGCTATTGCACATCTTATGTGGCCATGTACTGATAATAGACACTATTGGAATTATCCTAGGCTTACATTGTTATGTTAACATGCTGGCTTCACATCTTGAGTCTTACCCTGGCGATGTATTAGTCTGTTGCTGTCTCTTACACTGACAGCTTTTCCTCGCCACACCTCTGTTTCCTTTTTGGGCCTTTATTGTTGGCAATTTTAAAATTGTATAAAATAAATTTTGATATTTTTTGAAATAAGATTCATGCTCCTTCTTTTCCTTGGTTGTATATTCTTGGGAGTTATTCTTACCTGGTTGGCTCTGGGGCCAAGTTATCCTTGGGGTGATTATATATTCACCATTAATTGATTTACTATTTTTATGACTTTTCGCTTTAGGTGATGAGCAGTGCCTGGTTTTCTCCACATGTACCGCTTAGAATTATCACCAAAAAGTTCTATCTTTGTCTCTTTAGACCAGAGAATCTTATTTCTCATAGTCTGGGAGTCCTTCATGTGTTTTTTAGCAAACTCTATGCGGCTTTCATATGTCTTGCACTGAGGAGAGGCTTCCGTCGGGCCACTCTGCCATAAAGGCCCGACTGGTGGAGGGCTGCAGTGATAGTTGACTTTGTGGAACTTTCTCCCATCTCCCTAACGCATCTGTGGAGCTCAGCCACAGTAATCTTGAGGTTCTTCTTTACCTCTCTCACCAAGGCTCTTCTCCCACGATTGCTCAGTTTGGCTGGACGGACAGGTCTAGGAAGACTTCTGGTGGTCCCAAACTTCTTCCATTTCAGGATTATGGAGGCCATTGCGCTCTTAGGAACCTTGAGTACTGCAGAAATTCTTTTGTAACCTTGGCTAGATGTGTGCCTTGCCACAATTCTGTCTCTGAGCTCCTTGGCCAGTTCCTTTGACCTCATGATTCTCATTTGGTCTGACATGCACTGTGAGCTGTGAGGTCTTATATAGACAGGTGTGTGCCCTTCCAAATCAAGTCCTATCAGTTTAATTAAACACAGATGGATTGCAATAAAGTAGAATCATCTCAAGGAGGATCACAAGGAAATGGACAGCATGTGACTTAAATATGAGTGAGCCAAGGGTCTGAATACTTATGACCATGTGATATTTCAGTTTTTCTTTTTAGTAAATTTGCAAAAATTTCTACATTTCTGTTTTTTTTCAGTAAAGATGGGGTGCAGAGTGTACATTAATGAGAAAAAATGAACTTTTTTGAATTTACCAAATGGCTGCAATGAAACAAAGGGTGAACAATTTAAAGGGGTCTGAATACTTTCCGTACCCACTGTATGTACAGACCCAAAATTAGAACCATCTTGTGTACTGTACAGACCCCAGACTAGAACCCTCCTGATTACAGACCCCTGATTAGAACCCTCCTGAGTACAGACCCCAGACTAGAACCCTCGAGTACAGACCCCAAACTAGAACCCTCCTGAGTACAGACCCCAGACTAATCCTTCACTGTATACAGACCTCAGACTAGTTCCTCCTTGTATACAGAACTGTCATATATACATATCTCAAACTAGTCCCTCCTGTATACAGACCCCCAGACTAGTTCTTCTGGTAAATAGATCCCAGACCAGTCCCTCCCTGCATATAGAACCGTTTTATATACAGACTTCAGACCAGTACCTCCTTGTATACTGACCCAAGACCAGAACTATCCTGTATACAGACCCCAGTCTAGTTCTTCCCATATATAGATCCCAGATCAGTCCCTGTATGCAGAACCATCCTATATACAGACCTCAGACCAGTCCCTCCTTGTATACAGACCTCAGACTTGAACTGTCCTGTATACAGACCCCAGACTAGTTCTTCCCAAATATAGATCCCAGACCAGTCCCTCCCTGTATATAGAACCGTTCTATATACAGACCTCAGACTAGTCCCTCCTTGTATACAGACCTCTCAGACTTGAACTGTCCTGTATACAGACCTCAGACTTGAACTTTCCTGTATACAGACCCCAGACTAGTTCTTCCCGTATGTACTGTAGATCACAGACCAGTCCCTCCCTGTTTATATAACTGTTCTATCTACAAACCTCAGACCAATCCATCCTTGTATACAGACCCCAGACAAGAACTGTCCTGTATACAGACCCCAGACTAGTTCTTCCCATATACAGATCACAGACCAGTCCCTCCCTGTATATAGAAACATTCTATATACAGACCCCAGACTGTTTTTTCGCGTATATAGATCCAAGACCAGTCCCTCCCTGTATGTAGAACCGTCCTATATACAGACCTCAGACTAGTCCCTTATTGTATATGGACCCCAGACTAGAACTGTCCTGTATACAGACCCCAAACCAAAACCTTCCTATATGCAGAACCCTACTGTATAAAGATCCTAGAGAAGACCTCAGCTGTATCCAGACCTTCCTGTGTACAGAACCCAGACCAGTCCTTTTCCTGTAAGCAGTCCTCAGACCAGAACCCTTCTGTATATAGAAGCCAGACCAGTCCCTCCCTCTAAAGAGCCCCAGGCTAATCCCCTTGTATATAGACCCCAGACCCGAACCCTTCTGTATATAGATCCCAGATCAGACCTACAGTCACTTACCCTACCATTTACCCTTCTTCCTCTTCGCTCCTGGCTCTGGGGCAGGATGTTATTGGTGGTAGAACACTGGAGTGACTGCAAAGGTGGGAAGAGCCTGGTACATGTAATTTAAAGGGAATCTGTCACCTCATTTTTCGTATATAAGGTGCGGCCACCGCCATCAGGGGCTTATCTACAGCATTCTGTAATGCCCCCGATGCAACCTGAAAGATAAGAAAAACGAGTTATATTATACTCACCCAAGGGGCGGTCCGATGCAGTCCGGTCCGATGGGTGTTGCAGGTCCGGGTCTGGCGCCTCCCATCTTCTAGCGATGACATCCCCCTCCTTGCTTCTGTCACGCTCCTGCGCAGGCGTACTGATCTGCCCTGTTGAGTACTGCAGTGCGCAGGCGCTGGGCTAATCTGACCTTTCTCGGTGCCTGTGCACTGCAGTACATTGCTCTGCCCTCAACAGGGCAGATAAAGTACGCCTGCGCAGGAGCGCGCCAGAAGCAAGGAGGAGGACGTCATCGCTAGAAGATGGGAGGTGACGGACCCGGACCTGCGACGCACATCAGATCGGACTGGACTGCCCCCCGGGTGAGTATAATCTAACTTGTTTTTCTTATCTTTCAGGTTACATCGGGGGGGCTTATCTACAGCATCACAGAATGCTGTAGATAAGCCCCTGATGGCGGTGGCTGCAGCTTATATACGAAAAATGGGGTGACAGATTCCCTTTAAAGATATGGTGACTGGGAGCTTAGTGATTCTTCTGAGAGATTTACTTTCTTTCAGGAGTCTCTTCATGAGTCCTCATTAAGATTTATTCATTTTACTCACATCTATAGCACCATTAATTCTGCAGCGCTTTACAGTGGGGATCATCATCTTTACTGTCCCTTTTGTTGCTCATAAACTGAATTCCCTATCAGTCTGTCTTTGGAGTGTGGGAGAAAACCTCCTACCAATCTCAAGAATGGTCCAGTCTGCAATAACATGAATGGCAGTTCGGGAAGCCTAGGAATGCGCCACATAATGGGGTGGTGATAGCCATGTAATCTTCTGACGAACAATTACTTATCTTTATATGTTGAGAGTCAATAAGGAGCAAATGAGGGAGAGTGAAGAATAAGCCAGCATTGATTGTCTGCCGGGCAGTTGACCACCTTACAATACCTGAACCCTCTCCAGTGATGACCAGAATCATCCACTGGTCAACACAAAAAAATCATCAGCAAAGGTAATATGTCTGTGTTATGGAGTTTGATGTGCTGATTCCAAAAATATGCTTAGTTTTGCTCTATCACATAAAGTTTCTGAGATAGAAGTATTTTTGTTATTACGTTATTTCTGCATTTTCAGTGTATGTGTTTTTCCTTTGTTATTCCCATTTCTTTGTTTGTCTTTCTTGTGAATTTTCTTACAGGGAAAACATCAGTAAAGGTTTTAGTGAGTTTTATGGGAAGGAATAGTGACAGTGCAGTCAGCCAATGACTGCTTCTCAGAAAGTCACATGATATAGGGGGGAGCTAACTGTTATGAGGCGGTAAGATTTGAGTCAGTCAGATGAGGATGGTGATGGCAGCCAGGACTGGTATGTGAGACTCTGACAGGAGACCGGCCTCTACAGGGATCTGAGCCCTGCCACAGGGAGATAGAAGGAAAGGCAGCGGACAGCCGCCATTGTGAGAGGATTGTCACTGCATTTCTGGGAGGGCAAGTCACCTCAGAGGGAAGAAAACAGCTCAGCCACTGAGGTGTAACTGAGTGAGGGTCTCCACAGAGAGAGGACCTGAAAGCAGCCGATATCACACTGAGAAACTGCCTGTCTGAAAATGTTCATCTGTAAGGAATAGGCTGACCGGTTACCTCACAACTGTATATAGTTATCTACCAGATCACCTCCTGTAACATCAGTGCTAAATACAAGCTGCCTCTGTCATCTCTGGGGAATATCTACATGTAGTCAGTCAGCTCATCTGTAAGGAATAGGCTGACCCGTTTACCTCACAACTGTATATAGTTATCTACCAGATTACCTCCCGTAACATCAGCTCTAAATACAAGCTGCCTCTGTCATCTCTGGGGAATATCTGCATATAGTCAGTCAGCTCATCTGTAAGGAATAGGCTGACCCGTTTACCTCACAGCTGTATATAGTTATCTACCAGATCACCTCCAGTAACATCAGCTCTAAATACAAGCTGCCTCTGTCATCTCTGGGGAATATCTACATATAGTCAGTCAGCTCATCTGTAAAGGGTATGCCACACTGAACAATATCGCTAACGGGATCGCTAAAAAACGTCACTATTTAGCGATCCCGTTAGCGATGTTGTTCAGTGCGGCAGCTGCCAGCGACGAGCTTCCTGCTGTGATCTCGCTCGTCGCTGGAATCGTTCCGGACCCTATTTTCTCGTCGGCGCTCCCGCTGGGTAAGTATATATCGCTAGTGTGGCACCTTTTCTTAGCGATTTAGCGGTACTTTTGTACCGCTAAAGTCGTTAAGATCGCTAACGGCGATAGTGTCGTTAACTATATCGCTAAATGTGGCCGCACTTAGCGATATAGAAACAATCCCGCTAGCGATCGCATTAGTATGCGTCGTTATCGTGATCGCTAGCGGGATTGTTTAGTGTGGCAGTACCTTAAGGAATAGGCTGACCCGTTTACCTCACAGCTGTATATAGTTATCTACCAGATCACCTCCTGTAACATCAGTTCTAAATACAAGCTGCCTCTGTCATCTCTGGGGAATATCTACATATAGTCGGTCGGCTCATTGCATTTTTTTTTTAGTTTGTCACCACCATTGAACTGAACTTACTCTACTGTTTGATCTGATTTAATAGAGAAAAATGCCCCGACAGTATAAATCATCTTGTGGTTCTTTTACACCAAAAGGCCAAGTACGTTCAATCACTCATGAGATTAAAAAGATGTACCCCACCCTCTGGAATTCCACGCCTCAACATGTACGATTATCCACCACCCTTGGATCCTTCAGACGGAACCTGAAAACCCATCTCTTCAGGAAAGCCTACAGCCTGCAATAACCATTCCGCCTCGCCGCCACCAGCCGATCTGCCGCCTCGCCGCCACCACCCTAGCTGCCGCCACGCCGCCACCACCAGAGCTGCCACATTGCCGCCACCACCAGAGCTGCCGCACCCCCGACCTTCTGTTTCTTCCCCATTATCCCGTAGAATATAAGTCCGCAAGGACAGGGTCCTCTCCCCTCTGTACCAGTCTGTCATTGTAAATTTGTTTACTGTAAACGATATCTATAACTTTGTATATAGCCCCTTCTCATGTACAGCACCATGGAATTAATGGCGCTATATAAATAAATAATAATAATAATAAATAATAATAATAATGTACCAGATGTACTTTAAGTGTTCACTTGGTGATCAAGACAAAAGCTGGATCCCTCATGTGATATGCTCAAGTTGGTCAAATGGTCTTCGTGACTGGTTGAATATGAGGAAAGTGGCTATGCCATTTGCTGTTCCCATGATTTGGAGAGAACCCAAAAATCATAGTGATGACAGCTACTTTTGTTTTGTTAAACTGAAGGGCTTTTCTACAAAGAACAAACGTAAGATTAATTACTCTGAACTTGAATCGGCAATTAGGCCAGTTCCACATGATGGTACCATGCCAGTTCTCGTACCACCATTGTCTGGATTGGATGAAAATGAAGTAGAATCTGAAGACCATGGAGCTGAAGCTACTGGCGAAGACATGGAGACCTCAAGTCAAGATGAGTATGTACCTGATGGAGCATCCAGAACGCTTTACTCAACATGAATTAAATGATCTCATCAGAGACCTTTCATTGTCAAAGCTGAACTTCTTGCATCTAGGTTGAAACAGAAGAATTTTCTTCATGATGATGTCAGTGTGTTATTACCGAAACAGAAGTAACACTTTAACACAATTTTTCGCAGTTGATGGACCAATGGTGTACTGTAACAATGTGAATGTCCTCTAAGAAGAACTGAATTGAGTATTTTGTTGCAGATTGTTTATTGACTCATCCCAGAGAAGTTTGAAAGCAGTGCTGCTTCACAATGGAAATATGAAACCATCAATCACTATTGCTCACTCATGTCATCTAAAGGAAAATTATGAAAATCTGTCAGTTGTTTTGGATGCTATACAATATAAGCATCATCAATTGAATATCTGTGGAGATTTGGTAGTGATTGGTCTGCTAATGGGAATGCAAGGAGTTTTCACAAAATATTGTTGCTTCTTGTGTTTACAGGACAGTAGAAATACAGTAGAGCATTATGTTCGTCGTGATTGGGGACAGAGAAACATCTATGCTCCAGGTAGAGACAATGTTCAGCATAATCCTTTAGTTGTTCCAACAAAAATCTTTCTTCCTCCACTACATATAAAGTTGGGATTGATTAAAAACTTTGTGAAAACCATGGCAAAGACAAATTCACAAGGGTTCCAGTACATTTCACAGAAAATCTCCAGCATTTCACCAGCAAAACTGAAGGAAGGGGTATTTGTTGGTCCTCAGATCAGAGAGCTTATGAGAGATGATCTTTTTGAAGGAAATCTAAATGAGAAGGAATTGAGATCTTGGAAAAGCTTCAAGTGGATCTGTGAAAACTTCTTAGGAAAACAAAATCTCCAGAAAGGGGTAAGGAAAGGGAAGAGAGGGGGGAAGAAGAAGAGGAGAAAGAGAAAGGAAAAGAAGGGAAAAGAAGTGGGAAGAAATAGATGAAGAAGAATTGGTAATTTGGGAGGATGAAGAATGAAGAAGAATAGTGAAAAAAGTGAAGAAGAAGAAGAAGAAGGAGGAGGGAGGGAAAAAAAGAAAAAGGATAGAAGGAGGGAATGGGGAAAGAGAAAGAGATGAAGAAGAAAGGGGAAAGGAAGGGAAGAAGAAGTAGGAATAAAGATAGAGGGAATAGAATTTTAATGAGTAAGAGAGGAGAATGGAAGAAGAAGGAGAAGAAAAAGAAAGGAAAAAGGAAGGAGAAGAGAAGGAAGAAATGGGTTAAAAAGGGAAGGGTGTAGGAAGTAAGTAAAAATAAGAGAAGAAATGGAAAAGAAAAAGGAAGAAAAGGAAAGAGAAAAAAGAGAAGAAGAGGAAGAAGGAAAAGGAGAAGAAGAAGGGAAGAAAATAGGAAAAAGAAAAAAATTTAAAAGGAGAGAATAAAAAGAAGAAGAAGGAGATAAAGGGGAGAAGGAGGGAAGAAAGTGGGAAGGAAGAAGGGGAAGAAGAGAAGGGGAAAGTAGAAAGGGGAAGAGAGGGAAGAAGAAAAATTTAAAGGAAAAGAAGGAAGAATAGAAGGTAAAGGAGAAGCATGAAGAAGGAAGGAAGAGATGAAGGAAGAGGGAAGTGAGAGAAAGAAAAGGCGGAAGGGGAAGGAAGAAAGAAAGGGAAGAAAGGAGGATTGAGAATAGAAGAGAGGAGGAAAAGAAGGGAAGAAGAAGAAGAAGAAGAGAGAAGGACAGGAGGGAGATGGATGAAGAAGGAGGAAGAAGGGGAGGAGTAAGGAAGATGTAGAGAGGGGAATAAGATAGAAGAGATAGAAGGGGGGAGAAGAAGGGGAAGAAAAAGATGAAGAAAAGGGAAGGGGAAGAGAAAAAAGGGGAAAAAGATAAGAAAGAAGAGAAGAGAAGAGAAAGGAAGAAGAAAGAGAAGGAAGAAAGAAGAAGAAGAGAAGAAGAAGAAGAAGAAGAAAGAAAGAGAAGAGAAAGGAAAGAAGAGAAGAAGAAAGAAGAAGAAGAAAGGAAGAGAGAAGAAGAAGAAGAAGAAGAAAGAAGAGGAAGAAGAAGAGAAGGAAGGAAAGGAAGAGAAGAAGAAGAGAGGAAAGAGAAGAAGGAAGAAAGAGAAGAGAGGAAGAGGAGAAGAGAGGAGAAGGAAAGGAAAGAGAAGGAAGAAGAAGAAGAAGAGGAGAAGGAAAGGAAAAGAAGAAGAAAGAAGGGAAGAGAAGAAGAGGAAAGAGAAAGAGAAGAAGAAGATGAAGAAAGAGAAGAAGAGAAGGAAGAAGTGGGGAAAGAAAAAGGGAAAGAAGGATGAAGAAAGGAAGAGAAGAAGAAGAAAGAAGGAAGAGGGAAAGAAGAAGAGGAAAGAGAAGAGAAGAAAGGAGAAGAAAGAAGAAGGAAGAGAAGAAGAGAAAGAGAAAGAAGAAGAAAGAGAAAGAAGAAAAAAAGAAAAGAGGAAGAAGAAAGGAAGGAAAGAAGAAAAGAAGAGAGAAGAGGAAGAAAAGAAAGAGAGAAGAAGAGGAGAAGAGAAGAGAAGAGAAAGAGAAGGAAGAAGAGAAGAAAGAAGGGAAGGAAGAAGAAGAGGAGAAGAGAGAGAAAGAAAGAAGAGAAAAAAAAGGAAGAAAGAAGAGAAGAAAGAAAGAGAAAAGAAGAAGAAGAGAGAAAAGAAAGAGAAGAGAAAAAAAAAAGAAAGAAGAAAAAAAAGAAGAAGAAAGAAAAGAAAGAAAGAAAGAGAGAAGAAGAGAAGAGAAGAAGAAAAGAAAAGAAAGAAAAAAAGAAGAGAGAGAGAGGGAAGAAGAGGAGAGAAAGAAGAAGAAAGAAAGAAAGAGAAGGAAGGAATATGTTGAAGGTGTTGAGGAACTGCTAAATGCATACCAGTGTCTTGGATCCTTGGATCCTTATCCTAGGTCATGTGATAAGGCTCGTTAAAGGGTCGACATTGACTTGTAGGATTGCTACCTTCCAAAAGGTGGCACTAGAGTTCTAGCTCTCTTCCTCTCTGAAGAGACAATTTGCATAATTAGCATATTTCCCAGAGGAGCATTGCGGCTTTAAGTCTCCTCATCTGCATGCTTAGCATGTTGATCTCCGCAAGGAGTGACGATATTTCTTGGACAATGGTCTGACGCCTCTCACACAGCCAAACCAGATCTCCGCTTTGCACTGACGAGGGCTGAACCCCGAAACACAGTGTCTGCAAATTGAGATTCTGGTTTGGCTATTATCCTAGGTCATGTGATAAGGCTCGTTAAAGGGTCGACATTGACTTGTAGGATTGCTACCTTCCAAAAGGTGGCACTAGAGTTCTAGCTCTCTTCCTCTCTGAAGAGACAATTTGCATAATTAGCAGTGTCTTGGATGTCGCATGTCTCTGAAAATGCACTTTTTGCATTCACATTTAGATTTCTTCCCTCAAAATCTTGGGGATGTAAGCGATGAACAAGGCGAGCGGTTTCACCAGGACATTAAAGTAATGGAACACCACTACCAGGGTTTTTGGAATGACTCAATGATGGCAGATTACTGTTGGATGTTATACAGGGACAACCCTGGAAAATCGTATCAACGACAGTCTACTATCAAGCACTTAATTTCTACTCATATTTTGGTTTCTATTTTGCATGTGAAATTATTTTGGTTCAATAAAAACTGTTTTGTAAGGTGAAACATTTTTTTCTGATATGTAGATTACTGTTTTCTTAATGTCGCCAGTATATTTCCTATACCTTATAATAATGATGCTGCTCCATGGAAACTATACGTGCTACAAAAAAACTATATACATTTTTTAAATCAGGACAAAAAGATGATTCAGAAAAGTACAAAGTCACCTGCAATGATTACAAAAAATATTTTTTGTAGACCTGTGTATCACAGTGGAAAAGACAAACAAAAAACATGACCCATATGAAGAGAGAGGTGTATGGCGGCGTACGGTGAGTGACAGCGGCAATCTGCTGGAGATATCTGGAAAGATATGAGCGTTTCCTACAGTGCTGTGCTGCCAAATATTTGCGTCCAGATATGCGGGGATAAAGGTGATATTACTCAGGGATAGGAAACTGAGCTACATGGGGTTCAGTAAACTATCTAGGGGAATCCAGATGAAGATCTAGTTGCCAACCGTTCCCATTGTAACAGTAAAGATGTGATCTTGTGTTTGTTGGCTGGGGGTGCACAGCTTCTGGAATGATGAGGGTGGTAGCCTACAAAGTACCATGCTATCACCAGAGTGCTTAATATTGGCTGGTAATTACATCACATGGCAAATCTCATCATTCTTTCATCATACTAATAATACCCGTTGACTGTTAGCACAGAACCAGCAGAAAACTGCAAGGATACCTGCTGATCCTTAGGGATCATTCCACCTGTTCAGCCTTCAGATAACTACACCTGTACCCTGCAGATCACTACACCTGTATCGTGCAGATCACACCTACACCCGCTGATCACTACACCTGTATCCTGCAGATCACTACACCTGTATCGTGCAGATCACACCTGTACCCTGCAGATCACTACACCTGTATCGTGCAGATCACACCTACACCCCGCTGATCACTACACCTGTATCTTGCAGATCACACCTGCACCGCGCTGATTACTACACCTGTATCCTGCAGATCACACCTGCACCGTGCTGATCACTACACCTGTATCCTGCAGATCACACCTGCACCCCACTGATCACTACAGCTGTATCCTGCAGATTACACCTTCACCCCGCTGATCACTTCACCTGTATCCTGCAGATCACACCTGCACCCCGCTGATCATTACACCTGTATCCTGCAGATCACACCTGAACCCCGCTGATCACTACACCTGTACCCTGCAGATCACTACACCTGTATCCTGCAGATCACACTTGCACCCCGCTGATCACTACACCTGTATCCTGAAGATCATTACACCTGTATCGTGCAGATGACACCTGCACCCCGCTGATCACTACACCTGTATCCTAAAGATTAGTACACCCATATCCTGCAGATCACTACATTGTATCCTGTAGATCACTACACTGTATCCTGCAGATCACACCTGTACCCTACAGATCACTATACCTCTATCCTGTAGATCACACCTGCACACCACAGATCACTACACCTGTATCCTGCAGATCACACCTGAACCCCACTGATCACTACACCTGTATCCTGCAGATCACTACACCTGTATCCTGCAGATCACACCTGCACCCCGCTGATCACTACACCTGTACCCTGCAGATCACTACACCTGTATCCTAAAGATTAGTACACCCATATCCTGCAGATCACTACATTGTATCCTGCAGATCACTACATTGTATCCTGCAGATCACTACACTGTATCCTGCAGATCACTACATTGTATCCTGCAGATCACTACATTGTATCCTGCAGATCACTACATTGTATCCTGCAGATCACACTTGTACCCTACAGATCACTATACCTCTATCCTGTAGATCACACCTGCACACCACAGATCACTATATCTGTACCCTGTAAATCACTCCACCTGTACCCTGCAGAGATCACACCTGTACCCTGCAGATCACATCTTACCCCTGCAGATCATACTTGTAGGTAGGGTGCATTGTGCATATGTTCTTGTATTGCGGACCCTGATAATGGCGGCTACAAGTGCTATAAATATAAAATCAGTATTAATGACACCGCTTATCTATATAATCTGCACTACTTAAACAATATGCAATGTATTATTACTAGATCCTATAGAAGCAACCCACACAAGACCATAGGCATTCATCACATAAATCACTGGAGCTAATTTCTGAGAGCAGACTCCTCCAGCCTTAATATCAGTCTACATCTGTTTCTAATGATTATATTATGTTTTCTCCCTGGCAGCCGTGCTTGTTATGAATAAATGATTATATGAAGCAGAGCCGGCCAGTGGGTAACCATTCATGGGCTAAGTGCAGCGCTGCAGGAATGGAGGCTTGCAATTGCTATAGTCACCACCGGATGGCAGCCCATCATTTCCTATAACCAGCCGTCACACACTAGAGAGGTGAATACAGTTGGTGCTGTAAATACATATATATTTCAATCTGTGTGTGTATATATATACAGTACAGACCAAAAGTTTGGACACACCTTCTCATTCAAACATTTTTCTGTATTTTCATGACTATGAAAATTGTACATTCACACTGAAGGCATCAAAACTATGAATTAACACATGTGGAATTATAGACTTAACAAAAAAGTGTGAAACAACTGAAATTATGTCTTATATTCTAGGTTCTTCAAAGTAGCCACCTTTTGCTTTGATGACTGCTTTGCACACTCTTGGCATTCTCTTGATGAGCTTCAAGAGGTAGTCACCGGGAATGGTCTTCCAACAATCTTGAAGGAGTTCCCAGAAATGCTTAGCACTTGTTGGCCCTTTTGCCTTCACTCTGCGGTCCAGCTCACCCCAAACCATCTTGATTGGGTTCAGGTCTGGTGACTCTGTGGAGTCCAGGTCATCTGGCGTAGCACCCTGTGAGGAACTAAGCCGACCGCCACACGGTAGCCTGGGTATCACAGCTTCTGATCCCACCTCCGCTACCAAATGTGAGGGACGATCCCCTTTCCTCCCACGTCACCAATGGGACGTAACTCCACAGGTACAGCTCTCCGGCGCCCCCTTTGTCTCTCAGGTCAGTAAGGGAACTGCACCTAGAGCAAATGGCCGCCGGGGAGGGTGTCCTGTTACCCAATGGGTATTCTAAGATTCGTGATCAGAGTAAAAGCATCAGCCCAAGATTAATTTTATGGATTAATCGCCTTAAGAGCGCACTAGATAATTACAGAAATATACAGTAAAGCTATACAATGTAATTACAATGGAATTGCAGTCAGAGAAAAAATACAACGATAATGTACAAGGCTTAAAGGTATAAGCTATAGATCAATATTACCGGGTATTATGGTCATGGGAAGGCCTTGGCTCTGCCGTTCCCAGGTACAGTCTTCAGTTGCTGGATAGTCCCTTGGTCTTTCCTAGACCATCTTCTTGGCTTCTGTGTGTGAAATGGAATGACCAGCAGCCTGGTCATGGCTAGTTCTTAAACCTGCTAGGCCCATCCCCTTTGCTTTGAAGCACGCATATTAACTGGCCTGCAATTCATATGGAGCAGCAAACAATGGCTTGAGCTTGAGCTATTTACCATACGACTGACCATCTTATTCAGACACTGGCCTAAACTAATTAGCATGCTAAAGCCCCTTTGATTCCTAGTGGACATCAAAACCTGTCGTACTGGATATGCTAATAGGCACTGTGTAGTTAAAAGTTTGTGGCTCTGTGAACAGACAAGATGGAGGCTGGTATACAAAATGGCGACGTCCCTTTCCTTACACCTCCCTGCTTTTGAGGGCGCTAGGGGGTATCACATTCCTGTGTTCCCCCGTGCGCCCTACCGCACCCTCTCTTTGGCTAGGGTGGCAGATCCAGAAGGATTTCTGACTCTCTGTCCTCTGAAAGGTTGCACACTGGTTGGGCATAAGCCTCACGCTCATGATGGGCCTTCATCATGTTCACATGGAAGGCCTTCCTCCTTCCACGGGCGTGGTCCAGGGTGACCAGGTAGGTGACGGTGTTGAGCTGCTCGTGCACGAGGTATGGACCCTCCCAGGCCGCCTGAAGCTTGTTTTGGGGTACGGGGACCAGTACCCACACCTTTTGACCCACCTGGTAGGTCCGCTCACAAGCATTCTGGTCGTACCATCGCTTCTGGTCAGCCTGAGCTTGGGCCATATTGTCATGCACCAGCCGCATCAAGGCCATCATTCGGTCCCGGAAGCGCACGACATACTCAATGACCGACACTCCAGGGGTGGCTAAATCCCCTTCCCATGCTTCCTTCACCAGAGCAAGGGGCCCCCGTACACGTCTCCCGTACAGGAGCTCAAAGGGGGAGAACCCCGTTGAGGCCTGTGGGACTTCCCGGTAGGCAAACAGCAGGTGTGGGAGATACCGCTCCCAGTCCCTCCCGTGGGAGTCGACCAACATCTTCAGCATCTGCTTTAAGGTGCCATTAAACTGCTCACACAAGCCATTGGTCTGTGGGTGATACGGGCTGGCCACCAGATGTTGCACCTGTACCTGCTTACAGAGAGACTCCATCAGCTGCGGCATGAACTGGGTCCCTCGGTCGGTGAGCATTTCCTTGGGAAACCCCACCCTGGAGAAAATCTCCAGCAAGGCAGTGGCCACTTTGTCGGCCCGAATGGACGACAAAGCTACCGCCTCCGGGTACCGGGTGGCATAGTCCACTACCGTTAGTATGAAGCATTTCCCGGAGCGGCTGGGAGTGGACAGAGGTCCAATGAGATCCACAGCCACCCTCGAGAAAGGCTCTTCGATGATGGGCAGAGTTACCAGTGGGGCTTTGGGGCGCGGCCCCGCCTTCCCCGCCCTCTGACAGGTGTCACACGAACGGCAGTAGGCTATCACCTCGGTCCTCATTCCAGGCCAGTAGAAATGCTGAGCTAGCCTGGCCCTGGTTTTAGTGATCCCTAAGTGTCCGGCCATTGGAATCTCGTGTGCGATCCGCAACAATTCCGCCCTGAATGGATGGGGTACCACTAGCTGTCGGTCCCTGGGCCACGCCTCCGGTGAACCCTGCTGGACCGTTACCCGGTACAGCCGTCCCTGGTCCCAGACCACTCGCTCGCGGTCGGACTCCAGGGGAGGCTGTGCCGCCTGTTCCTTGAGAGTCTTCAGGCTAGGGTCAGCTTCCAACGCTGCCTGAAATCCCTGACTTGATGTGGCAAGAATTGATGAAACTGCCATGTCCTCTGTCAGTTCCCCGGGATCTGTCTCCTGGCTACTGTCTGACTCGGCAGCCACTTGGTCAGAGAGGGGGAAACCGTCAGACCTCCGCGAGGCTCCTTGGGCTTCAGCGCTCCCACTCCTGGTAACAGCGGCCACGACCGCTGAGACCACGGGTAGCGCCTGCTTTCCCTCATCCTCTGACCAAGTCGCCGGGTCAGGCAGACTTCCCTGACTTCCTGACATCCCGGATGTGGGGAACTCCTGACCTGGGGTCCTACCTGGTGGCTCCTCTCCCGGGACACCCCCTCCCCCCATGGCCTGTTCCTCTTCCTGCAGGGGCCCTAGACTCAGCAGGCTGGGTTCACTTAGGGGCCCTACACTGCTGATAGCAGCCCCTCCCTCCACCTCTGAGCTCTCCCCTACAGCCTCCTCACCTGTCCTCACTGTGAGCCCTGTGTGTGTACAGTCATGGCCAAAAGTTTTGAGAATGACACAAATATTATATTTTCACATGATCTGCTGCCTTCTGGTTTTTATGTGTGTTTGACAGAGTTTTTATCACAGACAGAAATATAATAATTGCAAACATATGAGTAACAAAAGCTTATATTGACAGTTAGAATGAGTTAATGCAGCAAGTCAATATTTGCAGTGTTGACCCTTCTTCTTCAGGACCTCTGCAATTCTCCCTGGCATGCTCTCAATCAACTTCTGGACCAAATCCTGACTGATAGCAGTCCATTCTTGCACAATCAATGCTTTCATTTTGTCAGAATTTTTAGGTTTTTGTTTGTCCACCCGTCTCTTGATGATTGACCACAAGTTCTCAATGGGATTAAGATCTGGGGAGTTTCCAGGCCATGGACCCAAAATCTCTATGTTTTGTTCCCTGAGCCATTTAGTTATCACCTTTGCTTTATGGCAAGGTGCTCCATCATGCTGGAAAAGGCATTGTTGATCGCCAAACTGCTCTTGGAGGGTTGGGAGAAGTTGCTCTTGGAGGACATTCTGGTACCATTCTTTATTCATGGCTGTGTTTTTAGGCAAGACTGTGAGAGAGCCGATTCCCTTGGCTGAGAAGCAACCCCACACATGAATGGTTTCAGGATGCTTAACAGTTGGCATGAGACAAGACTGGTGGAGCGCTCACCTTGTCTTCTCCGAATGAGGCGTTTTCCTGATGTCCCAAACAATCGAAAAGGGGATTCATCAGAGAAAATAACTTTACCCCAGTCCTCAGCAGTCCACTGCCTGTACCTTTTGCAGAATATCAGTCTGTCCATGATGATGTATTTTCTGGAGAGAAGTGGCTTCTTTGCTGCCCTCCTTGAGACCAGGCCTTGCTCCAAGAGTCTCCGCCTCACAGTGCGTGCAGATGCACTCACACCTGCCTGCTGCCATTCCTGAACAAGCTCTGCACTGCTGGTAGCCCGATCCCGCAGCTGAAACACTTTTAAGAGACGGTCCTGGCGCTTGCTGGTCTTTCTTGGGCGCCCTGGAGCCTTTTTGGCAACAATGGAACCTCTCTCCTTGAAGTTCTTGATGATGCGATAGATTATTGACTGAGGTGCAATCTTTCTAGCTGCGATACTCTTCCCTGTTAGGCCATTTTTGTGCATTGCAATGATGACTGCACGTGTTTCTTTAGAGATAACCATGGTTAACAGAAGAGAAACAATGATGCCAAGCATCAGCCTCCTTTTAAAGTGTCCAGTGGTGTCATTCTTACTTAATCATGACAGATTGATCTCCAGCCATGTCCTCATCAACACCCACACCTGTGTTAATGGAGCAATCACTGAAAAGAGGTTAGCTGGCCTGTTGTGAATGGGTTTGAGATGAGTTCTGAGCAGAGGCTCCCTCTGGTGGTTACAAGCGGTACTAGTGAGGATTGTGAGGACTGGGAATCAGGTGTTACTGATTGGTCTTATATAAGGGAGTCATTTTCCCATCAGGGTTGCCGGTGATCAATTGTTCTGGTCTGAATCCTTCTTTCCAGTTTCCCTTGTAGCCTGCTGTGTCGTGTCTGCATCTCCTGCTATCAGATAAGACAATTTCTTATTTTGTGTTTTTGCTATATTTTTGCATTTTGTCCTGCACTTCTTTGGGGGCCTTCAGGGTCCCCTCCGGGGGCTTCTGCCCTCTCAGTTTAGTTCAGCCACTGAGTTTTGTTCTTTTGCTTTTTCCAGTTTTTTCAGTGGCTGCTGTTTTGATTTTCTTACACCAGAGAACTAATTTAGGTGGTAGAGGTCGTGTGATCTCAGGTGATTTTGAGATTAGTGGAGTTGGTGTTTTTCGGGGTTTTCTGGGATTGCAGTAGGTACCCTTTCTGTCCTTTTCTATTTAGATAGTTTGGGCCCCAGCGTTTGCTCATACTATTTTCTTTCTGTGTCAGTATTTCCTCTTGTCTAACCGCCATTACATGTTTGGGGGCTTTCTATTATCTTTGGGGTTCTGCTCCGGGGCAGATAGCTTTCCTATTTCTATCTTTAGGTGTAGTTAGTTTCTCAGGCTGTGACGAGGCGTCTAGGACCAACGTAGGAACGCTCCACGGCTGCCTCTAGTTGCGGTGGTTAGTCAGGGTACTGCAATCTCATAGATTCCAACTGCTCTGGTGTATTGCCTTTTTTACCTGCACTCCTCAGCTACCGAAACATAACAGTATCACCGGCCTAAAAATTGTATGGTACTCACAGAAGGGAAAAAATATTTTGAAGGAAGAAAAGTTGTCAGAGATATTTTTCTGTTTGTTGCATTTTTTTTTTTTTTTCCCTCTGTATCTCTGGGTGCTGGGGGGATCTTTTCTCCCAATGGAGTTTGCACAGTTGTCTGGCCGTGTGGATCAGCTTGCCACTGAGGTTCGGAGTATTGCTATCTATCTTGCTGGGTTGCCTGTTGTGGAACCTAGGATCCCCATGCCAGATTTGTTTTTAGGGGATCGAGCTAAGTTTCAGAATTTCAAAAATAATTGTAAATTGTTTCTTGCCTTAAAATCTAAGTCCTCAGGAAACGCAGCGCAGCAGGTTCAAATTATCATCTCTCTCCTGCGCGGCGATCCTCAGGATTGGGCTTTTTCCCTGATACCTGGGGATCCTGTTTTGAGTGATGTTGATGCGTTTTTTCAGGCCTTGGGGTTATTGTACGATGAGCCTAATGTCACTGATCAAGCTGAAAAAGCCTTGTTGGCATTAAATCAGGGGCTTGATGACGCTGAGTTATACTGTCAGAGATTCCGTAGGTGGGCAGTCCTGACCAAGTGGAATGACGACGCTTTGGCGGCCCTTTTCCGGAAGGGTTTGTCGGATAATGTAAAGGATGTTATGGTGGGATTCCCTGTCCCCTCTGGTCTCAATGATTCTATGTCATTAGCGATTCAAATTGACAGACGTTTGCGTGAGCGGAGAAGTATGCGTGGAGTGGTGTTGCCTTGTGAGCCAGCTGCTGAGCCCATGCAGTGTGATGGAGTGGTGTCTGGGGCACAGCGTCATGAGTTTCGAAAGCGCAATGGGTTATGTTTCTACTGTGGTGATGCCTCTCATGCTATTTCAGTCTGCCTAAGCGGGGAAGACATTTTGCACGCTCAGTTGTCTTGGGTAGTGTTCAGACTAAGTTTTTATTAACTGTCACTCTGATATGCTCTCTGTCCTCATTTTCTGCTCAGGCTTTCGTTGATTCTGGAGCAGCTATTAACCTGATGGATTATGATTTTGCTAAACGTTGTGGATTTCCCTTGATACCCCTACAGAAGTCTATTCCTTTACTGGGGATCGATTCTACCCCTTTGGCTGAGAATAAACCCCAGTTTTCTACTCAGGTGATAATGAGGGTTGAACCTGATCACCAGGAGTGCTGCAAATTTTTGGTTCTATATAATCTGTGTAACACCTGCACATGGAACTGTCAGAGCAGCTACTGGTATACTGGGATTTACAGACACTAAGAAGAGTTTTGCAGCTGCTGTTAAACAGGGACCTTCAGACATTAATGGTTTTTTCCCTGAGCTGCGGTGGACTACAATTCCCATGGACCCTTGTTTCAGTCAGATGACACAGCTAGGAGGGATAGGAAGGAGGAGGAACTTGGGGGAGGGAGCTGCAGAGGAAGTGAAAGAAAGTGAGAGAGCAGATTGTTCATGTAAAAGATGGAGCGCTGTGGACTTGTATTCCTCTAAAGAGCGGAGCGTTCCAGTCCCCTCTGATATACCTGCGAATCTGGAGAGAGCGCAGCCCGGTCACCAGGTGAAGCAAGCAACATTAAGGACTCGGAGAGTTCTACCGGCACTCCCACCTTATAAAGGCCTGAATCCTGCCGCCCCCAGTTGGGGTCCAGGGAAAACTACAACCGGTTGAGACGCACCGTGAGTGCCCCATTTCGAGACTTGTGGTTCAACCAGCCCGTTACAGTGAGTACACTACGCCCCAGACTATTTACCTTCGTGAGCATCTAAGTGCACCAACGGTTATAAATTTGCGCGCCAACATCCGCGGCAACTGGGCCCCAACGTTTGGACTGGGTTAATACAAGAAAAGGGGAACCCTGCTATATTATATTTGCAGGGTTGGGGAAAGAATTAGGTTGTGATGTGTATATGATTTTTATAGAGCACCGTTACCTGTATTGCATGTTGTTTCTTTAAATACACTTCATTTCTGCTGCATATCCATAAACCAGTTAAACTGTTTTACTCCTGTTTTGGGTGAGTGTGTACTGAGCTATAGGCAGGGGTTTCCCGAATCAGTCCCTGGCAGAAGATAACAGTCCTTCTGCAGTCCTAGAGAGAGCTCCAATCAAGATTCGGGTGGAGGCACTGCGCCCTAAAGAGGTGAGACCCCCCATAACACCCAGCGTACCGTGGTAGCCCTGAAGGGGTGTTACAGTGGAGGCACTGCTGAGATACAGAACTAACACAGGAGTATTTACTATGGAGACTTTAACAGAGCGAGAAGTATATTTGTGGTGTGAAGAGATGGATGTTACAGCTAGACAAAGCTTTGCAGTGAGTGGTGAGCTCTGTGATGCATCTGATGAAGAGATACTGAAAATAGTTAACCGACTCACTGAACTTGCCCACCCTGAAGTGGTCGACCGCAGAAAGGAAAAGGGGGGACAGTTACCCATAGCCCTGATCTCAACCGGGCAGATCTTGAGGAAAGATTACTTCCCATCCATGATAGCCGTGTCCCCAGAGTATGGTCGACAATGGAAGATCACTTGGCCTAATGAGTCCGAAGTTGAGACCCGGCCACAGGAATCAACCACTCAGTCTAGGAAGACTAGTATACGTCCGCCCTCTACTCCACTTAGAACCAGTCCTGAAGAGACAGCGGCCCCTGTTGATGTGCTTATGACAGCTATGGAAAAGTTAGTCAGTCAGTTTGCAAAGATGCAGCCAGAAGGGAACTACCGTCGTTTAAGAACCTTCTCGGGTGCCCTCCCCACCCCTGCTGGAGAAGAAGAATATGATACTTGGAGGGATGTCACTTTACTGTGCTTAGAAGAGTGGCAGTGCACTGATGCCGTGAAGAAGCAGAGAATAGTAGAAAGTTTGAAGGGTACTGCTATGGAAGTGGTGCAGGCTGCTTGGCGGAGCAAGCCACTAGCAACTTATCAAGATTATATGAGTGCTTTAGAAGATGCTTTTGGATCCCTGAAGATGCTACTGATCTACTCTATAAACTCCGTACCACCTACCAACAACCAGATGAGAAGATGTCCGACTATCTATACCGATTGGATAAGATGGTTCATAGAATAGTATCTAAAGGTGGAGTAAGCCCTAAAGAAGTTGATCAGTGTCGTCTGGACCAAGTACTCAGAGGAGCTCTCACTCATGATCCAATTGCTCAGCGGATGAGGTCTTGTGATAAAGAGAAGATTCCTGGTTCTTTTCATGAGTTGCTTAAGGAAGTTCGCAAGGAAGAGGTTATTTTGGCCGCAAGAGAGAAGACCCCCCCTCGGGTGACTACTGTTGCCTTGAAGCCAGCAGCCGACTGCCGAGAGAGGGAACTGCTGAAAGTCATCGAGAAACAGGGGGAGCAGATTACTCAATTGTTAAGTGCTCAGGCCAAGACAATACAGCGGTTACAAAGTGCTGCAGAGGTAGCCGAGAAGCAGACCCTGGCTTCAGGAAGAGAGAATGATGACCTGTGTAGAGTGGAAAGTAGGAAACCAGAAGGGTGCTTTGTCTGTGGGAGTCCAGGCCATATAGCTCGTCAGTGTCCAAAGAGGTGGAGCTCAAAGAACTCTTCACATTCTCCCCACCTCCCTCCGAGGCAGTCGGGAAACGGGAAAGGGGGCCAGTAGAACCCCATACTGAGCCCCCATCAGCAACTAAGACCTACTCTACCTCCCCATCCAATAGTGCCTCATCGAAAACACTGCCTGAAGGGTTAGTGGGACCAGCCCCGCATGTCCCCGCATATATCAATGGTAAATCTTGTTCAGTATTGCTGGATAGCGGATCTCAAGTGTCCATCATTTTTGAAGGATGGTATAAGAGATATTTATCCAATGTGCCTCTGAAACCGCTGTCTGGACTCGTGGTGTGGGGACTGAGTGAACACAGCTATCCCTACCGAGGATACGTGTCCGTGACACTACGATTCCCAGAGACTGTTGTTGGAGTGGATAAAGAGATACCCATTATAGCGCTAATCTGCCCGGAGGCAGAGGCAGATGAGAGACCCACACCTGTCATAGTGGGAACAAATGCCAACATTTTCCGTACGTTAGCTCAGTGGTGTCGTGAAGCTGGGGGAGAAAAGTACTCGCAGACCCTATCCATCCACCCAGTCTGTCTGGAAGCCTATGTGAGGACGGAGGAGGAGAAGAGGGAACTGCAGCCTGAAAGCTTTGACCCTTGTTTTGAAGGAAGTGAGCTGAAAGGAGAAGAGAGGAGGCTAGTCATCGACGGCATGATGATGCGGGGGGCGGCTTTCTCCTTGGGCGAATGGGACATGGGCCTCGCCCAAGGAGTAGAGCATCGCATTCGGTTGAAAGATCAAAAGCCTTTCCGAGAGAGATCCCGAAGATTGGCCCCGGCGGATATCGAAGATGTTAGGCAGCATCTACGCGGTATGTTAGACACAGGAGTCATCATAGAGTCTAGTAGCCCATATGCTTCCCCATTGTGATTGCTCGGAAAAAAAAATGGAGCTATTCGGATGTGTGTGGATTATCGTACTTTGAACAAACGTACGGTTCCTGACCAGTACACTGTGCCCCGAATTGATGAAGCTTTAGATTGCCTGCAAGGGAGCCAATGGTTTTCTGTGTTAGATCTCCGGAGTGGTTACTATCAGATACCCATGTCAAAGGAAGATCAAGAGAAGACCGCTTTTATCTGCCCCATTGGGTTCTTCGAGTTTCAAAGACTGCCTCAAGGACTGACAGGTGCTCCGGCCACTTTTCAGAGATGTATGGACAAAGTAGTGGGGGACATGCACTTACGTGAGGTCTTGGTTTATCTCGATGATCTTATTGTTTTTGGGAAGACTCTGGAAGAACACAACCAGCGGTTGTTCAAGGTGCTGGATCGGTTGAAGGAGGCTGGGTTGAAGTTGTCCCTTGATAAGTGCCGGATTTGCCAGACGACTGTGAAATATGTGGGGCACATAGTCAGCAGAAAAGGAATTTCCACCGACCCCGCCAAAGTGGAGGCTGTGGTAAACTGGCCTAAGCCCACCAAGCTGGGGGAGCTTAGGTCCTTTTTAGGATTCTGTGGATACTACCGAAGATTTGTACCCCAGTACTCTCGGATTGCGAAGCCATTAACTGCTCTTACCCAGGGGTATCCCCCTTCCGGCGGGACAGCCCGCCCCTCAAGGTCAGGGAAAAGAGACTACTTCCGAGTTAATGAACCTTTTGGGGAAAGATGGACACCCTTATGCGACGAGGCATTTGAGAAACTGAAGTCATGTTTGACCCAAACTCCAGTGTTGGCCTATGCAGATGCCAGTAAACCATATGTGTTACATATAGATGCTTCTCTCGACGGACTAGGAGGGATTTCTATCAGGACCATGATGGCTGTCTACGTCCCGTTTACTACATTAGTCGAGGATTGACTCCCAGTGAACGCAACTACCCAGCTCACAAACTGGAGTTTCTGGCTCTAAAATGGGCTGTAGTGGACACGCTGCATGACTACCTCTATGGGGTACACTTCGTGGTTCATACCGACAACAATCCATTAACCTACGTGAGAACCACAGCAAAACTGGATGCCACGGGGTACCGGTGGCTTGCCGCACTCTCTCTGTATGATTTCAGCTTAAAATATCGACCAGGGATCAGTAACATTGATGCAGACACACTCTCTCGCCTGCCTAGTGAACCTTTAAATGAGGAAGAAGAAGGAGGATGGATAGAGGTCCCTGCCCCTGAGGTGAAGACTCTGTGCCATAGACATCGAACTGATGCCCTCACTCTGCAGTGCTGTGCTAAATTCTTAGGAGTATCTAGCGAAGCGCTCCCGTTGTCGTACTGTCGAGTGACAAATGTAACCCCAGACTCTCTCCCTCAACTGACTCATAATCAAGTCAGGACGGCGCAGCAGGAGGATCAGTCAGTGGGGGTAGTTCGATGGTGGGTGAAGAGGGGCTGGAGGCCCGAAAAGAATGCATTAAGAACAGAGGAGTCTGTCCTGCTGACTCGGCAGCTAGAGTCGCTAGTAGTAAGAAATGGGCTACTATACCGAGAGACAAGGGGCCAGAAGGGAGGAGTCCGCAGACAGCTGGTGTTACCCACCCGATTTCGGAAGATGGTCATGAAGTCCCTGCATGATGACCATGGACATCTTGGCATCGAAAAGACTACGAGTCTCGTGGCCGACCGATTCTACTGGCCTCGTATGGAAGCGGATATTGAAGAATACTGCAAATCATGCTCCCGGTGTGTGTTGAGAAAAACCTTGCCTTTGAGAACAGCCCCCCTTGTGAACATTACCAGCGATGGCCCACTTGAACTAGTGTGCATTGATTTCCTCTCCATCGAGCCTGATGAAAGCAATGTCAGTAATGTGTTAGTGGTCACTGACCATTTCACCCGATATGCCCAGGCCTACCCCACTAAAGATCAAAGGGCAATTACTGTGGCAAAAACATTATGGGAGAAGTTCTTTGTACATTACGGGCTGCCTGCCCGCATCCATACCGATCAAGGAAGAGATTTCGAAAGTAGACTAATCAAGGAGCTATGCGCTCTCTGTGGGATCAAGAAATCCAGAACCACGCCATATCACCCCCAAGGGGATCCTCAACCTGAGAGATTCAACCGTACCCTTCTGAACATGTTAGGCACTTTAGATCCCAGGAAGAAGGGACACTGGAGCAGGCATGTGAGTCAGTTGGTTCATGCCTACAATTGCACCACAAATGAGTCAACTGGATATTCTCCTTATTTCCTCATGTTTGGAAGAAAAGCCCGACTACCCGTGGATATTAGTTTTGGGACATCCATTGACCGTTCTAATGGGAAGACCTACTTAAAATATGTGTCCCAGCTAAAAGAAGATTTGACAAAAGCTTACAAATTGGCAGAGCAGGCCTCTGGTCGGTCAGGGAAGCGCAATAAGACTCGCTACGACTGTAGGGTTCGAGAACAAGTTTTACTACCTGGAGACAGAGTTCTTATTCAACTTCTGGGCCTTCCTGGGAAGCACAAGCTTGCTGATCGGTGGTGTCCTGACCCTTACGTGGTGATGGAGAAGTTGCCCGGTGTTCCGGCCTACAGAGTGAAGCCCGAAAAAGGGGGTGGAGCTGTTAAAACCTATCATCGACACCATCTGTTGCCTGTGGGAAAAAACATCCCTTTACCCCCATTGCCAACTCAAGGAGGTCATACAACTCTTCAGTGCAATAGGAGAAGTCCAAGGTGTAAAAACCCACCCCAGACTGGAGTTGCCTCAGGAGGATGTGACAGCGAGTCTGGGGATGAATGGGGACCTGACTGTCAATGGAGCTACAGGTGGATCGAGGACCCATGCCCCATGGGCGTAGACCCTGAAAACCAGACCCCTGAAGTAGAAACAAAGAAAAGGGACATTTGTCAGGAGGCGAGTGCACTCCGCCCACAATTGGAGGAAAGTTCAGAAGAGGGACATTTATTGAATGAAGAGATCCACCTGGTGGAGCCCGTTCTTGAGAGACAAGAGTCGGGGACTGAGGAGGTGGGCCCCTCGGTACACACTCGTCCCAAGCGGGACATTAGGCCACCCATGATGTTGACTTATGACAGAATGGGACATACCACTGAGGTCCCCAGGTTGATACACCCAAATTCAAATTCTGTTTGGCCTTATTTCCCGGTATCTTCCATGTGTCCAGGAGGTGGTTTGTATGCATGTAAATTTGGTGTTAGTCAGGATGCCTTAACCCCCATTCATGTTTCAGGTGGTGAGTCCTCATGTCGTGATGGGACACTTTCAATGATTCACCAGGGGGAGAATGTAACACCTGCACATGGAACTGTCAGAGCAGCTACTGGTATACTGGGATTTACAGACACTAAGAAGAGTTTTGCAGCTGCTGTTAAACAGGGACCTTCAGACATTAATGGTTTTTTCCCTGAGCTGCGGTGGACTACAATTCCCATGGACCCTTGTTTCAGTCAGATGACACAGCTAGGAGGGATAGGAAGGAGGAGGAACTTGGGGGAGGGAGCTGCAGAGGAAGTGAAAGAAAGTGAGAGAGCAGATTGTTCATGTAAAAGATGGAGCGCTGTGGACTTGTATTCCTCTAAAGAGCGGAGCGTTCCAGTCCCCTCTGATATACCTGCGAATCTGGAGAGAGCGCAGCCCGGTCACCAGGTGAAGCAAGCAACATTAAGGACTCGGAGAGTTCTACCGGCACTCCCACCTTATAAAGGCCTGAATCCTGCCGCCCCCAGTTGGGGTCCAGGGAAAACTACAACCGGTTGAGACGCACCGTGAGTGCCCCATTTCGAGACTTGTGGTTCAACCAGCCCGTTACAGTGAGTACACTACGCCCCAGACTATTTACCTTCGTGAGCATCTAAGTGCACCAACGGTTATAAATTTGCGCGCCAACATCCGCGGCAACTGGGCCCCAACGTTTGGACTGGGTTAATACAAGAAAAGGGGAACCCTGCTATATTATATTTGCAGGGTTGGGGAAAGAATTAGGTTGTGATGTGTATATGATTTTTATAGAGCACCGTTACCTGTATTGCATGTTGTTTCTTTAAATACACTTAATTTCTGCTGCATATCCATAAACCAGTTAAACTGTTTTACTCCTGTTTTGGGTGAGTGTGTACTGAGCTATAGGCAGGGGTTTCCCGAATCAGTCCCTGGCAGAAGATAACAGTCCTTCTGCAGTCCTAGAGAGAGCTCCAATCAAGATTCGGGTGGAGGCACTGCGCCCTAAAGAGGTGAGACCCCCCATAACACCCAGCGTACCGTGGTAGCCCTGAAGGGGTGTTACATCTGCATGACATTATAGTGCTGGGTTTCCCTTGGTTACAGTCTCATAATCCTGTTTTGGATTGGAAATCTGTGTCTGTAACCAGTTGGGGCTGCCAATGTGTTAATACCAACACTCCTGTTTTTTCTGCCTCCCCCCAGGCTGAGGATGTTCCTGACTTTTTGTTTGATTTTTCTGTGTGTTTAGCGAAAGTAAATCTGCATCCTTACCTCCCCATAGGAGCTATGACTGCGCTATTGAATTAGTGCCAGGTAGTAAATTCCCTAAAGGTCGCCTTTTTAACTTGTCTGTACCTGAACATGACGCTATGCGGTCTTATATCAAGGAATCATTGGAGAAGGGTCATATCAGACCATCCTCTTCACCCTTAGGTGCCGGTTTTTTCTTTGTGGCCAAAAAGATGGTTCATTAAGGCCGTGTATTGATTATCGTCTCTTGAACAATATTACTGTGAAATATCAATACCCGTTACCCTTGATTTCTGACCTGTTTTCCAGGGTGAAAAACGCTACTTGGTTTACCAAGCTTGACCTCAGGGGGGCGTATAACCTTATTCGCATTAAGCACGGGGATGAATGGAAGACGGCATTTAACACCCCTGAAGGGCATTTTGAGTACCTTGTGATGCCCTTTGGGCTCACTAATGCTCCTTCCGTCTTCCAGTCCTTCATGAATGACATTTTCAGGGATTTTGTGGACAAGTTTCTGATTGTTTATTTGGATGATATCTTGATTTTTTTCTAATGACTGGGACTCTCATGTGAAACATGTTCGAACTGTATTCCAGATTTTGAGAGAGAATGCTCTGTATGTGAAGGGATCAAAGTGTCTTTTTGGCGTACAGAGGATCTCATTTCTGGGATTCATTTTGTCCCCATCTGTTATTGAAATGGACCCGGTCAAGGTTCAGGCCATCTGTGATTGGGTCCAACCTACTTCATTAAAGGCTCTTCAGAGATTTTTGGGTTTTGCCAATTTTTATCGTAAATTTATTGGTAATTTCTCGGTTATTGTTAAACCATTAACTGATTTGACCAGAAAGGGTTCTGATGTGGTGAATTGGCCTCCTGAGGCAGTCTCTGCGTTTCAGGAACTTAAGCAGAGATTCACTTCTGCTCCTGTTCTACGGCAGCCTGATGTTTCTCTGCCATTTCAGGTGGAGGTTGATGCCTCTGAAATTGGGGCAGGTGCCGTTTTGTCCCAAAAAGATCCAGAGACCTCTAAAAGTAACCCTTGTGCCTTTTTCTCTCGAAAATTTTCTCCTACTGAACGTAATTATGACGTGGGTAATCGGGAGTTATTGGCCATGAAGTGGGCTTTTGAAGAGTGGAGACATTGGCTGGAGGGAGCCAAACATCAGGTGGTGGTCCTTACGGACCATAAGAATCTGGTCTATCTGGAATCTGCCAAGCGACTCAATCCTAGACAGGCCAGGTGGGCCTTGTTTTTCACACGTTTTAATTTTGTGGTTTCCTTTCTTCCTGGCACTAAGAATGTTAAGACGGATGCCCTCTCGAGGAGTTTCCTTGCGGACTCTCCTGAGCTATCTGATCCCTCTGTTATTTTGAAGGAGGGTGTAGTTCTTTCTGCCATCTCGCCCAATTTGAGACTTGCTCTGGAGGGGTGTCAGGAGGATAGGCCCGAGCGCTGCCCTGTTGGAAAATTGTTTGTCCCGGACCAATGGAAAAAGAGTGTGATGTCTGAGATTCATTGTTCCGAATTGGCTGGGCATCCCGGAATTTTTGGTACCAGAGACTTGGTTAGTCGGTCCTTTTGGTGGCCTACCTTGTCTCGCGATGTCAGGGAATTTGTGCAGTCCTGCGGGACTTGCTCTCGCTCCAAGCCTTGCTCTCGCTCTAGTGGTTTGTTGATGCCATTGCCTGTGCCCAAGAGACCATGGACCCATATCTCTATGGATTTCATTTCCGATCTTCCTGTTTCTCAGAGAATGACCACCATCTGGGTAATTTGTGATAGGTTTTCCAAAATGATACATCTTGTGCCATTACCTAAGTTGCCTTCCTCCTCTGAATTGGTGCCGTTGTTCCTTCAGCACGTGGTTCGTTTACACGGCATTCCTGAGAACATTGTGTCTGACAGAGGAGTCCAGTTTGTTTCCAGATTTTGGAGGACTTTTTGTTCTAAACTTGGTGTTCAATTGTCTTTCTCCTCGGCATTTCATCCTCAGACCAATGGTCAAACTGAGAGAACAAACCAGACATTGGAGACTTATCTAAGATGCTTTGTGTCTGCTTATCAGGATGACTGGGTCTCTTTTTTGCCTTTGGCTGAGTTTGCTCTTAATAATAGGGCTAGCTCTGCCACTTTGATGTCTCCGTTTTTCTGTAATTCTGGGTTTCACCCTCGATTTTCTTCAGGACAGACGGAGGCTTCTGTCTGTCCAGGTGTTGACTCTGTTGTTGAGCGTATGCAGCAGATTTGGGACCAGGTAGTGGAGAGGTTGTCCCTCTCTCAGGAGAAGGCCCAGCGGTTTGCTAACCGGCATAGGACTGATGGTCCTCGGTTTAAAGTGGGGGACTTGGTCTGGTTGTCCTCAAAGAATATTCCTATGAGAGTAGCATCTCCTAAATTTAAGCCTAGGTTCATTGGACCTTATAAGATCATGGAGATTATTAATCCTGTTTCTTTTCGTTTGCTTCTTCCAGGGACATTTAAGATCCATAACGTGTTCCACAAGTCCTTGTTGAAGAGGTTTGTTGAGCCAGTGGTTCCTGCTGCTGTGCCTCCTGACCCTGTTTTGGTTGAGGGCAATCTGGAGTATGTGGTTGAGAAAATATTGGATTCTCGTTTTTCTAGACGAAGACTCCAGTATTTGGTTAAATGGAGAGGTTATGGTCAGGAAGACAATTCTTGGGTGTTTGCTTCGGACATCAATGCTAGGAGACTTATCCGTGCGTATCATAGAACTCATCCTGACCGACCTGGTTGCTCAAATGAGGGTTCGGTGACCCCTCCTCAAGGGGGGGGTACTGTTGTGAATGGGTTTGAGATGAGTTCTGAGCAGAGGCTCCCTCTGGTGGTTACAAGCGGTACTAGTGAGGATTGTGAGGACTGGGAATCAGGTGTTACTGATTGGTCTTATATAAGGGAGTCATTTTCCCATCAGGGTTGCCGGTGATCAATTGTTCTGGTCTGAATCCTTCTTTCCAGTTTCCCTTGTAGCCTGCTGTGTCGTGTCTGCATCTCCTGCTATCAGATAAGACAATTTCTTATTTTGTGTTTTTGCTATATTTTTGCATTTTGTCCTGCACTTCTTTGGGGGCCTTCAGGGTCCCCTCCAGGGGCTTCTGCCCTCTCAGTTTAGTTCAGCCACTGAGTTTTGTTCTTTTGCTTTTTCCAGTTTTTTCAGTGGCTGCTGTTTTGATTTTCTTACACCAGAGAACTAATTTAGGTGGTAGAGGTCGTGTGATCTCAGGTGATTTTGAGATTAGTGGAGTTGGTGTTTTTCGGGGTTTTCTGGGATTGCAGTAGGTACCCTTTCTGTCCTTTTCTATTTAGATAGTTTGGGCCCAGCGTTTGCTCATACTATTTTCTTTCTGTGTCAGTATTTCCTCTTGTCTAACCGCCATTACATGTTTGGGGGCTTTCTATTATCTTTGGGGTTCTGCTCCGGGGCAGATAGCTTTCCTATTTCTATCTTTAGGTGTAGTTAGTTTCTCAGGCTGTGACGAGGCGTCTAGGACCAACATAGGAACGCTCCACGGCTGCCTCTAGTTGCGGTGGTTAGTCAGGGTACTGCAATCTCATAGATTCCAACTGCTCTGGTGTATTGCCTTTTTTACCTGCACTCCTCAGCTACCGAAACATAACACTGGCCCTTTTAAGGCAGGGCTGCAATGATGTTGAAATGTGTTTTTGGGGATAAAGTTCATTTTCTAGCCAAATATTGACTTTGCAAGTAATTGCTGTGAAGCTGATCACTCTTTATAACATTCTGGAGTATATGCAAATTGCCATTAGAAAAAGTGAAGCAGTAGACTTTGTAAAAATTAATATTTGTGTCATTCTCAAAACTTTTGGCCATGACTGTAGTGTCAGTGAATGGCTTACCATCAGGTTTCACTCCCTCCTCCACTGTTGGAGGCACATTCAATACATTAACATTAGCATTCACAGTAGAGTCATGACATTCTTGGGGAGCCGAACTTGGGGGTTCAGTGGCCACATACTGGGACACTAGCCGCCCCAAATCGGTCCCAAGTAACACATTTGCAGGAATATTCGGCGTTACTCCCACCTCCCGCATCCCCCTCCCGGCGCCCCAGTCCAAATACACCTTGGCAACGGGCAGCGCCGGTTCAACGCCTCCAATTCCGGAGACGGAAAGGGTTTTCCCAGGTACCAAGTCTTGAGGGGACACCACCTCAGGGCGTACCAGGGTTCTTTCAGCGCCTGTGTCCCGCAGTCCCATGACCGCTGAGCGGCCGATGGTGACGGGTTGGTAATTGTCTAGGGACCTCCCACCACCCCTCCCACACACAAAACAGTGGACGGTTTCTGGGACAGGGATGGGGCCTTCTGGCGCTGGGGATATGCAGCCTTTAAGTGTCCTGGCTGATTGCAATTATGACAACGTCTGGGTTCTGTTCCTGGCCTGGAGAGGGCAGCAGGGGGGTACACCCCTTGCACTCTGGGGGCTGGGTATGGGGCTGGGACAGGATTGGGCTTACCCCCTCTCCAGGTGCTGCTGACAGGCTTCTTTGGCTCCGGCACCCTGTTGTTGGCATACTCGTCTGCCAGGGCGGCTGTAGCAGAAGCCCCCTTTGGTTTCCGGTCACGGAGGAACTGCTGGAGGTCCTCTGGGCAGTTCCACAAGAATTGCTCCATGACAAACAGTTCCTGGACCTCCTGGCGGGTAGTGAGCTCTAGACCCGAGGTCCAGTGCTCCGCAGCTCTCAGCAGGGCCCGCATGTGGTCGGTCCAGGTGTCCTTTGAACCCCGCTGCAGGCTCCTGAACTTCCTGCGGTACGACTCCGGGGTGAGGTTGTAGTGCTGAATCAGGGCCCGCTTGATGCTGTTGTAGTCCTGCTCCTCCCCGGCAGGTAAGTCCCCCAAAACTTCCAGGGACTTACCCCTCAAACGGGGGGTCAGTTACCTTGCCCACTGATCCAGGGCCAGATGATGTTGGAGGCATGTCCTCTCAAAAGCAAGCAGAAAGGAATCCAGGTCTCCATCCTTTTCAAGTAAGGGAAAGTCCTCCGCCCGGACCTTGGAAGCCCTTGTCTCCGGTGGGCCTGGTGCGTCCAGCGGGGGCCCGTGCTGAGCCATCTCCAGTCGGTGCCGGCGCTCCGCTGCTCTCTCTGCCGCTGCATGCTCCCGCTCCGCTGCTCTCTCTGCCGCTGCTTGCTCACGCTCCGCAGCTTCACGGCGTTCTGTATGCTCCCGCTCCGCAGCTGCTTGCTCACGCTCTGCTGCTTTCTCTGCCGCCACCAGGAGTCTGTCATAGGCGGCGTCATTACCAGCCTCGAGCTGTGCCATAGCCGCTTGGAAAATGACCTCCGATCTGGACAGGCTGGGACGGGCAGGGGGTGGACAGTCCACTGTGAGACTAAGCACGGGGGTCGGGCTCCTTGGGGAGCCATGACTGAGCTCCCCCTCATCGGTATCGAACCCCTCATAGACCATAGCATTGGCCTCCCCCTTTGCCCTACTCCTGGTGCCTTCCGCCATCTTGGGAACCTTTGGTTACTGACACAGCTGCAACCCTGACCTTGCACACAACTTATTATATTTACACTCTGACCGTCTAGTGCTGGGCTGACCTTAAGACCCCAGCAGTGAAAGTACCGCTGGTAGTCTCTAGTGTCTGGGAGTAGGGGTCCCACGCACACTATTACTCTGATCCCACTGCTGCCACCAATTTGTGAGGAACTAAGCCGACCGCCACATGGTAGCCTGGGTATCACAGCTTCTGATACCACCGCCGCTACCAAATGTGACGGACGATCCCCTTCCTCCCACGTCACCAATGGGACGTAACTCCACAGGTATAGTTCTCCGGCGCCCCCTTTGTCTCTCAGGTCAGTAAGGGAACTGCACCTAGAGCAAATGGCCGCCGGGGAAGTTGTCCTGTTACCCACTGGGTATTCTAAGATTCGTGATCAGAGTAAAAGCATCAGCCCAAGATTAATTTTATGGTTTAATTTGCCTTAAGGGCGCACTAGATAATTACAGAAATATACAGTAAAACTATACAACGTAATTACAATGGATTTGCAGTCAGAGTAAAAAAATACAACAATAATGTACAAGGCTTAAAGGTATAAGCTATGGATCAATATTACCGGGTATTATGGTCATGGGAAGGCCTTGGCTCTGCCGTTCCCAGGTACAGTCTTCAGTTGCTGGATAGTCCCTTGGTCTTTCCTAGACCATCTTCTTGGCTTCTGTGTGTGAAATGGAATGACCAGCAGCCTGGTCATGGCTAGTTCTTAAACCTGCTAGGCCCATCCCCTTTGCTTTGAAGCACGCATATTAACTGGCCTGCAATTCATATGGAGCAGCAAACAATGGCTTGAGCTTGAGCTATTTACCATACGACTGACCATCTTATTCAGACACTGGCCTAAACTAATTAGCATGCTAAAGCCCCTTTGATTCCTAGTGGACATCAAAACCTGTCGTACTGGATATGCTAATAGGCACTGTGTAGTTAAAAGTTTGTGGCTCTGTGAACAGACAAGATGGAGGCTGGTATACAAAATGGCGACGTCCCTTTCCTTACACACCCCATCACTCTCCTTCTTGGTCAAATAGCCCTTACACAGCCTGGAGATGTGTTTGGGGTCATTGCCTTGTTGAAAAATAAATGATGGTCCAACTAAATGCAAACCGGATGGAATAGCATGCCGCTGCAAGATGCTGTGGTAGCCATGCTGGTTCAGTATGCCTTCAATTTGGAATAAATCCCCAACAGTGTCACCAGCAAAGCACCCCCACATCATCACACCTCCTCCTCCATGCTTCACGGTGGGAACCAGGCATGTAGAGTCCATCCGTTCACCTTTTCTGCGTCGCACAAAGACACGGTGGTTGGAACCAAAGATCTCAAATTTGGACTCATCAGACCAAAGCACAGATTTCCACTGGCCTAATGTCCATTCCTTATGTTCTTTAGCCCAAACAAGTCCTTTCTGCTTGTTGCCTGTCCTTAGCAGTGGTTTCCTAGCAGCTATTTTACCATGAAGGCCTGCTGCACAAAGTCTCCTCTTAAGGCCGGGATCACACATGCGAGTAAATCGGCTGACACTCGCATGTGAAATCCCAGCTCTGGCGCCGGCATTCGGGAGTGGAGCGAGCGGCTCCATGTATTTATATGCAGCTGCGCGCTCCACTCCTAAGTGCCGGCGCCAGAGCTGGGATTTCACATGCGAGTGTCGGCCGATTTACTCGCATGTGTGATCCCGGCCTAACAGTTGTTGTAGAGATGTGTCTGCTGCTAGAACTCTGTATGGCATTGACCTGGTCTCTAATCTGAGCTGCTGTTAACCTGCGATTTCTGAGGCTGGTGACTCGGATAAACTTATTCTCAGAAGCAGAGGTGACTCTTGGTCTTCCTTTCCTGGGGCGGTCCTCATGTGAGCCAGTTTCTTTGTAGCGCTTGATGGTTTTTGCAACTGCACTTGGGGACACTTTCAAAGTTTCCCCAATTTTTCGGACTGACTGAACTTAATTTCTTAAAGTAATGATGGCCACTCGTTTTTCTTTACTTAGCTGCTTTTTTCTTGCCATAATACAAATTCTAACAGTCTATTCAGTAGGACTATCAGCTGTGTATCCACCAGACTTCTGCACAACACAACTGATGGTCCCAACACCATTTATAAGGCAAGAAATCCCACCTATTAAACCTGACAGGGCACACCTGTGAAGTGAAAACCATTCCCGGTGACTACCTCTTGAAGCTCATCAAGAGAATGCCAAGAGTGTGCAAAGCAGTAATCAAAGCAAAAGGTGGCTACTTTGAAGAACCTAGAATATA
Source organism: Oophaga sylvatica (assembly GCA_033576555.1). NCBI lineage: Eukaryota > Metazoa > Chordata > Amphibia > Anura > Dendrobatidae > Oophaga > Oophaga sylvatica. The sequence goes on from JARQOD010000008.1 coordinate 120,716,269, forward strand.
AGACATATTTTCAGTTGTTTCACACTTTTTTGTTAAGTATATCATTCCACATGTGTTAATTCATAGTTTTAATGCCTTCAGTGTGAATGTACAATTTTCATAGTCATGAAAATACAGAAAATTGTTTGAATGAGATGGTGTGTCCAAACTTTTGGTCTGTACTGTATATATATATAGTACTATGCAAAAATTTTAGGCAGGTGAGGAAAAAATGCTACAAAGTCCCCTCAAGATTGTGAATTGCCTATAGAAGATCGTGGTTCTCTGAAATGTAAGTTGCCTCTCTAGATTGCAAGTCATTTCTCTAGACTGTAACCCCCCTTTCTAGATTGTGAGTGACCTCTCTAGATTGTGAATCCTCTCTATAGAATGTGAGTCACGTCTCTAGAAAGTGAAGCCCCTTGCTGGATAATGAGCCCGTTCTCTGGACTGTGAAGTCCCTTCTCTATATTGTGAGTCCCTTCTTTAGATTGTGAGTCGCCTCTTCCAGATTGCAAGCCCCATCTTTAGATTGTGAGTACTCTCTAGATTGAAACCCCTTTTCTAGATTGTGAATTCACTCTTTTTAGATTGTAAATCCTCTCGCTAGTATGGAAGTTGCCTAATAAGATTGTGCGTCACTTCTCTAGATAGTATCCCTTCTCTAGACTGTTAATCCCTTCTCTAGACTGCTAGTTCCTTTTCTAGACCGTGAGTTCATTTTCTAGACTGCGAGTTCCTTCTCTATACTGCCAGTTGCGTCTCCAGATTTGGAGTTCCCTTTCTAGATTTCGAGTCCCATCTTTAGATTGTGAGTCCTTTCTCCAGATTTCAAGTCTCATCTCTTAATTGTGAGTGTTCTCTATATTGTGAATACCATCTCAAGATTGTGTCCCCTCTTTAGGTTTCAAGTTTCCTCTTTAGATTGCAAGTCTCCTCTCTAGATAGCAAGTATCTTCTATAGACTGCAAGTACAATCTTTGAATTGTGAATGTTCTCTAGATTGTGAATACTATCTCAAGATTGTGAGTTTCCTCTCTAGCTTGTAAGTCCTTACTCTAGAGTGTGAGTCCCCATCTCTAGATTGTGAGTCTCCTTTCCAGACTGCTGATAACCTCTCTAGACTGTGTGTTCCCTTTTTAGATTGCGAGTCCCATCTCTATATTGCAAATCCCTTCTCCAGACTGCAAGTCCCATCTCTAGATTGTGAGTGTGCTCTAGCTTGTGAATACTGTCTCAAGATTGCGAGTTCCCTCTCTAGACTTCAAGTTATCTCTTTAGATTGAAAGTCTCCTGTCTAGATTGCAAGTCCCTTCTATAGATACTGAGACTCTTCTCTACACCGTGAATTTCCTATAGATTGTGAATACCTTCTTTAGAATGTGAGTTGCCTCTCTAGATTGTAACCCCCTTTGTAGACTGTGAATCCCCTTTCTAGAAAGTGAAGTCGATCTGTAGATAGTGAGTCCCTTCTCTAGAGTTTAGGTCCCTTCTCAGAACCGAGAGTCCCCGCTCTGAATTTCAAGTTCCCTATCTAGATTGTGAGTGCCATCTCTAGAATGCAAGTCTCTTCTCCAGACTGAAAGTCCCATCTCTAGATTGTGAGTGCTCTCTAGATTGAAACCCCTTTTCTATATTGTGAGTTCACTCTCTTTAGATTGTGAAACCTCTCTCTAGTATGCCAATTGCCTAATAAGTTTGTGTGTTGCTTCTCGAGATACAGTATCTCTTTCCTAGACTGTGAGTCTCTTCTCTAGACTGCGAGTTGCCTCTCCAGATTTGGAGTTCCCTCTCTAGATTGTGAGTCCTTTCTCCAGATTGCAAGTCTCATCTCTTGATTGTGTTTTCTAGCTTGTGAATACCATCTCAAGATTGTGAGTTTCCTCTCTAGCTTGTAAGTCCTTTCTCTAGAATGTGAGTCCTCATCTCTATATTGTGACTCTACTTTCTATACTGCGGTTTCCCTCTCCAGACTGTAAGTTCCCTCTTTAGTTTGTGAGTTCCCTCTTTAGATTGTGAGTCCCATCTCTATATTGCAAGTCCCTTCTCTGGACTTCAAGTCCCATCTCTAGATTGTGAGTGTTCTCTAGCTTGTGAATACTATATCAAGATTGGAAGTTCCGTCTATAGACTTCAACTTTCCTTTTTAGATTGCCAGTCTCCTCTCTAAATTGCAAGTCCCTTCTATAGATACTGAGACTCCTCTCTTGATTGTGATATGCCTAAAGATTGTGAATATCTTCTCTAGAATGAGAATTGCTTCTCTATATTGTGCTTCTCACTTCTAGATTGAGTCCCCTCTCAAGATTGTGAGTCCCCTTCCTAGATTGTAACCCCCTGTTAGATTGTTAGTCCTCTCTCTAGATAGTGAAGCCCCTGTTTAGATAGTCAGTCTCCTCTCTAGACTGCAGGTCTCTGCTTCTCTGGCCCAAGAGTCCCCTCTCTCGATCTCGAGTCCCCTATCTAGATTGTAAGTCCCATCTCTAGATTACAAGTCCCAGCTCTAGATTGTGAGTGTTCTCTAGATTCCAAATACCATCTTAAGATTGCGAGAGTTTCCTCACCAGATTGTAAGTCCTTTCTCTAGCGTGAGTCTCCTTTCTAGGCTGTGAGTCCCTTCTCTAGACTGTGAGTTTCCTTTTTGGATTGTGAGTCCCATCTCTAGGTTGCAAGTCTCTTCTCCAGACTGCAAGTCCCATCTCTAGATTGTGAGTGTTCTCTAGATTGTGAATACCATCTCAATTTTGCAAATTTCCTCTCTAGCTTGTAAATCCTTTCTCTAGAGTGTGAGTCCCCATATCTAGATTGAGAGTCCCCTTACTAGACTACAGGTCCCCTCTTTAGACTGTGAGTTCCCTCTCTTGGTTTCAAGTTCCCTATCTAGATTGTGAGTCCCATCTCTAAATTGCACATCCCTTTTCCAAACTGCAAGTTCCTTCTCTATATTGTGTGTTTTCTAGATTCCAAATACCATCTCTAGATTGTAAGTTTCCTCTCTAAATTGTGAATCCTTTATCTAAAGTGTGAGTCCCCATATCTGGATCTCAAGTCCCCTCTCTGGACTGCAGGTCCCCTCTCTAGACTGTGAGTCCTATCTCTAGATTGCAAGTCCATTCTCCAGTCTGCAAGTACCATCTTTAGTTTGTGTGTGTTTTCTGGATTGCAAATACCACCTCAAAATTGTTTCCTATGTAGCTTGTAAGTCCTTTCTCTAGAGTTTGAGTCCTCATATCTAGATTGCAAGTCCTCTTTCTAGACTGTGGGTCCCCTCTCTAGACTGTGAGTTCCCTCTCTTGATTTCAAGTTCCCTGTCTAGATTGTGAGTCACATCTGTACATTGCAGCTCCCTTCTTCAAACTGCAAGTCCCTTCTCTAGATTGTGAGTGTTCTCTAGATTCCAAATACCATCTCTAGATTGTGTCTTCTCTAACGATTTTTAATCCTTTCTCTAGAGTGTGAGTCCCCATATCTGGATTGCAATTCCCCTCTCTACACTGCAAGACCCCTTTCTAGACTGTGAGTCTGCTCTTTAGGCTGCAAATCCGATCTCTAGATTGCAAATCCCTTTTCCAGACTACAAGTCCCTTCTCTAGATTGTGAGTCTTTTCTAGATTGTGAATACCATCTCTAGATTGCGAGTCTCCTCTCTAGATTGTAAGTATTTTCTCAATAGTGAGTCTTCTTTCTAGACTGTTTTTACCGTTCTGTAGACTGTGAGTCCCCTCTTTAAATTGCAGGTCCCATTTCTAGATATCAAGTCTTCTGCAGACTGCAAGTCCCATGTCTAGATTGTGAGTGTTCTCTTGACTGCGAATACCATCTCTAGATTGTGAGTGTTCTCTAGCTTGTGAATACTATCTCAAGATTGGAAGTTCCGTCTATAGACTTCAACTTTCCTTTTTAGATTGCCAGTCTCCTCACTAAATTGCAAGTCCCTTCTATAGTTACTGAGACTCCTCTCTTGAATGTGATATGCCTAAAGATTGTGAATACCTTCTCTAGAATGAGAGTTGCTTCTCTATATTGTGCTTATCATTTCTAGATTGAGTCCCCTCTCAAGATTGTGAGTCCCCTTCCTAGATTGTAACCCCCTTTTAGATTGTTAGTCCTCTCTCTAGATAGTGAAGCCCCTGTTTAGATGGTAAGTCCTCTCTCTAGACTGCAGGTCTCTTCTCTGGCCCAAGAGTCCCCTCTCTCGATCTCAAATCTCCTATGTAGATTGTAAGTCCCATCTCTAGATTACAAGTCCCAGCTCTAGATTGTGAGTGTTCTCTTGATTGCAATTACCATCTTAAGATTGCTAGAGTTTCCTCACCAGATTGAAAGTCCTTTCTCTAGCATGAGTCTCCTTTCTAGGCTGTGGGTCCCTTCTCTAGACTGTGAGTTTCCTTTTTTGGATTGTGAGTCCCATCTCTAGGTTGCAAGTCTCTACTCCAGACTGCAAGTTCCTTCTCTATTATGTGTGTTCTCTAGATTCCAAATACTATCTCTAGATTGTAAGTTTCCTCTCTAGATTGTGAATCCTTTATCTAAAGTGTGAGTCCCCATATCTGGATCTCAAGTCCCCTCTCTAGACTGCGAGTCCTATCTCTAGATTGCAAGTCCATTCTCCAGTCTGCAAGTCCCATCTTTAGATGTGTGTGTTTTCTGCATTGCAAATACCACCTCAAAATTGTTTCCTCTGTAGCTTGTAAGTCCTTTCTCTAGAGTTTGAGTCCTCATATCTAGATTGCAAGTCCTCTTTCTAGACTGTGGGTCCCCTCTCTAGACTGTGAGTTCCCTCTCTTGATTTCAAGTTCCCTGTCTAGATTGTGAGTCACATCTGTAGATTGCAGCTCCCTTCTTCAAACTGTAAGTCCCTTCTCTAGATTGTGAGTGTTCTCTAGATTCCGAATACCATCTCTAGATTGTGAGTCTTCTCTAACGATTTTTAATCCTTTCTCTAGAGTGTGAGTCCCCATATCTGGATTGCAATTCCCCTCTCTACACTGCAAGACCCCTTTCTAGACTGTGAGTCTGCTCTTTAAGCTGCAAATCCGATTTCTAGGTTGCAAATCCCTTTTACAGACTACAAGTCCCTTCTCTAGATTGTGATTCTTCTCTACATTGTGAATACCGTCTCTAGATGGCAAGTCTCCTCTCTAGATTGTAAGTCCTTTCTCAATAGTGAGTCTTCTTTCTAGACTGTTTGTCCCTTCTGTAGACTGTGAGTCCCCTCTTTAAATTGCAGGTCCCATTTCTAGATATCAAGTCTCTTCTGCAGACTGCAAGTCCCATGAGTGTTTTCTAGACTGTGAATACCATCTCTAGATTGTGAGTTTCCTCTCTAGCTTGTAAGTCCTTTCTCTAGAGTGTGAGTCCCCATCTCTAGATTGTGAGTCTCCCTTCTAGACTGTGGGTCCCCTCTCTAGACTGTGATTTCCCTTTTTAGATTGTGAGTACCATCTCTGGATTGGAAGTTCCTTCTCCAGACTGCAAGTCCCATCTCTAGATTGTGAGTGTGCTCTAGATTGTGAATACCATCTCAAGATTGAGGCCACTCTTTAGATTTCAAATTTCCTCTTTAGATTGCCAATCTCCTCTCTAGATTGCAAGTCCCTTCTATAGATAATAAGACTCCTCTCTAGATTGTGAATTTCCTATAGATTGTAAATACCTTTTCTAGATTGAGAGTTGCCTATCTAGATTGTGCTCCTCGTCTCTAGATTGATAGTCCCCTCTCTAGATTGTGAGTCCCTTTTCTAGGTTGCAACCCCATTTTTAGATGGTTAACCACCCATCTAGATAGTGAAGCCCCTGTTTAGATAGTGTATCCCCTCTCTACAGTGTGGGTCCCTTCCCTGGACCAAGAGTCTCCTCTCTTGATTTTGAGTTCCCCATCTAGATTGTGAATCCCAACTTTACATTACAAGTACCTTTTCCAGACTGAAAGTCCCCTCTCTAGACTGTGAGTATCCTCTTTAGATTGTGAGTCCGATCTCTAGATTGCAAGTCCCTTCTCCAGATGGTAAGTCCCATCTCTAGATTTTGAGTGTTCTCTAAATTGCAAATACCATCTCAAGATTGTGAGTTTCCTCTTTAGATTGTAAATTTTTTTTTTATCTAGAGTGTGAGTCCCCATCTCTAGATTGTGAGTCCACTTTCTAGACTACGGGTACCCTATCTAGATTGTGAGTCCCATCTCTAGATTGCAAGTCCCTTCTCCAAACTGCAAGTCCCATGTCTAGATTATGAGTGCTCTCTAGATTAAGAATACCATCTGTAGATTGCGAGCTTTCTCTTTATATTGTATTTTTTTTTATCTAGAGTGTGAGTCCCCATCTCTAGATTGTGAGTCCCTTCTCCAAACTGCAAGTCCCATCTCAAGATTATGAGTGTTCTCTAGATTACGAATGCCATCTATAGATTGCGAATTTCCTCTTTAGATTGAAATGTTTTCTCTAGAGTGTAAGTCCTCTTTAGATTGTGAGTGCTATATCTAGATTGTAAATATCTTCTCTAGATAGAGATATCACTCTCTAGATTTAGAATCCCTTCTTTAGATTCCAATTCCCATCTCTATTTTGTGTTTCCCTCCTCTAGATTGTGAGTCCTTTCTCTAGATTGTAAATACCTTCTCTAGATTGCGAATTCCCTCTCTAAACTGTGAGTCTCTTATCCAGATTGCAAGTTTCCTCACTAGATTGTGAGTCCCTTCTCTAGATTGTGAGTATCTTCCTTAGATTGCAATTATCCTTTCTAGATTGGGAGTCCCCTCCCTAGACTGTGAGTCACTTCTTTAGATTGCAAGTCTTCTTTCTAGATTGTGAAGGCCATTCCCTAGATTTTGATGGCCCTTCTCTAGATTGTGAATATCTTCTTTAGATTGCAAGTTTCCTTTCTAGATTGCGAGTTCCCTCCATAGATTGTGAGTCCCATTTTTAGATTGCAAGTCTCCATTCTGGATTGTGAGTTTTTTCTTTAGATTGCAAGTCTCCTTTCTAGATTGTGAGTCCTCTCCCTAGACTGTGAGTCTCTCCTTTAGATTGCAAGTCTCATTTCTAGATTGTGAGTACTCTCCCTAGATTGTGAGTCCCTTCTTTAGATTGCAAGTCCCCTCCCTAGATTGTGAGTCTCTTCTTTAGATTTCAAGTATCCTTTCTAGATTATGAGTATCTGCTTTAGATTGCAAGTATCCTTTCTAGATTGTGAGGACCTTCTCTATATTGTGAGACGCTTTTCTAGATTGTGAGGGCCATTCTCTAGATTGCAAGTCCAATCTCTAAATTGTAAATACCTTCTCTAGAGTGCAAATTCCTCCTCTAAAATGTGAGTCCCTTATCCAGATTGCAAGTTCCCTCACTAGATTGTGAGTAGCTTCTCTAGATTTTGAGTATCTTCTTTCGCTTGCAAGTCTCCTTTCTCTATTGGGAGTCCCCTCCCTAGATTGTGAGTCACTTCTTTAGATTGCAAGTCTCCTTTCTACATTGTGAGGCTCTACTCTAGATTATGAGGCCCTTCTAGATTGTGAGGGCCATTCTCTAGATTGTGAGTCCCCCTCTTTAAAATGTGAGTCCCTTATCCAGATTGAAAGTTTCCTCACTAGATTGAGTCTCTTTTTTAGATTGCAAGTTTTTTTTTTCTAGATTGTGAGTCTCCTCCCTAGATTATGAGTCCCTTCTTTAGATTGCAAGTCTCCTTTCTAGATTGTGAGTCCCTTCTTTAGATTGCAAGTCTCCTTTCTAGATTGTGAGTCCCTTCTTTAGATTGTAAATATCCTTTCTAGATTGTGAGTCCTTTCTTTAGACTGCAAGTCTCCTTTCTAGATTGTGAGTATCTGTTTTAGATTGCAAGTCTCCTTTCGAGATTGTGAGGCCCTTCTCCAGATTGTAAGTCCTCCTCTCTAAAATATTAGTCCCTTATCCAGCTTGCAAGTTTCTTTACTAGATTGTCAGTCCCTTCTCTAGATTGTTAGTCTCTTCTTTAGATTGCAAGTTTCCTTTCTAGACTGTGAGTCCCTTCTTTAGATTGCAAGTCTCCTTTCTAGATTGTGAGTCCCCTCTCTAGATTGTGAGTCCCTTCTTTAGATTGCAAGTCTCCTAGATTGTGAGTCCCCTCTCTAGATTGTGAGTCCCTTCTTTAGATTGCAAGTCTCCTTTCTAGATTGAGAACCCACCCTTTAGAGTGCAATTCTCCTTTCTAGATTGTGAGGCCATTTTCTAGATTGTGATGTTCGTCTCTAGATTGTGAGGCCCTTCTTTAGATTACAAGTCTCTTTTCTAAATTGTAAGTCCCTTCTTTAGATTGTGAGGCCCCTCCCTAGATTGTGAGAGCCTTTTCTAGATTGTGAGGCCCCTTCCTAGATTGTGAGAGCCTTTTCTAGATTGTGAGGCCCCTCCCTAGATTGTGATGCCCTTATCTAGATTGTGAGGACCTTCTCTAGATTGTGAGGCTCCTCCCTAGATTGTGAGAGCCTTTTCTAGATTGTGAGGCCCCCCTAGATTGTGATGCCCGTCTCTAGATTGTGAGTCCCTTCTTTAGATTGTGAGGCCCCTCCCTAGATTGTGAGGCCCCTCCCTAGATTGTGAGAGTCTTTTCTAGATTGTGAGGCCCCCCTAGATTGTGATGCCCGTCTCTAGATTGTGAGTCTCTTCTTTAGATTGTGAGGCCCCTCCCTAGATTGTGAGAGCCTTTTCTAGATTGTGAGACCCCTCCCTAGATTGTGATGCCCTTGTCTAGATTGTGAGGCCCTGCTCTAGATTGTGAAGCCCTTTTCTAGATTTTGAGGCCCTTCTCTAAATTGTGAGTCCTCCTCTCTGGTACCCCTCACATTATATCACATCTTCGATATAAATCTGGATCCCCGTCCCTTGCGACATGTGACAATTAGTAATACCGCAATCTTCTGTGGACTATAATAAACTTCCTGAGAAGTGAGAACAATACCAGGTCGTCACCTGACTTTAGCAAATGCAGAAAACCTGGTTACTCTCATCATTTTTTGCACCCATATGTAACTCCCACTCTTATGTCATCCTTCTCTATCCACAGGAAGCCTCTCTGACCCCAATGTCCACCCCCCTGGGGGGATCTTTATCTCTCCAGAGCCCCCTCCTCAGAGCCGCCTAGGGGCTGACATTCCTGAGCAAACACCCTGCAAAGTAAACACAGGTAGATGGCTGGCACAAGCCTTCACTCAGCCAGTGGTGGGGGGCTGGGAGCCGCCAGCTTTAATCTGCCCCATCACACAATTGAGGAGTGTGTGCAGTTGTGAAAGGATCATTATGTGCACAAGTTAGGACACCCCCATATTGGAGGAGCGTGCAGCCACAACTTGTTCACCTGTTGACCTAATTCTATTTTTTCCTCTCTGGATGTGAACAGACTTGTCTCCCGCACGCTTCTGTATTACATTATCCTCCATTATAACATGGAAATCCCCGGCTGATAATACATTGGAAATATTAGACTTAAAGCGACAGCTCATCCTGGAATGGAGCAGGGACGGAGGAAGTGGGGGGTGTTAAACTGTCCATCTGGGGTCACCAGTACAGGGGCTGACATCAGAACCCCCCTTTACATAGAAACTAGGCCACTGATTTCTACGGGCACCATGCAATTTTAATTTCCACCCGCAAGGAAGGACCAGTGAACAGCCACTGCCCCTCTACTATTGGCACATTACTGGACATGGTGCCAAGTGAACAACCCCCTCTATTGGAAGTCCAGATATATTCAGAGGATCTGATTTTAACAGACGGGGTCTAAATATATTCAGGGGGCCTGGTCTGAGATCTGATATTGATCTAGGGGGTCTGGTGTGGGGTCCAATACTAATATAAATGATCTGAATATATTTAGAGGGTCTGTTCTGGAGTCCTATATTAATGGGGTCTGAATATATTTAGTGGTCTGGTCTGAGGTCTGTTATTGATACAGGAGGTCTGGAGTCTGATATTAGTATAGTAGGTCTAGGGTAAGGTGTGATATTGATATAGGGCGTCTGGTCTGGGTCTGATAATAATAATATAAGTGGTTTGAGTATATTTAGGGGGTCTGGTCTGGAGTCTGATATTCATATAAGGGGTCTGAATATATTTAAGGGGTCTGGTCTGGGGCTTGATATTGATGTATGGTGTAAGAGGTCTGTCCTGGGGCTTGATATTGATGTATGGTGTAAGAGGTCTGTCCTGGGGCTTGATATTGATGTATGGTGTAAGAGGTCTGGTCTGGGCTTGATATTGATGTATGATGTAAGGGGTCTGGTTTGGGGCTTGATATTGATGTATGATGTAAGGGGTCTGGTTTGGTGCTTGATATTGATGTATGGTGTAAGGGGTCTGGTCTGGGGCTTGATATTGATGTATGGTGTAAGAGGTCTGGTTTGGTGCTTGATATTGATGTATGGTGTAAGGGGTCTGGTCTGGGGCTTGATATTGATGTATGATGTAAGGGGTCTGGTTTGGGGCTTGATATTGATGTATGGTGTAATGGGTCTGGTTTGGGGCTTGATATTGATGTATGGTGTAATGGGTCTGGTTTGGTGCTTGATATTGATGTATGGTGTAAGGGGTCTGGTCTGGGGCTTGATATTGATGTATGATGTAAGGGGTCTGGTTTGGGGCTTGATATTGATGTATGGTGTAAGGGGTCTGGTTTGGGGCTTGATATTGATGTATGGTGTAATGGGTCTGGTTTGGTGCTTGATATTGATGTATGGTGTAAGGGGTCTGGTTTGGGCTTGATTTTGATGTATGTGTGAGGGGTCTGGTTTGGTGCTTGATATTGATGTATGGTGTAAGGGGTCTGGTTTGGTGCTTGATATTGATGTATGGTGTAAGGGGTCTGATTTGGTGCTTGATATTGATGTATGGTGTAAGGGTCTGGTTTGGTGCTTGATATTGATGTATGGTGTAAGGGGTCTGGTTTGGTGCTTGATATTGATGTATGGTGTAATGGGTCTGATTTGGTGCTTGATATTGATGTATGGTGTAAGGGGTCTGGTTTGGTGCTTGATATTGATGTATGGTGTAAGGGTCTGGTTTGGTGCTTGATATTGATGTATGGTGTAATGGGTCTGGTTTGGTGCTTGATATTGATGTATGGTGTAAGGGTCTGGTTTGGGGCTTGATTTTGATGTATGTGTGAGGGGTCTGGTCTGGGGCTTGATATTGATGTATGGTGTAAGGGGTCTGGTTTGGGGCTTGATTTTGATGTATGGTGTAAGGGGTCTGGTTTGGGGCTTGATTTTGATGTATGTGTGAGGGGTCTGGTTTGGTGCTTGATATTGATGTATGGTGTAAGGGGTCTGGTCTGGGGTCTGACAAGAATATACTGTAAGTGGTTTGAAAATATTTAAGTAGTCTTGGGCCTGATATTCATAAAGGGTCTGAATATATTTAGGGGGTCTGCTCTGAGGTTTGACATTGATGTATAGCGTAAAGGGTCTGGTCTGGGGTTTGATATTGATGTACAATCCTGCTCATCATTATTGGCACCCATGAAGTGTAAGTACATAATGTGGAATATCTCCTGAAAAAAAAATGAATCAAGTGAAGCAGTTGTTTTGTACAGAACACTTGTGTTAAATAGAAATGAGCAAATGATAAGCAATAATTTAAAACAAAAAAAACAATGGGAGCGAAAAATAGAAAACCTAAAGCTGCTGTGACACTATTGGCCCCCGTTACATTAAATTAGGATGGGAACACATTTTGACTCTCCTCTGGTAAATCACAAATGAGAATCACCTGTGATTGTCGGTGCCCATGTGACATGAATTAGCCAATGAATGATGACTTCAGTGTTTTATAAAGCCACATGGTAGACCCTGGTCTTTTGTCACAATGGTGAAGACAAAGGAGCTGTCTGAGGACAACAGTACTGCTATTAGCAAACACAAGACTTCTAAGGGTATAAGGCCATCTCCAAAGACCTTGGTATCCATGTTTCAACAGTGCGCAATATTATCAAGAGGTTTGGTACCGTTAAGAACCTCCCTGACGTGGGGGAAAGGGGAAAATTGACAAGAGATTTCTTTGAAGGTTGGTGCGAATGGTGGAAACAACACCACATCAAACATCCAAAGACCTGAGCAAACCTGGAGCAGTTTGGGGTCATGGTTTCAACAATTACCATAAGCCGCACACTAAACCAAGCAGAGCTTTATGGGTGAAGGCCAAGGAAGAAACCATTGCTGAAAAAAAGACATGAAAAGGAACAACTGATCATGGCCAGAGTACCTTGACAAACCACAATACTTGTGGGAAAATGTTCTGTGGACAGATGAAACAAAAAACAAGACAGCACAATGAAGCTTATAAGGAAAAGAACACCCTACCAACAGTTAAGCATGGTGGAGAATCCATAATGCTGTGGGGTTGCTTTGCTGCGTCTGGTACTGGAGGCCTTGACCGTATCACAGGAATCATGAAATCAGAGAATTATTAAGATATTTTAGAGTGAAATGTTCTACCCAGTTTAAGAAAACTTTGTTGAGTCGAAGATCATGGGTCCTCCAGCAAGATAATGACCCAAAGCACACATCCAAAAGTACACAGGAATGGTTGAAAAAGAAAAAAATGAACTGTTTTAAAATGGCCAGCAATGAGCCCTGACCTCAGTCCCATTGAAAATCTTTGGGGTGAGCTGACATCTGCCATTGGGAAAAAGAACCCTGCAAACATTCAAGAGCTTGACCAAACTGCAAAGGAAGAGTGGGAGAAAATACCTGCTGAGAAGTGAAGAAGCTTAGAGATGGCTAAGGAAACGTTTGGAGGCTGTCATCAATGCCAAAGGGGGTGCCACCAAGTAGTAATTAGGGGTGCCTTTATTGCTGCACATGCTGATTATTCTGTTTCTTCTTTTAAATTGCAACATATAAGTTGAAAAACATTTTTTATTGTTGCATTGCTTTGGACCACTAAAAATAAAATCCTGAGGATATAACTATGGTACATTTCCATTTATTTTGGAAGATATTGTACAGTCTATGAAAAAAAATGAAGGAGTGCCAATAATGGTGACCGGCACTGTATAGTGTAAGGGATCTGTCCTGAGGTTTGACATTGCTGTATAGTGTTAGGGGTCTGGTCTGGGGTTTGATATTCATATAAGGAGTTATCAGAATATATTTGGGGGTCTGATCTGAGGTCTGATATTAATATAAGTGGTTTGAATATATTTGGGGATCTGGTCTGGGGTCTGATATTGATGTAGGGGGTCGGATATGGGGTCTGATATTAATATAAGTGGTTTGAATATATTTACGGGGCCTGGTCTTACGTCTGATATTGATATTGAGGAACTGGTCTGGGGTTTGATATTAATATAAGTGGTCTGAATATATTTAGGTGGTCTGGTTTGGGTATTATATGGATATAGGAAGCCTGGTCTGGTATTTATATAAAGGGGGATGAATATATTTAGGGGGTCTGGTCTGGGGTATTATATGGATATAGGAAGCCTGGTCTGGGGTCTGGTATTAATATAAAGGGGGTTGAATATATTTAAGGGGTCTGGTCTGGGGTATTATATGGATATAGGAAGCCTGGTCTGGGGTTTAATATAAAGGGGTTGAATATATTTAGGGGTCTGATCTGGGGTATTATATGGATATAGGAAGCCTGGTCTGGGGTTTAATGTAAAGGGGGTTGAATATATTTAGGGGGTCTGATCTCGGGGAATTATATGGATATAGGAAGCCTGGTCTGGGGTTTAATATTCATATAAGAGGTCTGAATATATTGAGGGGATCTGGTCTGATATTGATATGGGTGGTCGGGTCTTGGGTCTGACATTAAAATAGGGGCGCTATGTAGCCCCATTCTGAATGGAGTTGGGTGCCCACGCTTGGCCTAATCGCTGTTTGAGTACCCCCTTGTAAAGGGTTCTCTTGGGCCAATAGCCCATCGCTGGGGGTCCCAGCAGTAGGACGCCATGTGATCAGCTTATCAGTAGGGAACACATATAGCAAAAAGGAATTGTTTTAAAGTAGAGAACCCCATTAAGGGATGTTTTCTGAGTGACGGCCGCTGTAAGGACAAGACAGTCGGAGGAGCGTTGGCTTTTCTTCCATATAGTGAGTGATAGTTTGGTAAACATAGGCAGGTCCCTCGCTGACATATATGTGAGGGCTCGGGAGTGAGGCACGGATCGGGCTTGTGCCGCTCCCATGGAAGTGTGCAGAGTGGCCCTCGGGGCAGGGAGAGGATTGGGAAGGTGTGTCAGCGTTATGCCTGGCCTTATGTCTGCAGGGAGGGGGCAGATCAGGAAATATCAGCTCATAACAATACATCTTAATTCATAGCCCGGGGCGTGATGCCCCACGTAGCGAGCGCCGTGCCCGGCGTGCTCCAGCCCAGATCACTAATTCAGAATATTCGCTGCTGTTTAACCATTCAGTTGCCAATGTCGATCTCTAACATCGGCATTTTCATTTTTGCTAAGTGGTGGCTTGTCCAGACCCCCATCTCAGGGTGCCAATGGTAGCTAGGGGGCCACATGAAGACCCCTATTACAAGTCATCTTGGTCCACCTATGAAACCCATCTACAGGCTATTCTACCCATACACTACAATGCTTAAAAGTCCCCTGGGGGACTAAAAAACTAAATGAAAAGTAATTTAAAAAACTGGTTTATTACAATATTAAAATAAAAATAAAGCATAAAAAAGTATATCCCGCTATTCCCCATTAAAGAAATTGAAGAAAAAAAATCCTATTTAGTATCCAAAAGTCCGATCTGTCAAAATACAAATGTAAGTAACCCATAAATTAAGTGCTGTAGAGTTAAAAAAAAAAGAAATTCCCCAAAAATTGCTGTTTTTCTGTCACCACACCTCCTCCAAAACATGCAATAAAGAGATATCAAAACAATCTATGTACCCCAAAATGGTATCACTAAAAAGTACACCTCAGCCTGAAAAAAACGAGTGCCCACATGGCTCCACCGATGGAACAAATGAGAACGTTACGGATCTCAGCAGCATCTCGGAAGCAAAGCAATTTTTGTTTTATAAAGTTCAGGACTTTCTTAACCACTTAACTAAATATAATATAAATATAAAAAACTAATATAAAAAATAATATAAAAAACTATAACAAAATTTTATAAATCACTATGAAAATCAAATTATATAAAACTACTAAAAATATATAAAACTATAAAAAATAAATATATAAAACTATAACAAAATTTTATAAATCACTATAAAAATCAAATTATATAAAACTACTAAAAATATATAAAACTGTAAAAAATAAATATATAAAAACTATAACAAAATTTTATAAAAAAAACCTATAAATATCTAATTATATAAAACTGCTAAAAATATAAAAAACTATAAAAAAAATATTTTGGCAACGCCACCTCCAGGATTGTTTTGTGTCTATTTTTTCCTTTTGCTTTTTTTTTTATTTTCCGGCCTTCTTATGATTTTGGGGAGTTTCTAGAAATGTGTGGTTGTCATCCTCATCTCCATAGAAATATATTTTCTGTTTCTGAATTGCGGGGACCATGATTGTCGTATTGTGTGACAAGATGGATTATTTTACGATTGCTGACACATCAAAAATACAACTCGTCCGGACAAAAGAAAGATGGAAAGACAAAATAAAGTTATGTCTCTTGGAAAAAAAAGAAAAATTAAAAAAAGAAAATGCAAAAAAAAAAATTGCCTGACCCTTAAGGGTTATGGCTGTTCTTTAAAAATGTCCCTCCTCCCCCAACCCCCAGGATCACTACATCAGGACACAGGGGGTGTGGGGGAGGGGGTCATACATGGTTATATTGTGATAGTAGGTACTGTCCCTTAAAGTGGACAGATCCCTTTAAGGAGCGTCCAACTTCATGCATAAGCGGCCATTTTTTTGGAACCAGCGCTCCTGAGGGCATTTTTCCGGTGCCGTAGTTTAGGACCATGATGTTTTGCATAAATTCTAGGAGAACGACATTCCGCAACATCCAGCCAATGGTGGAGGGGTCTTCTGGAAATGTAATATGGGGGTCCGCCATGGGGTTTGCCAGAAGTCAGGGGCCTGCAGTGACAGTGTGTCAGTAATATGGACAGACAATACGTGCTGTGCTGTAACATGTTGCTGTGATCCTATGGAGGAATGACAAGTATGTAAACCGACTGGATTGTATGAGGGAATGTGCCTGCTCCCTGCCCCGTGCGTGTGCGGGCCTGCGCTGCTCCACAACTGCCAGTGCGTGCTCCTGACTACCCGCCACCATCGTGCCCCCTGCCCGGCCACACAGACACCCCTCATGCCCGCTCTCTCTGTCTCCCTCCCATAGCCGTACAGTTGAATAGAAATTGTACTTCTGGTTTTTCAAGATCTCTGATTGCTGTCAGTGAATGGAAACGTGCATGCTGGTATTATTTCAGCATAGTAATATTTCATGAGCAACATATGGCGGTGTTATTAGGGGCACGCTATAGCTTAGGAAATGTACAGTGGAGTTATTGGTACACGGTATGGTGGTATTATTTGGGCACAGTATGGAGATATTGGCCTGATATACTGATATTGTTTAGGCACCAAGTGGCGATATGTTTTAGGTGCTGAATAATGGTATTATTGAGGCACTGTATGAGGGTATTACTTGGAGGCAGTAATTGTGCATAAGCACCGTATGGTGACATTATTAGGGCACCCTGTGGCAATATTGTTTATATAATGAATAGTGGTATTATTGGGGCTCTGTACGGTGATATTCTAGCAGCACTATATGGTGGTATTATTTGGGCACAGTATGGAAACATTGTTCTGGGACTGTATACTGATATGGATTGTGCACTATATGGCGATCTTGTTCTGGCAATAAATAATGGTATTATTTGGGCACTGTAGAGGGGTCTTCTAATAGCACTATATAGTGGCATTTTAGGGGCACTATAGGGGGATCTTCTAGCAGCACTGTATAGTGGTATTATTGGGGCATAGTATAGTGATATTGTTTGTGCACTGTATGGTGACATTGTTTTGGCAATAAATGGTGGTATTATTGGGGAACTGTATGGTGATCTTGGGAGTATTATATGGTGGTATTATTGGGCCCCATAGGCTGCTACTGTTCTGGAACAGTAGATAGTTATTGATTGAGCAGTATATGGTGGTATTATTTGGGCACAGTATGGAGACATTGCTCTGGGACTGTATACTGATATGTCACTGTATGGCGATATTATTGGGTACTGTTATATGGGCACTATTGATGATTTTTTTTGCTTGTATCCTGCACAGACTTTGACGCCTTCGGATACAGGTGAGAGGAATGGAGAAGTGCGGACAGCGTTCCTGTACCGGGGTCGACTTCTTGGCATATACAACATTCGCTTATTAGCCTGCACAGTAGGTGATGACAACACAGGTGAGGGGGAGCAGACTCTGAAAGACGATCATCCAGGTGAGGGCGTGGGTGGAGCCAGGCGCAGCTCCTCCTCTGATTGGCTGTCCTTTTATCCAGGTAAATATAAAACCAGCGTGGTGCAGCTGCAGGCAGAAGTGTCTGTATTTCAGAGCTCGGTGACAATGGCCGTGTCCAGCCTGCAGTACACGATGGGAATCTCCAGCGGGTTCAAAGTCTACATCCTAGAAGGTGGGTGCTATTTATTCTCTGTAGGGTCGCCCCCATATTAATAATGGCTTTTTCCAAAAAAGTTACATTGACCATAAAGTGGAGCTCAGTATAAGGTCAATGTTCTAATCGAGGTGGTCACCTCCTGGCGTTGGGTCGACATTTTTCTTTACTGCTTGTGCTTTGCCCATTATATTGAGGACCTCAGATGTCTTGTTGTCTTGCGTCACTAATATATAATATATCATTGCAGGGCAGCACAGATCACGCAACACGGACCGGTACCGTCCATTGTCTAACCACGGAATACCAATATATCCCATCAAACGAAAACTGAGCCCAGATCCTCTGCAACCTCAGAAGAGACTCTGTCCCTCCAACCACCAGAACAGGTAAATACCATATTAAAATAAGACCGCCTAACCATAAACCAGCAGATAGCTACTCCACTGTCCTACGTGGAGATCCGCAAAGTGTGTGTCACCCAAAAAACTTCTTCACAAATGGTTCTGTTCCCCTAACGTTCCTTCAGATAGTTTTGCAAAAAAATATGCAATTCATCCCCTCGAGATACCAAACTAAGAATTCTTACATTTCTTCCAGGGTCAATTTTAACCATTCACCAGTTAACATAAAGTGTGCAGGAAAACAACCTTTAGCTGCTGAGGCCACCAGCCCTAAAGTTTTTGCTTCTAACGTGGACCTGCAAAATGTCCTGAAAAGGTTAATACCAGAGCGGAGACTCTTGGAAAGGAAGGAGACTAAAGAAACTGAAGAAGAGCAACCTCTAGCATTGGTCAAAAAGATGGAGAAGCCAAGGGACAAACCTTTTGTGTCCCCGGCCATGCTACAACAGGTGGGTGACGTCCACTCGGTTGACCAAGACTGGTCTATAGAAGCATCATTAGGGTTCACTTGGCCAAAGTTCTGCCTCATATAACCTTGCTTCTACTAATTTCAGATGAGACCTTCGGTGATCACCTGCATCTCCAGACCCAAAACAAGTCCACCTCCAGAAAACAAGACAGGTCCTCTCCGAGACCCTCATACTGAATGTAAGTTCCTTGTTTAGGGATCTTAACTTCTAACCATTGCATTGTGTCAAGTCCTAAATCTTACGCTGATCTCTCTATAGGGTCACCCAGAACCTGTTCTCCGGACGTAGAAGAACATTTCCAAAGAAGCCTCAAATCCTGCACCCCCCAACCTAGTGCCTGCTCCCCTCCATGCCATTCCTCCTACACTTCAGTAGAAGACCATTTCTCAAAAGCCTTAGGCTCCCGATGGCTCCTAATCCGAGCAGCGGCAGACTCCCCATCCTCTCAACAAAAGCCCACCAGACGCTAGCCCCGACCACAAGAGCTGGGTTGGATCTTCCACACTTAACGTGACCACTGCCAAAAAAAGACTGGAGGTGACGGACGCCCTCTCCCCACGTTTGTAATATATATTTATTGATATTTTATCATGGTCTCTGTGTGGAATGGAGATATGAAGAATTTCGGGGTGTGGGTGATGACTGGAGGGCGTTTGCCTTTAATGCGTGTATCTCGGATCATTGTGTAAATATGAAATGGTTTGAATAAAAGTGATTTGTTTAATTATAGACTCGGTTGTCGACCCTTCAAAAATAGGACTTGTGTTGGGACCACGCACTAGAAAAAAAATATTCATCTCCCCTTGAACTGAAATTAGGAATTTTAACTATAAAATTTACTTTTTTTCCCCTCCTTCCATAGCTAAAACTGTAGAGTTGCCTCATAATTGTCCAGGCTTCTGCTTGCTGTCAGTGACTAGAAATCCAGCCCCGCGCTCTCGCCCCGCACTCTACCCCGCGCTCTGTCCCGCGCTCTGCCCCGCGCTCTCGCCCCGCGCTCTACCCCGCGCTCTCGCCCCATGCTCTGCCCCGCGCTCTCGCCCCACGCTCTACCCCGCGCTCTCGCCCCATGCTCTGCCCTGCGCTCTGTCCCGCGCTCTCGCCCCGCGCTCTACCCCGCGCTCTGCCCCGCGCTCTCGCCCTGCCTTACCGCGCTCTGCCCCGTCTCTCGCCCACGCTCTGCCCCGCGCTCTTACCCCGCGCTCTGCCCCGTGCTCTCCGCCACGCGCTCTCGCCCCGCGCTCTGCCCCGCGCTCTCGCCGCGCGCTCTCCCCCACGTTCTCGCCCCACGCTCTACCCCGGCTCTGACAGTTCTCCTGTAACAAGTCCTCATTACATTCCAGGGGTATCTGGATACACCTGTATAGTCACTGGATGTAGAGAACGATGTCCCAGCAGCAAGCAGAGATCTTGAAAATGGTGAGCGCTACTTTTCACTATGGCTGAGGTTGCATAAGTATAGGCGCCCTAGAGCTCTGAGTGTGGATGTAAAGGAGGAGAGCGGGGAGGTCCGGGATAACGCCTGAGTCGTCCTATTATTCCTGACAATGGACAGGTCCTAACCTGACAACGACCAGGTGCTGCCTGCGCCGCCTGACTCATCACACCGCAGACGGCGCACCATGAGTCATGTGACCTCAAGGACTGGCGGTCCCAACATACTGATGTAATCCAGAGGGATCGCGCTGCCCGAATACAGCACTGTGTAACCAGCGGTCGCCGCCGACAGTATCACACAGGGTAGGATCAGATACACAGCTCAGCAGACAGTATCACACAGGATAGGATTAGATACACAGCTCAGCAGACAGTATCACACAGGATAGGATTAGATACACAGCTCAGCAGACAGTATCACACAGATAGGATAGATACACGGCTCAGCAGGCAGTATCACACAGGATAGGATCAGATACACAGCTCAGAAGACAGTAACACACAGGACAGGATTAGATACACAGCTCAGCAGACAGTATCACACAGGATAGGATTAGATACACAGGTCAGCAGACAGTATCACACAGGATAGGATTAGATACACGGCTCAGCAGGCAGTATCACACAGGATAGGATTAGATACACGGCTCAGAAGACAGTAACACACAGGATAGGATTAGATACACAGCTCAGCAGACAGTATCACACAGGACAGGATTAGATACACAGCTCAGCAGACAGTATCACACAGGATAGGATTAGATACACAGGTCAGCAGCAGTATCACACAGGATAGGATTAGATACACAGCTCAGCAGACAGTATCACACAGGATAGGATTAGATACACAGCTCAGCAGACAGTATCACACAGGATAGGATTAGATACACAGGTCAGCAGCCAGTATCACACAGGATAGGATTAGATACACAGCTCAGCAGACAGTATCACACAGGATAGGATTAGATACACAGCTCAGCAGACAGTATCACACAGGATAGGATTAGATACACGGTCAGCAGACAGTATCACACAGGATAGGATCAGATACACGCTCAGAAGACAGTAACACACAGGATAGGATAGATACACAGCTCAGCAGACAGTATCACACAGGATAGGATTAGATACACGGCTCAGCAGGCAGTATCACACATGATAGGATTAGATACACATGCTCAGAAGACAGTAACACACAGGATAGGATTAGATACACGCTCAGCAGACAGTATCACACAGGATAGGATCAGATACACTGCCAGCAGACAGTATCACACAGGATAGGATTAGATACACAGCTCAGCAGACAGTATCACACAGGATAGGATCAGATACACAGCTCAGCAGACAGTATCACACAGGATAGAGTTAGATACACAGCTCAGCAGACAGTATCACACAGGATAGGATCAGATACACAGCTCAGCAGACAGTATCACACAGGATAGGATTAGATACACGCTCAGCACACAGTATCACACAGGATAGGATTAGATACACAGCTCAGCAGACAGTATCACACAGGATAGGATTAGATACAACGCACAGCAGACAGTATCACACAGGATAGGATTAGATACACATCTCAGCAGACAGTATCACACAGGATAGGATTAGATACACATCCAGCAGACAGTATCACACAGGATAGGATTAGATACACAGCTCAGCAGACAGTATCACACAGGATAGATAGCTAGCATACACAGGCTCAGCAGTACAGTAATCACACAGGATAGGATTAGATACACAGTCACAGCAGACAGTATCACACCACAGGATAGAGAATTAGATACACAGCTCAGCAGACAGTATCACACAGGATAGGATTAGATACACGCTCAGCAGACAGTATCACACAGGATAGGATTAGATACACAGCTCAGCAGACAGTATCACACAGGATAGGATTAGATAAAAGCCAGCAGCAGTATCACACGATAGATAGATACACACCAGCAGACATATACACAGGATAGGATAGATACACTCAGCAGACAGTATCACACAGGATAGGATTAGATACACAGCTCAGCAGACAGTATCACACAGGATAGGATTAGATACACAGCTCAGCAGACAGTATCACACAGGATAGGATTAGATACACAGCTCAGCAGACAGTATCACACAGGATAGGATTAGATACACGCTCAGCAGACAGTATCACACAGGATAGGATTAGATACACAGCTCAGCAGACAGTATCACACAGGATAGGATTAGATACACGCTCAGCAGACAGTATCACACAGGATAGGATTAGATAACAGCTCAGCAGACAGTATCACACAGGATAGGATTAGATACACAGAGCTCAGCAGACAGATCACACAGGATAGGATTAGATACACAGTTCAGCAGACAGTATCACACAGGATAGGATTAGATACACAGCTCAGCAGACAGTATCACACAGGATAGGATTAGATACACGCTCAGCAGACAGTATCACACAGGATAGGATTAGATACACGCTCAGCAGACAGTATCACACAGGATAGGATTAGATACACAGCTCAGCAGACAGTATCACACAGGATAGGATTAGATACACGCTCAGCAGACAGTATCACACAGGAAGATTAGATACACGTCGCAGACAGTACACACAGGAAGGATTAGATACACAGCTAGCAGACAGTATCACACAGATAGGATTAGATACACGCTCAGCAACAGTATCACACAGGAAGGATTAGATACACGCTCAGCAGACAGTACACAGGATAGGATCATACACATTCACAGAAGTACACACAGGTAGGATTAGATACACGCTCAGCAGACAGTATAATGTAATAACTACAATCACAGATAGATAACAGCACAGCAGTCACAGGTAGATTAACAGCTCACCAGTATCACAGGATAGGATAGATACACACTCAGCAGACATATCACACAGGATAGGATTAGATACACGCTCAGCAGACAGTATCACACAGGATAGGATTAGATACACGCTCAGCAACAGTATCACACAGGATAGGATTAGATACACAGCTCAGCAGACAGTATCACACAGGATAGGATTAGATACACGCTCAGCAGACAGTATCACACAGGATAGATTAGATACACACTCAGCAGACAGTATCACACAGGATAGGATTAGATACAGCTCAGCAGACAGTATCACACAGGATAGGATTAGATAACAGCTCAGCAGACAGTATACACAGGATAGGATTAGATACACGTCAGCAGACAGTATCACACAGGATAGGATTAGATACACAGCTCAGCAGACTTATCACACAGGATAGGATTAGATACACGCTCAGCAGACAGTATCACACAGGATAGGATTAGATACACAGCTCAGCAGACAGTATCACACAGGATAGGATTAGATACACGGCTCAGCAGACAGTATCACACAGGATAGGATTAGATACACAGCTCAGCAGACAGTATCACACAGGATAGGATTAGATACACTGCTCAGCAGACAGTATCACACAGGATAGGATTAGATACACAGCTCACAGCAGTACAAGTAATACACAACAGGATAGGATTAGATACACGCTCAGCAGACAGTATCACACAGGATAGGATTAGATACACGCTCAGCAGACAGTATCACACAGGATAGGATTAGATACACGTCAGCAACAGTATCACACAGGATAGGATTAGATACACAGCTCAGCAGACAGTATCACACAGGATAGGATTAGATAACAGCTCAGCAGACAGTATCACACAGATAGGATTAGATACACAGCTCAGCAGACAGTATCACACAGGATAGGATTAGATACACGCTCAGCAGACAGTATCACACAGGATAGGATTAGATACAGCTCAGCAGACAGTATCACACAGGATAGGATTAGATACACAGCTCAGCAGACAGTATCACACAGGATAGGATTAGATACACAGCTCAGCAGACAGTATCACACAGGATAGGATTAGATACACAGCTCAGCAGACAGTATCACACAGGATAGGATTAGATACACGCTCAGCAGACAGTATCACAAGGATAGATTAGATACACAGCTCAGCAGACAGTATCACACAGGATAGGATTAGATAACAGCTCAGCAGACGTATCACACAGATAGGATTAGATACACAGCTCAGCAGACAGTATCACACAGGAATAGGATTAGATACACGCTCAGCAGACAGTATCACACCAGGATAAGGATCAGATACACAGTTCAGCAGACAGTATCACACAGGATAGGATTAGATACACAGCTCAGCAGACAGTATCACACAGGATAGGATTAGATACAAAACTCAGCAGACAGTATCACACAGGATAGGATTAGATACATGGCTCAGCAGACAGTATCACACAGGATAGGATTAGATACACAGCTCAGCCGACAGTATCACACAGGATAGGATTAGATACACGGCTCAGCAGACAGTATCACACAGGATAGGATTAGATACACAGCTCACTAGACAGTATCACACAGGATAGGATTAGATACACGGTTCAGCAGTCAGTATCACATAGGATATGATTAGATACACAGGTCACCAGACAGTATCACACAGGATAGGATTAGATACACAGGTCAGCAGACAGTATCACACAGGATAGGATTAGATACACAGCTCAACAGATGTATCACACAGGATGGGATTAGATACACAGCTCAGCAGACAGCATCACACAGGACAGGATTAGATACACAGCATAGGAGACAGTATCACACAGGATAGGATTAGATACACTGTCCGCAGACAGTATCACACAGGATAGGATTAGATACACAGCTCAGCAGACAGTATCACACAGGATAGGATTAGATACACAGCTCAGCAGACAGTATCACACAGGATAGGATTAGATACACAGCTCAGCAGACAGTATCACACAGGAAGGGATTAGATACACAGCTCAGCAGACAGTATCACACAGGATAGGATTAGATACACAGCTCAGCAGACAGTATCACACAGGATATGATTAGATACACAGCTCAACAGATGGTATCACACAGGATAGGATTAGATACACAGCTCAGCAGACAGTATCACACAGGATGGGATTAGATACACAGCTCAGCAGACAGCATCACACAGGACAGGATTAGATACACAGCTTAGGAGACAGTATCACACAGGATAGGATTAGATACACTGTTCCGCAGACAGTATCACACAGGATAGGATTAGATACACATCACAGCAGACAGTATCACACAGGATAGGATTAGATACACAGCTCAGCAGACAGTATCACACAGGATAGGATTAGATACACAGCTCAGCAGGCAGTATCACACAGGATAGGATTAGATACACGCTCAGCAGACAGTATCACACAGGATAGGATTAGATACACTGTTACGCAGACAGTATCACACATGATAGGATTAGATACACAGCTCAGCAGACAATATCACACAGGATAGGATTAGATACACAGCTCAGCAGACAGTATCACACAGGACAGGATTAGATACACAGCTCAGCAGACAGTATCACACAGGATAGGATTAGATACACATCACAGCAGACAGTATCACACAGGATAGGATTAGATACACAGCTCAGCAGACAGTATCACACAGGATAGGATTAGATACACAGCTCAGCAGCAGTATCACACAGGATAGGATTAGATACACGGCTCAGCAGACAGTATCACACAGGATAGGATTAGATACACTGTTCCGCAGACAGTATCATACATGATAGGATTAGATACACAGCTCAGCAGACAGTATCACACAGGATAGGGTTAGATACACAGCTCAGCAGACAGTATCACACAGGATAGGATTAGATACACGGCTTAGCAGACAGTATCACACAGGACATGATTAGATACACGGCTTAGCAGACGGTATCACACAGGATATGATTAGATACACGGCTTCGCAGACGGTATCACACAGGATATGATTAGATACACGGCTTAGCAGACAGTGTCTGGAGTGTTATCTGTATTGATCTTTTTCCACCATATAAAAACAAGGCTGAAGTTGGTTTCTTATTCGGCAACTTTTTCTTTTCTGTTTTTTATAGGTTTAACAACAAAAAATAATCATCACAATAATAACATACACTGCAGCGAGGTGCCCTGATGTGAATACACTTAAAAACAGCTACAAGAACTATAAAACTGGCACAAAAATGGGCATCAAAAGGCATTAATAAAAGGGTTAAATGACTTTGGGCCACTGATATTACACTGCAGACAAATAGAACAGGGAGCCCCACCTCAAACTCAGGTCCCTCCTTCCTGGCCCAAATGGGTTCTGGGCATCAGAATTGGCATCAAAGTGGGCAAACAGCCAATTTTCACAGATTTGAATATGTAACTGATGTTTTTCAGGGGTTAAATGACTTTGGGCCACTGATGTCACACTAAGAATATACAGATAGTGATGCCTTGCATCAAACCCAGGTCCCTCCAGCCTGGCCCAAATGGGTTCTGGGCATCAGAACTGGCAAATCAATTCAAAACTGAATTTGATGCAAAGCCTCAATATGCATGTAATAGATGTGAGATCAGTGGCCCAAAGTCATTTAACCCCTTAAAAACATCAGTTACTTATTCAAACCCTCTCGTTAACGCCGTCGGTGCCCACTTTGATGCCCATTTTTGTGCCAGTTTTATAGTTCTTGTAGCTGTTTTAAGTGTATTCACATCAGGGCTCCTCGCTGCATTTTATGTTATTATTGTGATGATTATTTTTTTGTTGTTAAACCTATAAAAAACAGAAAAGAAAAAATTGCCGAATAAGAAACCAACTTCAGCCTCGTCATATAAAATGAGGACGAGTCCTAAGTCAGGAACCCCTTTAATGGCGGAGGCCTGCTGTCATCTGTGACGGATACTCTTTGTCCTCCCCCTTATAGCAGTGTCCATCTTGATTAAGGCTTTGCTTCATTCTGTTTGACTTTTGACTGATCTTTATCGTTTATGGCTCCCGGGTGTCATAGAATCGCTAACGAGTATTTTTATGCGTCCAGCGCTTAATATTGGTGCTCTTGGTAAAATACAAGATTTACACTGAAGCCATCATATATACATTAGACTAATGCCGGCCGACCCCGCCGAAATCGACTTCCGCACTCGAGAGCGTCCGCCATCGGATGAAAGCGCTCCTCGTATTTCCAGAGCTGTAATTAGGAGCCTTGGCTAATAAGAAGCGCAGATTGTGGCAGATGTGTAATCCTCGGCAGCCACCCACCCCACCTTCCTAGACAAGTCCTCGCAGCTTCTCAACATGTCACAGGTGCATTCCTCCCCACATGCCAGCCCGCCACAGCTGTCCCTTCTTCAGACACCAATCCTAGGGCTATGAGTTGTGAAGCTGCAATCCACTCAGGAATACGATCCCTGGATCAACCGGTCGGACTGGTTTTCTGGAAGGAAATCCAAGACTCCAGGCTACCACTGAAGAATGCTTGTGTGTGTCACTCCATACAACAAAGTGAATTTCGCCCTCTGGGCATCTAAAAAGAACAATACATTTGTCAAAGGGCCAACTTCAAACAGGCCGGCCTCCAAGGAAGACAAAGAGCCATCCTGTATCATGCACAATTGACTTCATCAACATGTATGGGCGAGTGGTGGAAAAAAGGGCAGTGGGGATTGATTCCACCTGAGGGGGCTTAAACTATTGCAGTAAAGGTACATATAAAGATCATTAATAAAATACTCAAAGTCGGACCATAAGAGACTGGAAATCGATGATCTTGGGCAACAGATGGATACAGATAGGCATAAATACGGGTATGTAGAATGGTTTATAGACCCCTGGGCCAAATAGGTCAAAATTATAATTGGTTAAGTATGATTAGAGTAAAGAGCACATACAGTGGGTACGGAAAGTATTCAGACCTCTTTAGATTTTTCACTCTTTGTTTCATTGCAGCCATTTGGTAAATTCAAAAAAGTTAATTTTTTCTCATTAATGTACACTCTGCACCCCATCTTTCCTGAAAAAGAAAACAAATGTAGAAACTTTTGCAAATTTATTAAAAAAGAAAACTGAAATATCACATGGTCATAAGTATTCAGACCCTTTGCTCAGTATTGAGTAGAAGCACCTTTTGAGCTAGTACAGCCATGAGTCTTCTTGGGAATGATGCAACAAGTTTTTCACACCTGGATTTGGGGATCCTCTGCCATTCTTCCTTGCAGATCCTCTCCAGTTCCGTCAGGTTGGATGGTGAACGTTGGAGGACAGCCATTTTCAGGTCTCTCCAGAGATGCTCAATTGGGTTTAGGTCAGGGCTCTGGCTGGGCCAGTCAAGAATGGTCACAGAGTTGTTCTGAAGCCACTCCTTTCTTATTTTAGCTGTGTGATTGGGGTCATTGTCTTGTTGGAAGGTGAACCTTCGGCCAAGTCTGAGGTCCAGAGCACTCTGGAAGAGGTTTTCATCCAGGATATCTCTGTACTTGGCCGCATTCATGTTTCCTTCAATTGCAACCAGTTGTTCTGTCCCTGCAGCTGAAAAACACCCCCATAGCATGATGCTGCCACCACCATGTTTCACTGTTGGGAGTGTATTGGGCAGGTGATGAGCAGTGCCTGGTTTTCTCCATACATACCGCTTAGAATTATCACCAAAAAGTTCTATCTTCGTCTCATCAGACCAGAGAATCTTATTTCTCATAGTCTGGGAGTCCTTCATGTGGTTTTTAGCAAACTTTATGCAGGTTTTCATATGTCTGGCACTGAGGAGAGGCTTCCGTCGGGCCACTCTGCCATAAAGGCCCGACTGGTGGAGGGCTGCAGTGATAGTTGACTTTGTGGAACTTTCTCCCATCTCCCTACTGCATCTGTGGAGCTCAGCCACAGTGATCTTGGGGTTCTTCTTTACCTCTCACCAAGGCTCTTCTCCCACAATTGCTCAGATTGGCTGGACAGCCAGGTCTAGGAAGACTTCTGGTGGTCCCAAACTTCTTCCATTTACGAGATCTTGGTGCCGAGATCTCCATCTGTGCATGCGCCGCCCCTGGTGGCCATTTTCCCGGAGTCAACCGCACAGGAGGAAACCAAGGAACTGCGGGGGCTCTGGCCTTTCACAAAATGACGGCAGAGCCGCCGCGCAGCACCGGAGACACCCGTAGCACTGCCGGGCACCCGCAGCAGCACCGGGCAGCAGCGCAGGACACCCTGTAGCTCCGGAGACACCTGCAGGAGTGCCGGACAACACAGCGGCACCAGACACCCACAGCAGCGCGCCGCACATCAGAACACCCCCTCATCTCAGCCTGCGACATCCCCCACTCCTGCCTCCTCCAGCAGTGACCCTGGGACCCCACTTCACCACAGCCACCACCCCCGGTAAGAAATAAGATGCATGGATTATAAGAAGTACCACTATTTTATTAAAAAAAAATCCTATTTTTCTCCACAAAATTTGGGGTGCGTCTTATAATCCAAAAAATACGGTATGTGCAATTTGCCTTTTTTTCTATTTTTTGTATTGTTCCAATACACACAAAAGAAATAAACGTGTATAACAAAACATTTATAATTACGATAATTTTCTGGGACAAATACTTTATTTACTGTACCAATTTTAAGGGTATTAATACTTCCAGCCAGGACTGTATATTCTTGTACATAGGAACAGCATTATTGCAGTGATATTCTTCTTCATAAGATCAGTATTATAGTAGTTATAGTCTTTTATATATGAGGGCAGTATTATAGTAGTTATATTCTTGTATATAGGGACAGTATTATAGTAGTTATATTCTTGTACACAGGGGCAGTATTATAGTAGTTATATTCTTGTACCTCGGGTCAGTATTATAGTAGTTATATTCTTATATATAGGAGCAGTATTATAGTAGTTATATTCTTGTACATAGAGGCAGTATTATAGTAGTTATATTCTTGTACACAGGGCAGTATTATAGTAGTTATATTCTTGTACATAGGGGCAGTATTATAGTAGTTATATTCTTGTACATAGGAGCAGTATTATAGTAGCTATATTCTTGTACATAGGGGGCAGTATTATAGTAGTTATATTCTTGTTCATAGGAGGGCAGTATTATAGTAGTTATATTCTTGTACATAGGAGCAGTATTATAGTAGCTATATTCTTGTACATAGGGAGCAGTATTATAGTAGTTATATTCTTGTACATAGGAGCAGTATTATAGTAGTTATATTCTTGTACATAGGGGGCAGTATTATAGTAGTTATTCTTGTACATAGGGGGCAGTATTATAGTTGTTATATTCTTGTACATAGGGGCAGTATTATAGTAGTTATATTCTTGTACATAGGAGCAGTATTATATTAGTTATATTCTTGTACATAGGGGCAGTATTATAGTAGTTATATTCTTGTACATAGGGGCAGTATTATAGTAGTTATATTCTTGTTCATAGGAGCAGTATTATAGTAGCTATATTCTTGTACATAGGGAGCAGTATTATAGTAGTTATATTCTTGTACATAGGAGCAGTATTATAGTAGTTATATTCTTGTACATAGGGGGCAGTATTATAGTAGTTATATTCTTGTACATAGGAGCAGTATTATAGTAGTTATATTCTTGTACATAGGGGCAGTATTAT
>JARQOD010000008.1:120746761-120809628 GCA_033576555.1 Oophaga sylvatica
AACTGCTATAATACTGCTCCTATGTACAAGAATATAACTACTAAAATACTGCTCGTATGTACAAGAATATAACTACTATAATACTGCCCCTATGTACAAGAATATAACTACTATAATACTGCTCCCATGTACAAGAATATAACTACTATAATACTGCCCCTATGTACAAGAATATAACTCCTATAATACTGCTCCTATGTACAAGAATATAACTACTATAATACTGCTCCTATGTACAAGAATATAACTACTATAATACTGCTCGTATGTACAAGAATATAACTACTATAATACTGCCCCTATGTACAAGAATATAACTACTATAATACTGCTCCCATGTACAAGAATATAACTACTATAATACTGCCCGTTATAGATGTAAATAGTCTCGTGTCATACTACTCACGGATAATCGGGGTATATAGGCTCACACTCTCTAGATCTTGTTTTTTCGGCTCTTCCACATGGAGATGAACATAGGCCCCATTCACTCCATTCTGTCCAGGATCCATCAGCTGCATTGAAAAAAAACAACTTTCAAAATGTAGAAAGAAAAGAATGGAGGATATTGGAGAAAAATCAGGAAATCACTTACCCTTACACTTCTCAAAGTAGTAGCAGGCCCGGCCTTCCCGGCGGCTGCCTTCACACCATTTCCCTTCATGGCTCTGTCCCTGGCACTCGCGATGTCTGTTCTGGTTTCCATAACTTGATTTGCACCGAATTGAATCGCCGCTCAGAACGCTGCATGTCGACCATTCAGTCCATTCGGACCATCGCCCATCAACTGCGGTAGGCAACAAAATCAATATGCTTTTTTTTACAGGGGCTTTTTGTTTATTTTCATGATCTGTGCTTGCTGTCAGTGAATAGAGGCTTGATGCTTCCTACTGTGCACAATCATACGCAGTCTACTGGTTGTAAATTTTGATCTTACCGGGACAAGGCACTTTTGTATTGCAGATGGACTGCCTGACTGGAGATCCCACGCAGTCTCTTCCGCCATAACGGGGGGCAGGATTGTCACAGGTCCTCTTCTGAATTATCCGCCCCACACCGCAGGTCACTGAACAGTCAGAACTGGGCTGCCATGACCCCCATGATCCATCAACTGCAGGGAGAGGACACACAATCATATGTCCTGTATTTTATACCACCTTGTACTGTTTTACTGTGGAAACTGCCAGCAAGCAGGATGAGTGGTATAATTATAGGACGCAAATCATCTATTAAAGTCACTAATGACCTTCAACCTGGAATTATGATGGAAATAAAGAATGGTAGATCCATCAAAAGCAGTTTGCTGACTGCTTCCATTTTTTAATAGCTTACTTGCACAAAAGGGAAGGTCTCGACAGTCCCTGGTATCTTGCCGACTTCCATCACATGCTCTTCCAGGTGGGGTCACAGAGGGTGGGGGGCTATCACAATCTCGATAACGGGGCTGAACTGGGAAAATCCCAGAACCTTCTCTGATGCAGTTGGAGGAACATGGATTCCAGGACCCCCAGGTACCCCAAGAACCATGGGCTGCGGATAGAAAAAAAGATAAGTAATATTACTTGAACTGGTCCTTAAAGGGTTTCTCCTAATTCTGTGCCAGGTCATCAGTAGGGTCCCAACACCCAGCTCTGCACCAAGTAGTGAGGCTGGAGAACCCCATTCCGTGTTTCACACTCTACCGTAGTGTGTGCTGTGTCTTTGTTACTTACTGGGACAGATTTGGAAAGTGTCACATTGTTCGGTCTCCACCCTGTGACCCGGGCAGTTGGCATTACAAGATGGCGGGGGGTTGGTGCATTCTCTGGTGCGTTGTCTTTGTCCAACCCTGCACGTGACAGAACACTGGGTCCACGAGGACCATGAGGTCCAGCCTCCGACCTCTGTAGGGAAACAATGGGTCAGAGAATGAAATCAGATTAATCGTTACCGATTCAGCCTGATGACATCCATGTCATACGGATGATGATGATGTCACTGATGGTGATAATAAGCCATTCAATAGCCACATTCCTTTGTTCAATCAACTGACAGCCAACATGTGGTTTGTTAAAAAAATGAATCTAACGTTTCTTAGGCCAACATAACATCTCTAGACAGTGACCACATAATACTACCACATATTGCTCAAATACTACTGCTATGTAGAGATGAGCGAATATTTCAATGTTCGGTTCGGATTATGTTCGCCGAATTTGCAATATTTGCAGATTAATGCGTCAAATATTCGCCGAATATAACTGAACGCCATTCACTTCAATGGGTGGCAAAAACAAATGCATGCACAACACCTTAGAACAGCCCCAAATGCTGCCAAAACAGATCAAATGAGGGACAGACACCAGGAAAGTGGCCTCAATTCACCCACAGTACAGATGTTAGCCTGTCTGAGGCAGCATTTACAGCTTTCCAATGAACGTCACAGTAAGGCGAGGTGGTGAGCGATCGGTGCAGGCCTTCTGTGCTGGGAGCCCTGATACCACATGCAACACCTCTACCTGCTTTCATGCTGCGCCACACTCAGGTGGCACAAATATCAGTTTTGTAGACTACAATTGTCAGAAAAACTTAAAGGGAACCTGTCAGCAGGATTGTGCACAGTAACCTACACACAGTGTCAGGTCGGCGCCATTATACTGAATAAAACGATACCTGGGTTGATGAAATCCATCTTGTGGTTGTTTCTTAATCTTTATTTTTGGTTTTGTGTTAATGATATGCTCGTGCCCGCGCCGGCAGAGCCATCTTGCTAGAGAAGAAAAAAAGATGGCTGCCCGCGCCTTCGCAGTAGCAGCTGTCAGCGATCGCCCAGAGGGATCAGTGACCTGTCAGCAGTCTGCATTATGAATACCTAATCAGAGCACACATACCCCAGCCCGACCTCAGGGCACGAACATATCATTAACACAAAACCAAAAATAAAGATTAAGAAACAGCCACAAGATGGATTTCATCAACCAAGGTATCATTTTATTCAGTATAACGGCGCCGACCTGACACTGTGTGTAGGTTACTGTGCACAATCCTGCTGACAGGTTCCCTTTAAGGATAGTAATACGGGTAGTTGAGTCCAAGGAAGTGGAGGCCTGACGATCTCGGAGGCCTACTGCTACAGGCAACAGGCATGAAGGAGACCCAACCAGGAGTGTTCACATTTCCAAAAACTATTGGCAGACATCACAAAAGTGGCATCAATTTCACCATAGTAGAAATAGTATAATAGGGACCGACATCTCTTCCACTACAGCTAACCCAGCAGATGTAGACCAACCATGACTGTTCACATTTCCACAAATTTGTGTTAACATCACCAGCAGCAGCCACAGAAGCCACACTAAAGATATCACAGAGTGCAGTTACGTGACATTAATGCATCACACTAAAAAATGCAATATCACCTAGTCTGTACAGTCTGCGATTGGGGTTCAAAAGTCCTTGGAGATCCATGACTTGTTCATCTTAATGAAAGTTAGGCGGTCTACACTTTCAGGGGACAGTCGGATGTGCTTATCTGTCAGGACAACACCAGCGGCGCTGAAGACACGTTCTGAGAGAACGCTGGCTGCCGGGCACGATAAAACCTCCAAGGTGTGTGAGGTGAGCTCAGGCCACTCCTTCATTTTGGAAGACAAAAATGTGAAAGGGTCCAAACCTTCCCTGATGGTATTGATATTTAATTCTAGATACTCCTGCACCATCCTCTCCATTCGTTCACCACGTGTAAGACTTGGACTTTGTTGTGCTGATGCACGAGCTGGTCTAAAAATAATGTCAAAGGACTCACAGAAATTGCTTCTTCCACTTCCACCACTGCTGCTGCTGCTAATGTTTTGTCATTGACGGGCCGGAGGTTGGAAGTATACAGCTGCGACGCGAACTGTGTGCTTCACTGCTGTCTTGGGGAAAAGCTCTCTTAAGGTTGTGTAAAAGCGTGTTTCAATACTCCAAATTGCCTCTTCAAACAAAGAGGACTTGTACTCTATAGCGCCACCTATTGGAAGTAGCGATCCTACAAGTCACAATCAACCCTTTAACGAGTCTTGTAATATGACTTAGGATAAAAGCCAAATCAGATTCTCCATTTGCAGACACGGTGTTTCGGACTGTTGGTCCTCGTCAGTGCAAAGTAGGAAAATCTGATTTGGCTAGATGAGAGGCTCTGGACTGGGGTCTGGGGGGTAAGGTTACTCCTTGTGGAGAGTGACATACCAGCTCTGGCGTGTCGAGGTAAGGAGGCTTATTCGCCGTGCAATGCTCCTCTGGGAAATTTTAATATGCAAATTGCCTCTTCAAACAAAGAGGACTTGTACTCTATAGCGCCACCTATTGGAAGTAGCGATCCTACAAGTCACAATCAACCCTTTAACGAGTCTTGTAATATGACTTAGGATAAAAGCCAAATCAGATTCTCCATTTGCAGACACGGTGTTTCGGACTGTTGGTCCTCGTCAGTGCAAAGTAGGAAAATCTGATTTGGCTAGATGAGAGGCTCTGGACTGGGGTCTGGGGGGTAAGGTTACTCCTTGTGGAGAGTGACATACCAGCTCTGGCGTGTCAAGGTAAGGAGGCTTATTCGCCGTGCAATGCTCCTCTGGGAAATTTTAATATGCAAATTGACTCTTCAAACAAAGAGGACTTGTACTCTATAGCGCCACCTATTGGAAGTAGCGATCCTACAAGTCACAATCAACCCTTTAACGAGTCTTGTAATATGACTTAGGATAAAAGCCAAATCAGATTCTCCATTTGCAGACACGGTGTTTCGGACTGTTGGTCCTCGTCAGTGCAAAGTAGGAAAATCTGATTTGGCTAGATGAGAGGCTCTGGACTGGGGTCTGGGGGGTAAGGTTACTCCTTGTGGAGAGTGACATACCAGCTCTGGCGTGTCAAGGTAAGGAGGCTTATTCGCCGTGCAATGCTCCTCTGGGAAATTTTAATATGCAAATTGCC
This sequence comes from Oophaga sylvatica, assembly GCA_033576555.1. Lineage (NCBI taxonomy): Eukaryota > Metazoa > Chordata > Amphibia > Anura > Dendrobatidae > Oophaga > Oophaga sylvatica. The sequence goes on from JARQOD010000008.1 coordinate 120,751,712, forward strand.
TCTTCAAACAAAGACTCCATCATTCGCAGGTCCTTTTCTAGGGTGGGAATCATCTGGCAAAATTTGGTTTTATAAAGTGGATCTAATAAAGTGGCCACCCAGTAGTCAGCATTATTCCTAATCATAACTATACGGGGATCATGTTGTTGATAGTGCAGCAAGAAGGCACTCATATGTCAGGCTCAACCATGAGGTCCAAGCCCATGCTGTGTTGGTGGCTGGGTAACACTGATGTTTGTTTCCTCCGTCCCCTCCCGCCAACCATGAACAACAGAGAGGGGAGGATTATCCTCCTCATCTGACAGTTGCTCGCCCTTCACCTCTTCCCACTCCATTTGTTCTTTGGATCTTGCACCTTCGATAACAGTTTGTCTGTTATCACCAGCCCCCCTCGATCGCAGTAATCCACTCTCCCTTGGCACCCGCCTGTGTGACGACAGTCTTGAACTTAGAGATAATGTTATCCTTTCCGCATCCTCCTCTGCTTCCTCCTCTTCTTCTGGGCTCTTCTTCTGGGACCACCATCTCCTCCCGCAGGCTATTCAAAGTCTGTTCCAGTACATAGGTGACCGGAATAGTGATGCTAATGACAGCGTTGTCAGCGCTAACCATCTTAGTAGCCATTTCAAAACTGTGCAGAAGGGTGCAAAGGTCGTTAACCCTTTTCTGACATCAGACGTAATATTCCGTCCATGTGCCCTGGGCCAATTTGACCATGGATAGAATATTAGGTCTAAGCGATCGGTTGCGCTCACTGGGGGGGTGCGCGGCCGATCGCGGCCGGGCGTTAGCTGATTCTGAAAGCGGACACCTGGCACTAGGTGCCAGGAGTGGTCACAGACCGCTCCCGGCACTTTAAGCCCCGAAATACTGCTATCTAATAAGATCGCAGCATTCCAGAAGCCGGCACAGGGCTGACAGCCCCTCTGCCTTTGGATTGGAGACCCCGCGTTGTGGCGTGGGGCCCCGATCGTTGCCATGGTGAGCGGATGTCGTCAGCTGACAGAAGCGATCAGCCTGCAAAAAATGATTGTCCCATAGTGGGACAAAGTAAAAATGTTAGGAAAAAATAAAAAAAATTTTTTAAATAGTTGTAAAACTATTTAAAAAAAAATTAGAAAAAAAATCAATATATATTCTATTTCTAAATAAATATTTGAATTAAAGAAAAATATAAACAATAAAAGTACACATATTTGGTATCGCCGCGTCCACAACGACCTGACCTATAAAACTGTCTCACTAGTTTAGTGAGCGCCATAAGAAAAAGAAGCAAGGCAAAAAACAATGCTTTATCATCATACCGCCGAACAAAAAGTGGAATAACACGCGATCAAAAAGACGGATATAAATAAACATGGTACCGCTGAAAACGTCATCTTGTCCAGCAAAAAACGAGCCACCATACAGCTCCATCTGCAGAAAAATAAAAAAAATTTAACTCTCAGAATAAAGTGATGTAAAAAATTATTTTTTGTATAAAATAGTTTTTATTACATAAAAGCGCCAAAACATAAAAAACTATACAAATGAGGTATCGCTGTAATCGTACTGACCTGAAGAATACAACTGCCTTATCAATTTTACCACACGTGGAAAGATATAAAACCCACCCAAAAAGAAATTAATGAATTGCTGGGTTTTGCTCATTCTGTCTCCCAAAAATCAGAATAGAAAGCGATCAAAAAAAGCCATGTGCTCGAAAATTGTACCAATAAAACGTCAGCTCGTCCCACAAAAAACAAGACCTCACATGACTCTGTGGTCCAAAATATGGAAAAATTATAGTTCTCAAAATGTACTGATGCAAAAACTATTTTTTGCAATAAAAAGTGTCTTTTAGCGTATGACAGCTGCCAAACATAAAAAGCCGATATAAGGCCATTTTCACACATCCTGATATTTCCGGTACCGAAGATGCCAGTGTCGGTGTTTGCAATACGTGTGGCACACATGTGGCATGCGTGTGCCGCATCAGTACCACACGGACTGGTGCCAGGGAAGAAGCGTTGCAGTAAGCGCTGTTCCCCGGCGCTTGGTGCTTAACCCCTACTCTCATCATTCTCCCCTGTACTGCCAGCGATTGGCGCGAGCAGGGGAGAATGATGAGAGTTACTTTTAAGTGATAACAGACAGCAGGCGGCAGCTGATGGGGCTATTACTCCCATCAGCTTACCCCTGCTGCTGCTAATAACAGTGAAAGCAGGAGCAGCTGATGGGGGTATTCATCAGCTGCCGCCTGTGCTAAAAATAAATAAATGAAAAAAACGTGTTCCCCTGTATTCTCTATAACCAGCCAGACAAAACTCACAGCTGGGGGCTGCAATCCTCAGCTGTCAACTACAGCAAGGTTGGTTATCAGGAATAGAGGGGTCCCCATGCTGTTTTTATAAATTATTTAAATAAATTATTTAAAAACCATCGTGGGGTCCCTCCTATTTTTGACAACCAGCCTAGCTAAAGCTCACAGCTGGGGGCTGGTATTCTCTGGCTGGTAAGGGGCCATTGATTTAGGCCCCCCATCCTAAAAATAGCAGCCTGCAGCTGCCCAGAAAAGGCGCATCTATTAGATGCGCCAATTCTGGCACTTTGCCTGGCTCTTCCCACTTGCCCTGAAGCAATGGCAAGTGGGGTAATATTTGTGGGGTTGATGTCACCTTTCTATCATCAGGTGACAACAAGCCCAAGGCTTAGCAATGGAGAAGCATCTATAAGACACCTATCCATTCTAATCCTATAGTTGTATTGTAAATAAACACACAGCCAGAATAAAGTCCTTTAATTGAAAAAATGACACAGACTCCTTTAATATTCTCAATTAAACTATACTTACAACCTCGCCTATTCCACCGAAGCCCTCGATCTACTGCAATAAAAGTAAAATAAAAAAGCAACAATATATCATACCTGTCTGTCATTCTGGCCCACGCCTTAATCCATGTCTGGGGGATAATTTGTTTTCAACCTGGACGATGCCAAGAAGATGCGACCGTCCTCGCTGAGAACCACTGGTGAATGAGCTTCTGGGAAAGCAGTGTCAGTAACCGGGGTGACGTCATAGAGGTTACCTCCAGTCAATGGGCTCTGTTCCCAGCCGGGTTGAGCTGCGGTGAGATCCAGGGTCACTTCTAAAATTCACATACCAGGAAACAGTAGATTAGTTCCAAAAAGGGGGCACTTGTTGGGCATTGCTGTAAGGGTGCTACTAGTGGTGCTCACTCCCCCTTGCCAGTGATCTTATGTTCCTAAGGAGCTGGTATATTTATTACGTTTGTAATGTTGATTTATGTACATGTTGATATGTTTTTCTGCTGTATAAGTGCAATGTATGTATATTGTATTGTGTAGATAGGGAAAGTGTAGTGATAGGTTTAGCCCACTAGAAGGGGGCATTGTAGGATAGCAATAGGAACTTAGAACAGAATAGGAACTAGTTAATTTAGGAGGGGCCAACTGTGCGTAAGCCAGGAGAATTTCCTGATTTTGGTTAGCAGGGCCTGAGAGCCCGGACAGGGCAGTTGGCAACGAAATGTTCAGGCCAGTAGCAGAGGGCCAGGGCGTGCATAAACAGCCATCACTGTGGGCCATGACTATGGCCCTGGACTCTCTTACACTTGGCGTAGTCGGCAGGATCCAGTAACCTTAGAACGTGGAAATTCCGTGGATGTGATAAGGAAATATGAAGGTCCTGTTAATGTGACTAATACTCTGGATGTGACTGACACTCTAATTGTGACAAAGATGACGGAAAAGGGTGCGAAAATGGAGGACAACTGTAGCTCTACCCTTCGTGGGCGTCCTGACCTGAAGTTGGCGCGAAATTCTACCTAGCAGAGACCAAGTAATAGGTCTGAGATGCATCCCCCGGTCCTTCTATGGTGGGCGCGATGGAAGAAAAGAAGACCTCGCCCAGGGACAGGCGGAGTCCGATGCAGAACGGGTGGTGTCCAGAAGAAAACCCCATGTGCAGCTGCTCGGTGCCATTGCAAGATACGGCACTGGCAGCGATGGCCCACTCGTGTACACAGAGCTATGGCAGCATAGGCCGCGTCAAGTGGAAATGGCGGCAGGAAGAAGAAAAGACCCAACCTGGAAGGCTAAGAGGAGTTGCCGATGAATTCTGGACCGACCGATTCCCCATACCTGTGGAGGAGCGGTGCCGGCGACTGCCGGAGCCGGAACATCGTCGTTGGGAGCTGGAGGATGGTGAACCGGAAGCAGAGGCTGCACTGGAGGAGCCCACGCCGGAAATGGAGGAGTCTGAGCCGGAGTCTGTGGCGGGAGGATCCAACGGTCGCGGGACGGACGCGGCCAGGATGCTGGAGCCGATGGCGGTGAGTGGATCTCGGCCCCTAGCCCCGGAAGGCTGGACTGTACCTTGGCCCCAGACCCCAGAGAGCAGGCCCATGCTCAGCAACACATCGTTCCTCGGCTTGTCGCGGTTCCATGAAACGACAGAGGGCCCCTTCCCATCTCCCGGGCAAGCCGCCTGAATTGAGGAGGTAATCCAGCGCAAAAAGCAGCGGGAGAAGGCGGTATGGGCTGAGTTGTGCTGACCCGGAGGGGGCACTATGGCCGGACGTTGCACTAGTGGGCAGCTAGTGTATTCGGATGTGGATCATGGCTATGGCTTTATCCGGGAGGTGGACACGAACGCGAAAGTGTACGTGAACGCTAGTTCAGTAAAATACGGAAGGCCCCTGAAGGAAGGAGATTGGGTCTCATTCTTTAAACAAGATGGCCCTAGGGGGTATTATGCCATTGCCGTTAACTTGCGCGAGGAGGATGAGCTTGATGTGGGCCCGGAACAGGCACAGTCGACACCTGTTTCCTGGCCACTGCACGGCCAAGCTCTGCCCCTCCTAGGTCATTACAGAACGTGATGTCTGCGGCTGCAGAGTCGTCATCGGCGAGAACTCGGCCATGGAGCCCGAAATGTAATAAAGCAGCATGGGATGCGTGTCGCTGAGGAGATGTCTGAACTTTAAAGAAAGAATAGTGCTCGTTGCACAATATAAAAATAAATGGGACTGTTCCGCGTCCCTGGGGGCAAAGGAGACCTGGAGCACCAAAGTCGGGTGCAGTGTGGCCGGCACGGGTCACAGGAGAACATTGTTTTTTTTATTTTCATCCCCATCCTAGTTTTGTTGCCCTGTTGCGCCTCTCCTGCTGGATGGCAGGACTCTAACCCTGAGGGGTACGGGCCCTTGGACTAAAAAAATAAAAACAGACTGTATGGCTGCTATAAGGACTGTGTTTTAGTATGTTTAACTTGAACTTTACTTTAAGGCAAGTGCAGCACACACGTTTCTTAAAGGGTCGTACTCCACACAAAGGTGGGAGGGGGGAAGCCCCCAAGGACTAAAGACCTGATGAGCAGGTCAGTATGCTCCATTATGGACTGTTTTAGAATAAAAAAATGGACTGTATACGTGCTCGGGTCTTGTTGGCGGACAGGACCGGAGCTGATGTGGACTTGTGGTGCTAGCTAGGACTGTCACCAGGCACCTGTTTTAAGCTGCCATAGGAAATCGGACTGTATTGTGGAGCTTAAAGACTTTATCCGTCCACAAGTAGTGCTCTTATGACAAGTAGATGTGCATTTTTACGGATTCTTCTGTGGAGCTAAAGAACATCGCGGATGGCATCTGGTGTCTTCTATTGAGCCAAAAGACTGTCTTCAGCTTTGGCGGGTGACTTCCGGCACCCTCTGCTGAGCCGGAAGACTTCATTTAATCGTTTGCCTCCCTGTGTGGAGTATTTTATTGTAAATATTAAAGATGTGTACTACCGGAACTATATGGTCGGTGACGACCATGTTTAAAGGAGGGAGGGATGTAAGGAGTGCTACTAGTGGTGCTCACTCTCCTTGCCCGTGAGCTTATGTCCCTAAGGAGCTGGTATATTTATTACATTTGTAATGTTGATTTATGTACATTTTGATATGTTGTTCTGCTGTATAAGTGCAATATACAGTACAGACCAAAAGTTTGGACACACCTCATTTAACGATTTTTCTGTATTTTCATGACTATGAAAATTGTAAATTCACACTGAAGGCATCAAAACTATGAATTAACACATGTGGAATTATATACTTAACAAAAAAGTGTGTAACAACTGAAATTATGTCTTATATTCTAGGTTCTTCAAAGTAGCCACCTTTTGCTTTGATGACTGCTTTGCACACTCTTGGCATTCTCTTGATGAGCTTCAAGAGGTAGTCACCAGAAATGGTTTTCACTTCACAGGTGTGCCCTGTCAGGTTTAATAAGTGTGATTTCTGGCCTTATAAATGGGGTTGGGACCATCAGTTGTGTTGTGCAGAAGTCTGGTGGATACACAGCTGATAGTCCTACTGAATAGACTGTTAGAATTTGTATTATGGCAAGAAAAAAGCAGCTAAGTAAAGAAAAACGAGTGGCCATCATTACTTTAAGAAATGAAGGTCAGTCAGTCCGAAAAATTGGGAAACTTTGAAAGTGTCCCCAAGTGCAGTTGCAAAAACAATCAAGCGCTACAAAGAAACTGGCTCACATGAGGACCGCCCAAAGAAAGGAAGACCAAGAGTCATCTCTGCTTCTGAGGATAAGTTTATCCGAGTCACCAGCCTCAGAAATCGCAGGTTTACAGCAGCTCAGATTAGAGATCAGGTCAATGCCACACAGAGTTCTAACAGCAGACACATCTCTACAACAACTGTTAAGAGGAGACTTTGTGCAGCAGGCCTTCTGGTAAAATAGCTGCTAGGAAACCACTGCTAAGGACAGGCAACAAGCAGAAGAGACTTGTTTGGGCTAAAGAACAGAAGGAATGGACATTAGACCAGTGGAATCTGTGCTTTGGTCTGATGAGTCCAAATTTGAGATCTTTGGTTCCAACCACCGTGTCTTTGTGCGACTCAGAAAAGGTGAACGGATGGACTCTACATGCCTGGTTCCCACCGTGAAGCATGGAGGAGGAGGTGTGATGGTGTGGGGGTGCTTTGCTGGTGACACTGTTGGGGATTTATTCAAAATTGAAGGCATACTGAAACAGCATGGCTACCACAGCATCTTGCAGCGGCATGCTATTCCATCCGGTTTGCGTTTAGTTGGACCATCATTTATTTTTCAACAGGACAATGACCCCAAACTCACCTCCAGGCTGTGTAAGGGCTATTTGACCAAGAAGAAGAGTGATGGGGTGCTAAGCCTGATGACCTGGCCTCCACAGTCACCAGACCTGAACCCAATCGAGATGGTTTGGGTGAGCTGGACCGCAGAGTGAAGGCAAAAGGGCCAACAAGTGCTAAGCATCTCTAGGAACTCCTTCAAGATTGTTGGAAGACCATTTCCGGTGACTACCACTTGAAGCTCATCAAGAGAATGCCAAGAGTGTGCAAAGCAGTCATCAAAGCAAAAGGTGGCTACTTTGAAGAACTTAGAATATAAGACATATTTTCAGTTGTTACACACTTTTTTATTAAGTATATAATTCCACATGTGTTAATTCATAGTTTTGATGCCTTCAGTGTGAATTTACAATTTTCATAGTCATGAAAATACAGAAAAATCTTTAAATGAGAAAGTGTGTCCAAACTTTTGGTCTGTACTGTATGTATATTGTATTGTGTAGCTAGGAAAAGTGTAGTGATAGGTTTAGTCCACTAGAGAGGGGCATTGCAGGATAGCAATAGGAATAGGAACTCAGAATAGAATAGGAACTAGTTAATTTAGGAGGGGCCAACTGTGGGTAAGCCAGGAGGATTTCCTGATTTTAGTTAGTAGGGCCTGAGAGCACGGACAGGGCAGTTGGCAACGCAACATTCAGGCCAGAAGTCCAGTCATCAAGGGCACATAGTAACATAGTAACATAGTTATTAAGGTTGAAGGAAGACTTTAAGTCCATCTAGTTCAACCCATATCCTATCCTAACCTGCCCTAACATGTTGATCCAGAGGAAGGCAAAAAAAACCCAAGTGGCAAACAGTAAGCTTCACATTGGGGAAAAAAATTCCTTCCCGACTCCACATACGGCAATCAGACTAGCTCCCTGGATCAACGCAGTATCTAGAAAACTAGTGAATATAGCCTGTAATATTATACTTTTCAAGAAAGGCATCCAGTCCCTTCTTAAATTTTAGTAAGGAATCACTCATTACAACATTAGACGGCAGAGAGTTCCATAGTCTCACTGCTCTTACAGTAAAGAATCTGCGTCTGTGATTATGACTAAACCTTCTTTCCTCCAGACGTAGAGGATGCCCCCTTGTCCCCGTCACAGGTCTAAGAGTAAAAAGATCATTAGAAAGGTCTTTGTACTGTCCCCTCATATATTTATACATTGTAATAAGATCACCCCTAAGCCTTCGTTTTTCCAAACTAAATAACCCCAAGTGTAATAACCTGTCTTGGTATTGCAGACCCCCCAGTTCTCTAATAACTTTGGTCGCTCTTCTCTGCACCCGCTCCAGTTCAGCTATGTCTTTCTTATACACCGGAGACCAGAGCTGCACACAGTATTCTAAGTGTGGTCACACCAGTGACTTGTATAGAGGTAAAATTATGTTCTCCTCATGAGCATCTATGCCTCTTTTAATGCATCCCATTATTTTATTTGCCTTGGCAGCAGCTGCCTGACATTGGCCACTAAATGTGAGTTTGTCGTCCACCTATACACCCAGGTCTTTTTCAGTGACAGTTTTGCCCAGTGTTTTACAATTAAGCACATAATTATACATCTTGTTTGTTCTACCCAAGTGCATGACCTTACATTTATCCCCATTAAAGCTCATTTGCCATTTATCAGCCCAAGCTTCTAGTTTACATAAATCCTCCTGTAATATAAAATTATCCTCCTCTGTATTTATTACCCTGCAGAGTTTAGTGTCATCTGCAAATATTGAAATACTACTCTGTATGCCCCCTACAAGGTTATTAATAAATATGTTAAAGAGAAGCGGCCCCAATATTGACCCCTGTGGTACCCCACTGCTAACCGTGACCCAGTCCGAATGTGCTCCATTAATAACCACCCTTTGTTTTCTATCCATGAGCCAGTTCTTAACCCACTTACACATATTTTCCCCTATCCCCATTGTTCTCATTTTATGTATCAACCTTTTGTGTGGCACTGTATCAAAAGCTTTTGAGAAGTCCATGAACATCACGTCCACTGCATTCCCTTGGTCCAGTCCTGAACTTACCCCTTCATAAAAGCTTATCAGATTAGTCTGACAAGAACGGTCCCTCGTAAACCCATGCTGATACTGTGTCATGAGGTTATTCAGCCTCAGATACTCCAATATAGTATCCCTTAAAAAACCCTCCAGGATTTTACCCACAGTAGATGTTAAGCTCACTGGCCTATAATTTCCAGGTTCAGTTTTTGCCCCCTTTTTGAATATTGGCACCACATTTGCTATACGCCAGTCCTGTGGTACAGACCCCGTTATTATGGAATCTTTAAAGATCAAAAATAATGGTCTATCTATAACTGTACTTAATTCCTGCAGTACTCGGGGGTGTATCCCATCCGGGCCCGGGGATTTGTCAACTTTAATGATTTTTAGACGCCGCCGTACTTCCTGCTGGGTTAAGCAGGTGACATTTAATGGAGAAATTTTTTTTTATCACTGATCATGTTATCTGTCATGGGATTTTCTTGTGTAAATACAGTTGAAAAAAAGTCATTTAGCATATTGGCTTTTACCTCATCCTCATCCACCATTTCACCCAGACTATTTTTAAGGGGACCAACACTATCATTTTTTAGTTTCTTGCTATTTATGTATTCCTATTCATGGGCTGAAGGTCACAGCAGTGAAAGAATGCAGAGCAGCTCCAATATGTAACAGAAGGTCAGGGCGTGCATAAACAGCCATCATTGCGGCCATGACTGTGACCCTGGACTCTCTTACATTGCCATTGTTAAGGCACATCTAAATAAGTTCCTTGGGGGGGTCTAGTTTCCAATATGGGGTCACTTGTGGGGAGTTTCCACTGTTTAGGCACATAGGGGCTCTCCAAATGCGACATGACACCCGCAAACCATTCCATCAAAGTCTGCATTCCAAAATGTCACTACTTCCCTTCTGAGCCTCGAAGTGTGACCATACAGTAGTTTTCTCCCACATATAGGGTATCAGCATACTCAGGACAAATTGGACAACAACTTTTGGGGTCCAATTTCTCATTTTACCCTTGGGAAAATAAAAAATTGGGAACTAAAAGATCATTTTTGTGGGAAAAAAATATGATTTTTTTAATTTTCACAGCCGGGCGTTATAAACTTTAGTGAAACACTTAGGGGTTCAAAGTGCTCACCACACATCTAGATAAGTTCCTTGAGGGGGGTCTAGTTTCCAAAATGGGGTCAGTTGTGGGGGGTTTCCACTGTTTAGGCACATCAGGGGCTCTCCAAACGCGACATGGCGTCCGTTCTCAATTCCAGCCAATTTTGCGTTGAAAAAGTCAAACGGCGCTCCTTCCCTTCCGAGCTATGCTATGCGCCCAAACAGTGGTTTACCCCACATATTGGTTATCAGCGTACTCAAGAAAAGTTGCACAATAACTTTTGTGGTCCAATTTCTCCTGTCACCCTTGGGAAAATAAAAAGTTGGGGGTGAAAATATCATTTTTGTGGAAAAAAATATGATTTTTTTATTTTACGGCTCTATGTTATACACTTCTGTGAAGCCCTTGGGGGTTCAAAGTCCTCACCACACATCTAGATAAGTTCCTTGGGGGTCTAGTTTCCAAAATGGTGTCACTTTTGGGAGGTTTCCACTGTTTAGGCACATCAGGGGCTCTTCAAACGCGACATGGCATCCGTTCTCAATTCCAGCCAATTTTGTTTTGAAAAGTCAAACAGTGGTTTACCTGCACATATGGGGTATCAGCGTCCTCAGGACAAATTGTACAATAACTTTTGGGGTCCAATTTCCCCTGTTACCCTTGGTAAAATAAAAAAAAATTGGATCTGAAGTAATTTTTTTGTGAAAAAAAGTTAAATGTTCATTTTTTTTAAACATTCCAAAAATTCCTGTGAAGCACCAGAAGGGTTAATAAACTTCTTGAATGTGGTTTTAAGCACCTTGCGGGGTTCAGTTTTTAGAATGGTGTCACTTTTGGGTATTTTCTATCATATAGACCCCTCAAAGTGGCTACAAATGTGATGTGGTCCCCAAAAAAATGGTGTTGTAAAAATGAGAAATCGCTGTTTAAATTTTAACCCTTATAACTTCCTAACAAAAAAAATTTGGTCCAAAATTGTGCTGATGTAAAGTAGAGATGTGGAAAATGTTACATATTAAGTATTTTGTGTGACATATCTCTGTGATTTAAGGGCATGAAAATTCAACTTTGGAAAATTGCGAAATTTTTAAAATTTTAGCTAAATTTCCATTTTTTTCACAAACAAACGCAATTCATATCAAAGAAATTTTACCACTATCATGAAGTACAATAAGTCACGAGAAAACAATGTCAGAATCATCAGGATCCATTGAAGCGTTTCAGAGTTATTACCTCATAAAGGGACAATGGTCAGAATTGCAAAAATTGGCCCGGTCATAAACATGCAAATCACCCTTGGGGGTTAAGGGGCTAATCTGTGCCCACTCTGTAAACGTGATATGCGTCACGTCCGTACTACGTTGGCCCAGGCTATACGACATGACATACTGTGTCAGGGCTCGTTGCTGCTGCCACAGTCGCTGCAACATGTGCAGAGTGGAATTCCACCGTGTCGGCACATTGCATATCAACCTGTTAACGGTCATGGACAAAGACCTCTGTATCAATGCATATCGATGACCAGAGGGGTGAGAACGCGAAAATGAGCACACAGCTTACGTGCTTTCTGGAGCAGCTCACTCAGGCCAGGATAGTGGCCGAGAAAACGCTGTACCAGCAGGTTGATGATGTGAGTGATGCAAGGCACGTGTGTGAGCTTGCCTTGCCGTAGGGCCACCACCAGGTTCGCACTGTTATCGGACATGGCCTTCCCTGGATGCAGGTTCAGCGGAGACAGCCATTGATCAAACTCAGCCTGGAGAGCTGTCCACAACTCTTCAGCTGTATGACTGCGATCTCCAAGGCCTGTCAATTTTAAGACTGCCTGATTGAGGTGAGCCCTAGCTGCGCAGTACTGAGGTGGTGACGGTTTGCTCTGCACTGTTGGAACGTGTGTCTCGTTAAGGCACGGTTGAGGGTGCAGGTGGAGGCCCTAGAGGAGATAGAGGAGGCAGAAGCAATGGAGGAAGTGATAAATGTAGAGGTTTGTCCTGCAAGCCTAAAGCCCCCGTCTCACATAGCGATACACCAGCAATCCCGACAACGATCAGGATCGCTGGTGTGTCTCTACATGATCGCTGCTGAGCTGCCAAACAGGCAGCTCAGGCAGCGATCAGCATAGCGACACTGGGGGTAATGTCGCTTAGTTACCGCAGTGTACGTTGGATACCAGCGCCCTGATTCAGGGAGCTGGTAACCAAGGTACACATCGGGTTTCCAGGCGCTGCGCGGTGCCTGGAAACCCGCTGCGTACCTTGGTTACCAGCTCCCTGCATCAGGGCGCTGGTATCCAAGGTACACATCGGGTTTCCAGGCACAGCCCCGCTCCTGGAAACCCGCTGTGTACCTTGGTTACCAGCGGATCGCTGGTCTCCCGCCTGTCACACGCAGCGATGCGTGCTGGCCAGCGGGAGACCAGCGATCAAAAAAATGTCCAGGACATTCAGCGACGATCAGCGATACCCAGCATGGGGGCTGATCGTCGCTGAATGTCACACACAGCGATATCGCAGGGGAGATCGCTGTTGCGTCACAAAACTAGTGACTCAGCAGCGATCTCGCTAGCGAGATCGCTGTGTGAGACCGGGGCTTTAGGGATTCCAACACTTTTGGAGCAGCGCCTGTCCCCACAGCCACCAGAGTCACCCAGTGCCCAGTAAGAGAGATGTAATGCCCTTGGCCATGCTTACTCGTCCAAGTGTCTGTCGTGAAATGCACTCTGGCAGACAGAGATTTTGTTAAGGAACGGGTGATGTTGTCTGCGACATGCTAGTGTTGCGCAGACACAGCTTTTTTAGAAAAGTAATTGTGACTGGGTGATTGGTACTGGGAGACTGCAACCGCCATCAGCTTTCAGAAATCGTCTGTATTTACCAGGCAGAAAGGCAGTATTACCGTGGCCAACAAATTGGAGATGGTGGATTTCAATCTCTTAGTTTTGTCATGTGTAGAAGGAAACAATCTTTTACGTGACCACAACTTAGGAACCGTGGGCTGGCTGCAGTGCTGTGAGAGGGCAGAGTACGGTGAACAAGACAAACTGCTGGACATTGAGAGAGTTGCAGGCAGAGATGTTACAGTGATTGAGAAACTTGTGGTGTGATCTTCTCTGAGATCGGTCAAAAACAGCAGGCATGTCTGCTTCCTTAAAGCTGAAGGTGGCCTCTCAGTCAGCGTGACTGGAGCGAGTAATGAACCCAAGGTTCTGCGGTCGAAGATCTGCGTCTTAATAGTTGGCACGGTAACAGAGGAGGAAGAAGCACAAGATGCGATTGATGGGGTGGCTGATGGTTGTTGAGGTCCCCTGGTCTGCATTTGTGCGCAATGGGATTCCTAGAGTAACGCATGTTGATTGCGCATGTGAAGGTTCATACATGTAGTAGTCAAATTATTGCACTTTTTACCTCGACTCAGTTTTTTTTTTGCAAAGTTAGTAGATTACGTGTGTTGGCTCATCCTTTGCTGTGTCAAAAAAGGCCCAGGCTAGGCATCCCTAGACACCCCTGCAAGCTGCAGACCCGCGGACGCTGTTTGTCAGAGGCACAATTGTGGCTGAGGATGCATCGCTCGTCGTGGCTGCCTCACTACGTGTCTGCGACGTACAGGGCAACATAACATCCTCGTCTTCCTCCTCAGATGACCTACTCAGCTGTGTGCCTCTATGTTCACGCCAACTGGGATCTAACACCTCATCATCATCCTCTGTGTTATCACATTCCTTGCCATTGGAGTCACCTTCCTTCTTTACTTGCACTGACAGCACAGTACAGTCCGCATGAGCCTCAGATATCTGAGTCTCATCAGGATCACCTCTCCCCCAGGGTTTAACGTCTGATGACGAGGGTCAGGATGCTGTTTGGACCGTACTTCTTCCTGCCCCAGATCCAAGCTAAAAAAATTTTGGGCATCTGTGCAGATTTCCTCCTCTTGATTCTGGGAAGCTTTTGAGTACACTTCTGATGAACATGGCATAGAATGTGTGAACAGTTCTTCAGACTCACCCATCTGTGGTTCCGTACAGTCAATTGAATGGTTGGATAGTTGGGATGTGGGGGGAAGCAAGGGGAATTTTGGTGCCACCTCTGTGGACTGCACTGGATGTGATGTTGAGGTGGAGGAAGAGGAGGAGAGGACACTTGAAGCTGAGCTTGCCATCCACTCGAGTACATGATCGTTCTGGGCATCATTGACAAGGCGTACTGCTGTGCGTCTGCCGAAGAAAGGTAGTGGTGTAGCCTGTTCAGTAACATAAGTTGTCAGTTGTCTTTGCATAGGACATGACGTTGCTTCACTTGTGCTTTCAATCAAACAAAAGAAAAAGGCTCGCCCATATATAGAGGGAACATCTCAATTGCATAAAAAGTAAAAATATTCAATTTTATTCACAGGTATCAAACAATGTGTATATACATACAAGGCAAGACATACTTAAAAACATTTTAAATACAAACACCAAGACATGCACAAAAAGAAACAATGAGGACCTATCATGCCGCATAATATAGGCAATGACCATACACACAATTTCAAGAATGACAATTAATATAAATACAAATATGATAACTTCGACTGCCGAGGCCACAGGAAAAACACACACCTGTGTAATAATTTATATATCAAGCATAGAATAAACTATGTTGGACACCACAAGTAATTGAATAGTTCAAAAAATAATTCAAAAAATAAATAAACCTATAATAGTAGACAATACCATATGGGCCCAAGAGGCGAACTCATAGCATACCGTGAGGTGGTGTGCGTGAAAAATGCAAGGTCATGTCGCCAAAAAATCAGGCTGTTTGGAAAATTTAAAAACCACCAACCATTGCAGCGAAATAAAGCACCCACAACCCAAGGTAGGTATGAAGCCTAAAAGATTATCTTATGTGTGTTGGGCCACGGCCATAAGCATGAAAAAGGAAAAAAGTGTGGGATAGGCTTCACTTGTGCTTTCACAAACATTACCACCTACCCCACCTTGAACACCAAGCCTAATTCCCCTTCCACCACGGCCTCGCTTTTTGCCAGTCATGTTGCTCAGATAGTGTGGTATGAGCACAGTATTAGCAACAAAAAATTAGATTTTAAATTCCTCACCACCTCTGCAAACAGCTGAATTTCAGCGACAGTAAATTCAAAGATAAAATATGGCGTGCTGTATCGTGTTAGTCACAGAAAAAAAGAATTGTTTGAGTGTGGATGAAGCCTGTATAACAAAGAAGTTATGCTACAAACAATTTTAAAGTCAGGTCCCTTACTGTATGACGTTAATAACAGAGGAATTTTTTGTGGCCTATGGATCAGGCCTCTATAACATACTAGATGCTACAAACTATTTTAAAGTCAGGTCCCTTACTGTATGTTAATAACAGAAGACTTTTTTGTGGCCTATGGCTCCGGCCTCTATAACAAGATGCTACAAATGCAAATTGCCTCTTCAGAAAGAAAAAAGGACTTGAACCCTATAGCGCCACCTGTTGGAAGTAGCGATCCTACAACTACAAACTATTTTAAAGTCAGGTCCCTTACTGTATTGCGGCCTATGGATCAGGCCTCTACAGTACAATAGATTCTACAAAGTATTTTATTGTCAGGTCCCCTACTGTATGATGTTAATAACACAAGACTTTTTTTGTGGCCTATGGATCAGGCCTCTATAACACACTAGATGCTACAAACTATTTTAAAGTCAGGTCCCTTACTGTATGATGTTAATAACAGAAGACTTTTTGTGGCTTCTGGATCAGGCCTCTACAGCTTAACGTCAACCCAACCAAATGACAAAGTGTGATACGGCGAGTTGTCTAACTTTTTGCAACTTACAAATTATAATTTTTTTTAATGTGCCTTAGTTCTGCAGACAGGTTCATATCACCGCCACAAAATGACAAGGTGGGATACAGCAGGCTGGTTAATATTTTTCACTAGCTACATGTGAATTAGAATGCTATACTCATGCTTGGATCACATGGTGCACAACATGTGCCCTGCTGACTTTGTCTGTGGACCTCAGTAATGTCCAAAAAAGAAGAAAAAAGCTGGAAGGTAAATTTAACAGCCACACTGAACACTATCTACCTACAGTATCGGACTGATATACAACCCACCTAGCTGAAATGTGGATACAGCAGGCTTTTTCACATTTAGCTACTGAAAAAATATTACCGTATATACTCGAGTATAAGAAAACAAAGGAAAACAGTGCACACCAGGGATGGAAAAAAATTGTAGCAAACAGGGATCCAAGAAAGTGAAAAGCAAAAATATGTGTGTAAAATGATTACAATGAACACCAAAGCAATGTGTGAAAATATATAAATTTTATTAAGCAATATTGTATATAATATATGAGAACAATATGATATAGCAAATATAAAATTGATATAAAAATGCAATAATAAAAAAACCAGTAGTTCACTTGTATAATTTGAAAGGCTCAAAATCATTGACCAGGAGCATAATATATTGTGGTGCTCTTCATAATAACTATATCTCTGTGCATAAACCAGAAAAAATTATGAAACAACTAAATGTCATCCAATAAATGTGCACCAATCACTAAAATTATGTGCAATTAAGACTTAATAACAACCAATTGTGAATCATATGTGCAACACACAAATGAGAGCCAAGAATAATAACAATAATACCCCTGACGAAGGTATTTACTCCGAAACGCGCGTTGGGGCGCGGTATTCCAGTTCCTGTTTCGCTTTCCTTGGCTCCCAGGTAGTCCTCAGGCAGCACTGGTATTTCCTCATTTCACGTTTATTTCTGTGCTCACAGGCTAATGATTTCACTGTTATTATTCTTGGCTCTCATTTGTGTGTTGCACATATGATTCACAATTGGTTGTTATTAAGTCTATATTGCACATAATTTTAGTGATTGGTGCACATTTATTGGATGACATTTAGTTGTTTCATAATTTTTTCTGGTTTATGCACAGAGATATAGTTATTATGAAGAGCACCACAATATATTATGCTCCTGGTCAATGATTTTGAGCCTTTCAAATTATACAAGTGAACTACTGGTTTTTTTATTATTGCATTTTTTATATCAATTTTATATTTGCTATATCATATTGTTCTCATATATTATATACAATATTGCTTAATAAAATTTATATTTTTCACACATTGCTTTGGTGTTCATTGTAATCATTTTACACACATATTTTTGCTTTTCACTTTCTTGGATCCCTGTTTGCTACAATTTTTTTCCATCCCTGGTGTGCACTGTTTTCCTTTGTTTTCTCATTCTTGGGTGGCTGCCACCCCTTTGATTTCTTGAATTGTGGGTCTTTTTCATATTATATAGCATTATTATTTTCTTTCCACCATCTTATATTAGGGATATAGTTTATTATATATACCCTTTCATATTCATATTTATTTTTTTATTTCCAACTAGTCCCACATTCTTGTGTTTAATACTCGAGTATAAGCAGAGATTTTCAGCCCATTTTTTAGGGCTGAAAGTCCTCCTCTCGGCTTATACTCGAGTCATATACCGGGGGTCGGCGGGGGAGGGGGAGCTCAGCTGTACTATATACTCACCCTCTCTGCAGCCCCTGCTCTTCTCCCACGGTCTCCGGCGCCTGTGTTCAGCCATCAGTGGTACCGCTCATTAAAGTCATGAATATGCACATATTCATGACTTTAATGAGCGGTAGCACATGACCGCTGAAGTTAGGCATAGCGCCGGAGACCGTGGGAGAAGAGCAGGGGCTGCAGAGACGCTCCAGGAGATGGTGAGTATAAGCGATATTCACCTGTCCCCATTCCACTGCTGCGCGCCGCTGTGTCCTCGCGTCCTCTAGCTGTGAATGTTCAGGTCAGAGGGCGCAATGACGTGTTTAGTGCGCGCCGCGCCCTCTGCCTGAGCATTCACTGCTGGAGGACCAGGAAGACAGCGGCTCTCAGCGGTGGTCCGGGGACAGGTAAATATTGCAGGTACCGGGCCCTGAGCCAGCGGTGACACCAGCACCTGTCCCCCATAGCGCGCCGGTGTCCCCGCCTGCTCAGGACACCGGCACCTGGCCCCCAGCGATGAGAGGTGAGTATGTCATTTTTTTTTTGTTGCAGCAGTGGCAGCATAAGGGACCTATACTATGGGGCATAATCTATGGAGCATATGGGGCATAATCTGTGGAACATATGGGGCATAATCTATGGAGCATATGGGGCATAATCTGTGGAACATATGGGGCATAATCTGTGGAGCATATGGGGGCATGATCTGTGGAACATATGGAGCATAATCTGTGAAACATATGGGGCATAATCTATGGAGCATATGGGGCATAATCTGTGGAGCATATGGGGCATAATACATGGGGCAGAATATGGGCATAATCTATGGAGCATCATATGGGGGCACAATACATGGGCAGCATATGGGGCATAATACATGGGCAGAATATAGGGGCAGCATATGGGGCATAATACATGGGGCAGCATATGGGGCATAATTTATGGAGCAGCATATGGGGCATAATATATGGGGCAGCATATGGGGCTCCTGATTCAATATGGCTATTCAAAAACATTTAACCTACTTTAATTTTACTTTTATTGGTATCTATTTTTAATTTTGAAATTTACCAGTAGCTGCCTCATTTTCCACCCTAGGCTTATACTCGAGTCGATAAGTTTTCCCAGTTTTTTGTGGCAAAATTAGGGGGTCGGCTTATACTCGGGTCGGCTTATACTTGAGTACATACGTTATTTAGAATGCTATACTCGAGTATATACGGTATTTAGAATGCTATACTCGTGCATGGAACACAATAGAAACAGTGCACAACACACTTGTAGGACATGTGCCCTGCTGGCTTTGTCTGTGGACCTCAGTAATGCCCCCCCCCAAAAAAAAAAATTACGGAAGGTAAAATTTACAGCCACACTGGACACTATCTAGCTACACTATCTGACTGATATACAACCGCCTAACTAAATAGCTAAAATGTGGTTGTTAACAGTGGCAGCGTCAGGAGCCGCCTCTCTGCACTGTTAGACTGTGTTTCCATGGTCAGGAAACACAGCGCATTTGACGGAGCGGAAATTCCGCTCCGTCCTAAGCCCCGCCCCCTTTCTGACGCGCGATCTTTCCGGAGGTGTTCAGGACACCTCCGGAACACCTCCGGAAAGAACGCAGGGCTACATAGCCCTGTGTTAAATTCCGTTGCGGCGACGCAGCGTCGCCGCAATACGCTAGGACATGCTGCGGTCTGAAAAGACGCGCCGCATGTCCGGATACGCAGGTCTTCCGCCTGCGTGTTGTTACGCATAGTGGAGACGGGATTTCTTGAAATCCCCTCCACTATGCTGTAACATCTGGACGCTGCGTGTTTGGCGCTGCACCAACGCACAGCACCAAACGCAGCGTTTCCTGATGGAATACTGATTGTGGAAACTCACCCTTACAGTGTAAAAATGGCGCTAAAACAAGATGTCCGCTATTTATATGCAGAGGCACATGTGATTTCAGCAGCCAATGACCCAAGCCGTAGTGTCAGGACATTGTGGGTGTTTCCTGCGCCCTGATTGGCTAGCTGAATTGTGCACACATAAAGTTAGGAAAAAAATGACTGTTGTGCTGGGCTAACAAGAACGTCATGCCTCTGAGCTCTGCAGACCCCCTCCCCTCATCAAACACGTGCCAAACGCTCATGATACTCCACCATTATCGTTGCTAAAGTGCTGAAAATATTTTTGTGGCAGCGCAAATATTTTCCCACACTTTTACCTAATGTTACCGATTTTTACCGATTTTATAAAATTTTGCTTGTGTTTCCGATCACGAATCTGAATGTGTAATATTCGTGCCGAATTTATGTTTGGCGATCGTTTTCTGAACGCTATGCAGTGCTTAAATACTACTGCCATGCATTACTCAATGCTACTGCCATACATTACTCAATACTACTACCGTACAATGTCCACATACTACTGCCATATATTACTCAATACTACTGCCATACAATGTCCACATACTACTGCCATACATTACTCAATACTACTGCCATACAATGTCCACATACTACTGCCATACATTACTCAATACTACTGCCATACATTGTCCACATACTACTGCCATACATTGTCCACATACTACTGCCATATATTACTCAATACTACTGCCATATAATGTCCACATACTACTGCCATACAATGTCCACATACTACTGCCATATATTACTCAATACTACTGCCATACATTGTCCACATACTACTGCCATACATTACTCAATACTACTACCGTACAATGTCCACAAACTACTGCCATATATTACTCAATACTACTGCCATACATTGTCCACATACTACTGCCATACATTACTCAATACTACTACCGTACAATGTCCACAAACTACTGCCATACATTACTCAATACTACTGCCATACATTGTCCACATACTACTGCCATACATTACTCAATACTACTGCCATACATTGTCCACATACTACTGCCATATATTACTCAATACTACTGCCATATAATGTCCACATACTACTGCCATACAATGTCCACATACTACTGCCATATATTACTCAATACTACTGCCATACATTGTCCACATACTACTGCCATACATTACTCAATACTACTACCGTACAATGTCCACAAACTACTGCCATACATTACTCAATACTACTGCCATACATTGTCCACATACTACTGCCATACATTACTCAATACTACTGCCATACATTGTCCACATACTACTGCCATACATTGTCCACATACTACTGCCATATATTACTCAATACTACTGCCATACAATGTCCACATACTACTGCCATACATTACTCAATACTACTACCGTACAATGTCCACAAACTACTGCCATACATTACTCAATACTCCTGCCATACATTGTCCACATACTACTGCCATACATTACTCAATACTACTGCCATACATTGTCCACATACTACTGCCATACATTACTCAATACTACTACCGTACAATGTCCACAAACTACTGCCATACATTACTCAATACTACTGCCATACATTGTCCACATACTACTGCCATACATTACTCAATACTACTGCCATACATTGTCCACATACTACTGCCATACAATGTCCACATACTACTGCCATATATTACTCAATACTACTGCTGTACAATGTCCACATACTACTGTAATAAATTGTTCAAATACTGCTGCTGCCATACAGTGATTAAATACTACAACCATACAGTGTTCACACACTACTGCCATGCATTGCTTAATTACAGCTGCCATACAGTGTCAACATACTACTGTCATACAGTATCCACATATTACTCCAATAAATTGCTCATTTAATACATATGTGGGCACTGGGTGGAGCTATTATATAGACACTGTATTGTAGCATTTTTAGCCACTATCAATGACAGTATAATAAGAGCAATTTTATGTGGGTACTATATGTCAGTATTAAGTGAGCAAATTATAGAAATAATATGCATGCACTCTACCTGATGAAGACCCTAACTCCCGAGCAGAAATTAGCTGTACAATTCAACAAAACAATTTTCTACCAAAGTTATTACTTTTACTTTCCTTATTTGGGATAATTGAGAGCAGTCGTATCTTTACGTCTATCTAATGCCAGTATAGCATATCACAGCCATACAGTATAAACGTACCTATATATGGTAATAGTTCCATACAGTGTCTCTTTTATAGTGCCCTAGCGTGCACATATAGATGCACTAATGCTAAAAAATAATACTGCTTCATAGTGCCCAAAATAATACCACATTAGTACTGATAATGTACATTTGTGAATAGCTGCCTATGAAGAAATATAGCCTGACTAGGGAGGCTCCGGAGTGATTGCATTGTTTGGACCTTTAAGTTAGCAGAAGCAGTGATTCAAGGGTTGGGAGGGGGAATTACAGGGAGAGATTTTCCCTGTGTGTTTAGGCATCAAGTATAAAGCTTACATAAATCCTGTAATTTGCTTGCATAATAATGCCATACAGTGCCTACACAAAACTATTACACAATGTCAATACAAGACATACATTGCTCACGTAATACTGCCATATAATGCCCACATATTATTTCTATACAGTGCATACAAAACATTTCCATACATTACTCACTTAATACTGTCATACAATGCCCCACAAAATACTACTACACAGTGCCTACATCACACCCACAGCTCCTGTATAAGGGTATGTTTGTTTCCATGGTCAGTTTTGGCAGCGCTTTGAACGTAGTGGATAACCGCCCCGTCCAAAGCGCTGCCGGCTTTCGTACACACGGTGATTCCAGAATCACAAGCGGAATCACCGCATCCTATACATAGAATGGTGCTATTTATCTTGTGGAGACAGAGCGTCTCCGCAAGATAAATTGACATGCTGTGCTCTAGAAAACGCGCTGTATGTGCGTATACGCGGGTCTGCCACCTGCATGTTTGAACGCACAGTGGAGATGGGATTTCATAAAATCCCCTCCACTATGCTGTAACATCTGGACGCTGTGGATGTACGCAGCGTCCAGTCCGCAGCAAATACTGAACGTGGAAACATACACTAATAGTCCTATAAATATAGAAAACATAAACACCTAACAACTATACACTGCCATAGATTGCACAAATACAGGAGCTTCTCACAAAATTAGAATACCATCAAAAATTTAATGTATTTCAGTTCTTCAATACAAAAAGTGAATCTCATATATTATATAGAGTCATTACACACAGAGTGATCTATTTCACGTGTTTATTTCTGTTAATGTTGATGATTATGGCTTACAGCCAATGAAAACCCAAAAGTCATTATCTCAGTAAATTAGAATACTTTATAACACCAGCTTGAAAAAACACTTGGTCTAGGCTCCTTTTGCATCAATTACTGCATCAATGCAGCGTGGCATGGAGGCGATCAGCCTGTGGCACTGCTGAGGGTTATGGAAGCCCAGGTTGCTTTGATAGCAGCCTTCAGCTCATCTGCATTGTTGGGTCTGGTGTCTTTCATCTTCCTCTTGACAATACCCCACAGATTCTCTATGGGGTTAAGGTCAGGAGAGTTTGCTGGACAATCAAGCACAGTGATACTGTTGCTTGTAAACCAGGTATTGGTACTTTTGGCAGTGTGGACAGGGGCCAAGTCCTGCTGGAGAATGAAATTTCCATCACCAAAAAGTTTGTCGGCAGAGGGAAGCATGAAGTGCTCTAAAATTTCCTGGTAGACGGCTGCGCTGACTTTGGTGTTGATAGAACACAGTGGACCTACACCAGCAGATGACATGGCTCCCCAAACCATCACTGATTGTGGAAACTTCACACTAGACCTCCAGCAGCTTGGATTGTGGCCTCTCCACTCTTCCTCCAGACTCTGGGACCTTGATTTCCAAATGAAATGCAACATTTACATTCATCTGAAAACAACCCTTGGACCACTGAGCAACAGTCCAGTTCTTTTTTTCCTTGGCCCAGGTAAGACGCTTCTGGCCTTGTCTATTGGTCATGAGTGGCTTGACACAAGGAATGTGACACTTGTAGCCCATGTCCTGGATACGTCTGTGTGTGGTGGCTCTTGAAGCAATGACTCCAGCAGCAGTCCACTCCTTGTGAATCTGCCCCAAAATTTTGAATGGCCTTTTCTTAACAAAGCTTTCCAGGCTGCGGTTATCCCAGTTGCTTGCGCACCTTTGTCTACCACACTTTTTCCTTCCACTCAACTTTCCATTAATATGTTTGGATACAGCACTCTGTGAACAGCCAGCTTCTTCAGTAATGAACTTTTGTGGCTTACCCTCCTTGTGGAGTGTGTCAATGACTGCCTTCTGGACATCTGTCAAGTCAGCAGTCTTCCCCATCATTGTGGAGCCCACTGAAACTGACTAAGGGACCTTTTTAACGCATAGGAAGCATTTTTAGGTGTTTTTTGTTAATTATTCTAATTTACTGAGATAATGACTTTTCGGTTTTCATTGGCTGTAAGCCACAATCATCAACATTAACATTTTCTACCATAATCAGGTACCTCGTATTATGTTCTCACCCACTTTATGCATGTAATAGTCCTCTGTGTCTGTACTGTTACATACTTTGGCTGTTAACTGGTTCATGCAGAATTACAGGAACACCCGATTCGTACACTATGGCTGGTCCGAACAATGAAAGCGATTGTTACCATCCACCTTTTGTGTCTCCCCTTTTTCCTCATAGATTGTAAGCTTGTGAGCAGGGCCCTCATTCCTCTTGGTATCTACTTTGATCTGTGTTTATTGTTGCTGTAATGTCTATTGTCTGTACAAGTCTCCTCTATAATGTAAAGTGCTGCGGAATATGTTGGCGCTATAGAAATAAAATTATTATTATTATTAAAGAAACACATGAAATAAATCACTCTGTGTGTAATGACTCTAAATAATGAGTTTCACTTTTTGTATTGAAGAACTGAAATAAATTAACTTTTTGATGATATTCTAATTTTGCGAGAAGCACTTGTATATGTGATTGTGTAAAAAAAAAACGCTTTATGGTGAAAGGCTACAGGCGCTTTTAGGAAAAAAATTCCAAAATCTGGACCTGCAGGTGACCGGGGGTGGGACTTGTCCTGTGTACTCAGGCCGTGGCCTCGGCTCTTGAACTGTGTAGTTTTCATTGATTTGTTTGCCCAAATCATAAAACAAATATTGAAAAGTGACAAAACCCAGCTCGTGCTTCCAGTAAAAGCCGGCTTCCTCGGAAGAGTGGCCATGCACAAAAAAAAAATTTTTGCTTCTCCGGAATGTTTACAATTTTTTTCTTAAAGGGACTGTACATCTTTAAATTTGCCCTCTACTGGCCACGATCTATAGATGTTGCAATACTGACCTCAGCATCTGGTGTAATAAAGCTTACAGGAACAGCAGTCACAATCTAGAGATATCCCAATACTGACCTCAGCATCTGGTGTAATAAAGCTTACAGGAACAGCAGTCACAATCTAGAGATATCCCAATACTGACCCCAGCATCCGGTGTAATAAAACTTACAGGAACAGCAGTCACAATCTAGAGATATCCCAATACTGACCCCAGCTTCCGGTGTAATAGAACTTACGGGGACAGCAGTCACAATCTAGAGATATCCCAATACTGACCCCAGCTTCCGGTGTAATAGAACTTACGGGGACAGCAGTCACAATCTAGAGATATCCCAATACTGACCCAGCATCCGGTGTAATAGAACTTACGGGGACAGCAGTCACAATCTAGAGATATCCCAATACTGACCCCAGCATCCGGTGTAATTGAACTTACGGGGACAGCAGTCACAATCTAGAGATATCCCAATACTGACCCCAGCTTCCGGTGTAATAGAACTTACGGGGACAGCAGTCACAATCTAGAGATATCCCAATACTGACCCCAGCATCCGGTGTAATAGAACTTACGGGGACAGCAGTCACAATCTAGAGATATCCCAATACTGACCCCAGCTTCCGGTGTAATAGAACTTACGGGGACAGCAGTCACAATCTAGAGATATCCCAATACTGACCCCAGCATCCGGTGTAATAGAACTTACGGGGACAGCAGTCACAATCTAGAGATATCCCAATACTGACCCCAGCATCCGGTGTAATAGAACTTACGGGGACAGCAGTCACAATCTAGAGATATCCCAATACTGACCCCAGCTTCCGGTGTAATAGAACTTACGGGGACAGCAGTCACAATCTAGAGATATCCCAATACTGACCCCAGCATCCGGTGTAATAGAACTTACGGGGACAGCAGTCTTGGAGGCTACAGGAACGAACTTCCAGTCTTTCTCCTTTTAGACAATCGCCTTCTCCTATGCAAACCCTCTGCCGCTGCTGAACGCCTTCCATACATGAGACCGTGCACGGCGACCAGTCGCTCCACTGGGACCACTCAGCTGGGCTGGATAGGAAAGGGTCAGTGTGAGTGTGGCATGGACCAGCAGGGACTAGAGAAGTTACATTAGGCCTTCTGATACAAGACGGCCTCATGGCAACATGAATACTGTATATCCTCTAAGACCATTTTCTTCTTTGAGGCCTGGTTGGACTGGGATAAATTTGGTCATTATCCCTGTCCAGAAAGAAGGCAAGGTTTACCTAAACTCCACCAAAATTTAAGGGTTCCCTTTTGGTTTTGGGTGGTCATTGGAGCAGGACATCAATGTCCTTTATTTTACCAACCGAGATCTTGGGCCTCCTGCCATTGGCCAGTCCTTGTTTCTGTATGAAAAAAAAAATTGGTGGGACAATCCCATTAATTAGACAAGAATGGAACAAGGGGCAGTTCCCACACAATATATTCATAGCTAAAGCAAAATCCTGAAATGTGGTTTCCTGTTACTGAAAAATAGTGCATTATGGGAGCTCAGAGTCAGAGTCAGAGAGTAAATCACATGTCTGACTACAGGTGGAAGCTAAACTGCAGTCTGTTTCCAAGGGCAACGGGGAGAATGTTGACAGACATTTCTCTTACCGGCAGCCCACACACGAGGATGAGCCATGCAGCTTGTAGCCATATTTGATGTTAAGGCAGCAGTCAGTGTCGGACACTCCTTCTCCTAGGTAGTCCTCACACTCACCAGTCTGCTCGTTTACCTCCGCGAAGCAATGAACATTGGGGGTGTCTGAGGAATAGAAAAGTGGAGGCCAAGATTTAGTTGGGTCAGCGCAGAAGAACCTGGTCATATACCCTCTAAGTGTGATCAAATGCCTCATCATACCAGACACAGATACCCTATTATAATGTACCAGCCACTGATGCCCCAATAATAATATACCAGCCACAGATACCCTTCTATAGTATACTAAGCAGAGATGCCCCAATATAATATACCAGTCATGATGCCCATTATAATGTACCAGCCACAGATGCCTCATTATAACATACCAGTCACAGATGCCCCATTATAGTATACCAAGCACAGATGTCCCAATATAATATACCAGTCATGGATGCCCCATTATAATGTACCAGCCACAGATGCCTCATTATAACATACCAGTCACAGATGCCTCATTATAGTATACCAAGCACAGATGTCCCAATATAATAACCAGTCATGGATGCCCCATTATAATATACCAGTCATGGATGCCCCATTATAATATACCAGTCATGGATGCCCCATTATAATATACCAGTCATCGATGCCCCATTATAACATACCAACCACAGATGCCCCATTATAATATACCAGACATGGATGCCGCATTTATAATGTACCAGCCACAGATGCCCCATTATAGTATGCCAGCCAAGATACCCCATTATAATATCCCAAGCACAGATGCCCCAATATAACATACCAGACATAGATGCTCCATTATAATATACCAGCCACAGATACTCCATTATAATATACCAGTCATGGATACCCCATTATAATATACCAGCCACAGATATCCCATTAAAATATACCAACTACAGATGCCCCAATATAACGTATTAGTCACAGATGCCCCATTATAATGTACCAACCACAGATGCCCCAATATAACATACTAGTCACAGATGCCCCATTATAATGCACCAACCACAGATGCCCCAATATAACATACTAGTCACAGATGCCCCATTATAATGTACCAACCACAGATGCCCCAATATAACATACTAGTCACAGATGACCCATTATAATGTACCAACCACAGATGCCCCAATATAACATACTAGTCACAGATGACCCATTATAATGTACCAACCACAGATGCCCAACAACAAAAAAACACAGGCCTATTTATGGCACTTCCTAACTTCAATGTAATCCTACAAATAATGGGAAGTATCCAACACCAAAAAATGGAGCAAAAACACCAAACAGAATAAATAATATAAAAAAGCAGCAATTTTTATTAAGCATGGGATAGTACAAAGTTAACAAAAAATATAATCCGAAGTTATGTAGCAATTTATCAAAAACTCACAGCAGTCAAGATAGAACAGCGTATACGGCTAGATGTACGAAAGCCCTGCATTTTGGCACCAGTTTAAGTTAGCAGGGGCAACAATGGCAATACCCAAATAATAAGTGTCTATATGGTAGAGAACGGGTATAGGTATCAATAGTGATATCCCCTAACTGATGTACCAACTAGTCTACTATGTCACACAATGTTTATAGCAAGTGCAAGTGTCACACAGTCAGGGTCCGGACCCATGATTGGAAGTAGAGTAGTAGGCAGACAATAGTGTTATTACCATGATCATAGGGTTAACTCACCCATATTGGTGTCAAAAAGTGCAGGGACGCGCCCCTACGCGCATCTGCCCCCGAGGAAGCGACTGCGAAACGCGCGTAGGGGTGCGTCCCTGCACTTTTTGACACCAATATGGGTGAGTTAACCCTATGATTATGGTAATAACCCTGTTGTCTGCCTACTACTCTGCTTCCAGTCATGGGTCCGGACCCTGACTGTAAAAGTGTTGAAAAGATAAAATATACATCTTTATTCAATTATCATTTTAAAATAATAGTTAATGGAGGTACAGGTGCAAAATATACTGCTTATTACAGGTCAATATTAGCCTCATTGCATGTAGTACTTGTATCAATAAATCAAAGAGTCATAGTGTTTAAATACAGATATATATATAAGGGATTAATCACATATTAAATATGCTTAATATATATCATATAATATGTCTTTCCAAGTGACAGATTTCCATACAATAACTCTTTCATACATAATGCTGCATGAATACACATAAGAAGGTGACTACATTAGCTGGTAGTTTTGTAAAGTGCTTAGTGCATAATTACATACTGGTGGGTTGTATGTATTGCATAGTGTATATTGGGTTCTGGGTGAAGTCCACCAGTATATACTGCAGTGCCCGTTAGTACAGACTGATAGTAAAGTGCATGAGTGTTCATAGCAGCAAGGTGTAATGAAGCATGAGCTAGAGTGAAAACCACATGCTGAAGTAGTTATAAATGACAGATAAGAAAAGCACAAGTGTGTTAATACATGAACTGTAATGCAGTCCAGAACCCCAACGCGCGTTTCGCGTTTGCTTCTTCCTGGGGGATATACCAGTCACTGATGCCCCAATATAATATACCAACCACAGATGTGCCAATATAATATACCAGCAACAGACGCCCCATATATAATATACCACTCACAGACGCCCCATTATAACATACCAGATGCCCCAATATAATATACCAGCAACAGATGCCCCATTATAATATACCAACCACAGATGTGCCAATATAATATACCAGCAACAGACGCACCATTATAATATACCACTCACAGACGTCCCATTATAACATACCAGATGCCCCAATATAATATACCAGCAACAGACGCCCCATTATAATATACCAACCACAGATGTGCCAATATAATATACCAGCAACAGACGCACCATTATAATATACCACTCACAGAAGCCCCATTATAATATACCAACCACAGATGCCCCATTATAATATACCAGCCACAGATGCCCCAATATAATATACCAACCACAGATGCCCCAATATAAAATACCAGCAACAGACGCACCATTATAATATACCACTCACAGACGACCCATTATAATATACCAACCACAGATGTGCCAATATAATATACCAGCAACAGACGCACCATTATAATATACCACTCACAGACGTCCCATTATAACATACCAGATGCCCCAATATAATATACCAGCAACAGACGCCCCATTATAATATACCAACCACAGATGTGCCAATATAATATACCAGCAACAGACGCACCATTATAATATACCACTCACAGACGTCCCATTATAACATACCAGATGCCCCAATATAATATACCAGCAACAGACGCCCCATTATAATATACCAACCACAGATGTGCCAATATAATATACCAGCAACAGACGCACCATTATAATATACCACTCACAGACGACCCATTATAATATACCAACCACAGATGCCCCAATATAATATACCAGCAACAGATGCCCCAATATAATATACCAACCACAGATGCCCCAATATAAAATACCAGCAACAGACGCACCATTATAATATACCAGCCACAGACGCCCCATTATAACATACCAGATGCCCCAATATAATATACCAGGCACAGACGCCCCATTATAACATACCAGATGCCCCAATATAATATACCAGCAACAGACGCCCCATTATAATATACCAACCACAGATGCCCCAATATAATATACCAGCAACAGACGCCCCATTATAATATACCACTCACAGAAGCCCCATTATAATATACCAGATGCCCCAATATAATATACCAGCAACAGATGCCCCATTATAATATACCAACCACAGATGTGCCAATATAATATACCAGCAACAGACGCACCATTATAATATACCACTCACAGACGTCCCATTATAACATACCAGATGCCCCAATATAATATACCAGCAACAGACGCCCCATTATAATATACCAACCACAGATGTGCCAATATAATATACCAGCAACAGACGCACCATTATAATATACCACTCACAGAAGCCCCATTATAATATACCAACCACAGATGCCCCATTATAATATACCAGCCACAGATGCCCCAATATAATATACCAACCACAGATGCCCCAATATAAAATACCAGCAACAGACGCACCATTATAATATACCACTCACAGACGACCCATTATAATATACCAACCACAGATGCCCCAATATAATATACCAGCAACAGATGCCCCAATATAATATACCAACCACAGATGCCCCAATATAATATACCAGCCACAGATGCCCCAATATAATATACCAACCACAGATGCCCCAATATAAAATACCAGCAACAGACGCACCATTATAATATACCAGCCACAGACGCCCCATTATAACATACCAGATACCCCAATATAATATACCAGGCACAGACGCACCATTATAACATACCAGATGCCCCAATATAATATACCAGCAA
The DNA here is from genome assembly GCA_033576555.1 of Oophaga sylvatica. Classification (NCBI taxonomy): domain Eukaryota; kingdom Metazoa; phylum Chordata; class Amphibia; order Anura; family Dendrobatidae; genus Oophaga; species Oophaga sylvatica. The sequence goes on from JARQOD010000008.1 coordinate 120,782,903, forward strand.
CAGACGCCCCATTATAATATACCAACCACAGATGCCCCAATATAATATACCAGTCACAGATGCCCCAATATAATATACCAGCAACAGACGCCCCATTATAATATACCAACCACAGATGCCCCAATATAATATACCAGCCACAGATGCCCCAATATAATATACCAGCAACAGATGCCCCATTATAATATACCACTCACAGATGCCCCATTATAACATACCAGATGACCCCAATATAATATACCAGCAACAGATGCCCCATTATAATATACCAGCCACAGATGCCCCAATATAATATACCAGCAACAGACGCCCCATTATAATATACCAACCACAGATGCCCCAATATAATATACCAGCCACAGATGCCCCAATATAATATACCAGCAACAGATGCCCCATTATAATATACCACTCACAGATGCCCCATTATAACATACCAGATGACCCCAATATAATATACCAACCACAGATGCCCCAATATAATATACCAGCAACAGACGCCCCATTATAATATACCAGCCACAGATGCCCCCTTATAATATACCAACCACAGATGCCCCAATATAATATACCAGCAACAGATGCCCCATTATAGTATACCAGGCACAGATCCTGCACCCTCTATAACTCTTCGGCTATACTATGCTCCATCATTGTCTTATGCAGATATGCCTTAGCCCAACCTTTGCCGCCATAACAATGTGCCTATCACTGATACTTCCACAAGGGCCAGATGCCCCTGCAGTTTAATAACGTGCCCGGGGCATAGTACCAGCTATAAGCTATTCTATGGTGGAGGAATTGGTTGCTCCCATTTTACGCCGTGTCACCTGCTATGATTTGTTATATATTGATATTGCGTGCGGTGTTTTGGCACTATATGGTGCTCCATGGTTAGTCTTAGTCTATGGCATTAACTTGCTATCATCATGATGGGAGGGAGACGGCATTGAGTGCTGCCATACTGGCATGGACCCTGTGACACGTAGCAGAGACATGTGCCAACTAACCCGCTGGTGCAGTCTGGACAGCTGGTGGCCACAGACTTCTTTTTTTATGGTTTTAAGTTGAAAATTACTGCGAGTTAGAACATACACGATCATGAGGGCCATAAACAGGTGCTGCTGGGTTTCTACTCCGGGCTGGGAAAATAAGTTGGTTTAAGCATACTTCCAAGCTCTTATATGGAGGCGATCATACAGAAAAATTAAAATAAATTAGCATCCATAAAGACATCTTCGGGGAGGGGACATATCACCCTCACATACATATGGGATTAATTATTACTTGGGAAGTGAGAAAGAGATGACACTTCAACCTCCATTGAAGTAGGACCTCACATTGAACATATGGGAGTAATTATAACAGAGGAAGTGACAAACAGCTGACATTTAACATCCATTGTAGTAGGACCCTCCTGCAGTGACCAGGTCATTATAGCAGAAATCTGCTCTGAGGCAGAGAAGTACACTTCCAAGTCAAGATGTTCCTCTGTTCAAAGGGCACATCTGAGACACTCTGGAGCCAGTGGTCAGTGATGAATTAGTGTTCACATGGATCCGATATTTATGGGAGATATATTTTTGGTGTCATACTAAAGGGACGAACATGACGCATTCACTCACATCACTGTAAGGCCATTGTACTCCTCCAGCCTTAGATGCCCTCCATAAGCAATAGAATACCCATAAATGAGAACTACCAAGCACCATGTGCCAACCACAGATGCCCCCAAGAATCACCAGCTGTTGCCATCATAACAAAGTTCTAACCATAAATGTCTCCATAAGAGCCAGATGCAAATGGTTCTTATCAACCAGATAAGGCTACCCAGTAATGAAGAGTCAAAGATTTCCCCATAACAATGTGCCAACCTCAGAGGCCCCCATAACAATGTATCAGCGACAGCCATAAATGCCTCCATAGGTACCAGACGCAAATGCCCGTAGCTGTGTGCTCATATCATTGTGGTGGCCACAGATGCCCAGTAGTGATGTTATTACCAGGGCCTTGTGGGTTTGCTTTGAAAATGACTCCTCTGATCCATCAGCTGCGAAATGATTGAAAAACAAAAATGAATATTGGCACAATGTCCTCTGGGGCGAGGACGATGGCCGGTGTTACTGACCTGCAGCAGTCTGGAGGATGGATGTGGAAAGTAGTAGTAGCAGCAGAGAGAACATGATGCTTCTGGATGACTCTAGCTAAGTGTTAGCATGTCCTGCCTGTCTGCCGTGTATATGGCGTACACCGGTGGTGCAATGTCTATGTTGTCACAGCCGCTGGCCCTGGCTTATGAAGGCTTTGGCTCACCTCTGCCCCTGCCCTCTTGTCCTCAGTGCTGTTTAGGAGAATTAGAGCTGAGTCTATGTTGTAATACAGCAAACAGGGAAGTGTTAAAAAAAAAAAAACAGCGTTGTGCAAGCTGGCATTGGCACAGGATGGTCACCAAGGAGTGGTAACAGGTATGTGGATGCAACAGCGCAGACAATGAGGAGACAGTGGTACCTAATAAATAACTATTTATTTAACTAACACAATAAATATGTAGGAACAGTGTCAAGGGAAACAGTGATCAATGACAGTACAGTAAAACATGGCACAATCAGAACACAGTAATACAATTAATATATATGCACACTGTTCTTTATGTTTGCAGTTAAGGAGCCCTGACTCGGCCCACTCGGCTTGGATCTCTCGGATGTGGAATCTCAGCTCTTCACTCTCATCTGACTACTCAGATTAACTATTCACTCTCATCTGGTCTCTCATAACGATGGCTATAAGCCAGCTCGCTGTACTGCACGTCCGTCCTGCTACAGATTTGGGCGCCAACTCCTACCCTTCACTGCCCTTCTGGGCCTTATTTAATTACTAACTGCACCACGGCTATCACCTGACCTAGTGTCTTCTTAAATCTTTTCCTGAGGGAACATGCACTTCACTCTTTGGTTCCTAATAATGCAATTCTTTCTGCTTTCACTTTCTCTATCATCTTTGGTCAGCAGATAGCGATGTTTACGTGCAGATACTCGGCTTAAGCACTATTGGGTGCGTCTCTTCACTCCTTCATCCCCTTACATGGCCATCTGCAGGAATGGCAGCTGGAAACCAAGAATATAAGACACTGGCCTAAGGGAAAACTAAGAAGATGGGATCCTCCAGCTTGTGTCTGAAATACTCTGATACTATCTCACCAATGCCCATATACTATAACAATGATGTCCATATACTGTACCACTGATGCTCATGTACTATACCACCATTGCTCATATAGTATACCACCAATGTCCATGTGCTATACCATCAATTCCCAAATATTCTACCACCAATACCCAGATACTATACCACTAATGACCATACACTGAACCACCAATGCCTACATACTGTACCACCAATGCCCAGATACTGTACCACCAATGCCCAGGTACTGTGACCATGCCCAGGAATTCCCACGTACTACATCACTAATGCTTACATACTGTACCATCAATGCCCATGGACTATACCACCCATACCATGGCAGGAGTCCCTAAATATGATACCAACATTGACCCGATAGTATACCCAGATACAAATGGCAGTGCCCAGATATTATACCAGTACTGGCCTGATATTATGCTCAGATCTGATCAGTAGTGGGCAGATAAAACACCAGCAGCAACACTCCCTGATGAAGCAATGTGTGAAACGCGCGTTGGAGTGTGGGGTGGCGGTGCCAGCACATTCAGCATGAACTCCGGTTAGTATTATTTACTATTTGTGATTTATGGGCATACCTATACTTTACATTGGATTTGCACTGTGCACTTTGTTTACTGGTTGAGCCTACAGTCATGGCCAAAAGTTTTAAGAATGACACAAATATTATATTTTCACATGATCTGCTGCCCTCTGGTTTTTATGTGTGTTTGACAGATGTTTTTATCACAGACAGAAATATAATAATTGCAAACATATGAGTAACAAAAGCTTATATTGACAGATAGAATGAGTTAATGCAGCAAGTCAATATTTGCAGTGTTGACCCTTCTTCTTCAGGACCTCTGCAATTCTCCCTGGCATGCTCTCAATCAACTTCTGGACCAAATCCTGACTGATAGCAGTCCATTCTTGCACAATCAATGCTTTCATTTTGTCAGAATTTTTAGGTTTTTGTTTGTCCACCCGTCTCTTGATGATTGACCACAAGTTTTTAAAGGGATTAAGATCGGGGGAGTTTCCAGGCCATGGACCCAAAATCTCTATGTTTTGCTCCCTGAGCCATTTAGTTATCACCTTTGCTTTATGGCAAGGTGCTCCATCATGCTGGAAAAGGCATTGTTGATCGCCAAACTGCTCTTGGAGGGATGGGAGAAGTTGCTCTTGGAGGACATTCTGGTACCATTCTTTATTCATGGCTGTGTTTTTAGGCAAGACTGTGAGAGAGCCGATTCCCTTGGCTGAGAAGCAACCCCACACATGAATGGTTTCAGGATGCTTAACAGTTGGCATGAGACAAGACTGGTGGTAGCGCTCACCTTGTCTTCTCCGAATGAGGCGTTTTCCTGATGTCCCAAACAATCGAAAAGGGGATTCATCAGAGAAAATAACTTTACCCCAGTCCTCAGCAGTCCACTGCCTGTACCTTTTGCAGAATATCAGTCTGTCCATGATGTTTTTTCTGGAGAGAAGTGGCTTCTTTGCTGCCCTCCTTGAGACCAGGCCTTGCTCCAAGAGTCTCCGCCTCACAGAGCATGCAGATGCACTCACACCTGCCTGCTGCCATTCCTGAGCAAGCTCTGCACTGCTGGTAGCCCGATCCCGCAGCTGAAACACTTTTAAGAGACGGTCCTGGCGCTTGCTGGTCTTTCTTGGGCGCCCTGGAGCCTTTTTGGCAACAATGGAACCTCTCTCCTTGAAGTTCTTGATGATGCGATAGATTGTTGACTGAGGTGCAATCTTTCTAGCTGCGATACTCTTCCCTGTTAGGCCATTTTTGTGCATTGCAATGATGACTGCACGTGTTTCTTTAGAGATAACCGTGGTTAACAGAAGAGAAACAATGATGCCAAGCACCAGCCTCCTTTTAAAGTGTCCAGTGGTGTCATTCTTACTTAATCATGACAGATTGATCTCCAGCCATGTCCTCATCAACACCCACACCTGTGTTAATGGAGCAATCACTGAAAAGAGGTTAGCTGGTCCTTTTAAGGCAGGGCTGCAATGATGTTGAAATGTGTTTTGGGGATAAAGTTCATTTTCTAGCCAAATATTGACTTTGCAAGTAATTGCTGTTAAGCTGATCACTCTTTATAACATTCTGGAGTATATGCAAATTGCCATTAGAAAAAGTGAAGCAGTAGACTTTGTAAAAATTAATATTTGTGTCATTCTCAAAACTTTTGGTCATGACTGTATTCTGAAATTGAGAGGTCTTTATGACTAAGTCTTTTGTGTGTGCTGCTGGGATGGCAGAGAGGCAGAAGGATTAATTAAATACAAACACTGCACTTTATATTGATTTTTGTTCCAATTGATTTGTTTCTTTGCAGTCCCAGTATCTCACATTGTATAAATGAAAATTTCTGTATATATACTTGATTGGTATTTATAATGCTGTGTGTGCTGACCTGCTCCACTTTTGGTTTTATTATTTTTTCTTTTTAATTTGTTTTTAAAAAAATGTGTCCTTGTTTGGTGTCAAAGCAACCTGGGCTTCCATAACCCCTCAGCAGTGCCACAGGCTGATCACCTCCATGCCACACTGCATTGATGCAGTAATTGATCCCAAAGGAGCCTCAACCAAGTATTGAGTGCATTTACTGAACACACACTTCAGTAGGACAACATTTCGGATTTTAAAATCATTTTTCAAGCTGGTGTTATGAAGTATTCTAATTTACTGAGATAATGACTTTTGGGTTTTTATTGGCTGTAAGCCATAATCATCAACATTAACAGAAATAAACACGTGAAATAGATCACTCTGTGTGTAATGACTCTATATAATATATGAGTTTCACTTTTTGTATTGAAGAACTGAAATAAATTAACTTTTTGATGATATTCTAATTTTGTGAGAAGCTCCTGTATATAGCAGTGTCCAGACATACGACATTGTCCAGATATAATAGAGCAGTGTCCACATATAAGGGACATATAAAGAAACCAAAGAACTAGGAAGTAGCAAAATAGTAAAAACAAACTTTATTGAATCATTATTAGTGTTGAGCGATACTGCTCGATATCTAAAAATATCGGATCGGAATGGTATCGCCGATATCACTAAATATCGCCGATATCCGATTCCGATACCGGAAGTCCCATGTAAGTCTATGGGAACAAAATATCGCAACTAAAAAAAACCTTTATTTCCTTGTAAACACTAAATATACACACATAGAATACATATATATATATATACATGTCATTGTGACATATATATATACATATATGTATAGTTTATACACTTCTACATAGTAAAATATCCTCTGATTCAATTGCCAGGTAAAGCCGGCTTCTGTGAAAAGACAGAAGCACCCGACATGAAATGACACTTGGTGTACATAGGGTTAACCATGTCTTTTCATGTCGTTTGCTATCTGATTTGCACAAACAATTACATCAGTCTATGTGTGCAAAATTTCACACCTGTAGGGGTTAATTAAAGGTGTAAATTCGTTGTAAAAAACCGGACTTTTTTGCTACGAATTTACACCTTTAATTAACCCCTACAGGTGTGAAATTTTGCACACATAGACTGATGTAATTGTTTGTGCAAATCAGATAGCAAAGGACATGAAAAGACATGGTTAACCCTATGTACACCAAGTGTCATTTCATGTCGGGTTCTGCATTTTCACAAAAGCCGGCAATTGAATTAGCGGCTATTATACTATGTAGAAGTGTATGAACTATAAATATAAATATATATATATATATGTGTCACAAATTTAATGACATGTATATATATATATATGAGGTGTAAAATTGCTGAAAAAAAATGCGTGGGCTCCCGCCCTATTTTCGCAACCAGACAGACAAAGCCAGTGAGTGGGGGCAGATAATAATAGCCCAGAGAGGGACCATTATTTTTGGCCTCCCCCGGCTACTAACATCTGCCCCCAGACACCCCAGAAAGGGCAAATCTCTAATTAGATTTGCCCTTTCTGGCACTTTGCCCGTCTATTCCCATTGCCCTGTAGCGGTGGCGAATGGGTTAATAAGGGTTAAAATGACCTTGCAATTGAAAGGTCACTTTAAGCCAGGTTAATAATTGAGAGCTGTCAATTAGACAACTATCAATTATTAATCCTATTGTATGAAAGAAAAATCAAACACACACACTTTAATAAAAAAGAAGTTTAATGAAATAATCACACAGTTTTTTGACCATATTTTATTTTCCTGCTAAAACCATTTCCTGTAATAAAAATAAAATAATAAAGCAAAATTATTCTTACCAATCCGATGTACAGTCAGGTCCCACGGTGTAATCCTTCAGAAAGGGTTAATGTTTACTGCAGGGACCGCAGCTAATGCTGCAGCCTCACAGTAAACCCCCAAATGAATGAGTTCCTCTCCTAGCTGACAGGAGAGGAAGTGGAAAGCTTAATTGATTGCTTTCCACTTTCACTTCAGGTCAGCCTGGGACACAATCAGTGACGTCAGAGGGAACTGGTTAACAAAAATAGGGGATCCCCTCGAAAAAAATTGGCGTGGGGTCCCCCCTATTTTTGTTAACCAGCCAGATGAAGCAGACCGCTGAGGCCTGGATTTTCAGGCTGTTAAGGAGCCAAGATCCATGGACCTTGCCAGCCTGATAATACCAGGCCACAGCAGTCTGCATATCTTGGCTGATTAACAAAAATAGGGATCCCCTCGAAAAAAATTGGCGTGGGTCCCCCCTATTTTTGTTAACCAGCCAGATGAAGCAGACCGCTGAGGCCTGGTTTTTCAGGCTGGTAAGGATCCAATATCCATGGACCTTGCCAGCCTGATAATACCAGGCCACAGCAGTCTGCTTAGCTTGGCTGGTTAACAAAAATAGGGGATCCCCTCGAAAAAAAAACGGCGTAGGGGTCCCCCTATTTTTGTTAACCAGCCAAGTAAAATGCAGACTGCTGCGGCCTGGTATTAAAAGACTGTCAAGGCCCATGGATTTTGGCCCTCAACAGCCTGATAATACCAGGCTACAGCAGCCCCACATTTGGCGCATCAAAAGATGTGCCAATTGTGGCACTTTACCCGGCTCTTCCCACTTGCCCTGTAGCGGTGGCAAGCGGGGTAATAAAGGGTTAATGTCACCGTTGATTGCACGGTGACAATAAGCCCGGTTAATAATGGAGAGGTGTCAATAAGACACCGATCCATTATTAATCCCAAAGTTATTAAATGCATAAAAAAAAGACAAAGCAAGAAAAAAGTATTTTAATGAAATAAAAGAGACAACACAGTTTTCATTTCTTTTATTGTACTCTCATTCCTCGACGCCATCGATCTCCTGTAAAAAAAGAAAAAAAACAAACCAACAGTATACCACCTGTCCGACGCAGTCCATAGTAACGACTGTCCCACGACGATCCAGCTCTGCTACATCGCAATGACAGGCAGAGCCTGTCATCGCGACGCAGCACAGCTGATTACCTGCTTCCCCGGCGGTGACGTCATCGGACTGACTACTTTACGGCCGGGATTACCCAGCAGTCACTGCAGTTATCGCGAGAAACTGCATGTGACCGCCGGGGAAAGATGATGGCGGCCATGAAGCAGTCCAGCCCGTGACCGCCGGAGATCTTCTGCCAGGTAAGTGCCGCTGACTCCTGACAGACCCGACCGACGGACACTGACAGTGACAGACCCGACCGACGGACACTCACAGTGACAGTGACAATCCCGATTCCGGTATCCGATATGACGAAAATATCGGTATTCGGAATCGAAAGCCCGATACAGCTAATATCGGCCGATACCCGATATTTGCAGTATCGTATCGCTCAACACTAACCAGCAGTGCCCAGCTATAATAGAGCAGTATCCAGAAATAATATAGCAGTTTCCAGATATAATAGAGGAGTGCCCAGATATAATACAGCAGTGTCCAGATATACAGCATTGTCCAGATATATTAGAGAATTGTCCAGATATAATACAGCAGTTCCCAGATATAATAGAGTAGTGCCCAGATATAATAGAGCAGTGCCCAGATATAATAGAGGATTGCCCAGATATAATAGAGGAGTGCCCAGATATAATAGAGCAGTGCCCAGATATAATAGAGCAGTGCCCAGATATAATAGAGGATTGCCCAGATATAATAGAGCAGTGCCCAGATATAATAGAGGAGTGCCCAGATATAATAGAACAGTGCCCAGATATAATAGAGGAGTGCCCAGATATAATAGAGCAGTGCCCAGATATAATAGAGCAGTGCCCAGATATAATAGAACAGTGCCCAGATATAATAGAGCAGTGCCCAGATATAATAGAGGATTGCCCAGATATAATAGAGGAGTGCCCAGATATAATAGAGGATTGCCCAGATATAATAGAGCAGTGCCCAGATATAATAGAGGAGTGCTCAGATATAATAGAGGAGTGCCCAGATATAATAGAGGATTGCCCAGATATAATAGAGGATTGCCCAGATATAATAGAGGAGTGCCCAGATATAATAGAGGATTGCCCAGATATAATAGAGGAGTGCCCAGATATAATAGAGCAGTGCCCAGATATAATAGAGGATTGCCCAGATATAATAGAGGAGTGCCCAGATATAATAGAGGAGTGCCCAGATATAATAGAGCAGTGCCCAGATATAATAGAGGAGTGCCCAGATATAATAGAGGATTGCCCAGATATAATAGGGGAGTGCTCAGATATAATAGAGGAGTGCCCAGATATAATAGAGGAGTGCCCAGATATAATAGAGGATTGCCCAGATATAATAGAGGAGTGCCCAGATATAATAGAGCAGTTCCCAGATATAATAGAGCAGTGCCCAGATATAATAGAGGATTGCCCAGATATAATAGAGCAGTGCCCAGATATAATAATGCCCAGATATAATAGAGGAGTGCCCAGATATAATAGAGGATTGCCCAGATATAATAGGGGAGTGCTCAGATATAATAGAGGAGTGCCCAGATATAATAGAGGATTGCCCAGATATAATAGAGGAGTGCCCAGATATAATAGAGCAGTTCCCAGATATAATAGAGGAGTGCCCAGATATAATAGAGGAGTGCCCAGATATAATAGAGGAGTGCCAGATATAATAAGGAGTGCCCAGATATAATAGAGGAGTGCCCAGATATAATAGAGGAGTGCCAAGATATAATAGAGGATTGCACAGATATAATAGAGGATGCCAAGATATAATAGAGGAGTGCCCAGATATAATAGAGGAGTGCCCAGATATAATAGAGCAGTTCCCAGATATAATAAAGGAGCGCCAGATATAATAGATCAGTGCCCAGAAATAATAGAGGATTGCCCAGATATAATAGAGCATGCCCAGATATAATAGAGGATTGCCCAGATATAATAGAGGAGTGCCCAGATATAATAGAGGAGTGCCCAGATATAATAGAGCAGTTCCCAGATATAATAGAGGAGTGCCCAGATATAATAGAGCAGTGCCCAGATATAATAGAGGATTGCCCAGATATAATAGAGGAGTGCCCAGATATAATAGAGCAGTTCCCAGATATAATAGAGGAGTGCCCAGATATAATAGAGCAGTGCCCAGATATAATAGAGGAGTGCCCAGATATAATAGAGGAGTGCCCAGATATAATAGAGGAGTGCCCAGATATAATAGAGTGCCCAGATATAATAGATCAGTGCCCAGATATAATAGAGGAGTGCCCAGATATAATAGATCAGTGCGCAGATATAATACAGCAGTGCCCAGATATGATAGGGAGTGCCCAGATATAATAGAGGAGTGCCCAGATATAATACAGCAGTTCCCAGATATAATAGAGGAGTGCCCAGATTAATAGATCAGTGCCCAGAATAATAGAGGATGCCCAGTTATAATAGAGAGAGCCCAGATATAATAGAGGATTGCCCAGATATAATAGAGGAGTGCCCAGATATAATAGAGCAGTTCCCAGATATAATAGAGGAGTGCCCAGATATAATAGAGCAGTGCCCAGATATAATAGAGGAGTGCCCAGATATAATAGAGGAGTGCCCAGATATAATAGAGGAGTGCCCAGATATAATAGAGGAGTGCCAAGATATAATAGAGGATTGCCCAGATATAATAGAGGATTGCCAAGATATAATAGAGGAGTGCCCAGATATAATAGAGGAGTGCCCAGATATAATAGAGGAGTGCCCAGATATAATAGAGTGCCCAGATATAATAGATCAGTGCCCAGATATAATAGAGGAGTGCCCAGATATAATAGATCAGTGCGCAGATATAATACAGCAGTGCCCAGATATGATAGTGGAGTGCCCAGATATAATAGAGGAGTGCCCAGATATAATACAGCAGTTCCCAGATATAATAGAGGAGTGCCCAGATGTAATAGATCAGTGCCCAGAAATAATAGAGGATTGCCAGTTATAATAGAGGAGAGCCCAGATATAATACAGGATTGCCCAGATATAATAGAGGAGTGCCCAGATATAATAGAGGAGTGCCCAGATATAATAGAGGAGTGCCCAGATATAATAGAGGAGTGCCCAGATATAATAGAGTAGTGCCAAGATATAATAGAGGATTGCCAGATATAATAGAGGATTGCCCAGATATAATAGAGGAGTGCCCAGATATAATAGAGCAGTTCCCAGATATAATAAAGGAGCGCCCAGATATAATAGATCAGTGCCCAGAAATAATAGAGGATTGCCCAGATATAATAGAGCAGTGCCAGATATAATAGAGGATTGCCCAGATATAATAGAGGATGCCCAGATATAATAGAGGAGTGCCCAGATATAATAGAGCAGTTCCCAGATATAATAGAGGAGTGCCCAGATATAATAGAGCAGTGCCCAGATATAATAGAGGATTGCCCAGATATAATAGAGGATTGCCCAGATATAATAGAGGAGTGCCCAGATATAATAGAGGAGTGCCCAGATATAATAGAGCAGTTCCCAGATATAATAGAGGAGTGCCCAGATATAATAGAGCAGTGCCCAGATATAATAGAGGATTGCCCAGATATAATAGAGGAGTGCCCAGATATAATAGAGCAGTTCCCAGATATAATAGAGGAGTGCCCAGATATAATAGAGCAGTGCCCAGATATAATAGAGGAGTGCCCAGATATAATAGAGGAGTGCCCAGATATAATAGAGGAGTGCCCAGATATAATAGAGGAGTGCCCAGATATAATAGATCAGTGCCCAGATATAATAGAGGAGTGCCCAGATATAATAGATCAGTGCGCAGATATAATACAGCAGTGCCCAGATATGATAGTGGAGTGCCCAGATATAATAGAGGAGTGCCCAGATATAATACAGCAGTTCCCAGATATAATAGAGGAGTGCCCAGATGTAATAGATCAGTGCCCAGAAATAATAGAGGAGTGCCCAGATATAATAGAGGAGTGCCCAGATATAACAGAGGATTGCCCAGATATAATAGAGGAGAGCCCAGATATAATATAGGAGAGCCCAGATATAATAGAGGAGTGCCCAGATATAATAGAGCAGTTCCCAGATATAATAGAGCAGTGCCCAGATATAATAGAGGAGTGCCCAGATATAATAGAGGATTGCCCAGATATAATACAGCAGTGCCCAGATATAATACAGCAATGCCCAGATATAATAGAGGAGTGCCCAGATATAATAGATCAGTTCCCAGATATAATAGAGGAGTGCCCAGATATAATAGATCAGTGCGCAGATATAATACAGCAGTGCCCAGATATGATAGTGGAGTGCCCAGATATAATAGAGGATTGCCCAGATATAATACAGCAGTGCCCAGATATGATAGTGGAGTGCCCAGATATAATAGAGGATTGCCCAGATATAATACAGCAGTGCCCAGATATAATACAGCAATGCCCAGATATGATAGTGGAGTGCCCAGATATGATAGGGCAGTGCCCAGATATAATACAGCAGTGCCCAGAAATGGCTACTGTGCTCAGATCTTGGTTACTATGCAGACATCTGCGGTGCCAGCACACAGTTCTTGAGTCATTTTCCCCTTTTTGCTCCTGTGATATTCACAGAGTCATTGGCTCAGACACCCAGCTATGTTAGGCCTCTTTCACATTTCCGGCGGGCGCCTGGCGGCGCCCCCGGCATTTTGCCGCAGCGCCGCATGTGAAAACCTTTCACACTTCCGGCGGCCAAAATGCGGTTTTTTGCCGGATGGTTTCTGATGCTTGGAGAGATAAGAAACCATCCGGCAAAAACAAAAAACGTTACATGCAGCGTTTTTTCCGGACGCCGCAATGTACATTTGCGCCGCATCCGGACAAAACCGCATGCAACGCATTGACATGCGGCGCCATCCGGCGCTAATGCATGTCAATGCGAAAAAAGCCGCATGAGGCGCATCAGATTTTCAGATGCGGCGCTGCGGCAAAATGCCGGGGGCGCCGCCAGGCGCCCGCCGGAAATGTGAAAGAGGCCTTAGGTGATTCGATAATCGACCACCACAGGGTGCCAAGGACATGTCTGCAACCGATGGGAGCAGGGGAGGGAAGTTACATTGAAGCCATGAAACGAATGGAAAGCAAATAATACGAGACAATGGCTTTCTGGCTTAATGAGAGATTGTTATAAATTCAGATTTAGGGGCATCTAGTAAGTGGAAAAGGCTGAAATGCTCAAGTTATAGCTGCACCCAATGTTAAAGGCCAGGAGTAATTGTCATGGGCGCCACTAGAAGTCTAGTAAAGATGTATATCTTTGTACCGTGTTAGCCAGTAGATAGAAAAATATTTAGAGTTGAGAGTCCTCAGTGGTTGATACCTTTTAATGGCTAACTGAAAAGATGGTAACAAATTGAAAGCTTTCGAGACTACTCAGGTCTCTTCATCAGGCAAAGACTAATACAAAATCTGAAGAATCACATATTTATACACCACACAGCACCCTATTGCATTTTTTCTGTGCTGTGTTGTGTATAAATATGTGATTCTTCAGATTTTGTATTAGTCTTTGCCTGATGAAGAGACCTGAGTAGTCTCGAAAGCTTGCAGTTTGTTACCATCTTTTCAGTTAGCCATTAAAAGGTATCAACCACTGAGGACTCTCAACTCTAAATCTTTTACTAGAAGTCTAGGACAGTAAAGACTAAAAAAAAAGAATGGGTAAACTGGATATAATTCATTCGGGCTGACCGACCCTTGACCACCATGACTGGTCTTCAGGACCGTTTCAAGTTTATACAAAAGGCACAGAGCCGCATTTCTATATGAAAATTATATTTATTCAGCACATGAAGATTACCGCACGGCTGGCATCCTGGTCACATCGTTATAGTAATGGCTGCAACGAGAAAAGGAAATGCTGAAACAAAACACAGAAAGTATTATCATAGGGAAGATGTAGGATATTGGCCGATGATCGGCTGAGTGATCGCTCCTGATCGCCTCCACGGTCATTGATGGTTCTGCTGATCATAGCGGATCGTGTCCTTCACGTTGGTTGCCAGGGAATGTGCAACGACCGTTTGTATGAAATCCGCGCAATTATTGCCTCATGTAAAATTAAGAAACTGAGCGCTCATCAGCACTTCATCACCCTTATACTGTCCCTATCTTTCATACATACAGTTCCACCGCCATGTTGTGCTCAAATAATACAACCAGCTCGCTAAGAAAAAACAGATTACAAACCATTAAGGCTGGCCCTAGGCCTGAAAGGTAAAGTGATTGTGCCAAGAACTGTCCCCAATATAACCAGCCAGGTGACACCATATCTAGACATGTCCCTCAGCTGGTCCTCGTGCCCCATGGCCTATAACTTATAGGTTCCTCCTCACCTCACATTCACCTCATTTGCACGGTGGAAGGTTTCGACATTCTGTTTTCTCCTCCACTTTCAGACGTTCTCCCTTGATTGGATCACATTGCACTGTGGGCTTGCCTGAGAAGGTCACCTCCACAAGCTTGGTAGCTCCTTGGACCACATCTCTGTAGAAGAAGACATGAGGGTCATCAGAGACGAAACATGAAGCTCCTGGGCCCCGATGCAAAAGCTGTAACAGGGCCCCAAATATCACACAATTCTGGTCTCCACATATGGGGCAGAGGAACCCTCTTAGGCAAAAGTGGGACCCTTAAACTCTGTAGACCCTATAGTAATGTCCCTGAGAGTGAGGAACCAGCAACAAGGATGATCATAGAGGTGTAGATATAGTAGCCACCAGCATTACATACTAGCCTCCAAATTATAGGATAGCTTTGGGCATGTATGTCAGTCTGGATGTCTCGACCACGCACCACAATTGTGGGTTTCCAGGTGTGTAGCCCTGGTGTTAGGCACACGCAGTACCCTGGAGAGTGTGTGGCGAGACAGCAGTTTAATGCTAAATATCCATTCACTCAACATATACTAGACACACCCTTAGGGTAGTGTAGTTTACTCTTGAGGGAGTGGTCAAGGTGTGTGTGTTGAGTGATTTAGTCAGTGTCCAGACTTCAGAGAGAGAGGTCTAGAAGTCTGTGTCTGGACTTCAGAGAGAGAAGACGTCTGGAGGGAGGAAGCAGTCCAGATTGCTCTATCATCAGTTCGGAAAGTGGAGTCTAGTACAGGTGGTTTAATTCACCTCAGCCTAGTCAGAGCTGTACCTCATCAGAATACACTGGAAGGAAAGAAGAAGTTTAGTGCAGAAAGTCTTCAGTATCCTGTCTAAAGGACGGTGTAAGGTTCAGAGACGTGCTCCTGCCTATTGATAACTGAGCATCTGTAACTAACTTTGAAGTGAAGGAAAAGAAAGAAGTGACTGCTCGACCCTTGGCTAGTGTGAGTGCTTATGTTACCAGCGAGGACAAGGCGAAAGGCACAGTGGTTTATTGGAATAGTGCTTACGGATTGAAGAAGTCCTGCACATTGCAACCGGTCACTGGGGACCGAAGGATCACTATTAGCTTCAAGCATAGTGGTAAGAAAACCAGGAATTTACCGGACCTTAGGTCGCGGCAAACAAGCCCCATATAGTCAGTACGTAACTGGGGTCAGGGGGAGTGAAGACTTTGAGTCAGTGCACGATAAGATAAGAATTCAGCTCCCTCGCAGGAAGGCTCCTGACACAAAGCTGACTGGGCGGTACAGCTATAGATTAGCTGGAGTTATTGAGGGAACTACGCTTCAGGCTGGTTGTACTCATTGTATTGGAAGTAAAGGAGGCCCCTAACTTGTCCAGCTGCTGTCTCAAGATACACTCTCCTTGGATCAGCCTCCCTGGGACCTGCCTGAACATCTTACAAGTAAAGGTATGGAAAGACGCTGACCGTGTGAGACTGTGTTATTTATCTGCACCCGACTTCACTAACTTCATAGACTTTGAGGGACCAGTCCCACCTGTAGGGGACCCGACATCTAGCTGCATCACCATCCCCTCAGAGATCTACAGCAGCGCTGGTACTAATTACCAGAAGACTACAGGTGGCGTCACGAACTGTATATAAACCTATCCCCTGTAAATATATCCCCAACATACGCCAGACCGCCCGGGCCACAGACCGAGCCACAGCTACCTGTGACAAACCCCATAGACTTCCATGGGCTCGGCTCTGAGTACCCCATTGCCCTGGTAACCCACAATTGTGGTGGCGGGTCGACACAACTTGGCGTCACGAACAGGATGCGAAACTCGCAGAATTGCGAGCCCTGTGTGCCTAAGGAATTGTTTTTGTGAAAAAGGACTGTTTGCACTTTTGGCGCCAAAATCGCCATTTTTGTCGCCATATTCGCGCCCTCAGGCGCTGGAGAAGAAGGTGGGCGTACCTTCGTGGGCGTCTACCCCCCTGTGGCGCGAAGAAAATGCCTGCCCTCTCAAAGTGCTATTACAATATGCGATCCTGCCCTACAGCAAAGGAGGTCCGCCTCCTCTTCACCTTCCCTGCGAGGAGGAGGAGACGCAAACCCCACCTCCACGGAAGAGACCGGATGTCTCCGGAGGAAGAAGGAGGAATCTTCTGGAACATCATGGAAGCAGGACGTGTGCAGCCGAGCAGGGAAGCGGAGGAAGGCAGGCCCCGTGCCCCAGCCAAGCTGCCACCAGCACCGGAGTTATCCGTGGTCCTGCACCTGCAGCAGGCGTTGCTAGAGATTCAAGAAGAAAACGCACGCCTGAAGAAGATGGTCCAGTATCAACCTGGCTTTGAAGAGATCGAGAGACGCCGGCGTACCCTGGAACAGCGGAGGCTGTGGGACACGGTGATCTCTCCCCTCAACGACCCCCACGATTCCAGATACCGAAGAGTCTGCTGCCCAAGGCGAAGGAGCAACCGGAGGCTGCCCCCGAAAGTACCAATCCTGATCCCACCGGTGAAGCGGTGGAGGTGAAGGAGGTTGAGGAGGTATTGCCTGTTCCGGAACGCCCGCCCGGCCAGGAGGCCGCAGCAGATGATCGATCCCCGGCAGGGACACCGGAGGGGTCCTGTCCGTCGTTACCAGACGTCGACTGGGACGAAATGGCGCGCCTGGATGACGTCGCCTACACCGCCCAGTGGGAATATGAGTGGCAGCGTCGTGAGGAGAAGCAGAAACGCCAGCAGGAGGAAGAGCGGGAAGCTCAGCGGAACCGTCAGCGACAACATGCAGAGCTGATCGCGGACAAAGAGAGTGTCCGGAGAGAGAAAGGTACCCTGAGGGAACCGCGGCGGCAGGGGTGTGTGACTGAGTTCCAGCTCCGGAAGGGCTGGGGCTTCATCCGTGAACCGGGCCTCTACCCAGGGGTCTTTGTCAGCAGGCGTGACGTAGAATCCCACCTACCGCAAGGCCATCCCGGGAGGGACTTAGTAAATGGAGACATCGTCACGTATACACGGCACTGGGGAATGAAGGGATGGTATGCCCTTAACGTCACCATCGTCCGTGACCCCGTCCCAGACGCAGGTAACGTCACCACTACCGCAGCGTCCCCGTCTCCAGCTCAAGCAGTATCCGGCCGTGCCCCAGCATCGCCCCCTGCAAGTTCATCGCAAATTCAAGCCACCTCTGCATCGCAACTAGCGACCCAGATTTCATCGCAAATTCAAGCCACCTCTGCATCGCAACTAGCGACCCAGTCTCAATCGCAATCCATGACACGGTCCATATCGTTAACTGTGATTGAAACGCAATCGGTGTCACGTGAGGAGAATGTACCCGTTGCGCCCCTAGAGGTTCGCACAAGAACTGCGGCGACCCAGACCCTAATCGCAGCGCATGATTTGTTAGTCCTGGGATCTGGGGCCCATTGCATTGTTCCAGCCCCCGGGGTGGAAAGTGTATTAGAAGTAAATGAATAAATAGTAAAGAAGAATCGGTGAGATCCCTATAGGGTCTACCATAAGTAATATTGTAGAAAGTTTAAGAATGTTTTACAAAATTTTGCATAAGTTGAAGAGTATAATGCATATATATATATTTCTAACCGTAGAATGCCCGGCTGGGTAAACAGTAACCAGAAAAAGTTTTGCACTTTAGTATAATAATGTGATATTATATTCATGTCTTTGGTTTTACAATGGACTTTGAGGTTGAGGACTGTGCTAACCCAGAACTTATTTGTACATAGTTGCGCTTCGGTGCCTTATCTTGGTTTTACATAAACCAGCACAACTACCTCTGAATACAAAAACCCGTGTGGTGTGGCACTGAGTGAGGTCTGCATTTGGATGTCCTGCAGCCCACCCAGGACCCACGTTGAAGGTTTGGTGCGGGTCCTTCACAAGAATATTGTATATTTATTGAATGCTATTTAATACTTTTGTATTTCTATATATAATGTTATTGTTTGCAACGTTCAAGATATCCTCACCTCCCGGATGGGACGAACCAATGTTTATTGTTTAATGTTTTCATGCATAAACAAAATGTCTCTTTTGTATTTTACAGCCCGGGAGTGCTGTCTTTTACCATGGGGGAATGTGTAGCCCTGGTGTTAGGCACACGCAGTACCCTGGAGAGTGTGTGGCGAGACAGCAGTTTAATGCTAAATATCCATTCACTCAACATATACTAGACACACCCTTAGGGTAGTGTAGTTTACTCTTGAGGGAGTGGTCAAGGTGTGTGTGTTGAGTGATTTAGTCAGTGTCCAGACTTCAGAGAGAGAGGTCTAGAAGTCTGTGTCTGGACTTCAGAGAGAGAAGACGTCTGGAGGGAGGAAGCAGTCCAGATTGCTCTATCATCAGTTCGGAAAGTGGAGTCTAGTACAGGTGGTTTAATTCACCTCAGCCTAGTCAGAGCTGTACCTCATCAGAATACACTGGAAGGAAAGAAGAAGTTTAGTGCAGAAAGTCTTCAGTATCCTGTCTAAAGGACGGTGTAAGGTTCAGAGACGTGCTCCTGCCTATTGATAACTGAGCATCTGTAACTAACTTTGAAGTGAAGGAAAAGAAAGAAGTGACTGCTCGACCCTTGGCTAGTGTGAGTGCTTATGTTACCAGCGAGGACAAGGCGAAAGGCACAGTGGTTTATTGGAATAGTGCTTACGGATTGAAGAAGTCCTGCACATTGCAACCGGTCACTGGGGACCGAAGGATCACTATTAGCTTCAAGCATAGTGGTAAGAAAACCAGGAATTTACCGGACCTTAGGTCGCGGCAAACAAGCCCCATATAGTCAGTACGTAACTGGGGTCAGGGGAGTGAAGACTTTGAGTCAGTGCACGATAAGATAAGAATTCAGCTCCCTCGCAGGAAGGCTCCTGACACAAAGCTGACTGGGCGGTACAGCTATAGATTAGCTGGAGTTATTGAGGGAACTACGCTTCAGGCTGGTTGTACTCATTGTATTGGAAGTAAAGGAGGCCCCTAACTTGTCCAGCTGCTGTCTCAAGATACACTCTCCTTGGATCAGCCTCCCTGGGACCTGCCTGAACATCTTACAAGTAAAGGTATGGAAAGACGCTGACCGTGTGAGACTGTGTTATTTATCTGCACCCGACTTCACTAAGGCTGGTTTCACACATCCGTTTTTCCCCTTGCGGCGCCCCCAGCATTTTCCCGCAGCGCCGCATCTGAAAATCTGATGCGGCGCATGCGGCTTTTTTCGCATTGACATGCATTAGCGCCGCATGGCGCCGCATGTCAATGCGTTGCATGCGGTTTTGTCCGGATGCGGCGCAAATGTACATTGCGGCGGCCGGACAAAACGCTGCATGCAACGTTTTTTTTTTTTGCCGGATGGTTTCTTATCTCTCCAAGCATCAGAAACCATCCGGCAAAAAACCGCATTTTGGGCGCCGGAAGTGTGAAAGCTTTTCACATGCGGCGCTGCGGTAAAATGCCGGGGGCGCCGTTTAGGCGCCCGCCGGATGTGTGAAAGAGGCCTAACTTCATAGACTTTGAGGGACCAGTCCCACCTGTAGGGGACCCGACATCTAGCTGCATCACCATCCCCTCAGAGATCTACAGCAGCGCTGGTACTAATTACCAGAAGACTACAGGTGGCGTCACGAACTGTATATAAACCTATCCCCTGTAAATATATCCCCAACATACGCCAGACCGCCCGGGCCACAGACCGAGCCACAGCTACCTGTGACAAACCCCATAGACTTCCATGGGCTCGGCTCTGAGTACCCCATTGCCCTGGTAACCCACAATTGTGGTGGCGGGTCGACACACAGGGATATGGGTACTCGGAGCCGAGCCTGTAGATTTCTATGGGGAATGTCACTGGTAGCGTGGCTCGTTCCGTGTCCCTGGCGGTCAGGCGTTAAAGGGGGGTTTATTTACAGGGGATTTAGTAGATAACAGTTCGTGACGCCACCTGTAGTTGTCTGATCACTAAGACCAGCGCTGCAGTAGATCTCTGAGGGGATGTTGTGGCAGCTAGATGACGGGTCCCCCACAGGTAGGACTGGTCCCTCAAAGTCTATGGTATTAAGGATGTAGGGTGCAAATGAATGAATCAGTCTCACACCGTCCAGCGTCTTTCCATACCTTTTACTTGTCAGATGTTTAGGCAGGTCCCAGGGAGGCTGGTCGGGGTGGAGAATGTGCTTCGAGATAACAGCTGAACAGGTTAGAGGCCTCCTTTACTTCCAATATGATGAGTCCAACTAGCATAGAGCTAAGTTAACTCCGATTACTCCAGCTAACTCCATAGCTGTACTGCCCGGTCAGCATTGTGGTCGGAGCCTTCCAAGTGATGGAACTAGGTTCTTGCTTTTGTCGTGCACTGACTCAAAGTCCCTATTCCACCTGACTCCGGTTACGTACCGACACTCCAAGGGCTGCTTTCTGCGACCTAAGGTCCAGTAAGACTCTGGTTTTCCTGTCACTACGCCTGAAGCTGTAGCGACACCTCGGTCCCCAGTGACCGGGTAAATTGTGCAGGTAATCCTATACCCAAGGCACTGCTCCGATTCCTTCCACTGCGCCCTTCACCCTGTTCGCGCTCTTAACATAAGCACTCCACACTTCCTAGGATAGTACAAGCCAATCCTTTCTTACTTCTTCCTTGGGGCTTGCTGACAGATTCTCAGTATTCTCCTAGTTCAGGAACTCATCAACTGAACTTCACTGTCCTTGGGACAGGCGACTGAAGTTTCTGCTGCAAACTTTCATTTCTTCAAAGCTGTCTCCGTCTGTCTGACTTTAGCTCACACAGAGCTCTGACAGGAAATGCAATCTGATCTCCTCTCCTCCTGCACAGACTGACTGGCCAACTGACTGGAAACTCACTCTCTGCCTGACTGACTGACTGAGCTTATATACCCTATGGGTGTGTCCAAATGTGTGATGGAGTGAATGGATATCAAGCATTAAACTGTTACCTCTCCGCACATCCTCCAGGGTACTGTGTGCCTTACACACCAGGGCTACACATTCCCCCTTGGTAAAACACAGCACTCCCGGGCTGTAAAATACAAAAAAAAAGACATTTTGTTTTGCATTAACAATAACATGAAACTCATCCCATCCGGGAGGTACGAAATTCTTAAAACGTTGCATTTTGTACAGTAGGAAAATACAAAAGTATTAAAACATCAAGACACTCAATAAATATTCACATTAATACTTGACTTTATTCTTTTTGGAGGACCCGCACCAAAAACCTCCCACGTAGGTCCTGGGTGGGCTGCAGGACTTTATTGCAGACCTCTTTCTGGTCCCACCACACGGGTTTTTTTTCTGAGGTAGTTGTATAATAGTGGCTTCGTGTAAAACCAATATAATGCACCGAAGCGCAACTATTTACAGGATAAGTTCTGGGCTGGCACAGTCCTCAGCCTCTCAGTCCATGACATAATAAAAGACACATATTGGTAACTTCTGAAACTCACATTATACTTCTCACGGTATTTACCCAACCAGGGTATTCTATATGTAAAACTATGCAATCAACATATTACTTTTTAATTTCTCAAAATTCTTCAACTTTTCAAAATTTTCATTCTTGTACCCAGCCGGGTATTCTACTCAATATATATAAAACTATATAAACACTATACATAGCAATAAAGTGCAAAACAGCAATTATCTCTTTTATCAAAACTTTTTACATCTTCTTAGTTGCGGTAAACCCCTGTCTGGGTCCTACCGGTCTTCACATTTTCTTGCAGACTTCAATGACATTTTCCACCCCGGGGGCTGGAACAATGCGATGCTCCTTAGAGCACATGACAAACAGGTCGTGACCTGCTATCAGGGTTTGGGTCGCTACAGTTCTTGTGCGAACCGCTTGGGGCACGCCGGGCGCTTTCTCCTTGTGAGACGCTGTCTGCGTCGCTGTAATAGCCACTTTCTCACGTGATGCAGAAATAGTCGCCGTGCGCGACGTCGTGTAGACCGCTGATTGCGATGTGGAATGGGTCGCAGGTTGCGATGTAGTAGGAGGACAAGGCAGTGAAGAGTATGCAGGTGGTGCTTCGAACTGCGATGGACATTCAGGGGGCGATGCCGGGGCACGGCCTGGTGCAGCGGGAGCTCGAGACTGTGACGCGCTGGCAATGGTGACGTTACCTGCGTCGGGGACAGGGTCACAGACGATTTCCACATTAAGGGCATACCATCCCTTCAGGCCCCAGTGACGTGTATAAGTGACAATGTCCCCATTAATCAGGTCCCTTCCCGGATGACCTTGTGGTAGGTGGGACTCTACATCGCGACGGCTCACGAAGACCCTTGATAAAGTCCTGGCTCGCGGATGAATCCCCAGCCCTTGCGAAGCTGAAACTCCACTACGCACCCCTGACGCCGTGGTTCCCTCCGGGTACCTTTATCACGGCGAACGGTTTCCTTATCTGCGATGAGCTCTGTATGCTGTCGCTGCCGGTTCCGCTGCACCTCCCGCTCTTCCTCCTGCCGGCGTCGCTGCTCCTCTTTGCGACACGGCATCTCTCTTTCCCACTGGACCGCGTACGTGACGTCATCAATCCGCTCCATTGCATCCCAGTCGACGTCTGGCAACGATGGGCAGGACCCCTCCGGTGTCCCTGCCGGGGAACGGTAATCCGCTGCGGCCCTCTGACCTGGCTGGCATTCAGGGACGGGCAGGACCTCCTCAGCCTCCTTCGCCTCCACCGCTCCATCGTGGGATCAGGTACAGCATATCTGGTGTCCGCCTCCAGTCGCTCCGCAGCCTTTTTCATCAGGGCCTTTGGATAATCCAGTGATAGAGGGGTATCAAGAGACGGTATTTCACTTGTGGGAGAGAACATGGCGTCCCACAGCAGCCGCTGTGTTTGGGTGCGCCAGCGTCTCTCCGTCTCTTGTCTAATTGCACGATTCTGCAGCTTCTTTTTCAACTCAGCATTTTCCTTCCGCAACTCCATCATGGCGGGGTCGGTGTCCCGATCTGGGGACAGCTCCGGCACAGGCAGACAGTCCTCTAGTAATGGGCACTGATTCTCCTGTCCTTCCGCCATCTCGGTCCATGCATTTCTGTGGTATCCAACAGGAACATTCTGGTCCTTTCCGTGGAGGCAGGATTTGCGTCTCCTCCTCTTCGCATAGAGGATGAAGAGGAGGCGTATTTCTTTAGCAGTGGGGCTGGATCTCACATTGTAATAGGCCTTGGAGAGGGCGGCCATAACTTTTCGCGCTTCAGGGGGGTACACGCCCACGAAGGTACGCCCACCTTCTTCACCAGCGCCTCAGGGCGCCAACTTGGCGGTAAAATGGCGGTATTTGGCGCCAAACAACAGCAACAGTCTTTTTCACCAAAACACTTCACAGGCACACAGGGCTCGCAATTCTGCAAGTTTCGGATCCTGTTCGTGACGCCAAGTTTTTGTCTCGACCACGCACCACAATTGTGGGTTTCCAGGGATATGGGTACTCGGAGCCGAGCCTGTAGATTTCTATGAGGAATGTCACTGGTAGAGTGGCTCGTTCCGTGTCCCTGGCGGTCAGGCGTTAAAGGGGGGTTTATTTACAGGGGATTTAGTAGATAACAGTTCGTGACGCCACCTGTAGTTGTCTGATCACTAAGACCAGCGCTGCAGTAGATCTCTGAGGGGATGTTGTGGCAGCTAAATGACGGGTCCCCCACAGGTAGGACTGGTCCCTCAAAGTCTATGGTATTAAGGATGTAGGGTGCAAATGAATGAATCAGTCTCACACCGTCCAGCGTCTTTCCATACCTTTTACTTGTCAGATGTTTAGGCAGGTCCCAGGGAGGCTGGTCGGGGTGGAGAATGTGCTTCGAGATAACAGCTGAACAGGTTAGAGGCCTCCTTTACTTCCAATATGATGAGTCCAACTAGCATAGAGCTAAGTTAACTCCGATTACTCCAGCTAACTCCATAGCTGTACTGCCCGGTCAGCATTGTGGTCGGAGCCTTCCAAGTGATGGAACTAGGTTCTTGCTTTTGTCGTGCACTGACTCAAAGTCCCTATTCCACCTGACTCCGGTTACGTACCGACACTCCAAGGGCTGCTTTCTGCGACCTAAGGTCCAGTAAGACTCTGGTTTTCCTGTCACTACGCCTGAAGCTGTAGCGACACCTCGGTCCCCAGTGACCGGGTAAATTGTGCAGGTAATCCTATACCCAAGGCACTTCTCTGTTTCTTCCACTGCGCCCTTCGCCCTGTTCGCGCTCTTAACATAAGCACTCCACACTTCCTAGGATAGTACAAGCCAATCCTTTCTTACTTCTTCCTTGGGGCTTGCTGACAGATTCTCAGTATTCTCCTAGTTCAGGAACTCATCAACTGAACTTCACTGTCCTTGGACAGGCGACTGAAGTTTCTGCTGCAAACTTTCCTTTTTTCAAAGCTGTCTCCGTCTGTCTGACTTTAGCTCACACAGAGCTCTGACAGGAAATGCAATCTGATCTCCTCTCCTCCTGCACAGACTGACTGGCCAACTGACTGGAAACTCACTCTCTGCCTGACTGACTGACTGAGCTTATATACCCTATGGGTGTGTCCAAATGTGTGATGGAGTGAATGGATATCAAGCATTAAACTGTTACCTCTCCGCACATCCTCCAGGGTACTGTGTGCCTTTACACCACCAGGGCTACACATGGACAATTTTGTTTTTCCAGTGCAGTTTCTCACCCTACTCAGGAAGAGACCCCGGGAAACTACCGTAATTGTTTGCTTTTCTTTAACTGTGATCTTTTCCAAACTCACAACCTCCAGCAAGGCAGGAAGAAACTTTAACAGTGAGCCATGGACTGTATGTACTGCTTATAGGAGGAATTTCTCTGCCCAAAGATCTAAATAGTCTTCTTCTTTTCCAGGCATATTGTACAGGTACATAGAGATACATACAGTCTCTGTATACACCTGCACGTCTCTACATACCTGTATAATAGGGGAAAATAAATAGATTGTTTTCCTATAAAATGGCTAAAAATAATACAAATTACAATCACCTGTTTATACACGTTCTAAAAAAACCTCATAAACCAGTAAATATTGCAGAAATGTTTAATATTCATGGTGATTGGTAAATGGTGTAAAAATGGTGTGATTTGTATTTTTCACTATTAAACCCATAAAGAAAGTTAACAGAAATGTAACGCTAACATGTGTTTGCCTGAATAACATTTAAAGGGCATTTAAAGGGGTTTCCTCTTTCAACAAATTTCTCCCGCAGGCAGCGTGGGTGTAAAAAAACCAAACTCACCCTCCCCCGTTCCAGCGCTGAGTCTCCGCTGCTGCTCCTGGTGTCTGTACTGATGGCGCTGCAGCCAATCACTGCCAATACTGTATGGTAGTCATCCTATTAGATGTCTGCTTTATGTACTGCATTGATCACTGTACAATTTCATGGGCGGATGGGAAGTAGTAAACTTACAGGTAATCAGTAAACTGTGGTAAACACTCCCTGGATCTTATCCGTTCAGACGATCCACATGGACGGGAGCAGAGTCCCCACTGGCTCCACTCCGACCAGGCTCCGGGAACTGGAATACAAAAATACTCAAAAAATAATAAAGAAAATTGGTCCACAGTAAGGCTGTGTGACTGCATGCCTGACACATGGACCACCAACTACCATGTGTGAGACCCCTCGCTCGTGCATATCTTAAAGAGAATGTATAAAACAGCATTAACATAACTTGTTTTTATAAAATAACATTATATATTATGTTTCCTATTCACTCGTGTCTAATAAAACTCGGGGTCTTCTGT
>JARQOD010000008.1:120809728-120849156 GCA_033576555.1 Oophaga sylvatica
GAGTAGAGTCTAGATTCTGTGTGAGAAGACGTTTGGAGGGAGGAAAGAGTCTAGCCTGCTTATTCACCCATTCATATCGTGGAGTCTGGTATAGGTGTTTGGAATACACTTAGTCTAGTCAGAGCTGTATCACCTTCTCAACACACACTGAGGAAAGAAGAAGTATTAGCACGGAAAGTCTTCAGCATCCCTGTCAAAGGACGGTATCAGGTTCAGAGACGTGCTCCTGCCTGTGATAACTGAGCATCTGTGGCTAACTTATTGGAAGGAAAAGGAAAGAAGTGACTGCTCGACCCTTGGTATTTTTGAGTGCTTATGTTACCAGCGTGGACAAGGCGAAAGGCAAGTGGATTTATAGGATTAGTGCTACAGGATTGCAGAAGTCCGCACATTGCTACCGGTACTGGGGACCGAAGGGTCACTGTTGTTTCAGGCACGGTGATAGGAAAACCAGGAATCTACCGGACCTATGTCGCGGCAGACAAGCCCTTATAGTCTACGTAACTGGGTCAGGGGGAGTGAAGACTTTGAAGTTCTGCAGGACAAAATAAGAATTCAGCTCCTTCACAGGAAGGCCCCTAACACTAAGTGACTGGGCAGGTACAGCTAAAGATTAGCTGGAGATTGAGGGAACTACGCTTCAGCTGGTTGTACTCGTTTTATTGGAGTAAAGGAGGCCCCTAACTTGTCCAGCTGCCGTCTCAAGATACACTCTCCTTGGATCAGCCTCCCTGGGACCTGCCTTATCATCTTGCAAGTAAAGGTATGGAAAGACGCTGACGGTGTGAGACTGAGTTATTATTGCATGCTGCACAACCCCTACCTAACTACCGACCTGAGGGAAGAGTCCCACCTTAGGGGACCCGAATCTAGCTGCCTCACCATCCCCTCAAGATCTACAGCAGCGCTGGTACTAATTACCAGAAGACTACAGGTGGCGTCACGAACTGTATATAAATATCCCTGTAAATATATCCCCAACATACGCCAGACCGCCAGGCCACAGACCGAGCCACCGCTACCTGTGACAATCCCATAGACTTCTACGGGCTCGGCTCTGAGTACCCCATTGCCCTGGTAACCACAATTGTGGTGGCGGGTCGACACACACTTTGGCGTCACAACAGATACGAAACTCGCGAAATTGCGAGCCCTGTGTGCCTAAGGACTTGTTTTTGTGAAAAGGACTGTTTGCACTTTTGGCGCCAAAATCGCCATTTTTGTCGCCATATTCGCCCCTCAGGCGCTGGAGAAGAAGGTGGGGTACCTTCGTGGGCGTCTACCCCCTGTGGCGCGAAGAAAAATGCCTGCCCTCTCAAAGTGCTATTACAACATGCGTCCTGCCCTACAGCAAAGGAGGTCCCCTCCTCTTCACCTTCCCTGCGAGGAGGAGAGACCCCAAACCCCACCTCCACGGAAGAGCCCGGATGTCTCCGCAGGAAGAAGAAAGAATCTTCTGGAACATGATGGAGGCAGGACGTGTGCAGCCGAGCGGGGCAGCGAGGAAGGCAGGCCCCGTGCCCCGCCAAGTGCCATCGGCATCAGAGTCTTATGCGATCCTGCACCTGCAACAGGCGTTGCTAGAGATTCAGGAGGAGAACGCCCCGCCTAAAGAAGATGGTCCAACCTGGACTGGAGGAGATTGAGAGACGCCGATGTAACCTGCTGAAGTGGCAACTAACAAACACGGCGTCCTCTCCCCTCAATGAACCCCCACGATTCCAAATACCGAAGAGTCTGCTGCCCAAGGCGAAGGAGCAACCGGAGGCTGCCCCCGAAAGTACCGTTCCCGATCCCACTGGTGAAGCGGTGGAGGCGGAGGAGGTTGAGGAGGTACAGCCAATCCCGGAACGCCCGCCCGGCCAAGAGGCCGCAGCAGATTATCGGTCCCCGGCAGGGACACCGGAGGGGTCCTGTCCGTCACTACCAGACGTGGACTGGGACGAAATGGCGCGCCTGGATGACGTCGCCTACACCGCCCAGTGGGAGCAAGAATGGCAGAGTCGTGAGGAGAAGAAAGGCGTCAGCGGAGGAAGAGCGGGAAACTCAGAAGAACCGTCAGCGACAATTTGCCGAGCTGATCGCGGACAAAGAGACCGTCCGGCGAGATAAAGGTACTCTGAGGGAACCGCGGCGGCAGGGGTGTGTGACTGAGTTCCAGCTCCGGAAGGGCTGGGGCTTTATCCGTGAACCGGGCCTCTACCCAGCGGTCTTTGTCAGCAGGCGTGACGTAGAATCCCACCTGCCGCAAGGTCATCCCGGGAGGGACTTAGCAAATGGAGATATAGTCACATATACGCGGCATTGGGGAATGAAGGGGTGGTATGCCCTGAATGTCAACCATCGCCCGCGACCCCGTCCCAGACGCAGGTACCGTCACCATTACCGCCGCGTCCCGTTTTCCAGTTCAAGCAGTATCCGGCCGTTGCCCCAGCATCGCCCCCTGCAAAGTCATCGCAACAAGCGACCCAGAGTTCATCGCAAGTTAAAGCCACCTCCACATCGCAACATGCGACCAGTCTAGATCGCAAACCCTGACGCGGTCTATTATCATTGACTGTGATGGAGACGCAATCGGTGTCATGTGGAGAGACTGTACCTAGTTGCGCCCCTGGAGGTTCGCACCAGAACTGTGGCGACCCAGACCCTGATCGCAGCACATGATTTGCTGGTCCTGGGATCAAGGCCCATTGCGTTGTTCCAGCCCCCGGGGTGGAAAATGTATTGGAAAAGTGTGATGAAGATGAATAGATAGTAAGAAATGTGGTGAGATCCCTTCGGATCTACCAAAAGTAAAAAAAGCAAAAAGTTTAAAATGTTTGAAAAAGTTTTGCACAGGTTATATATAGTGAATATAATTTCTAATTATAGAATGCCGGCTGGGTAAATGATAGATGATAAATGATAAACAGTTGCACTTTTTAATGCGATTTAATATAATATGTCTTTTCTTTACAAATGGACTTTTGAGGTTAAGGACTATGCTAACCCAGAACTTTCTTGTACATAGTTGCGCTTCGGTGCCCTATCTTGGTTTTACAAAAACCATCCATAACTACCTCTGAAAAACAAAACCCGTATGGTGTGGCACTGAGTGAGGTCTGCAATCGGACGTCCTGCAGCCCACCAGGACCCACGTTGAAGGTTTGGTGCGGGTCCTTCACAAGTATATTGTATATTTATTTATTGAATGCTATTTGATACTATTTGTATTTTTCTATAAAAGTTTGCAACGTTCAAGAATTCTTACCTCCCGGATGGGAAGATGTTATTGTTAAAAGTTTATTGCATAAACAAAATGTCTTTTGTATTTTACAGCCCGGGAGTGCTGTCGTTTACCATGGGGGAATGTGTAGCCCTGGTGGTAGGCACACGCAGTACCCTGGAGAGTGTATGGCGAGACGGCAGTTTAATGCTAAATATCCATTCACTCGACACACACTAGACACACCCCTAGGGTAGTGGAGTATACTCTAGAGGGAGTGGTCAAGGTAGTAGGTGTTAGAGTGATTAGTCTAGTTCCTGTCTTTGGACAGTGAGGACGTGTGGAGTAGAGTCTAGACTTCTGGTGAGAAGACGTTTGGAGGGAGGAAAAGAGTCTAGCCTGCTTATTCACCAGTTCATATCGTGGAGTCTGGTATAGGTGTTTGGAATACACCTTAGTCTAGTCAGAGCTGTATCACCTTCTCAACACACACTGAGGAAAGAAGAAGTATTAGCACGGAAAGTCTTCAGCATCCCTGTCTAAAGGACGGTATCAGGTTCAGAGACGTGCTCCTGCCTGTGATAACTGAGCATCTGTGGCTAACTTCATTGGAAGAAAAGGAAAGAAGTGACTGCTCGACCCTTGGCTAGTTTTGAGTGCTTATGTTACCAGCGTGGACAAGGCGAAAGGCAAGTGGATTTATAGGATTAGTGCTACAGGATTGCAGAAGTCCAGCACATTGCTACCGGTCACTGGGGACCGAAGGGTCACTGTTGTTTCAGGCACGGTGATAGGAAAACCAGGAATCTACCGGACCCTAGGTCGCGGCAGACAAGCCCCTTATAGTCAGTACGTAACTGGGGTCAGGGGGAGTGAAGACTTTGAAGTTCTGCAGGACAAAATAAGAATTCAGCTCCTTCACAGAAGGCCCCTAACACTAAGCTGACTGGGCAGGTACAGCTAAAGATTAGCTGGAGATTGAGGGAACTACGCTTCAGGCTGGTTGTACTCGTTTTATTGGAGTTAAAGGAGGCCCCTAACTTGTCCAGCTGCCGTCTCAAGATACACTCTCCTTGGATCAGCCTCCCTGGGACCTGCCTTATCATCTTGCAAGTAAAGGTATGGAAAGACGCTGACCGTGTGAGACTGTGTTCTTTATCTGCACTCGACTTCACAACTCACATAGACTTTGAGGGACCAGTCCCACCTGTAGGGGACCCGACATCTAGCTGCCCCACCATCCCCTCAGAGATCTACAGCAGCGCTGGTACTAATTACCAGAATACTACAGGTGGCGTCACGAACTGTACATACATCAATCCCCTGTAAATATATCCCCAAACATACGCCAGACCGCCCGGGCCACAGACCGAGCCACAGCTACCTGTGACAAACCCCATAGACTTCCATGGGCTCGGCTCTGAGTACCCCATTGCCCTGGTAATCCACAATTGTGGTGGCGGGTCGACACATACATACAGTCTCTGTATACACCTGCACGTCTCTACATACCTGTATAATAGGGGGAAAATAAATAGATTGTTTTCCTATAAAATGGCTAAAAATAATACAAATTACAATCACCTGTTTATACACGTTCTAAAAAAACCTCATAAACCAGTAAATATTGCAGAAATGTTTAATATTCATGGTGATTGGTAAATGGTGTAAAAATGGTGTGATTTGTATTTTTCACTATTAAACCCATAAAGAAAGTTAACAGAAATGTAACGCTAACATGTGTTTGCCTGAATAACATTTAAAGGGCATTTAAAGGGGTTTCCTCTTTCAACAAATTTCTCCCCGCAGGCAGCGTGGGTGTAAAAAAACCAAACTCACCCTCCCCCGTTCCAGCGCTGAGTCTCCGCTGCTGCTCCTGGTGTCTGTACTGATGGCGCTGCAGCCAATCACTGCCAATACTGTATAGTAGTCATCCTATTAGATGTCTGCTTTATGTACTGCATTGATCACTGTACAATTTCATGGGGCGGATGGGAAGTAGTAAACTTACAGGTAATCAGTAAACTGTGGTAAACACTCCCTGGATCTTATCCGTTCAGACGATCCACATGGACGGGAGCAGAGTCCCCACTGGCTCCACTCCGACCAGGCTCCGGGAACTGGAATACAAAAATACTCAAGAAAATAATAAAGAAAATTGGTCCACAGTAAGGCTGTGTGACTGCATGCCTGACACATGGACCACCAACTACCATGTGTGAGACCCCTCGCTCGTGCATATCTTAAAGAGAATGTATAAAACAGCATTAACATAACTTGTTTTTATAAAATAACATTATATATTATGTTTCCTATTCACTCGTGTCTAATAAAACTCGGGTCTTCTGTTTCCAAGACATTCAGTCTTGATATTTTATAGTCACTTGCAGTACTACTTTTAAACACCACACTTTCCATAGATATCAATGCAACAGCGCCCCCAGCTTTAAATACTGGAGAGTTCTGCTACAATCATTGTGACCTCACCCCAAACAGGAACAGATTGTTATAAATGTGATCCAGGAGATTTCTAGGAGAGATGTAACCCCTCGTATCAGAAGATTTCATGGCTTTAACCTGGAAGCTCGCAGAAGTCACTTACACTTGCAGTTGGTGATGTTGTAGCAGTTGCGACTTTCCCTGTATCTTCCTTCACACCACTTCCCGCCATCAGTGGGCTCGATACATTGACGACGTCTGGACTGAATTCCCACCTTTTTTTGGCACATAATTTCACCTTGAAGTCGGGTACATGGCGACCATTCCTGCCAATTCGACCACTGCCCATCGACTGCCGCAGAGAAAAAGCTTCTATAATAATACATGGAGGTCCTAAAATCCCCCTACAAACAGCGAGCCTAAAATCCTACTATATACGAGTATATTTACCCTGAAATACTCTGTGCCGCTGGGACACTGCTCCTTCTACTGTTAGCCTGTGATTTTCTCCTTGTCCTCATTCCCCACCACACATGAGGACACTCTCCCCGTCACATGCAGCCCTGTGGTCACTCAGATCATCAAATATGGACAAGTCACTTCCCCCACAAGATGAAAACACCACGCTCCTGAAATACTCTGTGCTGCTGGGAAATTAGCCGCTTCCACTTTATGCCTTCCTTACATAACAGCTTTGCACTACATGCAACCTTTCCTTCCTAAAATCAGGATAATGTCCACTAT
The DNA here is from genome assembly GCA_033576555.1 of Oophaga sylvatica. Taxonomy (NCBI): domain Eukaryota; kingdom Metazoa; phylum Chordata; class Amphibia; order Anura; family Dendrobatidae; genus Oophaga; species Oophaga sylvatica. The sequence goes on from JARQOD010000008.1 coordinate 120,816,117, forward strand.
AAAGGAAACATAACCCTTTCCTAAAATACTCTGTGCTGCTGTAATATCTGCTACTTCTGCTGTCCACTATGTCCCTTCCTTAAATAATGGCTGTGCCTCACATGCAACCCTCTCTTTACTAAAAATAGGATCTTTCCCTTTTCCCCACTTTATCTCCTGCTGATGCCGCCATCATTGTCAGTTTCTGCTGAATGCGCAGGAGAAACCTCCCATGAATTAAACTTACGAGGACAAGGAACCTTTGTGTTGCAGATGGCATCTCGAGTGATAGATCCTGCACAATCTCTTCCTCCGTACCGCGGTGGAGGGAGTCACACGACCTCTTCTCTTTAATCCGTCCAATGCCGCAGGTGACTGTACACTCCGAGTCTTTTTTCCAAGACCCCCAGCTGCCATCAACTACCGGAACATTACAGGAACCAATCATACAAACTCCAAAATGTGGCCACAGAGTGACTAATGACCTTGAATAGTATCAATGGTGCCATATTGGACACTAAGGCCACGTGCATACGTTGAGTATTTGGTGAGGATTTTCCCTCAGTATGTGGAATGTGGCACCCCTGAGGGTCCATTCTCCACAGAGATACTGCACCTCAGCCAGAGGTGTGGTACTCAGCTCTGGGTAAGGAGGGGCACCACCCGGTACTCGCACATGTGCATCCAACCCCACACTACTCCTAGAAAAGGGGGAGAAGCCCCAGTTCAGGCGGGAAGAGAGTGTGACAGTTGGAAGGAAAGAGAGTTGGTGACCAGAGGGAAAGTTGAGAGGAGCTGTTGAGAAGAAACGAGCTCCTGAGAGCCGAAGGGGTCCTAGGGGCCAGGGAAGTGAGGAATCCACCCATGGCGCCCGAATCCAGGCCAACCGTAGTTGGGTGGAGGGACCAGGTTGAGGTGGGGGACCGGCCCCAGACTAGTGGAGAGACTGCAGGACTCAGCTAGCAAACCAGAGGCTGTGGTAACTGTATGTGCGACAGCAAAATCCACACACATTCGCTGAAAAGGTAGCCACATAGGATCAAGGGGACCAGGAAATCGTCGCCCGACAGGATCTGAGGCTACTGGCTTGGGACACTGTGTGCGAGGCGCAGGGCAGGAAGGACGTGGGCCAGCGCAGAGAGAGATGACCTGAGAAGGTACACAAGAAGGGGGTCCCGGTAAAGTGTACCCCAAATTACCTGAGAGCTGGCTGGACCACTGACCCATAGGACACAGTACCCGGCTGGTGATTGTAACCTAAAGACTGTGAGTAAAGTGTGAAGACTGCACCCTGCTGTGTCCTCAGATTTATTTACTGCATCACCTACCCTGCACTACAACCGTACCCATCATTTAAATAACTCTATAACTGCCCTGGGGCCTAGCTCTACCCGTGGAGAACTGTAACATCTCTGCTGCATCCCCAACCGCCCCAGTAGACCTGAATCGCAGCGTCGGCCATCTATTGACGAATACCACGGGTGGTGTCACAACATATCTTCTATAAACTTTTCCCCTTTAATTTTATTGCACGCCCAGGGCCGCGGACCGGGTCATTGCTGCCGTGACCATCTCCCCAAAGAACTGTCCGATCCGGACCTAGTACCCCACGGCCCTGGAGGGCGTCGCATGTAAGCCAAAACCAGGAATGGAACAGTCAAAGGAGTATAATAGAAACACATCACCACTTCTGTATTTTTCAACCAGGTTTTGGCTACAAATACTGATGTAAAATCCTGACCAAATACTGATAGTGTGAACGTGGCCTAAAAGTAGATTTTTTTTGTGACCCTGACAGCCCCCGAATTGTGCTGCAAAGTTCTTATCAGCAATATCTCTTTTATAGGCTCGTGTTATGAATGTGCTAGAGATGGTTTCTGAGCAGAGGCTCCCTATGGTGGTTACAGACAGTACTGAACCTTTCAGCGAGGAATGGCAATCTGGGTTCACTGACTGGTCTGATATAAGGGAGGTTCCCTCCCATGATGGTTGCCGGTGATCAATTGTTCTTGTCTCAATTGTGGTTCCTGGTTCATTTGGAAGTTTGCTGGAGTCTTGCCTGCATCTCCTGCTTTCAGATAAGATATTTTTTGCTTTTCTTTTTGTGCTTGCTTTTTGCATTGTTTTCTGCACTTTTGTGGAGGTCAGCCAGGTCCCCTCCTGGGGCCTGAGCTCCTCACAGTTTATCTGCAGCCACTGTTATTTGCTCATTTGCTTTTACTGTTATGAATGTGCTAGAGATGGTTTCTGAGCAGAGGCTCCCTCTGGTGGTTACAGACAGTACTGAACCTTTCAGGGAGGAATGGCAATCTGGGTTCACTGAGTGGTCTGATATAAGGGAGGTTCCCTCCCATGATGGTTGCCGGTGATCAATTGTTCTTGTCTCAATTGTGGTTCCTGGTTCATTTGGAAGTTTGCTGGAGTCTTGCCTGCATCTCCTGCTTTCAGATAAGATATTTTTTGCTTTTCTTTTTGTGCTTGCTTTTTGCATTGTTTTCTGCACTTTTGTGGAGGTCAGTCAGGTCCCCTCCTGGGGCCTGAGTTCCTCACAGTTTATCTGCAGCCACTGTTATTTGCTCATTTGCTTTTTCCTGTTTTTTCAGCGGCTGCAGCTTTGTTTTGTTCACACTGAGATCTGATTTAGCGGGTGGCGAGATCGTGTGATCTCAGTATTTTTGTAATCAGAATTGTTGGATTTTTGTAGGGTTTTCTGGGTTGCAGAAAGTAATCTCTCCTTTCCTATCCTATTTAGTCAGCTTGTGGCCCCAGCATTTGCTCAATCTATTTTCTGCCTATGTTTGTGTTTTCATCTTGTCTAACCGCCATTATATGTTTGGGGGCTTCCTATTTTCTTTGGGGATCTGCTCTGGGGCAGATAGCTTTCATCTTTCTGCCTTTAGGTGTAGTTATCTCTCAGGCTGTGACGAGGCGTCTAGGATCAACGTAGGAACGCTCCACGGCTACCTCTAGTTGTGTCGTTAGTTTAGGAATCTGCAACCCATCAGTTACCAACATCTCAAGTGTTCTGCTGCCCTGCTGTTGTTCCTGTCCTCCTCAGCTACCGAAACACAACAGTATCACCGGCCACCATAATGGGAGGGAACCTCCCTTATATCAGACCAGTCAGTGAACCCAGATTGCCATTCCTCGCTGAAAGGTTCAGTACTGTCTGTAACCAGCAGAGGGAGCCTCTGCTCAGAAACCATCTCTAGCACATTCATAACAGTAACCTGCTGTGCTGCGTTACCTGAGGACTTAGGCTTTAAGGCAAAAAACAACTTACAGTTATTTTTGAAATTCAGAAATTTAGCCCGATCCCCCAAAAACAAATCTGGCATGGGAATCCTAGGTTCCACAACCGGCAACCTAGCAAGATAGGTAGCAATACTCCGAACCTCAGTGGCAAGCTGATCCTATCGGCCATAACTGAAAATTATATGGTACTCACAGAAGGGAAAATAGTGTGGAAAGAAAAAAGTCAGAGTTGTCAGAGATTTTTTTTTTTTTTTTCTGTCTGTTGCATTTTTTCCCTCTTTTTCTCTGGGTGCTGAGGAGGATTTTTTTTTTCTTTCAATGGAGTTTGCACAGTTGTCTGGCCGTGTGGATCAGCTTGCCACTGAGGTTCAGAGTATTGCTACCTATCTTGCTAGGTTGCCGGTTGTGGAACCTAGGATTCCCATGCCAGATTTGTTTTTGGGGGATCGGGCTAAATTTCTGAATTTCAAAAATAACTGTAAGTTGTTTTTTGCCTTAAAGCCTAAGTCCTCAGGTAACGCAGCACAGCAGGTTACTGTTATGAATGTGCTAGAGATGGTTTCTGAGAAGAGGCTCCTTCTGGTGGTTACAGACAGTACTGAACCTTTCAGCGAGGAATGGCAATCTGGGTTCACTGACTGGTCTGATATAAGGGAGGTTCCCTCCCATGATGGTGGCCGGTGATACTGTTGTGTTTCGGTAGCTGAGGAGGACAGGAACAACAGCAGGGCAGCAGAACACCTGAGATGTTGGTAACTGATGGATTGCAGATTCCTAAACTAACGACACAACTAGAGGTAGCCGTGGAGCGTTCCTACGTTGATCCTAGACGCCTCGTCACAGCCTGAGAGATAACTACACCTAAAGGCAGAAAGATAAAAGCTATCTGCCCCGGAGCAGATCCCCAAAGAAAATAGGAAGCCCCCAAACATATAATGGCGGTTAGACAAGATGAAAACACAAACATAGGCAGAAAATAGATTGAGCAAAGGCTGGGGCCACAAGCTGACTAAATAGGATAGTAGGAAAGGAGAGATTACTTTCTGCAACCCAGAAAACCCTACAAAAATCCAACAATTCTGATTACAAAAATACTGAGATCACACGATCTCGCCACCCGCTTAATCAGATCTCAGTGTGAACAAAACCAAGCTGCAGCCGCTGAAAAAACAGGAAAAAGCAAATGAGCAAATAACAGTGGCTGCAGATAAACTGTGAGGAGCTCAGGCCCCAGGAGGGGACCTGGCTGACCTCCACAAAAGTGCAGAAAACAATGCAAAAAGCAAGCACAAAAAGAAAAGCAAAAAAATCTTATCTGAAAGCAGGAGATGCAGGCAAGACTCCAGCAAACTTCCAAATGAACCAGGAACCACAATTGAGACAAGAACAATTGATCACCGGCAACCATCATGGGAGGGAACCTCCCTTATATCAGACCAGTCAGTGAACCCAGATTGCCATTCCTCGCTGAAAGGTTCAGTACTGTCTGTAACCACCAGAGGGAGCCTCTGCTCAGAAACCATCTCTAGCACATTCATAACAGGCTTGAATATTTGGCCAGTCTATTTGCTCTGAGCCATGGTAGTCTTTATGGAGTTTGCTTTTCTGCCACCCAAAAGCTCTTTTCCTTCCTTTCTCAATACTCTTTGGTAGTCAAAGACCATGCCCCTTAATTTTTAGTCTTTGAAGTTACACTCACATATTGTTTTTCAGAAATGATGGGAAGTTCAAGACTGATACAAGTGAAGGGTTTCAACTGGGTTTCAATAGAAATCTTTGTGGCTGGAAGCCCATAATGTGACTACATAAAGAGTGATAGATAGACAGGGGATGGGGATGCTCTTTCATATATTGGGGTATCTTACCTGGACAGTAAGGAAGACCTGGACATGCTTGTTCTTCTTGCTTATTACCCTGGCAGGGGTCTCCTGGTGGGCTTTTGGATGGTGTAGGGTTGTTGCACATTCGCTGACGTGACTGAACTGGCATATTCCCAGGTCCTTCGTTTCGACAATGAGAGGAACATTGATTCCAGGGTTCCCAATTTCCCCATGAACCATGAGCTGAAGGAGGAACAGATGTCCATCAGGACCACATAAAAGATATTTCAGAAGAACTTGGAATATCATGACTAGAGTTGAAAACTTCTTGATGGCATAGGTGATGCCAGCATCCACTGGATTTTGTGGGTTGTTAGTGACCTCTAGAGAAAAGCTCTGGTCAACCCAAAAGTTAGGTAGAGTTAGGTAGATAGAGGGCAAATGCAACTTACTGTGCCTATATATACCTGGAGCTTGTCATAGCTGAAACCCACACATCTGCAAGGGCTATGGGACTCTAACTTGCTGGTGTACCTTACCTTTGCGTAGGTGGAATGACCTGACACCAAATAACTCCTATCTACAAGACCAGGGTCAATAAAACCTAACTAAGGATCATTACTCTTGGAACAAAAAAGGTCCTATGACAACTATGGTCCTGTCATAAAGAAATGAGAAAAGTATCGTGTCTCCAGAGGTAAAATCTCATGTTGGCTAAGAAGTCACCACAACTTCTACACCACCCATGTCATGGGGATGCCACAACAGAGTGGGCCCAAAAGATCACAGAGTCTGGTTACATGTACATCTGTGCTGTTTAGAACTGCTTCACCTTCCTATTGGCAGTTCAGGTTTTCCTTACTTTGTTCTTGCAAGGGTTAATCAGTCCTGATCATCTCCTGAAGCTCTCTGTCCTGAGTTGTCTCAGCTGTTCTGAATTTATCACCTCCCTCTAGTTTAAATACTCTCCTCTAAGCTTCAGTTGTTGCCAGTGATAGCTTGAAACTACCTGGTTTGGAGCTGGAGGAGTGAGCTGAGAAATGAGCAGGCGTTTTGAATTGATCAGGAGATATCTGCGTGTAGTTGGTTTGTGTGTATGCAGCCCAATATCTATTCCTAATTGGTTTGCCTCGCTCTCTCCTTCACTATTTGCCACTCGATTGAGAGTGTTTTTGTATGATTGTGGTTTTCTTTTATCCCTGTCTGTTTCCCCTCTGTGTCTTTATGTTAGAGCAGGATTAGAATTCCAGCTATCCTACTCATTAATCAGGGTAGTACTTAGGGTAAGACAGGGATAGGAACGTGATCGCTGCACAGGGTGAAAGAACCCGTCTAGGGATGCTAGGAAGCTCAGGGTGAGGCATGGTAAGTTTCAAGTGTGATTGAATCCTTCTCTAGTGGCACAGTTTTAGTCCCCTTCTGTCTCGCCGTGCTCCGTCTTGCTTTGGGTAGAAGAGTGACAATCCAACCTTGGTTATACTCAAAACCAACTCAAGATTGTCCTCAAGAAAAACAAACTGAAGGTCATTATCTCCAAAGGTAGCAATGCAGAATCTCTTAATCCACCTATGGTTCTATCATAAAGAATCAAAAAGGGTGGCACGGTGGCTCAGCCTTGCAGCGCTGAGGTCCTGGGTTCAAATCCCACCAAGGACAACATCTGCAAGGAGTTTGTATGTTCTCCCCGTGTTTCTCCAGGTTCTCCAGTTTCCTCCCACAGTCCAAAGACATACTGATAGGGAATCTAGATTGTGAGCCCCATCGGGGAAAGTGCTGCCGATAATATATGTAAAGTGCTGAGGAATTGATGGTGCTATATAAATGAGTAAAATAAAGCATGGTGTCTCCAGGGGCAAAATTCCATTTTGACTAAGAAGGACTCATCTGTTCTACATAACCATGGTCCTTTCATAATATGGAGTATGGTGACTTCAGGGGCAGGAGCCATGTTGGTTAAAAGTCCCCATCTCTATAACAACAACCACCCTGGTTTCACCCAAATCCAACTCCAAGATATTTTCAAGAACACCAAGCTGAGGGTCATTATCTGTAAGGTAGGAATGAAGAAATATCTGATTCAACTATGGCTCTATCATGAAGGAGTATGGTGGCTCATGGGGCAGAATCCCAAGTTGGCTAAGAAGATCCTTGGCTTTAACCAAACATGATTTCAGGTTTCATGGTCAACTTATTGGGGGTCACTTACTTGGACAATCCTGACGAGTATCACATTGCTCTGCTTCACTGCTCTTGCCAGTACATGTACCTCCACAATAAGGCACTGGGTTGTTGCATTTTCTACTTCTCATCATTTGTCCTTTACCACAAGTTACAGAACATCTTGACCACGATGTCCACATGGACCAACCCCCATCACTGAACAATACAGAATTTTGTTAGGCAATGGAATCAGACAGTATCACACATAAAAGGCTTAGATACACCAGCGCAGCAAAAACTACCATATATGATATACTTACATACACCAGCTCATTGTTACTTTATCCCCAGAGAGAACTGTACACCAACTATGATAATATATAGAGTATGCACATGGTCACCTGCGCAACATTCTTGTAAAGTGCAGGATCTCACTTCCAGAGCTTCTCCCTGACAATGACCTTGTCCCACACAGGTTCTTTGTCTCTTCTGAACACCTTCCTTACATGACACAGAACAAGAGCTCCAGTCCCCCCACTCCGACCAACCAGCAGAGCTGAAAAATGTATAAGAATATACAACTATCATAATACTGTCCCTATGTACAATTATATACGGTAACTACTATAATACTGCTCCTATGTACAATTATATACGGTAACTATTATAATACTGCTCCTATGTACAAGAATACAACTACTATAAAACTGAATCTATGTACAAGAATATAACTACTATAATACTGCTCCCATGTACAAGAATATAACTACTATAATACTGCTCCTATGTACAAGAATATAACTACTATAATACTGAATCTATGTACAAGAATATAACTACTATAATATTGCTCCCTATGTACAAGAATATAGCTACTATAATACTGCTCCTATGTACAAGAATATAACTACTATAATACTGAATCTATGTACAAGAATATAACTACTATAATACTGCCTCCTATGTACAAGAATATAGCTACTATAATACTGCCTTTATGTACAGAATATAACTTCTAGAATACTGCCTCTATGTACAAGAATATAGCTACTATAATACTGCTCCCTATGTACAAGAATATAATTACTATAATACTGCCCCCTATGTACAAGAATATAACTACTATAATACTGCTCCTATGTACAATAATATAACTACTATAATACTGCTCCTATGTACAATAATATAACTACTATAATACTGCCTCCTATGTACAAGAATATAACTACTATAATACTGCCTCCTATGTACAAGAATATAACTACTATAATACTGCCTCCTATGTAGAAGAATAAAACTACTATAATACTGCTCCTATGTACAAGAATACAACTATTATAATACTGCCCCTATGTACAAGAATATAACTACTATAATACTGCCCCTATGTACAAGAATATAACTACTATAATACTGCCCCTATGTACAAGAATATAACTACTATAATACTGCTCCTATGTACAAGAATATAACTACTATAATACTGCTCCTATGTACAGGAATATAACTACTATAATACTGCTCCTATGTACAAGAATATAACTACTATAATACTGCCCCTATGTACAAGAATATAACTACTATAATATTGCCCCAATGTACAAGAATATAACTACTATAATACTGCCCCCTATGTACAAGAATATAACTACTATAATACTGCCCCTATGTATAAGAATATAACTACTATAATACTGCTCCTATGTACAAGAATATAACTACTATAATACTGCCCCTATGTACAAGAATATAACTACTATAATACTGCCCCTATGTACAAGACTATAACTACTATAATACTGCCCCCTATGTACAAGAATATAACTACTATAATACTGCCCTATGTACAAGAATATAACTACTATAATACTGCCCCCTATGTACAAGAATATAACTACTATAATACTGCCTCTATGTACAAGAATAGAACTACTATAATACTGCTCCTATGTACAAGAATAGAACTACTATAATACCGCCCTCTAGTATAGACGTGGTCCTTCTGGCAGCACAGGATTTCCTCACCGGCAGGATTGGCATTCAGACTGGGGGTCTCTCTTGAAGCCATATTTGTTGTTCAGGCAGCAGTCTATTTGTGGGATTCCTTCCCCCAGAAAATCATTGCACTGTAGAGTTTTCTCATTGAATTCAGCAAAGCAGAGGACGTTGTATGATTCTAGAGACATGTGGATAATAGGTATGGTAGTTATGGGTGCACAGTGTTCTGACCTAACAATCCTGAGCTGAGGTTTTGTTACAATGTATCACATCTGTCCCCTTTCTGACAATGTATCAGTTCAGACCCAGGACTGACTCTTCTCTGAGAAGATTGAGGTCAGTCTTCTGTCCCTGGATCCATACAAGAATGATTCACTGTCAGCAAGCAGAAATGTAGCAAATTGTGAGGAATTGAAACACAAAGTATATTAATAAGTTGCAGAACTTTTCATTATATAGAGATTTTTATAGATATAGCAATTGCTTAACATGCAGTTCCCCCATGTAGACATAGAGGGTTACACTTACCGGCAGCCCATGCGGAGAACAGTCCTGCTGCGCCAAATATAAGGAGGGGAAGTGGCGACATTTTCAGGGATGCAGCGGGGCGCGGTGCTCCAGGCGTTCGTTGGTCCCTATATTTGGTTCTTTACTGTTATAAGTGGGTCAGACTAATTTTGTGCCCATTCTTCTGACACCAGAGTCTTGGTGTCAGTCCCTGCCGCCATCCACCATTTATACCCCCAGCGGCTCCCTCCCCAGCCCTTTCTTGGCTCCGGCACACAATGCCTGCACCTTCCGTAATATTAGCTGCTTAATCTCTAAATCTGTATGTATTTGCTATTGTGGGTGCAGTTTACTATGGTGAAGCTGGCATACAAAGGTGGCATAGACAGAGAGCGGGTAAATGAGGGCATTTCCTGGAGACAATATGCAAAGACTTTACAGCTATAGACAATGTGCTGCATGCACCCGAAAAAAGGATTAAAGGAAATCTGTCACCTCATTTTTCGCATATAAGCTGCGGCCACCGCCATTAGGGGCTTATCTACAGCATTCTGTAATGCCCTGATGTAACCTAAAAGAGAAGAAAAACTAGTTAGATTACTAGCTTGGCCCGTGCAAAATTTTCGCACATTGTCGGGGGCGCAGGCAATTTCAGAAAAAGCAAGCTGGTCATATGTAAATGTATTTCATGAGATGATGAACACAGACAGGTATTTATATATGTAGATTGGTAATACAATAAATTGGTTTGATAAGTAGAGGCCAAAAAGTGTCTTCCGGTTGAGATGCCACCTGCAGGTCATTGCTTCTGCAGGTTTATGAAAATGGATGTTTAAACTGTATTTAGTGATAAAATCGTGAATGTGTGGTTTGTTTGGCTCTTTTCTTGCTGAAGTTTACCTTTCAAATGGTGTATCATTTGTGTGTGTGGGTTGAAGTAATCAGCGAAAAAGCAGTGCATGTATACAAATGTGTTTGCATATGTGACTAACCTGCAGTGAAGTGTGCCATCCTCCAATGTGCCTGAAATAGGCTGGGCAAGCACTTGAGCAAGCTGGAAAGACCCCAAGGCAAATGTTTGGATTTTTTTGCGATGTCTGTAAGCAGCTTTGTGGTAGTGTGCTTTGTGGTAGTGTGCTGCCACCTGCAGGTAATTTGACCTTTCAAATGGTGTATCATTTGTTTGTGTGGGTGGAGTATGTGTAAGGAGGTGGAAGGGTATTAACCCTTTAAGGTTTCATCCCCTTTAATTGTGTCAGTATGTACATACGTGTGCTTTGTATATTGCTATGTAGATACATACGTGGGATTTGAGTGTTAGGCAGATAGTGCCTCCAGGGGTCATTAGAGGAGGACACTAGAAGGGTAGTGTATATTTGTTGGGTTAGATATAGTTTTGTGAGGGATCACTAATGGGGGCACGTTAAGATCTAGTTAGAACGTTTTATAAAAGATGTCAAACAGTTATGGGGTTTGGTCACTAGAGGGGGGCATTGAGCACGTCTATTCTGATAGGCACATTAGTTAGGGACTTGTTGCTAGGGAACCATTGCCGCCAAGCGGGAATCTATCAGGAAGGCTTCCTCTTAGCGGGAGTCAGTCGGGGGTGGACCTTGCTACTGTGAGGACGTCCACGTTCCTGGGCCCAGAGCATAGGGTAGGAAGAAGAGGGGACCAGCAACCCATGAAGAAGCCAGTGAAGGATTCACCGTGGGAAACGTGAGCACAAAGTGAGTGGGTTTACGCAGCAGTAGTCCAGTGGAAGAACCACTGTGGGAACGCTCAGCAGAAGAGATTGTGCTGAAGCATAGCAGCGAGTGGGCCATCAGAAGTATCCGGTCAGGATAACCAGAGAGGGGTGGACGACCTAGTAGATGTGTCTTTCTTATGCTGGATTGAAGTGTCTCCAGGGGAAGCAATTGAAGTGCCGTTTTCACCGGGCTCCTTGTCCCGTCAGTACTTATTGGTCCATTCTGGTGTGGCAGTGGAGAAGAAGCAGACTTGTGAAGAATGTATTGCTGGTATCATGTAAGAAGTGCTTATGGTGTCTTGGATGTGCTGTGCCCAGAGGAAAATAAAGCAGAACTGTTTGACGTGATTCTGGACTCTGACTCTAATTGTTCTGTACGCTCCCTCACTGGTAAAGAACAGCCCAGAAGAATAGAGGTAACAGGGGTAATGAAGGTAGCGGTTGCTAATGAGTTGACCCCTCGACCGTCCCTTTACATATGAACGGAGCAAGTCTGCAATACAATAGGCAGTGCATGTTTACAAATGTGTTTGCATATGTGCCTCACCTGCAGTGAAGTGTGCAAGCCTTCAATTTGGCTGAAATAAGCTGGGCAAACATGATGGATTTCCCAGCTCAGAAACAGGGCGGTCGCACCCTTATATGCACTAGATGCACTTTGAAGTAAACAAGAAAACTAGATCTAGCTTTCTTATTTAGTTCAAAGTGCATCTTGTGCATATAGGGGTGTGACCGCCCTGTTTTTGAGCTGGGAAATCCATCCTGTCTGGCCTATGCTTTTTACTGGTGGGTTCAGTCTCTCTGTCCTTGTTCACATTTATGTCACTTGACAAGTGGAAAGGGTTTTAATACAAAGTTAGGACTGTCCCATAAGGGTTGCCTTGACGTAACGGGATGGCTTGTACATTCTTTTGATCAAAATTATGTTTACTAAATACCCTTATTATTATTATTACTATCTTCATGCATTTTTTGCAATATACATATATATATTTTTTTATTTTATTTTAGGATATGTGTCTTGTTTTTTTTTTGGTTTTCCTCAAGGAACTTATCTAGATGTGTGGTGAGAACTTTGAACCCCCAGGTGTTTATTTTCCACAAACATGATCTATTAGTCCCCAATTTTTTTTATTTTCCCAAGGGTAATAGGAGAAATTGGACCCCAAAAGTTGTCCAAATTGTCCTGAGTGCGCTGATACCCCATATGTAGGAGAAAACTACTGTATGGGCACACGTCGGGGCTCGGAAGGGAAGTAGTGACGTTTTGCATTTCAGACTTTGATGGAATGGTCTGCGGGCATCATGCCGCGTTTGGAGCGCCCCTAATGTGCCTAAACAGTGGAAACCCCCCCACAAGTGACACCATTTTGGAAACTAGACCCCCAAGGAACTTATCTAGATGTGTGGGGAGAACTTTGAACCCCCAAGTGCTTCACAGAAGTTTATAACATAGAGCCATAAAAATAAAAAATCATTTTTTTCCACAAATATTATATTTTCACCAATTTTTTATTTTCCCAAGGGTAACAGAAGAAATTGGACCCAAAGAGTTATTGTCCAATTTGTTCTGAGTACGCTGATACTCCATATGTGGGGGTAAACTACTGTTTGGGCGCATGGCAGAGCTCAGAAAGGAAGGAGCACCGTTTGACTTTTTCAACGCAAATTGGCTGGAATTGAGATCAGACGCCATGTCACATTTGGAGACCACTGATGTGCCTAAACAGCGGAAACCCCCCAATTCTAACACCAACCCTAACCCCAACACACCCCTAACCATAGTCCCAACCCTAATCATAACCCTAACCACAAACCTAACACCCCCCTAACCCTAATCCCAACCCTATCACTAATCCTAACTTCTCGGAGATCTTTCAGTGATGCTGCAGCCCAGGACCTTATGTGATCCCATGAAGAACAAATACAATGGATCCAAAATATAATCTAGTGTTACATCAGTGGGCAAACAGTTCACAGGAAACTCGACTATTACCAAATACTCCAGAACAAGAAAAGCAGCCATGTTTATGAGCCATACACTGCAATAGCTTCAGCTCCGATCAGTTCTGATCTCTATAGGATGGGACCAAAAAGCAAGAGACCAGAAGAGCGCTGGGATAGGGGCTGCAGGAGAGGAGTATCATTTCTTTTATTATTTAAGAGCATCCTAAAAAAAATATTTTCTGGAAGATCCTATAATCAGTAAGTCCTATAGACCCCGTAATACTATATTCTGTTGGAAAAATAGAAACGAAAAAGAAAACCAATCAGGTTCTGGCTAAGAGGAAGTCCCCACCACCGCAATGTTGGTGTCTGTTGTATTATTCCCTACGTGCCATCGTCCTGGACTGTGCATTTGAGAGGTTTCTGATCGGGGCACTCGCCTTACTCCCCTTATGTTTTTTGGTAACCTCATGTTCTTTCTCCAGACCCCATTACCCACTGGGGCTTATCAGTCTGAAGGGGGTGCACAGTTTACGGGATGTCTGAGTGTTTTGCAAACTAGTATAGGAGTCCAGGTAACGTCCCCCTTTTTTTCCAACGGGTTCCTAGATATACTGGAATTATTGCAAAAACATCAGTTTGCCAGAATTTACAAAGACCCATGCACTTAAGTGCGGCTCCGCACAGATAACTTTCACCCTTAGAAGCACAATCCCTGCCATGAACGTGCACATTTACAGAGTATTATTGGAACTGGATACTACTCCTGTAGAGTCGTCCCTGTGTCATGGATCAGGTGACTCCTCCAAATCCTTTCCGTATAAATAAAGCTGCAATACATGGCCTGCCCCTTTAAGGACGAGCAATTAGAAATGCTTATTTATTTAATTAATTCACTTATATAGCGCCATTAATTCCACAGTGTAACACAGGATCATGTCACCTGGCAGGACTGGCCGCCCGTCACCATCACTGATTGCTGTGATGACCTGATTTGTGGGGGTCTCTTTTTGTGATAAATCCTAGAAAAAATGTTCTGATTGCAACACACATAAATACCAGCAGATGGTGCTAGGACAGCCAGGTAAAATATGTGGACCATTATTTTCTTACCCGCATATAGATGACCTATCGAGCGGTGCGGTGTCATGTGTGCATTGCCACGAAGATCGTCGCGGTTGCACATTCTGACTTCTCACAGCTGAGTTGCTGTTTCTTTGTGTTTGGCAGTTAGGGAGTTAATTCTGTCTGTGCTCAGTTCTGGGACTGGGTGCAGTTTCTCCCAGCTGCAATTAATTATTTGTTGATTGGTTTCCTTTAAATCTCTGGTTGTCTGTGTTGGGAGTTGCCAGTGAAATTCTTCATGCAGACCACAGATAGGATTGTATCTGTATAGACTTAAGTTAAAGAGCTCCTTAGTTGTTTTAAGCTCACCTTGCTTAGAGTTTAATATCCCAGATCATTTATGTTCCTTCTGTGTTTGAGTGTGTATGCAAGTCTGTGTTTTCTCCAGTCTGTCTAATATGTCTAATCTGTGTATTTAGCAGAGATCAGCCCATATTCCTTTGGTGGTAATCAGTATCCTTCTTAGGACTGATTACAGGGTTCAGGGACTGATAGGAGACAGGGTTAGGCTGGAGACTTGGACCTCTGAACCATTATCAGTACCTCCAAGGTGAGGGATTAGTTAGGACCCCAGTTTAGGGTCAGGTTAGACCCCCGGTCCTCCTCTTTCCTGTGACAGTGTATCAAGTCCTCAAGATTAACCCTGAGTTCAACGGATATCGTGTCAGGTAAATCTATTCTATATTTTCATGCTGATGTTGCTAATCTATATGTTGTATAGAGTGTTGTTCTTTTAAGAATAGTTTACTGACATCGTACACATATCATAAGACCGCGTGACATTTTCACTGGCCATAAAATTATTCCCAGTTGCCATGGATCCAGTAGCCCAGCTGGCTCTGCAGTTGCAGGGATTATCCATGGAGCTGACGGACATTAAGTCCAAAGTTTTGTCTCCCTCGGAGCAAACCAGATTTTGAACCTAAAGTAGCTCTCCCGGACAGGTTCACTGGTGGGCGAGACAAATTTTTTACCTTCAGGGAAGCATGTAAATTGTATTTTCGGCTTCGGCCTCGATCATCAGGGAGTGAAGAGCAGAGAGTGGGAATTATTATCTCGCTCCTACAAGGGGACCCTCAATCCTGGGCCTTCTCCCTTCCTCCGGGATCCCCGGCTCTACAGTCAGTAGATCGATTTTTTACTGCCCTGGGTTTGGTATATGATGACCCAGATCGGGTCTCTCTTGCTGAGACAAAATTACGTAAGATACAGCAGGGAGATCGTCCGGCGGAGGAATTTGCTTCTGAGTTCCGTAGATGGGCCACAGATACTCAGTGGAATGACCCAGCTCTTAGAAGCCAGTTTTGTCATGGGCTTTCTGACAAATTAAAGGACGTTTTGGCTCAGTATGATTCTCCTCCATCACTGGAGGCTGCTATGGCCCTAGCTATCCGTACTGATAGACGGCTCCGGGAGAGGTGCGAGGTAACTCCGCCCCCTGTTGTTACTCCACCTACTACTAAAGTCCCTTATGTTGAGGTTCCCCTTGTCTGTTCGGAGGAGCCTATGCAGTTGGGAGGGACATCATTTCGTAGGAGGGGATTGGCGGTACGCCGCAGGACTAGAAGGTGTTTCTTCTGCGGGAAAGAGGGACATTTTGTTGGGGGATGTCCATCCCGTGCCTTGTTGAGCAAAAAGTCGCCGGAAAACTGTTAATCCCAGGTTGTGTGGTGGACGACAACCTGGGAGTATGTATTTCGTCCGCTAGTTCTTCTCAGTTCCTTGTACCAGTGGAGGTGGTGGTTGGTACGAGAGTGGAGAGATTTTCTGTTCTTCTTGATAGTGGGTCCGGGGCTAATCTGGTTGACGCTCAGTTTGCTCAGGCTCAAGGTATGCATCTGAGTGTATTGGTCAAACCGATCCCTATATTCTCCATTGACGCCAGGCCTCTCGGCCAAGGTAGCTTTGTTCATGAGGTTCATAACATTGACCTTCGGGTAGGGGCAATACATAGGGAACTATTATCTTGTTATGTGTTGGAGGGTCTACCTACTCCTATTGTGTTGGGACTTCCTTGGTTGGTTAAACATAACCCTGTGATTAATTGGCAGTCCAGAGATATAAGCCAATAGGGTGAGTTTTGCAAAAGTAACTGCATGAACACAGTCATCAGTGCGGTCGTGCCTAGTACTTTGCCTCCTTTTTTGGAGGACTTTGGGGATGTGTTCTCTGAGGAGGGGTGTCAGGAGTTGCCTCCTCATCGCGTGTATGACTGCTCTATTAATTTACTTCCTGATGCTAAGTTACCTAAAGCTAGGTTATATAACCTTTCTGGTCCTGAGAGGCAGGCTATGAAAGATTATATTTCGGAAAGTCTGGCCAAAGGGCATATTAGACCTTCATCTTCCCCAGTGGCCGCGGGGTTCTTCTTTGTGAAGAAAAAAGATGGAGGCCTACGCCCTTGCTTGGATTTCCGCGAACTTAATCGGATTACTGTTCGAGATCCGTATCCACTCCCTCTGATTCCTGATCTCTTCAATCAAATTGTTGGCGCCAAATGGTTCTCTAAATTGGATCTCAGGGGGGCGTATAATCTGATTAGGATAAAAGAGGGGGATGAGTGGAAAACGGCGTTTAACACGCCGGAGGGACATTATGAGAACCTTGTCATGCCTTTTGGTCTGACTACTGCACCAGCAGTATTCCAACATTTTGTTAATGACATTTTTCGTCATCTGGTGGGGCTGTTTGTGGTCGTATATTTGGATGACATTTTAATTTACTCACCAGATCTTGTGTCTCACCAGGAGCATGTGAGACAGGTGTTGCAGATCTTGCGAGACAATAAACTATACGCCAAACTGGAAAAGTGTGTATTCGCCGTACAGGAACTTCAGTTTTTGGGTTTCTTGGTGTCAGCCTCCGGTTTCCGTATGGACCCTGAAAAGGTGAGAGCAGTGCTTGAATGGGATCAGCCAGAGGATCTTAAGGCTCTGCAGCGTTTTCTGGGGTTTGCTAACTACTACCGGAAATTTATTTGTAATTTCTCATCTGTTGTCAAACCTCTCACTGACATGACAAGAAAAGGGACGGATTTTTCTAAATGGTCGGACAAAGCTTGCCAAGCTTTTTCCTCTTTGAAAAAATGTTTTGCTTCGGCACCCGTTCTCATCCAACCAGATGCATCACAGCCGTTCGTTGTGGAGGTGGACGCGTCTGACGTAGGGGTGGGTGCAATATTGTCCCAGGGTCCGTCCCCTGGTAAATGGCATCCGTGCGCTTTCTTTTCTAAAAAATTGTCGTCCGCCGAAAGGAATTATGATATCGGCAATAGGGAACTTTTGGCCATTAAGTTGGCTTTTGAAGAATGGCGTCACTTTTTGGAGGGGGCAGTCCACCCGGTCACCGTCATTACTGATCACAAGAACCTGCTGTATTTGGAATCTGCTAAGCGTCTGAATTCCAGACAAGCTCGATGGTCGTTGTTTTTTACCAGGTTTAATTTTGTTGTCACTTATCGCCCTGGATCTAAGAATGTTAAGGCGGATGCCTTGTCTCGCAGTTTCCCAGGGGCCGGGAAAATGGATGACCCGATTCCTATCCTTCAGGAGGGGGTGGTAGTGTCGGCTGTATGTTCTGAGCTTGAGGAGGAGGTGTTAGAGGCTCAGGGGGACGCCCCTGCAGGACCTCCAGGGAGACTGTTTGTCCCAAATCAGTTGAGACAAAAGGTTATTGAGGCACATCATAATTCTGCTTTAGCAGGACATCCAGGGAGTAAGGCTACTTTAGATCTCCTTTCTCGCCGGTTTTGGTGGCCTAACGTTAATAAAGATGTTTTAACTTTTGTCGCGTCCTGTGGGGTTTGTGCTCGCTCTAAGACCCCTCATACCCGTCCGTCTGGGACCCTCTTACCCTTGAAACTTCCGGAGCGTCCATGGACTCATTTGTCTATGGACTTCATCACGGACCTTCCTCAGTCGTCAGGGAAGACTGTCATACTGGTGGTTGTTGACAGGTTCAGTAAGATGGCACATTTCATTGCTCTTCCTGCCCTCCCTAATGCTAAAACTCTGGCGCAGGTGTTCATTGGGGAGATTGTGAGACTTCATGGGTTGCCTTCTGATGTGGTGTCAGATAGGGGGTCTCAGTTTGTGTCCAAGTTTTGGAGGGCATTTTGTTTACGTCGGGGGATGCAATTGTCATTTTCCTCGGCTTTTCATCCGCAGACCAATGGTCAGACAGAGCGTCTGAATCAAAGCCTAGAGACTTATCTTCGTGTGTTTTGTCTCAGAGAACCAGGAGGACTGGTCTTCTTTCTTGCCTCTGGCAGAGTTCGCTCTTAACAACAGGCGGAGCGAGTCCACTGGTAAGTCCCCGTTTTTTGGGGCATATGGTTTTCATCCCAGTTTTGTACATTCAATGGGGGGGTCCCTTCTGGGGTTCCTGAGGAGGAGCGTTTCTCGTCGTCACTTGCTTCAGTGTGGAGAGGTGTATTGAATAATCTGAGTGCTATGGGGAACCGTTATAAACGTATGGCTGATAGGAGGAGAGTTTCTGGTCCAGATCTTAATGTGAACGATCTGGTATGGTTGTCTACCAGGAATATAAAACTTAAAGTTCCCTCCTGGAAGCTGGGCCCCAGATTCATCGGGCCGTACAGGATCAGTTCCATAATTAATCCTGTGGCATTTCGTCTGGACCTCCCTCCTACGTTTAAAATCCACAATGTGTTCCACAAGTCATTACTTAAGAGGTACGTGGCACCAGTCATACCATCACCTCTACCTCCTCCTCCAGTGGTGGTCAATGGTAACTTGGAGTTTCAAGTGTCAAAGATCATTGACTCACGTCTGAATCGCCGGTCCCTTCAGTACTTGGTGCATTGGAAGGGGTATGGTCCAGAGGAGAGGACGTGGGTTCCTGCGTCTGACATTAACGCAGATCGTTTGGTGCGGACCTTCCACAGAACTCACCCGGGCAAACCTGGCCCTGAGGGTCCGGAGGCCCTCGTAGAAGGGGGGGTACTGTCATGTGTGCATTGCCACGAAGATCGTCGCGGTTGCACATTCTGACTTCTCACAGCTGAGTTGCTGTTTCTTTGTGTTTGGCAGTTAGGGAGTTAATTCTGTCTGTGCTCAGTTCTGGGACTGGGTGCAGTTTCTCCCAGCTGCAATTAATTATTTGTTGATTGGTTTCCTTTAAATCTCTGGTTGTCTGTGTTGGGAGTTGCCAGTGAAATTCTTCATGCAGACCACAGATAGGATTGTATCTGTATAGACTTAAGTTAAAGAGCTCCTTAGTTGTTTTAAGCTCACCTTGCTTAGAGTTTAATATCCCAGATCATTTATGTTCCTTCTGTGTTTGAGTGTGTATGCAAGTCTGTGTTTTCTCCAGTCTGTCTAATATGTCTAATCTGTGTATTTAGCAGAGATCAGCCCATATTCCTTTGGTGGTAATCAGTATCCTTCTTAGGACTGATTACAGGGTTCAGGGACTGATAGGAGACAGGGTTAGGCTGGAGACTTGGACCTCTGAACCATTATCAGTACCTCCAAGGTGAGGGATTAGTTAGGACCCCAGTTTAGGGTCAGGTTAGACCCCCGGTCCTCCTCTTTCCTGTGACAGTGTATCAAGTCCTCAAGATTAACCCTGAGTTCAACGGATATCGTGTCAGGTAAATCTATTCTATATTTTCATGCTGATGTTGCTAATCTATATGTTGTATAGAGTGTTGTTCTTTTAAGAATAGTTTACTGACATCGTACACATATCATAAGACCGCGTGACATGCGGATGCAGTTTTCCTCACCTGCGGGGGCAGTAGAGGGCACAGGGGCGGTAGCTGCACCTCCGCAGTGCTATAAATCTGTGTATGGAAAAGTTGGGTGACAACCAATATGAGCACCGTGCCGTAACAACAACAAGAATGGCCATCCAGCTCTCCTGGAACCTAGAATGGATAATGTGCCTCTTTATGTAGTGATGCGGCACTATTTTATTTTTTTATATCAAAATAATATTAACAAAACAAAATAAAGCCATATAGTGTTAAATAAACCTACTGTATAGTGCCCAAGTAATGCAGCTGTGCAGAGACCACTAAACAGTGTCAGAGAGTGACTAAATAGTGCCACCATATAGTGTTAAATAAAAGTCCCATACAGTGCCAACATAACACAGCCATGCAGAAAACACAAAATTGTGCCAGACAATGAGGTAAAATATAACCGTATAATGCTGAACAAATGTGCCATACAAAGCAGTGCTAAATAGTAACTAAGTAATACTACCATATACGCTAAACAAACGTGACATACCGTGCACACAAAACAGAGCGAGATAGTGACTAAGAACTACAACTATCTATACAGTGCCAAATAAAAGTACCATATAGTGCCAACATAACAGAGCTAAACAGACACAAAAAAACCTGCCCGACAGTGAATAGATAAATTCACCATTGTGCATAATAACAGTATCATGGTATCATACAGTGCCCACAAAATAAAGTCATGTGGAGAACCTAAAACAGCTATATAGAGCTAAATAAAAGTACCATACAGCGTACACATAATACAGCCACGCAAAGAACACAAACTGATGCTGGTAACTAAAAAATACCACCATTAGTGTTATCTGGTACCAAACAGTGCCATACAGCGCTCCCATAGAGGGACTACAAGGCCGTGACAGATAATGAGTAAATAATACTGTAAGGAGGGTCAGGGCCTGGCCCTTCAAATGTTTATGCTGCTACTTGTATTCTCTCTTATATGATTGTTATGTATCTCACTGTGGCGTATTTGTGTATATTGCATAGGCTGTATGTATATGTTTATTGCCTTTTATATTGTATTTCAGGATCGATATTAAAGAAAGTTAGTGCATTATTTGGGAGCATCAGAGGAGGGCACTTGTAAGATAGTATTCATAGATTGGGTAAGCGTAGTATTGCGAAGGGCCACTAGATGGGGGTATTTTAGTGGGTCCAGCTATGAAGATACTAGATGGTGTAGTACCAGCACCCAGCCGCCCCAGAATTGGCGCATCTATAAGATGCGCCATTTCCGGCACTTAGCCCCTCTCTTCCCACTCCACTGTAGTGGTATGGTTTGAAAGGGTTAAAAAAAACCACACACATAAGAATAAAGTATTTTAATTAAATAAAACACAACACGGTTTTCATATTTTTATTACACGCTCATATCCAAGCGACGCCCTTGGTCTCCTGTAATAAAAAGTAAAAAAATAAAACAACCGTATACTCCCTGTCCGACACAGTCCAATTAATAACGAGGGTCCCACGACGGTCTCCCCTTTAGAACAGTGACATCAGGTGATGCCATTGCTCCATAGGGCCTCCCAGTGATGAACTGACAGGAGACAATGGCTCCTGCAGTGCATCACTGAGGTTACCTAAGTTCATTCTCTCACTTTATGGCAATGCTGCGTGGGAATTTTCTCACCCAGCATTGCCGGTGAGAGAATGAACTGTAATGACATCATTCTCTCCCGGCGGAGCGATACATAGGAGTGTAATCGCAGAAGCGGTGTAGAGCGCTGACATCACCCGATGTCAGTGTTCTACACCGGAGATCGTCATGGGACATTCGTTAGTCACTGGACTACGGCGGAAAGGTGATGTATAGGTTGCTTTATTATTTTATTTTTATTACAGATCGATGGCTTCGGGGATTAGGTGATTGGTGAGTATGTGCTCTATGTTATGTGTTGTATGTCATGTGTATGTTCTGTATGGTTTTTTTTTACATTCAACACATTAGCCGGATGATGGGAATACTACAGTACTGTCCAATCATTGGCTAATGTGTCATTCACTGTTACTGTAGCAGGCATAGCCGGATGGGACTTGTAGTCCCATCCGACGATGCCTGCATACGCAGAGACACACACAAGGCCTGCAGACCCCCGCACATACACAGATCACGCAGACACCAGCACACACTATACACGCACACAGTCACCGCCCACACACTATACACGCACACAGTCACCGCCCACACATAGCGCCGCACACTATACACGCCCACACTCCGCCCACACACTTCCCTCCTCCCGAACTGCAGTGTTTCACCCGCAGCAAAACCGCAGATCTTTTTTAGACCTGCGGTTTTGCTGCGGAAGTGCCCGACTCAATGCAAGTCAATGGGCGCCGAACCGCTGCAGTTCCGCACAAAGAATTGACATGCTGCGGAAAATAAAACGCTGAAAATCGGCGCGTTTTTTTCCGCAGCATGTGCACAGCAGACCTGCGTTTACCATAGAACTACATTGGATGTGCACTGTGCTGCGGGTTGGATGCGTTTCCGCACGTTGAAAAACGCAGCGGAAACGCATCTAAAAACGCTACGTGTGCACAGGGCCTAAAACAGCCTACTGTGTACGGCATAGACTGTGCTGTACACCAAGGAAGGGGGTGTACCCTTTTAGAATTGCTGAAATGTAAATATTTTGACAATGTTCAATAAAAATTTACTTGATCAAAAAAAAGATGGACTGACGGTGTGCATGGAAGGACTGTTTCCGTACACCAGCTTGGAGCCTGTGAATGGGTTGTGCTCCCCTCATAGGAAAGGGGGGAGAAGAGTTTTACTTATGTGGACGTTTATTTACGAGCTTCTACCTCATTATTAAAAATGTTGTGTTTTGAAACAAATATACAGAATATTTTAGTAGTTTTCTTACATTGTCGGGGACGACAATGGTTTTAGGAAGGGGGTATGTAAGGAGGATCAGAGGAGGGCACTTGTAAGATAGTATTCATAGATTGGGTAAGCGTAGTATTGCGAAGGGCCACTAGATGGGGGTATTTTAGTGAGTCCAGTTAGGAAGTTACTAGATGGTGTAGTAAGGGCACATCTGTAGGACACCCAAGGGTTAAGTAGAGAAGTGTTGGCTGGGAAGTAGTGTGAGGGGCTTCCTGAATAGAACCAGTTGGGGTGGAGTGGACCCTGTTGCTGCTGGATGTCCCTGGTCCTGAGCTGTACAGCGGACAGGAAGAGTGAAGTGTGAAAGGTACAGCTGTAGTGAAGCCGGTGTATGTCGAGCGTGCTAATGGTGTTCTGGATGTGCTGTGCCCGGAGGAAAATAAAGTTGAACTGTTTGAAGTTATTCTGGGCTCTGACTCCGGTTCTTCGAACTCCGAATCCGATGAGGAATGCACCAGGGATGAAGCAGTTGCCAGCACAGACATGGCCAATCAGTGCCAAATATTTATGCCTCTATAGTCCCAGACAGGAATTAAATAATACCGCCATACAGTGCTAATATCTGAGAGGTCTAGTTTCGTCCCAGCCATCGATTAGCACACTATTCAGCCACTTATGGGATATCTTAGTCCCAGCACCAGCCAGTATCCCTTTAATTCTAGAAATGATTCACAATGCTTTATGGCTATCCCTGGACATCGGGTACTGTGCGCTCTCATGGTTACATCATTGCTGGTGTTCGCTGTCTCCCTGAGGACATGGATGATGAGACCGCGGCATGACTGCAATTATGTCATCCGGGCCACTTGCTCATGTCAGGTGAGCCTAAAGCCGAGACCCTGTATGAGGTCATGTGACTGATCAATGTGCGGAAACCTGGGGGGGGGGGTGATTCGCACTGGCTGCAAAGTAATTGTGGCTATTATAGGTAAATAGGGTGACAGCGCGGGCTGGGAACTGCTGATATCCGCTTTTGGGAAAGCTGGGTGATAATATTGTCCAATAGAGGCTTCCTAAATCTGTGCAGTTCTGCAGTGTTACGTAACAAGACGGGTGACATCTGCATCAGAAGCAGTAATGGCATCACATTGCCTTGTGAACAGTACCAATACTGCCGCAGAAGAGTCAAATAAAGCTGAAAGAAATAGTATAACCGAAAAACATTTCCATACAGTGGATAAATAATACTACCATACAGTGTCAGCATATTATGGTAATATTGTGAGCACATAGTGCCCTAGAGTACCTCAATAATGCCATAACATATTGCTAAATAATAGTACCCACATACTATTGCCATATAGCAAAACTATACAGTGCAAATTAACAGTACAATACGATAAAGTGACTCATAATACTGCCATCTAGTGAACACAGACGGTGTTCTGCAGTCATACATTGCTAAATAACAGTATCATACAGTGCATGCGTAATACTACCGTATAGTGAAAACATAGTGCTCTGCAATCATATAGTGCTAAATAACAATACTATAAAGTGTCACATACTCCCAAATAGTGTACACATACAGTGCCCTGCTGTCATATATACTGTATATTGTTAAATAATTGTTCAATACAGTGCCCACATAATGCTGCCGTATATTGTATATTTATAGCGCCCTGCACTCATACATCATTAAATAACAGTGCTATACAGTGCCCACATAATACTGCTACAGAGAGAGTGTTCATATATATATATACAGTGGGTTCGGAAAGTATTCAGACCCCTTTAAATTTTCACTCGTTTTTTCATTGCAGCCATTTGGTAAATTCAAAAAAGTTCATTTTTTTCTCATTATTGTACACTCTGTACCCCATCTTTACTGAAAAAACAGAAATGTAGAAATTTTTGCAAATTTATTAAAAAAGAAAAACTGAAATATCACATGGTCATAAGTATTCAGACCCTTTGCTCAGTATTGAGTAGAAGCACCGATCAGTAAAGATGAGGTGCAGAGTGTACATTAATGAGAAAAAAATGAACTTTTTTGAATTTACCAAATGGCTGCAATGAAACAAAGAGTGAAAAATTTAAAGGAGTCTGAATACTTTCCGTACCCACTGTGTATATATATATATATATATATATATATATATATATATATGTATACATACAGAGCCCTGCAGTGCCTAAATAATACCATATATTGAAAAATAGTGTCCACACAATACTGCGATATAACAAGTGCCATACAGTGTATAAATAATACTACCATTCATTGCGGTACAACAGTAATTTACAGAGCTCACATAGTATGTTTGATAAGCATATAATGTGCGGTAAAGAATCATTGTATAGAGGTCATATATCACAAGTGCTCAGTACTGAAATAACACTGTTATAAAGTGAATATACTGCCATACAGTGCCAGCAACAAAATCAGAGGGTCCTTAATATTTGTGCTATACCATCATCAGCATAATAAGGTCATACAATGCCAATGTAGCACCCAGGTAAGACCATTGCTTCATTTCTAAATGAGACAGGTATGAAAATAATCCTGCCACGTAGTGATTTCCAGTTACTAAGCAATACCGTCCTACGGTCCCTGCATAACACCACTGCCAATGGACAGCTGCTAAGTAGGGCCAAACATTATACTAACTATACTAAATAGGGTCATAAATAATAGTGCTATACTGACCCCATAATTGAACGGTATAATGCCGGCAGGGTAGTGACATTGTCCCCGTATACTGTAATACCACAGCCACTTAGTACTTAAGTTATTGTGCCAAACACTATATTAATGATGCGATCATAGGGACCTAAATAATAGCACCACACCGTGAAGACATAATGCCGCCAATGTGGTGACAGAGTATCATCTGACAAAGACCGTTATTCTCACCGGGAAGCTGTTGCTATATGGTGTCTGCCCATGATGGGGGCATATAATCAGTGTCGGACTGGGATGCCAAGGACCCACCATTAACATTGACTTCGGGGGCCACTTTTCACCTGCATACAAATATTACACGACCCTGGTTCACAAATTTACCCATAGTAATACACTCGGTATTTGGTTAATGAATGATGAGATGCTGCTTTTTTCTGTACAGAGTCAGTCAAGTGAATTATGACAAGTGCTGCCCATACAGTAAGGTTGGGGACCCAGATCTGCACAGGGGCCCACCGGGGGATTCCCCTGTTATCCCATGGGCCAGTCCGAGCCTGCATATAATGGATGCCTGCATCATGGCATTGCAGCGTGCCGTGGATACAGCCTCCCGGCCACTGGATGTCCCAGCCCTGTCTGTTCCTGAGGCACGGGGACGAGGCGGCGGTGGGGGGATGAGATAATGAGCGAACATGTGAAATCTTCTGTTTCCAGGCAGGTCAGAGAAGTGATGTCAGGCCTGATCCATATTCATAATATCGCCGTGTGTTGTCAGCTTCTATATCCGACGCTTTTACACATCCTTTCCTTCCCGCCCCCTCCGTCTTCTCCATTCGCCGCAGCCCTGGAAGCTCTCACCTCCTATTGGCTGGCGGGAGCACCTGTCAGATGAAAAAGCTCCTTTTATTCAGCCGGAGGAGAAAGAAACAGTCACAAAGCAGAACACGAGGGAGAGAGAAAGAGAGCGGAGACGACGAGGCTGGCGGAGAACATGACGGACAAAGGAGTCGGCGGTGGCCAGCAGTAGAGCGGAAAAACCTTGACGAAAACAACGCTGCAGCGATAAGGATAGGAAAAGAGCGAGGGAGCACGGATCAGACGAGGAACGAAACGAAGAATGATAGACCCAAAGCCGTGGAAGCTGATGGCGTAGAAGAGCGCAACCTTCCATCGCTCGCCTTCACTCTCCAAGATTGGACGGTAAGAAGGTCCATCCCTTGGTTCCCTTCCTCCCGTCCTCCTTATTTCCTTACAATGTTTCAGTCTCCTTCTCCTTGGTCAAAGTTGATAGGATGCAGACATTCAGCACTGCTAAGCTTCATGGGGTATTGTTGGAGGTGACGTCATGGGCCCAGGATGAAGTCAGACTTATGCCATGCAATAAATATATTATTATGCAGGATTATATATATGAAATAATGCAATTTTATGGCAATTAGGCGTAATTCTACCATATATTTCCCACTGAGTGAGCGCCACGTCTACCACGAAATTAAAGGATATCAAAAATCAAACATGGCGACGGGAAAATATTGATTCTGTAAAAGTAAAACATAAAGATGCCAACATATTGGCTAAGTGAGAGTCGATGCGGCGATAAAAATCGGCGGGCAAGTTGTCAATTTCTTTAGTCACAAAGTAAAATCTTTTATTGATGTTCAGCACCACAAACTGTGACACCTGCTGGTAAATGGGAGTACTGCAGGGAGCAACGGAAAGTCATATGAGGGTGCAAAGCAGAACTTTAGGGTCAGTGCTCATGAGATAATATAGAAGAACTCCATCTGCCAGACTCTCACAGGGATCTACTGAAAAGAGTTTTCCTTTATTTCTTATGTAAGTTTCAAAAAACTGACTGTCACATCCAAACATAAACTAAGTGTGAACAGGTGCTTAACCTAGAGTCACCAACTCATACACTCAAACAAAAAAGGCAGCACTCTGCAGCGCCATAGCTTGCAAATATGAAATATTGCATCACTGCATTAGAAATATGAAAAATTGAGAAAGATTAGCGCATAAAATGGCCAATTTATGTGTACCTGGAAGCCACGGTAAGGCGTTTCTCATTTTCCAGGACCTAAAACTAATGCCAATCCTTGATTAGACTAAAGTCTTCATCTGTATGGGAACCATGAATCCTCTCTCTAGACTGAAATCTACATCTCTGTGGAGGGGTAGTGGCCCTGCTTCCTTTTTTGTTTGAGTGTATATGATTTGGTGACTCTAGGTTAAGCACCTGTTCACACTTGGTGTATGTTTGGATGTGACGGTCAGTTTTTTTAAACTTGTATTCATTAGCCTTCTGACTGAGCACTCTGCCTCTTAGCCGCAGGCGGTTTTAATCACAGCAGGGCCACTACCCTCCACAGAGATATAGATTTCAGTCTAAAGAGTGGATTCATAGGTTCTCATACAGATCAAGACTTTAGTCTAAGTGAGGATTGGCATTAGGTTTAGGTCCTAGAAAATGAGAATCGCCTTACCGTGGCTTCCAGGTACACATAAATTGGCCATTTTATGCGCTAATCATTCTCAATTTTTCATATTTCTAATGCAGTGATGCAATATTTCATATTTGCATGCTATGGCGCTACAGAGTGCGGCCTTTTTTGCTAGAATATTTCTAAAGTATACCAAATATAATGTTCTCACTACACTCCCCCAACAGTGAGGACAAGTGATATTCTTGAAAAATAGTCCCATAGGCGTCTTTTTATCGCCAATGCTGTTGTGAGAGGGGGTCAATGTAAAAGAGTTAATTTGTAGCTAGTGATTGGTCTATTTGCACCAGGTGACTCATGCTTGGTAGGTCATCTAGTTGGTACTGCTATTGGAGGCCCAGATTAATAAGAAGTCTACTCTGCAGCCGAACACCAGAAAATGTAATTATAAAGTTCTTTCTGCCTGTTGCTACCACTAGAATGAGCGCATACATACAGATTGTATAGCTAGTATTGAGCTATATATTCTGTATACAGAGAGCTCCACCTAGTGGTGACTGCAGACAGACAGAATCTTATCATGTATCTCTGTATACAGAGACCTCCACCTAGTGATGACTGCAGACAGAATCTTATCATGTATCTCTGTATACAGGGAGCTCCCCCTAGTAGTGGCTGCAGACAGAATCTTATCATGTATCTCTGTATACAGGAGCTCCCCCCTAGTGGTGACTGCAGACAGAATCTTATTATATATTTCTGTATACAGGGAGCTCCCCTAGTGGTGACTGCTGACAGAATCTTATCATGTATCTCTGTATACAGGGAGCTTCCCCTAGTGGTGGCTGCAGTCAGAATCTTATGTATCTCTGTATACAGGGAGCTCCCCTAGTGGTGGCTGCAGTCAGAATCTTATGTATCTCTGTATACAGGGAGCTCCACCTAGTGGTGGCTGCAAACAAAATCTTATAATGTATCTCTGTGTATAGGGAGCTCCCCTAGTGGTGACTGCAGACAGACAGAACCTTATCATGTATCTCTGTATACGGGAGCTCCACCTAGTGGTGGCTGCAGACAGACAGAACCTTATCATGTATTCTGTATATGGGGAGCTCCACCTAGTGGTGGCTGCAAACAGAACCTTATCATGTATCTCTGTATACAGGGAGCTCCCCTAGTGGTGACTGCAGACAGACAGAACCTTATGTATCTCTGTATACAGGGAGCTCCCTCTAGTGGTGACTGCAGACAGAATCTTATCATGTATCTCTGTATACAGGGAGCTCCCCCTTTTGGTGGCTGCAAATAAAATCTTGTCATGTATCTCTGTATACAGGGAGCTCCCCCTAGTGGTGACTGCAGACAGACAGAACCTTATGTATCTCTGTATACAGGGAGCTCCCCCTAGTGGTGGCTGCAGACAGATACGAGGTTATCATATACTTATCGCTTTGTGAAAGGGAACAGAGGATTTGAAAATGTAGGAATTTTGTATCATTACATATTTGTGCATACTAAGCAAAGTAGTTTGTTCGGATTTCTTAAGAGTCACGCGTATATTATCTTTATTATTAAATAATTTCTCACTGGTCAGAGATCCTTCAGAATAGTTTATAACTACAAAGCTATGAACGATGATTGTGGATTTCTCCCTAACAAATCTGATCTGGGTATGTTTCATACATTCTGGTTTCGCAGAGCTGAATTTGTCATTATTGTGTTTCACTTTGAGATGCAGCAGTAATGCATACTGTAACAACATGATGTGGTGTGCTGCATAACAAAGTTAGCTCTACTACATCTGTCACTGAATGAATAATGCAGATTACATATGGATAGGCTGGCTCCTGCTTACTGCAATGATCTCCCAGTAGTGATACAGTACAATTATTGACAGTACTGCCACACTCATCAGTAGAGCGCTCTCCAGTGGCCACAACTCCATGTATGAACCATAAAAATGAAAAAGGCTTTCTTCTACCCAACTGATATCATAGTACAGGGATAATGTACAGAGTGATGTCACAGCACAGGATAATACACACAGTGATGTCACAGTACAGGGATAATGTACAGAGTGATGTCACAGCACAGGATAATACACACAGTGATGTCACAGCACAGGATAATACACACAGTGATGTCACAGCACAGGATAATACACACAGTGATGTCACAGTACAGGGATAATGTACAGAGTGATGTCACAGCACAGGATAATACACACAGTGATGTCACAGCACAGGATAATACACACAGTGATGTCACAGCACAGGATAATACACACAGTGATGTCACAGCACAGGATAATACACACAGTGATGTCACAGTACAGGGATAATGTACAGAGTGATGTCACAGCACAGGATAATACACACAGTGATGTCACAGTACAGGGATAATGTACAGAGTGATGTCACAGCACAGGATAATACACACAGTGATGTCACAGTACAGGGATAATGTACAGAGTGATGTCACAGCACAGGATAATACACACAGTGATGTCACAGTACAGGGATAATGTACAGAGTGATGTCACAGCACAGGATAATACACACTGTGATGTCACAGTACACGGATAATAGACACAGTGATGTCACAGAACAGGGGTAATAGACACAGTGATGTCACAGTACAGGGATAATACACACAGTGATGTCACAGTACAGGGGTAATAGACACAGTGATGTCACAGTACAGGGATAATAGACACAGTGATGTCACAGTACAGGGATAATAGACACAGTGATGTCACAGTACAGGGATAATAGACACAGTGATGTCACAGTACAGGGATAATAAACAAAGTGATGTCACACAGTACAGGGATAATACACAGTGATGTCACAGTACAGGGATAATACACACAGTGATGTCACAGCACAGGATAATACACACAGTGATGTCACAGTACAGGGATAATCCACACAGTGATGTCACAGCACAGGATAATACACACAGTGATGTCACAGTACAGGGATAATACACACAGTGATGTCACAGTACAGGGATAATACACACAGTGATGTCACAGTACAGGGATAATACACACAGTGATGTCACAGTACAGGGATAATTTACACAGTGATTTCACAGTACAGGGATAATAGACACAGTGTTGTCAAAGTACAGGGATAATACACAGTGATGTCACAGTACAGTGATAATACACACAGTGATGTCACAGTACAGTGATAATACACACAGTGATGTCACAGTACAGGGATAGTAGACACAGTGATGTCACAGTTCATGGATAATAGACACAGTGATGTCACAGTTCAGGATAATAGACACAGTGATGTCACAGTTCAGGGATAATAGACACAGTGATGTCACAGTACAGGGATAATAGACACAGTGATGTCACAGTACAGGGATAATACACACAGTGATGTCACAGTACAGGGGTAATAGCCACAGCGATGTCACAGTATGGGGATAATACACAGTAATGTCACAGTACAGGGATAATAGACACAGAGTGATGTCACAGTACAGGGATAATGGACACAATGATGTCACAGTACAAGGATAATAGATACAGTGATGTCACAGTACAGGGATAATACACACAGTGATGTTACAGTACAGGGATAATACACACAGTGATGTCACAGTTCAGGGATAATGTACAGAATGATTTCACAGTACAGGGATAATACACAGTGATGTCACAGTACAGGGATACTATACACAGTGATGTCACAGTACAGGGATAATAGACACAGTGATGTCACAGTACAGGGATACTACACACAGTGATGTCACAGTACATGGATAATACACAGTGATGTCACAGTACAGGAATAATAGACACAGTAATGTCATAGTACAGGGATAATAGACAAAGTGATGTTACAATACAGGGATAATACACACAGTGATGTCACAGTACATAATAATCTTTATTTTTATATAGTGCTTACATATTCCGCAGCACTTTACAGTTTGTACACATTATCATCGCTGTCCCCGAAGGGGCTCACAATCTAGATTCCCTATCTGTATGGTTTTTTTTTTTGGAGTGTGGGAGGAAACCGGAGAACCCGGAGGAAACCCACGCAAACACGGGGAGAACATACATACTCCTGGCAGATGTTGTCCTTGGTGGGATTCAAACCCAGGACTCCAGCGCTGCAAGGCTGCAGTGCTAACCACTGAGACACCATGCAGCCCTGTCCTTATCCAGTACATGGATAATACACAGTGATGTCACAGTACAGGAATAATAGACACATTGATGTCACAGTACAGGAAAAATAGACACAGTGATGTCACAGTACAGGGATAATAATATACAAAGTGATGTCACAGTGCAGAAATAGTAGACACAGTGATTTCACAGTACAGGGATAATAGACATAGTGATGTCACAGTAAAGGGATAATAGACACAGTGATGTCATAGCACAGGGATAATACACACAGTGATGTCACAGTACAGGGATAATACACACAGTGATGTCACAGTACAGGGATAATACACACAGTGATGTCACAGCACAGGGATAATAGACATAGTGATGTCACAGTAAAGGGATAATAGACACAGTGATGTCACAGTACAGGGATAATAGACACAGTGATGTCACAGTACAGGGATAATACACACAGTGATGTCACAGTACAGGGATAATACACACAGTGATTTCACAGTATAGGGATAATGCAAACAGTGCTGTCACAGTACAGGGATAATACACACAGTGATGTCACAGCACAGGATAATAGACATAGTGATGTCACAGTAAGGGA
>JARQOD010000008.1:120849256-120897969 GCA_033576555.1 Oophaga sylvatica
TTCACAGTCAACCATCTCCACCTCACTTACCTCAGCCACACCATTTTCACTAGTAAACTTTTATTTTTTCCTTTCCCACACTGGCACCATTCACACCAACCATACCTCCAGCAGAAACCACCCCTCCAACACCTGACCCTTCACCATTGTCACAGACACTATTCACACCACTTGCACCACTTCCATTATTATTTACATTTGTGTTTTTTTCACTGCTTTCTGCTGGGGGGTTGCTATTTGCAGTGCTACTGCCCCTTTAAGAGTGGTATTGCAGAGTTTAGTTACCACACCCTGCTTTTCAGCAGAGCATGTGCTGCTTGCAGACTGTTGCTCCAGCCTCTCCTGCAGACCATCTCCACACTCCTGTGTGCACTTCACCACCAGGTTCCCCGCAGATACAGGTGACACACATGCAGATGACCCCGGTGGTGCGATCCGGGCCGGCATTACCGCAGCCATTACAGCTGCACCTGAGATAATCGGTGCCGGGGCCCCTGACTTTGACCCAGCATCGGATCTGCATGTGGGGGACCCCGACACCACAGCACACGCCGCCGATGATGCGGCCCTGGCTGACAGTGCACCGCCAACACTGCGGGGAGCGGTGACCACCGGCAAGGTACCCACAGCCTCCACCCCCCGAGCGTCAGCGGGTGCAGCAGGCGCCAGGCCGTCCCCGGTTTTCACAGAGGATCGGGTCTGGACACCTCCACAGATCTTATTACCGCCCGCCACAGGCCACACTCCAGACCATGCACACTGTCCGGCTCTGCAGCCGCATGCCCACTCTCGCCCCCTCTGCTACTGCCAGCAGAGACGGCGACCGGCGCCATATGACTTGTACTCTCCCCGCTCCCTCGCACCGGAACCACTGCAGGTCCCGGGCCGGGGTGGGTAGCGGGTTCCACACAGCGGGACTGGGGGTCCCAGGAAGGGGCACAAACACCAACCTCCTCTCCGATGTTTTCTTCCTTTTTTTCTGTTTCTTTTTCCCCCTCCTGGTAGCCTCGTCCCCGCAGACCTCATCCCCAAACTTCAGGTGGGCATAATTTACTGGGGACTCCAGCTGACGGATCTGCTGCAAGACGAGGCGACCCCCACTACTGCTGTTATCGCTGCCGCTATCATCCGCATCACCCCCATCATCCTCTGAAATGCTATTGTCTGATGGGAGTGGGAACTGCACTGGATCTATCCCGCTGTGTGTTTCCTGGAGATCACTTACCAAGCCCCCAGGTGGGTACGGTGCCTCCTCCATCTCCACATGGTCCACCTCCTCCACCTGGGTCGGACGCCGAGACCCCTCTGGCTCCTTCACAGCAGCCATGTTATGGAATCTGTCCTCATTGTCCAGTTTTTCCCGGAAAGGCCCGCTGTTATCCAGTATAGCTGCTCTCCGGGCTTCCATGCCCTCAATGCCGATCCTCAGGCTGGATATCCTGGCTGTTAGGGCAGACTTCTCTGTACGGGAGGCCCTCTCTGCAGCCTGCCTCGCCTCCTTCATTTCCTCCCGGAGCCTCCTCAGTGTCTTCCCAGCCTCCTCATACTCGCAGAGGTACACATGGATGCGGGAGCCATAGCTGGTAACCGGCTCCCCTGCGCCCTAGTGCCCCAATCTTTCTGCACCGCTGCCGCTGGACCTCTGCGAGTACTCCGCTCACCTCCGGGAGGAGACACCGCAGTGGCCCTCGCCTCAGGCTTAGGAGCTTTGCAGCCCTCCTGGGTCTTCCTGGGCTCCTCCATGTTTCGGGCCTTGCTGGATCTGGTGACCCTCTTTGCCGGTAGCAATGAGCTCCCACCCCCCGCCGGCTTAGACCGAGGGGTGGGAGACGGGGACTTAGCCCCACAGTTCATCCACTACACCCCTCTCTTTCCTGGGTCAGAGAGGGGGGGATTCCTGGGTGTAAGAAAAAAAACTGGTCTCTCCCCTGGAGCAAACAATCGCACACCTTCCTCCACAGACTACAGGCCTCTAGTGGTGGCTGTATGACTCTGGATACAGGGAGCTCCCCCTAGTGGTGACTGCTGACAGAATCTTATCATGTATCTCTGTATACAGGGAGCTTCCCTAGTGGTGGCTGCAGTCAGAATCTTATGTATCTCTGTATACAGGGAGCTCCCCCTAGTGGTGGCTGCAGTCAGAATCTTATGTATCTCTGTATACAGGGAGCTCCACCTAGTGGTGGCTGCAAACAAAATCTTATAATGTATCTCTGTGTATAGGGAGCTCCCCCTAGTGGTGACTGCAGACAGACAGAACCTTATCATGTATCTCTGTATACGGGGAGCTCCACCTAGTGGTGGCTGCAGACAGACAGAACCTTATCATGTATCTCTGTATATGGGGAGCTCCACCTAGTGGTGGCTGCAAACAGAACCTTATCATGTATCTCTGTATACAGGGAGCTCCCCCTAGTGGTGACTGCAGACAGACAGAACCTTATGTATCTCTGTATACAGGGAGCTCCCTCTAGTGGTGACTGCAGACAGAATCTTATCATGTATCTCTGTATACAGGGAGCTCCCCCTTTTGGTGGCTGCAAATAAAATCTTGTCATGTATCTCTGTATACAGGGAGCTCCCCCTAGTGGTGACTGCAGACAGACAGAACCTTATGTATCTCTGTATACAGGGAGCTCCCCCTAGTGGTGGCTGCAGACAGATACGAGGTTATCATATACTTATCGCTTTGTGAAAGGGAACAGAGGATTTGAAAATGTAGGAATTTTGTATCATTACATATTTGTGCATACTAAGCAAAGTAGTTTGTTCGGATTTCTTAAGAGTCACGCGTATATTATCTTTATTATTAAATAATTTCTCACTGGTCAGAGATCCTTCAGAATAGTTTTATAACTACAAAGCTATGAACGATGATTGTGATTTCTCCCTAACAAATCTGATCTGGGTATGTTTCATACATTCTGGTTTCGCAGAGCTGAATTTGTCATTATTGTGTTTCACTTTGAGATGCAGCAGTAATGCATACTGTAACAACATGATGTGGTGTGCTGCATAACAAAGTTAGCTCTTACTACATCTGTCACTGAATGAATAATGCAGATTACATAAGGATAGGCTGGCTCCTGCTTACTGCAATGATCTCCCAGTAGTGATACAGTACAATTATTGACAGTACTGCCACACTCATCAGTAGAGCGCTCTCCAGTGGCCACAACTCCATGTATGAACCATAAAAATGAAAAAGGCTTTCTTCTACCCAACTGATATCATAGTACAGGGATAATGTACAGAGTGATGTCACAGCACAGGATAATACACACAGTGATGTCACAGTACAGGGATAATGTACAGAGTGATGTCACAGCACAGGATAATACACACAGTGATGTCACAGCACAGGATAATACACACAGTGATGTCACAGCACAGGATAATACACACAGTGATGTCACAGTACAGGGATAATGTACAGAGTGATGTCACAGCACAGGATAATACACACAGTGATGTCACAGCACAGGATAATACACACAGTGATGTCACAGCACAGGATAATACACACAGTGATGTCACAGCACAGGATAATACACACAGTGATGTCACAGTACAGGGATAATGTACAGAGTGATGTCACAGCACAGGATAATACACACAGTGATGTCACAGTACAGGGATAATGTACAGAGTGATGTCACAGCACAGGATAATACACACAGTGATGTCACAGTACAGGGATAATGTACAGAGTGATGTCACAGCACAGGATAATACACACAGTGATGTCACAGTACAGGGATAATGTACAGAGTGATGTCACAGCACAGGATAATACACACTGTGATGTCACAGTACACGGATAATAGACACAGTGATGTCACAGAACAGGGGTAATAGACACAGTGATGTCACAGTACAGGGATAATACACACAGTGATGTCACAGTACAGGGGTAATAGACACAGTGATGTCACAGTACAGGGATAATAGACACAGTGATGTCACAGTACAGGGATAATAGACACAGTGATGTCACAGTACAGGGATAA
This sequence comes from Oophaga sylvatica, assembly GCA_033576555.1. Taxonomy (NCBI): domain Eukaryota; kingdom Metazoa; phylum Chordata; class Amphibia; order Anura; family Dendrobatidae; genus Oophaga; species Oophaga sylvatica. The sequence goes on from JARQOD010000008.1 coordinate 120,853,267, forward strand.
TAGACACAGTGATGTCACAGTACAGGGATAATAAACAAAGTGATGTCACACAGTACAGGGATAATACACAGTGATGTCACAGTACAGGGATAATCCACACAGTGATGTCACAGCACAGGATAATACACACAGTGATGTCACAGTACAGGGATAATCCACACAGTGATGTCACAGCACAGGATAATACACACAGTGATGTCACAGTACAGGGATAATACACACAGTGATGTCACAGTACAGGGATAATACACACAGTGATGTCACAGTACAGGGATAATACACACAGTGATGTCACAGTACAGGGATAATTTACACAGTGATTTCACAGTACAGGGATAATAGACACAGTGTTGTCAAAGTACAGGGATAATACACAGTGATGTCACAGTACAGTGATAATACACACAGTGATGTCACAGTACAGTGATAATACACACAGTGATGTCACAGTACAGGGATAGTAGACACAGTGATGTCACAGTTCATGGATAATAGACACAGTGATGTCACAGTTCAGGGATAATAGACACAGTGATGTCACAGTTCAGGGATAATAGACACAGTGATGTCACAGTACAGGGATAATAGACACAGTGATGTCACAGTACAGGGATAATACACACAGTGATGTCACAGTACAGGGGTAATAGCCACAGCGATGTCACAGTATGGGGATAATACACAGTAATGTCACAGTACAGGGATAATAGACACAGAGTGATGTCACAGTACAGGGATAATGGACACAATGATGTCACAGTACAAGGATAATAGATACAGTGATGTCACAGTACAGGGATAATACACACAGTGATGTTACAGTACAGGGATAATACACACAGTGATGTCACAGTTCAGGGATAATGTACAGAATGATTTCACAGTACAGGGATAATACACAGTGATGTCACAGTACAGGGATACTATACACAGTGATGTCACAGTACAGGGATAATAGACACAGTGATGTCACAGTACAGGGATACTACACACAGTGATGTCACAGTACATGGATAATACACAGTGATGTCACAGTACAGGAATAATAGACACAGTAATGTCATAGTACAGGGATAATAGACAAAGTGATGTTACAATACAGGGATAATACACACAGTGATGTCACAGTACATAATAATCTTTATTTTTATATAGTGCTAACATATTCCGCAGCACTTTACAGTTTGTACACATTATCATCGCTGTCCCCGAAGGGGCTCACAATCTAGATTCCCTATCTGTATGGTTTTTTTTTTGGAGTGTGGGAGGAAACCGGAGAACCCGGAGGAAACCCACGCAAACACGGGGAGAACATACATACTCCTGGCAGATGTTGTCCTTGGTGGATTCAAACCCAGGACTCCAGCGCTGCAAGGCTGCAGTGCTAACCACTGAGACACCATGCAGCCCTGTCCTTATCCAGTACATGGATAATACACAGTGATGTCACAGTACAGGAATAATAGACACATTGATGTCACAGTACAGGAAAAATAGACACAGTGATGTCACAGTACAGGGATAATAATATACAAAGTGATGTCACAGTGCAGAAATAGTAGACACAGTGATTTCACAGTACAGGGATAATAGACATAGTGATGTCACAGTAAAGGGATAATAGACACAGTGATGTCATAGCACAGGGATAATACACACAGTGATGTCACAGTACAGGGATAATACACACAGTGATGTCACAGTACAGGGATAATACACACAGTGATGTCACAGCACAGGGATAATAGACATAGTGATGTCACAGTAAAGGGATAATAGACACAGTGATGTCACAGTACAGGGATAATAGACACAGTGATGTCACAGTACAGGGATAATACACACAGTGATGTCACAGTACAGGGATAATACACACAGTGATTTCACAGTATAGGGATAATGCAAACAGTGCTGTCACAGTACAGGGATAATACACACAGTGATGTCACAGCACAGGGATAATAGACATAGTGATGTCACAGTAAAGGGATAATAGACACAGTGATGTCACAGTACAGGGATAATAGACACAGTGATGTCACAGTACAGGGATAATACACACAGTGATGTCACAGTACAGGGATAATACACACAGTGATTTCACAGTATAGGGATAATGCAAACAGTGCTGTCACAGTACAGGGATAATCCACACAGTGATGTCACAGCACAGGGATAATACACACAGTGATTTCACAGTACAGGGATAATACACACTGATGCCACAGTACGGGGATAATAGACACAGTGATGTCACAGTACAGGGATAATACAAGAAAAAAGGGTAGCACACTGCAGCGCTATAGCTTGCAAACACGAAATATGAAAAATGAATTGCATCACTGCCTTAGAAATATGAAAAATTGAGAAGTCTTAGCGCATAAGATGGCCAAATTATGTGAGCCTGATAGCCACGTCAAGGCTCTTCTCGTATATCAGGTCCTAACTAATGCCAATCCTCGCTTAGAAAAGTCTGTCTGCATGGGAACATATGAATCCTCTCTTAAGACTAAAATCTACATCTCTGTGGAGGGGTAATGAACCTGGTGTAATTAAAAAGCCTGTGACCAACAGGTGGAGTGCTCAGGTAGAAGGTAAATGAATACATATCAAAAAACTGACCGGCACATCCAAACATAGATCCAGTGTGAACAGGTGCTAAACCCAGAGTCACCAACTCACGCACATACAAGAAAAAAGGGTAGCACACTGCAGCGCTATGGCTTGCAAACACGAAATATTGAAAAATGAATTGCATCACTGCCTTAGAAATATGAAAAATTGAGAAGTCTTAGCGCATAAGATGGCCAAATTATGTGAGCCTGATAGCCACGTCAAGGCTCTTCGTATATCAGGTCCTAACTAATGCCAATCCTCGCTTAGAAAAGTCTGTCTGCATGGGAACACATGAATCCTCTCTTAACACTAAAATCTACATCTCTGTGGAGGGGTAATGAACCTGGTGTAATTAAAAAGCCTGTGACCAACAGGTGGAGTGCTCAGGTAGAAGGTAAATGAATACATATCAAAAAACTGACCGGCACATCCAAACATAGATCCAGTGTGAACAGGTGCTAAACCCAGAGTCACCAACTCACGCACATACAAGAAAAAAGGGTAGCACACTGCAGCGCTATAGCTTGCAAACACGAAATATGAAAAATGAATTGCATCACTGCCTTAGAAATATGAAAAATTGAGAAGTCTTAGCGCATAAGATGGCCAAATTATGTGAGCCTGATAGCCACGTCAAGGCTCTTCTCGTATATCAGGTCCTAACTAATGCCAATCCTCGCTTAGAAAAGTCTGTCTGCATGGGAACATATGAATCCTCTCTTAAGACTAAAATCTACATCTCTGTGGAGGGGTAATGAACCTGGTGTAATTAAAAAGCCTGTGACCAACAGGTGGAGTGCTCAGGTAGAAGGTAAATGAATACATATCAAAAAACTGACCGGCACATCAAAACATAGAGCCAGTGTGAACAGGTGCTAAACCCAGAGTCACCAACTCACGCACATACAAGAAAAAAGGTAGCACACTGCAGCGCTATAGCTTGCAAACACGAAATATGAAAAATGAATTGCATCACTGCCTTAGAAATATGAAAAATTGAGAAATCTTAGCGCATAAGATGGCCAAATTATGTGAGCCTGATAGCCACATCAAGGCTCTTCTCGTATATCAGGTCCTAACTAATGCCAATACTCGCTTAGAAAAGTCTGTCTGCATGGGAACATATGAATCCTCTCTTAAGACTAAAATCTACATCTCTGTGGAGGGGTAATGAACCTGGTGTAATTAAAAAGCCTGTGACCAACAGGTGGAGTACTCAGGTAGAAGGTAAATGAATACATATCAAAAAACTGACCGGCACATCCAAACATAGATCCAGTGTGAACAGGTGCTAAACCCAGAGTCACCAACTCACGCACATACAAGAAAAAAGGGTAGCACACTGCAGCGCTATAGCTTGCAAACACAAAATATGAAAAATGAATTGCATCACTGCCTTAGAAATATGAAAAATTGAGAAGTCTTAGCGCATAAGATGGCCAAATTATGTGAGCCTGATAGCCACGTCAAGGCTCTTCTCGTATATCAGGTCCTAACTAATGCCAATCCTCGCTTAGAAAAGTCTGTCTGCATGGGAACATATGAATCCTCTCTTAAGACTAAAATCTACATCTCTGTGGAGGGGTAATGAACCTGGTGTAATTAAAAAGCCTGTGACTAACAGGTGGAGTGCTCAGGTAGAAGGTAAATGAATACATATCAAAAAACTGACCGGCACATCCAAACATAGATCCAGTGTGAACAGGTGCTAAACCCAGAGTCACCAACTCACGCACATACAAGAAAAAAGGGTAGCAACTGCAGCGCTATAGCTTGCAAACACGAAATATGAAAAATGAATTGCATCACTGCCTTAGAAATATGAAAAATTGAGAAGTCTTGGCGCATAAGATGGCCAAATTATGTGAGCCTGAAAGCCACGTCAAGGCTCTTCTCGTATATCAGGTCCTAACTAATGCCAATCCTCGCTTAGAAAAGTCTGTCTGCATGGGAACATATGAATCCTCTCTTAAGACTAAAATCTACATCTCTGTGGAGAGGTAATGAACCTGGTGTAATTAAAAAGCCTGTGAACAACAGGTGGAGTGCTCAGGTAGAAGGTAAATGAATACATATCAAAAAACTGACCGGCACATCCAAACATAGATCCAGTGTGAACAGGTGCTAAACCCAGAGTCACCAACTCACGCACATACAAGAAAAAAGGTAGCACACTGCAGCGCTATAGCTTGCAAACACGAAATATGAAAAATGAATTGCATCACTGCCTTAGAAATATGAAAAATTGAGAAGTCTTAGCGCATAAGATGGCCAAATTATGTGAGCCTGGTAGCCACGTCAAGGCTCCTCTTGTATATCAGGTCCTAACTAATGCCAATCCTCGCTTAGAAAAGTCTGTCTGCATGGGAACATATGAATCCTCTCTTAAGACTAAAATCTACATCTCTGTGGAGGGGTAATGAACCTGGTGTAATTAAAAAGCCTGTGACCAACAGGTGGAGTGCTCAGGTAGAAGGTAAATGAATACATATCAAAAAACTGACCTGCACATCCAAACATAGATCCAGTGTAAACAGGTGCTAAACCCAGAGTCACCAACTCACGCACATACAAGAAAAAAGGGTAGCACACTGCAGCGCTATAGCTTGCAAACACGAAATATGAAAAATGAATTGCATCACTGCCTTAGAAATATGAAAAATTGAGAAGTCTTAGCGCATAAGATGGCCAAATTATGTGAGCCTGATAGCCACGTGTTATGTTTCGGTAGCTGAGGAGTGCAGGTAAAATAGGCAATGCACCAGAGAAGTTGGAATCTATGAGATTGCAGTACCCTGACTAACCACCACAACTAGAGGCAGCCGTGGAGCGTTCCTACGTTGGTCCTAGACGCCTCGTCACAGCCTGAGAAGCTAACTACACCTAAAGATAGAAAGAGGAAAGCTATCTGCCCCGGAGCAGATCCCCAAAGAACATAGAAAGCCCCCAAACATGTAATGGCGGTTAGACAAGATGAAATACTGACACAGACAGAAAATAGTATGAGCAAACGTTGGGGCCCAAACTACCTAAATAGAAAAGGATAGGAAGGGCACTTACTGCAATCCCAAAAAACCCTGAAAAGCACCAACTCTACTAATTTCAAAATCACCTGAGATCACACGACCTCTACCACCTAAATTAGTTCTCTGGTGTAACAAAATCAAAACAGCAGCCTCTGAAAAAACTGGAAAAAGCAAAAGTACAAACATCAGTGGCTGAACTAAACTGAGAGGGCAAAAGCCCCCGGAGGGGACCCTGAAGGCCCCCACAGAAGTGCAGGACAAAATGCAAAAATCAAGCACAAAAACAAAAAGAAGAAAATGTCTTATCTGTTAGCAGGAGATGCAGACACGACACAGCAGGCTACAAAGGAAACAGGACTCAAGGATTGAGACCAGAACAATTGATCACCGGCAACCCTGATGGGAAGGCGACTCCCTTATATAAGACCAGTCAGTAACACCTGATTCCCACTCCTCACAATCTTCACTGGACAGTCCAGTACCGCTTGTAACCACCAGAGGGAGCCTCTGCTCAGAACTCATTTCAAGTCCATTCACAACAGTACCCCCCCCTTGAGGAGGGGTCACCGAACCCTCACTTGAGCAACCAGGTCGGTCAGGATGAGTTCTATGATACGCACGGATGAGTCTCCTAGCATGGATGTCCGAAGCAAACACCCAAGAATTGTCTTCCTGACCATAACCTCTCCACTTAACCAAATACTGGAGTTTCCGTCTAGAAAAACGAGAATTCAATATTTTCTCAACCACAAACTCCATATTGCCCTCAACCAGAACAGGGTCAGGAGGCAAAGCAGTAGGAACCACTGGCTCAACAAACCTCTTCAACAAGGACTTGTGGAACACGTTATGGATCTTAAATGTCCCTGGAAGAAGCAAACGAAAAGAAACAGGATTAAGAATCTCCATGATCTTATAAGGTCCAATGAACCTAGGCTTAAATTTAGGAGATGCCACTCTCATAGGAATATTTCTTGAGGACAACCAGACCAAGTCCCCCACTTTAAACCGAGGACCATCAGTCCTATGCCGGTTAGCAAACCGCTGGGCCCTCTCCTGAGAGAGGGACAACCTCTCCACTACCTGGTCCCAAATCTGTTGCATACGCTCCACAGCAGAGTCAACACCTGGACAGACAGAAGCCTCCGTCTGTCCTGAAGAAAATCGAGGGTGAAACCCAGAATTACAGAAAAATGGAGACATCAAAGTGGCAGAGCTAGCCCTATTATTAAGAGCAAACTCAGCCAAAGGCAAAAAAGAGACCCAGTCATCCTGATCAGCAGACACAAAGCATCTTAGATAAGACTCCAATGTCTGGTTTGTTCTCTCAGTTTGACCATTGGTCTGAGGATGAAACGCCGAGGAGAAAGACAATTGAACACCAAGTTTAGAACAAAAGGTCCTCCAAAATCTGGAAACAAACTGGACTCCTCTGTCAGACACAATGTTCTCAGGAATGCCGTGTAAACGAACCACGTGCTGAAGGAACAAAGGCACCAATTCAGAGGAGGAAGGCAACTTAGGTAATGGCACAAGATGTATCATCTTGGAAAACCTATCACAAATCACCCAGATGACGGTCATTCTCTGAGAAACAGGGAGGTCGGAAATGAAATCCATAGAGATATGGGTCCATGATCTCTTGGGCACAGGCAATGGCATCAACAAACCACTAGAGCGAGAGCAAGGCTTGGAGCGAGAGCAAGTCCCGCAGGACTGCACAAACTCCCTGACATCACGAGACAAGGTAGGCCACCAAAAGGACCCACTAACCAAGTCTCTGGTACAAAAAATTCCGGGATGCCCAGCCAACGCGGAACAATGAATCTCAGACATCACACTCTTTTTCCACTGGTCCGGGACAAACAATTTTCCAACAGGGCAGCGCTCGGGCCTATCCTCCTGACACCCTCCAGAGCAAGTCTCAAATTGGGTGAGATGGCGGAAAGAACTACACCCTCTTTCAAAATAACAGAAGGATCAGATAACTCAGGAGAGTCCGCAAGGAAACTCCTCGAGAGGGCATCCGCCTTAACATTCTTAGTGCCAGGAAGAAAGGAAACCACAAAATTAAAACGTGTGAAAAACAAGGCCCACCTGGCCTGTCTAGGATTGAGTCGCTTGGCAGATTCCAGATAAACCAGATTCTTATGGTCCGTAAGGACCACCACCTGATGTTTGGCTCCCTCCAGCCAATGTCTCCACTCTTCAAAAGCCCACTTCATGGCCAGTAACTCCCGATTACCCACGTCATAATTACGTTCAGTAGGAGAAAATTTTCTAGAGAAAAAGGCACAAGGGTTACTTTTAGAGGTCTCTGGATCTTTTTGGGACAAAACGGCACCTGCCCCAATTTCAGAGGCATCAACCTCCACCTGAAATGGCAGAGAAACATCAGGCTGCCGTAGAACAGGAGCAGAAGTGAATCTCTGCTTAAGTTCCTGAAATGCAGAGACTGCCTCAGGAGGCCAATTCACCACATCAGAACCCTTTCTGGTCAAATCAGTCAATGGTTTAACAATAACCGAGAAATTACCAATAAATTTACGATAAAAATTGGCAAAACCCAAAAATCTTTGAAGAGCCTTTAATGAAGTAGGTTGGACCCAATCACAGATGGCCTGAACCTTGACCGGGTCCATTTCAATAACAGATGGGGACAAAATGAATCCCAGAAATGAGATCCTGTGTACGCCAAAAAGACACTTTGATCCCTTCACATACAGAGCATTCTCTCTCCAAAATCTGGAATACAGTTCGAACATGTTTCACATGAGAGTCCCAGTCATTAGAAAAAAATCAAGATATCATCCAAATAAACAATCAGAAATTTATCCACAAAATCCCTGAAAATGTCATTCATGAAGGACTGGAAGACAGAAGGAGCATTAGTGAGCCCAAAGGGCATCACAAGGTACTCAAAATGCCCCTCAGGGTATTGAATGCCGTCTTCCATTCATCCCCGTGCTTAATGCGAATAAGGTTATATGCCCCCCTGAGGTCAAGCTTGGTAAACCAAGTAGCGTTTTTCACCCTGGAAAACAGGTCGGAAATCAAAGGTAACGGGTATTGATATTTTACAGTAATATTGTTCAAAAGACGATAATCAATACACGGCCTTAATGAACCATCCTTTTGGCCACAAAGAAAAAACCGGCACCTAAGGGTGAAGAGGATGGTCTGATATGACCCTTCTCCAATGATTCCTTGATATAAGACCGCATAGCGTCATGTTCAGGTACAGACAAGTTAAAAAGGCGACCTTTAGGGAATTTACTACCAGGCACTAATTCAATAGCGCAGTCATAGCTCCTATGGGGAGGCAAGGATGCAGATTTACTTTCGCTAAACACATCAGAAAAATCAATCAAAAAGTCAGGAACATCCTGAGCCTGGGAGGAGGCAGAAAAAACAGGAGTGTTGGTATTAACACATTGGCAGCCCCAACTGGTTACAGACACAGATTTCCAATCCAAAACAGGATTATGAGACTGCAACCAAGGGAAGCCCAGTACGATAATATCATGCAGATTATACAGAACCAAAAATTTACAGCACTCCTGATGATCAGGTTCAACCCTCATTATCACCTGAGTAGAGAACTGAGGTTTATTCTCAGCCAAAGGGGTAGAATCGATCCCCAGTAGGGGAATAGACTTCTGTAGGGGTATCAAGGGAAACCCACAACGTTTAGCAAAATCATAATCCATCAGGTTAATAGCTGCTCCAGAATCAACGAAAGCCTGAGCAGAAAATGAGGACAGAGAGCATATCAGAGTGACAGTTAATAAAAACTTAGTCTGAACAATACCCAAGACAACTGAGCGTGCAAAACGTCTTGCCCGCTTAGGGCAGACTGAAATAGCATGAGAGGCATCACCACAGTAGAAACATAACCCATTGCGCTTTCGAAACTCATGACGCTGTGCCCCAGACACCACTCTATCACACTGCATGGGTTCAGAAGCAGGTTCACAAGGCAACACCATTCCACGCATACTTCTCCGCTCACGCAAACGTCTGTCAATTTGAATCGCTAATGACATAGAATCATTGAGACCAGAGGGGACAGAGAATCCCACCATAACATCCTTTACATTATCTGACAGACCCTTCCGAAAAAGGGCCGCCAAAGCGTCGTCATTCCACTTGGTCAGGACTGCCCACCTACGGAATCTCTGACAGTATAACTCAGCGTCATCAAGACCCTGATTTAATGCCAACAAGGCTTTTTCAGCTTGATCAGTGACATTAGGCTCATCGTACAATAACTCCAAAGCCTGAAAAAATGCATCAACATCACTCAAAACAGGATCCCCAGGTGTCAGGGAAAAAGCCCAATCCTGAGGATCGCCGCGCAGGAGAGAGATGACAATTTGAACCTGCTGCGCTGCGTTCCCTGAGGACTTAGATTTTAAGGCAAAAAACAATTTACAATTATTTTTGAAATTCTGAAACTTAGCTCGATCCCCTAAAAACAAATCTGGCATGGGAATCCTAGGTTCCACAACAGGCAACCTAGCAAGATAGGCAGCAATACTCCGAACCTCAGTGGCAAGCTGATCCACACGGCCAGACAACTGTGCAAACTCCATTGAGAGAAAAAAAATCCTCCCCAGCACCCAGAGATACAGAGGGAAAAAAATGCAACAAACAGAAAAATATCTCTGACAACTCTGACAACCTTTTTTCTTTCGCAATATTTTTTCCCTTCTGTGAGTACAATACAATTTTCAATTTTTAGGCCGGTGATACTGTTATGTTTCGGTAGCTGAGGAGTGCAGGTAAAAAAGGCAATACACCAGAGAAGTTGGAATCTATGAGATTGCAGTACCCTGACTAACCACCACAACTAGAGGCAGCCGTGGAGCGTTCCTACGTTGGTCCTAGATGCCTCGTCACAGCCTGAGAAACTAACTACACCTAAAGATAGAAAGAGGAAAGCTATCTGCCCCGGAGCAGATCCCCAAAGAACATAGAAAGCCCCCAAACATGTAATGGCGGTTAGACAAGATGAAATACTGACACAAGACAGAAAATAGTATGAGCAAACGTTGGGGCCCAAACTACCTAAATAAAAAGCCTGTGACCAACAGTGGAGTGCTCAGGTAGATGGTAAATGAATACATATCAAAAAACTGACCGGCACATCCAAACATAGATCCAGTGTGAACAGGTGCTAAACCCAGAGTCACCAACTCACGCACATACAAGAAAAAAGGGTTCACACTAGATCTATGTTTGGATGTGCCGGTCAGTTTTTTGATATGTATTCATTTACCTTCTACCTGAGCACTCCACCTGTTGGTCACAGGCTTTTTAATTACACCAGGTTCATTACCCCTCCACAGAGATGTAGATTTTAGTCTTAAGAGAGGATTCATATGTTCCCATGCAGACAGACTTTTCTAAGCGAGGATTGGCATTAGTTAGGACCTGATATACGAGAAGAGCCTTGACGTGGCTATCAGGCTCACATAATTTGGCCATCTTATGCGCTAAGACTTCTCAATTTTTCATATTTCTAAGGCAGTGATGCAATTCATTTTTCATATTTCGTGTTTGCAAGCTATAGCGCTGCAGTGTGCTACCCTTTTTCTTGTATGTGCGTGAGTTGGTGACTCTGGGTTTAGCACCTGTTCACACTGGATCTATGTTTGGATGTGCCGGTCAGTTTTTTGATATGTATTCATTTACCTTCTACCTGAGCACTCCACCTGTTGGTCACAGGCTTTTTAATGACACCAGGTTCATTACCCCTCCACAGAGATGTAGATTTTAGTCTTAAGAGAGGATTCATATGTTCCCATGCAGACAGACTTTTCTAAGAGAGGATTGGCATTAGTTAGGACCTGATATACGAGAAGAGCCTTGACGTGGCTATCAGGCTCACATAATTTGGCCATCTTATGCGCTAAGACTTCTCAATTTTTCATATTTATAAGGCAGTGATGCAATTCATTTTTCATATTTCGTGTTTGCAAGCTATAGCGCTGCAGTGTGCTACCCTTTTTTCTTGTATGTGCGTGAGTTGGTGACTCTGGGTTTAGCACCTGTTCACTGTTATGTTTCGGTAGCTGAGGAGTGCAGGAAAAAAAGGCAATACACCAGAGCAGTTGGAATCTATGGGATTGCAGTACCCTGACTAACCACCACAACTAGAGGCAGCCGTGGAGCGTTCCTACGTTGGTCCTAGACGCCTCGTCACAGCCTGAGAAACTAACTACACCTAAAGATAGAAATAGGAAAGCTAACTGCCCCGGAGCAGAACCCCAAAGATAATAGAAAGCCCCCAAACATGTAATGGCGGTTAGACAAGAGGAAATACAGACACAGAAAGAAAATAGTATGAGCAAATGTGGGCCCAAACTATCTAAATAGAAAAGGATAGGAAGGGTACTTACTGCAATCCCAGAAAACCCTGAAAAACACCAACTCTACTAATTTCAAAATCACCTGAGATCACACGACCTCTACCACCTAAATTAGTTCTCTGGTGTAACAAAATCAAAACAGCAGCCACTGAAAAAGCTGGAAAAAGCAAAAGAACAAAACTCAGTGGCTGAACTAAACTGAGAGGGCAGAAGCCCCCGGAGGGACCCTGAAGGCCCCCACAGAAGTGCAGGACAAAATGCAAAAATCAAGCACAAACACAAAAGCAGAAAAAGACTTATCTGTTAGCAGGAGAAGCAGACATGACACAGCAGGCTACAAGGGAAACTGGAAAGAAGGATTCAGACCAGAACAATTGTTCACCGGCAACCCTGATGGGAAAATGACTCCCTTATATAAGACCAGTCAGTAACACCTGATTCCCAGTCCTCACAATCTTCACTAGCACTGCTTGTAACCACCAGAGGGAGCCTCTGCTCAGAACTCATCTCAAACCAATTCACAACAGTACCCCCCCCTTGAGGAGGGGTCACCGAACCCTCATTTGAGCAACCAGGTCGGTCAGGATGAGTTCTATGATACGCACGGATAAGTCTCCTAGCATGGATGTCCGAAGCAAACACCCAAGAATTGTCTTCCTGACCATAACCTCTCCATTTAACCAAATACTGGAGTTTCCGTCTAGAAAAACGAGAATCCAATATTTTCTCAACCACATACTCCAGATTGCCCTCAACCAAACAAGGGTCAGGAGGCACAGCAGCAGGAACCACTGGCTCAACAAACCTCTTCAACAAGGACTTGTGGAACACGTTATGGATCTTAAATGTCCCTGGAAGAAGCAAACGAAAAGAAACAGGATTAATAATCTCCATGATCTTATAAGGTCCAATGAACCTAGGCTTAAATTTAGGAGATGCTACTCTCATAGGAATATTCTTTGAGGACAACCAGACCAAGTCCCCCACTTTAAACCGAGGACCATCAGTCCTATGCCGGTTAGCAAACCGCTGGGCCTTCTCCTGAGAGAGGGACAACCTCTCCACTACCTGGTCCCAAATCTGTTGCATACGCTCCACAACAGAGTCAACACCTGGACAGACAGAAGCCTCCGTCTGTCCTGAAGAAAATCGAGGGTGAAACCCAGAATTACAGAAAAACGGAGACATCAAAGTGGCAGAGCTAGCCCTATTATTAAGAGCAAACTCAGCCAAAGGCAAAAAAGAGACCCAGTCATCCTGATCAGCAGACACAAAGCATCTTAGATAAGTCTCCAATGTCTGGTTTGTTCTCTCAGTTTGACCATTGGTCTGAGGATGAAATGCCGAGGAGAAAGACAATTGAACACCCAGTTTAGAACAAAAAGTCCTCCAAAATCTGGAAACAAACTGGACTCCTCTGTCAGACACAATGTTCTCAGGAATGCCGTGTAAACGAACCACGTGCTGAAGGAACAACGGCACCAATTCAGAGGAGGAAGGCAACTTAGGTAATGGCACAAGATGTATCATTTTGGAAAACCTATCACAAATTACCCAGATGGTGGTCATTCTCTGAGAAACAGGAAGATCGGAAATGAAATCCATAGAGATATGGGTCCATGGTCTCTTGGGCACAGGCAATGGCATCAACAAACCACTAGAGCGAGAGCAAGGCTTGGAGCGAGAGCAAGTCCCGCAGGACTGCACAAATTCCCTGACATCACGAGACAAGGTAGGCCACCAAAAGGACCGACTAACCAAGTCTCTGGTACCAAAAATTCCTGGGATGCCCAGCCAATGCGGAACAATGAATCTCAGACATCACACTCTTTTTCCATTGGTCCGGGACAAACAATTTTCCAACAGGGCAGCGCTCGGGCCTATCCTCCTGACACCCCTCCAGAGCAAGTCTCAAATTGGGCGAGATGGTGGAAAGAACTACACCCTCTTTCAAAATAACAGAAGGATCAGATAACTCAGGAGAGTCCGCAAGGAAACTCCTCGAGAGGGCATCCGCCTTAACATTCTTAGTGCCAGGAAGAAAGGAAACCACAAAATTAAAACGTGTGAAAAACAAGGCCCACCTGGCCTGTCTAGGATTGAGTCGCTTGGCAGATTCCAGATAGACCAGATTCTTATGGTCCGTAAGGACCACCACCTGATGTTTGGCTCCCTCCAGCCAATGTCTCCACTCTTCAAAAGCCCACTTCATGGCCAATAACTCCCGATTACCCACGTCATAATTACGTTCAGTAGGAGAAAATTTTCGAGAGAAAAAGGCACAAGGGTTACTTTTAGAGGTCTCTGGATCTTTTTGGGACAAAACGGCACCTGCCCCAATTTCAGAGGCATCAACCTCCACCTGAAATGGCAGAGAAACATCAGGCTGCCGTAGAACAGGAGCAGAAGTGAATCTCTGCTTAAGTTCCTGAAATGCAGAGACTGCCTCAGGAGGCCAATTCACCACATCAGAACCCTTTCTGGTCAAATCAGTTAATGGTTTAACAATAACCGAGAAATTACCAATAAATTTACGATAAAAATTGGCAAAACCCAAAAATCTCTGAAGAGCCTTTAATGAAGTAGGTTGGACCCAATCACAGATGGCCTGAACCTTGACCGGGTCCATTTCAATAACAGATGGGGACAAAATGAATCCCAGAAATGAGATCCTCTGTACGCCAAAAAGACACTTTGATCCCTTCACATACAGAGCATTCTCTCTCAAAATCTGGAATACAGTTCGAACATGTTTCACATGAGAGTCCCAGTCATTAGAAAAAATCAAGATATCATCCAAATAAACAATCAGAAATTTGTCCACAAAATCCCTGAAAATGTCATTCATGAAGGACTGGAAGACGGAAGGAGCATTAGTGAGCCCAAAGGGCATCACTAGGTACTCAAAATGCCCTTCAGGGGTATTGAATGCCGTCTTCCATTCATCCCCGTGCTTAATGCGAATAAGGTTATACGCCCCCCTGAGGTCAAGCTTGGTAAACCAAGTAGCGTTTTTCACCCTGGAAAACAGGTCAGAAATCAAGGTAACGGGTATTGATATTTCACAGTAATATTGTTCAAGAGACGATAATCAATACACGGCCTTAATGAACCATCTTTTTTGGCCACAAAGAAAAAACCGGCACCTAAGGGTGAAGAGGATGGTCTGATATGACCCTTCTCCAATGATTCCTTGATATAAGACCGCATAGCGTCATGTTCAGGTACAGACAAGTTAAAAAGGCGACCTTTAGGGAATTTACTACCCGGCACTAATTCAATAGCGCAGTCATAGCTCCTATGGGGAGGCAAGGAAGCAGATTTACTTTCGCTAAACACATCAGAAAAATCAAACAAAAAGTCAGGAACATCCTGAGCCTGGGGGAGGCAGAAAAAACAGGAGTGTTGGTATTAACACATTGGCAGCCCCAACTGGTTACAGACACAGATTTCCAATCCAAAACAGGATTATGAGACTGTAACCAAGGGAAACCCAGCACGATAATGTCATGCAGATTATATAGAACCAAAAATTTGCAGCACTCCTGGTGATCAGGTTCAACCCTCATTATCACCTGAGTAGAAAACTGGGGTTTATTCTCAGCCAAAGGGGTAGAATCGATCCCCAGTAGGGGAAATAGACTTCTGTAGGGGTATCAAGGGAAACCCACAACGTTTAGCAAAATCATAATCCATCAGGTTAATAGCTGCTCCAGAATCAACGAAAGCCTGAGCAGAAAATGAGGACAGAGAGCATATCAGAGTGACAGTTAATAAAAACTTAGTCTGAACACTACCCAAGACAACTGAGCGTGCAAAACGTCTTCCCCGCTTAGGGCAGACTGAAATAGCATGAGAGGCATCACCACAGTAGAAACATAACCCATTGCGCTTTCGAAACTCATGACGCTGTGCCCCAGACACCACTCTATCACACTGCATGGGTTCAGAAGCTGGCTCACAAGGCAACACCATTCCACGCATACTTCTCCGCTCACGCAAACGTCTGTCAATTTGAATCGCTAATGACATAGAATCATTGAGACCAGAGGGGACAGGGAATCCCACCATAACATCCTTTACATTATCTGACAGACCCTTCCGGAAAAGGGCCGCCAAAGCGTCGTCATTCCATTTGGTCAGGACTGCCCACCTACGGAATCTCTGACAGTATAACTCAGCGTCATCAAGCCCCTGATTTAATGCCAACAAGGCTTTTTCAGCTTGATCAGTGACATTAGGCTCATCGTACAATAACCCCAAAGCCTGAAAAAACGCATCAACATCACTCAAAACAGGATCCCCAGGTATCAGGGAAAAAGCCCAATCCTGAGGATCGCCGCGCAGGAGAGAGATGATAATTTGAACCTGCTGCGCTGCGTTTCCTGAGGACTTAGATTTTAAGGCAAAAAACAATTTACAATTATTTTTGAAATTCTGAAACTTAGCTCGATCCCCTAAAAACAAATCTGGCATGGGGATCCTAGGTTCCACAACAGGCAACCTAGCAAGATATGCAGCAATACTCTGAACCTCAGTGGCAAGCTGATCCACACGGCCAGACAACTGTGCAAACTCCATTGGGAGAAAAGATCCTCCCCAGCACCCAGAGATACAGAGGGAAAAAAAAAAAAAAAATGCAACAAACAGAAAAATATCTCTGACAACTCTGACAACCTTTTTCTTTCAAATATTTTTTCCCTTCTGTGAGTACCATACAATTTTCAATTTTTGGGCCGGTGATACTGTTATGTTTCGGTAGCTGAGGAGTGCAGGAAAAAAAGGCAATACACCAGAGCAGTTGGAATCTATGGGATTGCAGTACCCTGACTAACCACCACAACTAGAGGCAGCCGTGGAGCGTTCCTACGTTGGTCCTAGACGCCTCGTCACAGCCTGAGAAACTAACTACACCTAAAGATAGAAATAGGAAAGCTAACTGCCCCGGAGCAGAACCCCAAAGATAATAGAAAGCCCCCAAACATGTAATGGCGGTTAGACAAAGGAAATACAGACACAGAAAGAAAATAGTATGAGCAAACGCTGGGGCCCAAACTATCTAAATAGAAAAGGATAGGAAGGGTACTTACTGCAATCCCAGAAAACCCTGAAAAACACCAACTCTACTAATTTCAAAATCACCTGAGATCACACGACCTCTACCACCTAAATTAGTTCTCTGGTGTAACAAAATCAAAACAGCAGCCACTGAAAAAGCTGGAAAAAGCAAAAGAACAAAACTCAGTGGCTGAACTAAACTGAGAGGGCAGAAGCCCCCGGAGGGACCCTGAAGGCCCCCACAGAAGTGCAGGACAAAATGCAAAAATCAAGCACAAACACAAAAGCAGAAAAAGACTTATCTGTTAGCAGGAGAAGCAGACACGACACAGCAGGCTACAAGGGAAACTGGAAAGAAGGATTCAGACCAGAACAATTGATCACCGGCAACCCTGATGGGAAAATGACTCCCTTATATAAGACCAGTCAGTAACACCTGATTCCCAGTCCTCACAATCTTCACTAGCACTGCTTGTAACCACCAGAGGGAGCCTCTGCTCAGAACTCATCTCAAACCCATTCACAACAGTTCACACTGGATCTATGTTTGGATGTGCCGGTCAGTTTTTTGATATGTATTCATTTACCTTCTACCTGAGCACTCCACCTGTTGGTCACAGGCTTTTTAATTACACCAGGTTCATTACCCCTCCACAGAGATGTAGATTTTAGTCTTAAGAGAGGATTCATATGTTCCCATGCAGACAGACTTTTCTAAGCGAGGATTGGCATTAGTTAGGACCTGATATACGAGAAGAGCCTTGACGTGGCTATCAGGCTCACATAATTTGGCCATCTTATGCGCTAAGACTTCTCAATTTTTCATATTTCTAAGGCAGTGATGCAATTCATTTTTCATATTTCGTGTTTGCAAGCTATAGCGCTGCAGTGTGCTACCCTTTTTTCTTGTATGTGCGTGAGTTGGTGACTCTGGGTTTAGCACCTGTTCACACTGGATCTATGTTTGGATGTGCCGGTCAGTTTTTTGATAAGTACAGGGATAATAGACACAGTAATGTCACAGTACAGGGATAATACACACAGTGATGTCACAGTACAGGGATAATACACACAGTGATTTCACAGTATATGGATAATGCAAACAGTGCTGTCACAGTACAGGGATAATACACACAGTGATGTCACAGTACAGGGATAATAGACACAGTGATGTCACAGTACAGGGATAATACACACAGTGATGTCACAGTACAGGGATAAAAGACACAGTGATGTCACAGTACAGGGATAATACACACAGTGATGTCATAGTACAGGGATAATAGACACAGTGATGTCACAGTACAGGGATAAAAGACACAGTGATGTCACAGTACAGGGATAATACACACAGTGATGTCACAGTACAGGGATAATACACACAGTGATGTCACAGTACAGGAATAATAGACACAGAGATGTCACAGTACAGGGATAATAGACATAGTGATGTCACAGTACAGGAATAATAGACACAGAGATGTCACAGTACAGTGATAATAGACACAGCGATGTCACAGAACAGGGATAATGCACACAGTGATGTCACAGTACAGGGATAGTGCACACAGCGATGTCACATTACAGGAATAATAGACACAGTGATGTCACAGTACAGGAATAATAGACACAGAGATGTCACAGGGATAATAGATATAAATGACTTGTTGCCCATTGTAACCAGCATCAAAGAAGTGCAGACAATAAAGTGATATCTAAACTTTAATTAGTTGTTATTAGGTAGGTGTCCATTTTCAGTCAGAGGTCTGACATTGCCCCAGTGTCAGTAACACACGACACTACTTATTCGCTGATGTCTCTTTTACCCCTCGGCACTGTCTATGACTGTCTATAATGAAGTACCTGGGCCATATGGCGCCTTTCTGGAGCATGAGCTGCCTCCATAATATGACATGAGAACACATTCCCCCATGGGCCTCCTTACATAATCATGGACATATGGAGGCACAGCGGGGCCATATTACGGATCCATAGCACAGCCTGTGCCGGAGGCCTCTGACTCAGGATGGCCTTGTTGCCTAGAGCAACCAATCTCAGTGGATGGTCTTAGAGCTTTGACTTGTTGTTATGGGCGACAAGGCCAGACCATGGCTGCACAGTTCTGATAACTGACCCCCAACACATAGCAAAACACAACATATGGCCATGAGCGGACAGAAGGAGCTGTCCCGAGTGCTGAAATGACGGACCGCTGCCATACATGTATAGAACGGAGGCATTTTCCGGCACTGAAAAATATTCTGAAATGGCTGATACCAGGGAGCAATAGTTTGTATTCATCATCACTACAAGACGGCGGTTAACAAGATGGCGGAGGAGTGACGCACGTTATATTTACACCCATTTGAGTAAAGATTAGTCGTCTGGGAGATGTAGCAGAGCTGAATTGGTCTTAGAGAACAAATTGTGACAAGGGACAGACTCGGCTCTGCTTCATCCATACGTATATTGGTGTATTCATCAATGTTTTTCGATACATAATCGTAGCGAGCTGGGCGGCATGTTCGAGGTTAATAATGCGACGTCGTCCCCTGTCGTTGGGAGAGAGCACTCAGGGTGTTGCCATGGCAACATCTTAGCGAGAGCGTAGGAGACAGGGCTTAAGATGGGGAGACAGACGAGGGAGCTGGCGAATTATATGTGAGGGACGACAAGAGAACGGGCGCAGAGGTGGAGGAAAGAATAAAGGGATCAAGGATTTGTATTGATAGGAAAGAAAGGGAAAACATTAGAGCGAGCCAGCCAAGATGGAGGCTGAGGGGGAAGATGGGGATGCGGCACGATTACTAAATCAATCGCTTGGACAAAAAAAGCAATCCTAATAAGATTTTGTGGAGTCTGAGACTATGTATATATAACATAAAATATGTTCTACAATAAAAGTTTATGAAAATGACCATAAGACAATTGCTCATAGTAACCAATCAGAGGGTGCCTTTTATTTTCCAGAGGGCCTCTGAAAAATAAGAACTGAAATCTGATTGGCCTGTTGGAAAATTATATCTTTGACCTGATTGGTTGATTCAATTTTTTTGGCTCCAGTATTGCCTCTTATAAAAAGTGGAACCTGCCACTGAGACTACTTCTAGGATGTTGTTTATAGGGGGTGCAGAGGTAACAGTTGTACCTGGTTCCTTTGCAGAGGTAACAGTTGTACCTGGTTCCTGTGCAGAGATAACAGTTATACCTGGTTCCTTTGCAGAGGTAGCTGTTGTACATGGTTCCTGTGCAGAGGTAGCTGTTGTACCTGGTTCCTATGCAGAGGTAGCAGTTGTACATGGTTCCTGTGCAGAGGTAGCAGTTGTACATGGTTCCTGTGCAGAGGTAGCTGTTGTACCTGGTTCCTGTGCACAGGAAACAGTTGTACCTGGTTGCTGTGCAGAGGTAACAGTTGTATCTTGATCCTGTGCATAGGTAACAGTTTTACCTGGTTCCTGTGCAGCGGTAACAGTTTTACCTCGTTTCTGTGCAGAGGTAACAGTTTTACCTGATTCCTGTGCGAAGGTAATAGTTGTACCTGGTTCCTGTGCAGAGGTAACAGTTGTACATGGTTCCTGTGCAGAGGTAGCTGTTGTACCTGGTTCCTGTGCAGAGGAAACAGTTGTACCTGGTTCTTGTGCAGAGGTAACTGTTGTACCTGGTTCCTGTGCAGAGGTAACAGTTGTACCTGGTTCATGTGTAGAGGTAACGGTTGTATCTTGCTCCTGTGCGTAGTTAACAGTTGTAGCTGGTTCCTGTGCAGAGGTAGCTGTTGTACCTGGTTTCTGTACAGAGGAAACAGTTTTACCTGGTTCATGTGCAGAGGTAACAGTTGTACCTGGTTCCTGTGCAGAGGTAACAGTTGTATCTGTTTCATGTGTAGAGGTAACAGTTGTATCTTGCTCCTGTGCCTAGGTAACAGTTGTAGCTGGTTCCTGTGCAGAGGTAACAGTTGTATATGGTTCCTGTGCAGAGGTAACAGTTTTACCTGGTTCCTGTGCAGAGGTAACAGTTTTACGTGGTTCCTGTCCAGAGGTAACAGTTTTACCTGGTTCATGTGCAGAGGTAACTGTTTTACCTGGTTTCTGTGCAGAGGTAACAGTTGTACCTGGTTCCTTTGCAGAGGTAACAGTTGTACCTGGTTCCTGTGCAGAGATAACAGTTATACCTGGTTCCTTTGCAGAGGTAGCTGTTGTACATGGTTCCTGTGCAGAGGTAGCTGTTGTACCTGGTTCCTATGCAGAGGTAGCAGTTGTACATGGTTCCTGTGCAGAGGTAGCTGTTGTACCTGGTTCCTGTGCACAGGAAACAGTTGTACCTGGTTGCTGTGCAGAGGTAACAGTTGTATCTTGATCCTGTGCATAGGTAACAGTTTTACCTGGTTCCTGTGCAGCGGTAACAGTTTTACCTCGTTTCTGTGCAGAGGTAACAGTTTTACCTGGTTCCTGTGCGAAGGTAATAGTTGTACCTGGTTCCTGTGCAGAGGTAACAGTTGTACATGGTTCCTGTGCAGAGGTAGCTGTTGTACCTGGTTCCTGTGCAGAGGAAACAGTTGTACCTGGTTCTTGTGCAGAGGTAACTGTTGTACCTGGTTCCTGTGCAGAGGTAACAGTTGCATCTGTTTCATGTGTAGAGGTAACGGTTGTATCTTGCTCCTGTGCGTAGTTAACAGTTGTAGCTGGTTCCTGTGCAGAGGTAGCTGTTGTACCTGGTTCCTGTACAGAGGAAACAGTTTTACCTGGTTCTTGTGCAGAGGTAACAGTTGTACCTGGTTCCTGTGCAGAGGTAACAGTTGTATCTGTTTCATGTGTAGAGGTAACAGTTGTATCTTGCTCCTGTGCCTAGGTAACAGTTGTAGCTGGTTCCTGTGCAGAGGTAACAGTTGTATATGGTTCCTGTGCAGAGGTAACAGTTTTACCTGGTTCCTGTGCAGAGGTAACAGTTTTACGTGGTTCCTGTCCAGAGGTAACAGTTTTACCTGGTTCATGTGCAGAGGTAACTGTTTTACCTGGTTTCTGTGCAGAGGTAACAGTTGTACCTGGTTCCTTTGCAGAGGTAACAGTTGTACCTGGTTCCTGTGCAGAGATAACAGTTATACCTGGTTCCTTTGCAGAGGTAGCTGTTGTACATGGTTCCTGTGCAGAGGTAGCTGTTGTACCTGGTTCCTATGCAGAGGTAGCAGTTGTACATGGTTCCTGTGCAGAGGTAGCTGTTGTACCTGGTTCCTGTGCACAGGAAACAGTTGTACCTGGTTGCTGTGCAGAGGTAACAGTTGTATCTTGATCCTGTGCATAGGTAACAGTTTTACCTGGTTCCTGTGCAGCGGTAACAGTTTTACCTCGTTTCTGTGCAGAGGTAACAGTTTTACCTGGTTCCTGTGCGAAGGTAATAGTTGTACCTGGTTCCTGTGCAGAGGTAACAGTTGTACATGGTTCCTGTGCAGAGGTAGCTGTTGTACCTGGTTCCTGTGCAGAGGAAACAGTTGTACCTGGTTCTTGTGCAGAGGTAACTGTTGTACCTGGTTCCTGTGCAGAGGTAACAGTTGCATCTGTTTCATGTGTAGAGGTAACGGTTGTATCTTGCTCCTGTGCGTAGTTAACAGTTGTAGCTGGTTCCTGTGCAGAGGTAGCTGTTGTACCTGGTTCCTGTACAGAGGAAACAGTTTTACCTGGTTCTTGTGCAGAGGTAACAGTTGTACCTGGTTCCTGTGCAGAGGTAACAGTTGTATCTGTTTCATGTGTAGAGGTAACAGTTGTATCTTGCTCCTGTGCCTAGGTAACAGTTGTAGCTGGTTCCTGTGCAGAGGTAACAGTTGTATATGGTTCCTGTGCAGAGGTAACAGTTTTACCTGGTTCCTGTGCAGAGGTAACAGTTTTACGTGGTTCCTGTCCAGAGGTAACAGTTTTACCTGGTTCATGTGCAGAGGTAACTGTTTTACCTGGTTTCTGTGCAGAGGTAACAGTTGTACCTGGTTCCTTTGCAGAGGTAACAGTTGTACCTGGTTCCTGTGCAGAGATAACAGTTATACCTGGTTCCTTTGCAGAGGTAGCTGTTGTACATGGTTCCTGTGCAGAGGTAGCTGTTGTACCTGGTTCCTATGCAGAGGTAGCAGTTGTACATGGTTCCTGTGCAGAGGTAGCTGTTGTACCTGGTTCCTGTGCACAGGAAACAGTTGTACCTGGTTGCTGTGCAGAGGTAACAGTTGTATCTTGATCCTGTGCATAGGTAACAGTTTTACCTGGTTCCTGTGCAGCGGTAACAGTTTTTCCTCGTTTCTGTGCAGAGGTAACAGTTTTACCTGGTTCCTGTGCGAAGGTAATAGTTGTACCTGGTTCCTGTGCAGAGGTAACAGTTGTACATGGTTCCTGTGCAGAGGTAGCTGTTGTACCTGGTTCCTGTGCAGAGGTAGCTGTTGTACCTGGTTCCTGTGCAGAGGAAACAGTTCTACCTGGTTCTTGTGCAGAGGTAACTGTTGACCTGGTTCCTGTGCAGAGGTAACAGTTGTATCTGTTTCATGTGTAGAGGTAACGGTTGTATCTTGCTCCTGTGCGTAGTTAACAGTTGTAGCTGGTTCCTGTGCAGAGGTAGCTGTTGTACCTGGTTCCTGTACAGAGGAAACAGTTTTACCTGGTTCTTGTGCAGAGGTAACAGTTGTACCTGGTTCCTGTGCAGAGGTAACAGTTGTATCTGTTTCATGTGTAGAGGTAACAGTTGTATCTTGCTCCTGTGCCTAGGTAACAGTTGTAGCTGGTTCCTGTGCAGAGGTAACAGTTGTATATGGTTCCTGTGCAGAGGTAACAGTTTTACCTGGTTCCTGTGCAGAGGTAACAGTTTTACGTGGTTCCTGTCCAGAGGTAACAGTTTTACCTGGTTCATGTGCAGAGGTAACTGTTTTACCTGGTTTCTGTGCAGAGGTAACAGTTGTAGCTGGTTTCTGTGCAGAGGTAGCAGTTGTATCTGGTTCTTGTGCAGAGGTATTACTTGTGTCTGGTTCATGTGCAGAGGTAACAGTTGTAGCTGGTTTCTGTGCAGAGGTAGCAGTTGTATCTGGTTCCTGTGCAGAGGTATTACTTGTGTCTGGTTCCTGTGCAGAGGTAACAGTTGTAGCTGGTTTCGATGCAGCAGTAACAGTTGTGTCAGGTTCCTGTGCAGAGGTAACAGCTGCATCTGATTCCTGTGAAGAGGTAGCAGTTGTACCTGGTTCCTGTGCAGAGGTAACAGTTGTACCTGGTTCCTGTGTAGAGGTAACAGTTATATCTTGCTTCTGTGCATAGGTAACAGTTGTAGCTGGTTCCTTTGCAGAGGTAACAGTTTTACCTGGTTCCTGTGCAGAGGTAACAGTTTTACCTGGTTCCTGTGCAGAGGTAACAGTTTTACTTGGTACCTGTGCAGAGGTAACAGTTTTACCTGGTTCCTGTGCGGAAGTAATAGTTGTACCTGGTTCTTGTGCAGAGGTAGCAGTTGTATCTGGTTCTTGTGCACAGGTAACAGTTGTACCTGGTTCTTGTGCACAGGTAACAGTTGTATCTGGTTCCAGTGCAGAGGTAACAGTTGTAGCTAGATCCTGTGCAGAGGTAGCAGTTGTAACTGGTTCCTGATGCCTCATGGGTCACGTATGATGGTGCATGATAGTTGAAGGATTTTATGCCCAGATTGGAGAATCCACCAATATTTACTGGTTTTATCTGTATAGGGTCATCCCATGGTAACTTAAGTTACAGTCACAAGCCAAAAACTGGCTACAGACTGTTCTTTGAAGGCAGCCACAAAAATGAGTGAATGTATATTGTACATTAAACTATTCTCAATAGATTTCAACACAGTTTGATTTTTCAACACTAAAATTAAATACAAAATGCAGTGTTATTACTTGGTAACTTACGTTACAAAAAAAGGAAAGGCAATTGTCCATCATGAGACTGCCAAATTATCTGTTCTGGTAAACAGGGGAGAAGCACTATTTTTACTGTATTAAAACAACATAGTCCAAACAACTTTAACAAATTTATTTTAACTTCTCAAGTTAAATGCAGCAGTTTTTATAACAAGAAATGTAGGTAACTTACGTTACAACATAATATAGTAACTTACGTTACAAAGCTGATGGTAACTTGCGTTACAATGAGTTACCTTTATAGGAAAAACACTGTTTGTAACGCACATCACCATCATTGTAACGTAAGTTACTATATTATGTTGTAACGTAAGCTACCATGGAATGACCCTATAGTGAAATATAAAGGGCTTGTCAGGGATTTTAAAAAAATGGATAACAGCAAAAATATAATTAATAAAACAAAAGAAAAAACAATAATCATCTGATTTCCAGCCACACCAAAAATGCTGCTCATTGGTCCCCTCGCCGGTCTTTACTATACTCCAGAGACCACATTCCGTATAGCCACATAACTAATAGGAAATGGCTGAGGCCAGTGACAGGCTGCAGCAGTCATGTGGATAAATGCAATGTCATCACTGTTATAAAAGACCAGCAGTGACCAATGGAGTGGCAATGCTGGAGTGGAAAACATATTTCCCGACAACCTCTTTAAGTTCTCCAAAATTATACGCACCCTATAAATGGTGATTGGTGGGATATTGTCGATAAATGACAAGATGAAGAGCTTGTGTTCCTTCATATAATATTCCCTTCTGCTTTGTTTCTTTACAGATACATTGGTCCACACCTGGCGCATTGTCTTCTTCTAGATTTCCTTCAACATAACTCATATCCATTCCTTAAGAATGAAGAGATCGCTTCCTTGGACTGAGACATGGGCCGTTCTGGTCATTTGCCAGTCAGTGTACATCTCGGGTTTGGCATTCTGCCCCCCTCAATGTGTCTGTGAGACAAGGCCATGGTTCACGCCACAGTCCGTCTACCATGAAGCAAAGACGGTGGACTGCAATGACCTACTTCTGACTCGCATCCCAGAAAATATTTCCATCGACACCCAAGTGCTACTTCTACAGAGTAATAAGATATCACATATGGGTTGGGAACTTCAAGATCTGGTCAACCTTACTGAACTAGACTTGTCTCAAAACCACTTTCAGAGCATCCAGGATTTGAGTGTTTCCAACCTTTCCCATCTCATAACCCTTTATCTAGAGGAGAATCAGCTCACCGAGTTGCCAGACCATTGCCTAAAAGATCTGGAGAGCCTAGAAGAGTTATATATCAATCACAACCAGATAAATTATATTGGCCCTCGAGCCTTCGCCGGCTTGGGAAAACTTCTAAGACTTCATCTCAATGCCAACCGTCTACGTGTCATCGATTCAACATGGTTTGAAGACCTTCCAAACCTAGAGATACTTATGATTGGAGAGAATCCTGTCAGCGCCCTCCAAAACTTGAATTTTCAACCACTTGGAAAACTACACAGTTTAGTATTGGCAGGAATGGAGCTAAACCATGTTCCAGAAAATGCCTTTTTTGGATTGGACTACCTTGAAAGCCTTTCGTTTTTTGATAATCGTCTTGCATCTGTCCCCAAGGAAGCACTGAAGCACTTAAACCTCCTGAAATTCTTGGACCTTAACAAGAACCCCATAAGTAGAATTCAGACTGGAGATTTTAAAGACATGCCTCATCTTGAGGAACTCAGTCTAAATTCGATGGAGGATCTGGAACGTGTGGAAGCTGAAGCCTTCCGGGACTTGCCTGAGCTTATTAAACTAGAAATTTTTAACAACCCTAGGTTGACCTACCTGGACCCTGGTGCCTTTGGACCCAACATTAGTGCTTTGAAGACTTTACTTCTTAGCAATAATCGATTGGCATTAATACCGCTTAAAGTATTTCAGACACTACCGGGATTATCAGAAATCAGCTTATACAGTAATCCTCTGCGCTGTGATTGCCAGAAAACTGGAAAGGACTTTCATCAGTTCAGCTGATAGAAGCCCAGGCCACACTATGCATGAGCCCACCACTAGTCAGCGGACACCTCTTCCAGGAAATCCAAGGACAAGCTTGGTTAAGTCGATGTCCTCCACTAATAGATGAACATTCCTTTCCGTCTCGGCTTCATTTATCCAAACACCAGCTGGTGACTCTCAATTGCCAAGCAAGTGGTCACCCAAAGCCAGAGATATACTGGATAACCCCTCACGGAGAAAGAATATCTGGAGGAACAGGTCGAGTTCGAATCCAAGTTGAGGGTTCTCTGGAAATTTTGGATGCTACAGAAGAAGATTCTGGATCATACATGTGCCAAATGTGGAACTCAGACGGCACGGACAGTAAAAGTGTTGTCATTTTCATCAATGGGACTGAGGAGCAGGAGTTCACGTCTCTTTCTATAGTCACAAAGAAGGTTCATTCCAATTTCGTTGTGGTGGAGTGGAAGATGTTGGGTGGGCCAGCCAATGCTCCCAATGTTCTTGTTCCAGCCTTATGGACCTCTGCGACCATGAGGATACACAATCCACATATCAGTTATACTGCCAAAGTTCCTCTAGATATACAAGAGTACAACCTTACGCATCTACAGCCGGCCACCAAGTATGAGGTTTGCTTTACTGTGTCATCTGTATCCCGGCCAAGTCAACAGTCTTGTCTTAATGTGACCACCAAAGACGCTTCCTTTTCAGTTGCCGCAGTTGGCCGGCCAGTCAGTATTGCCCTTTCAGCAGCTCTAGGCTCTCTCATTGCTGGACTATGCATGGCTGCAGTCATTGTATACGCTGGACATCACCTCCGTTACAAAAGTTGTGGACATTCTTTAAAAAAGTACATGCAGAGGGCTTCGTTAATCCCTCTCAATGACTTCTATCCACCACTTATCAGCCTTTGGGAAGGGAAATCGAGAAGGAAAAAGAGAGCAGCTTGGAACAACCAGTCTTGGTGCCACCTCAAGAAGATAAGAATTTTCCAACAGTGGTTCAGATAGATACATCAAAGACTTACATGTGGCAGCCTTAAACCCCCAACCCCAGGCACTATGAACTGAATACTGGGCCCCCAGAATTTCATCCGTAGAAAATGTTCCTGTCTTAGAAATTTTTGTACTTGCAGAATCCACGAGACGTTGGTGACATTAGCACAATTTTGCTCAGACTGACACTAGCCAGAAACATTTTGACGATACTCGTCTTTTTTTCCTTTCGTTCTTGGTCCTCGCTTTGACCTCCATTACCAGCTTTCAAAAGAAAAATGGTGGCCATTTATATGTCACATGTCTTTTGTGAAAAACTGTCAATAAGAAGGAAATTTTGAAAGTTGACACCCCCGTCTATGGTCTGTTGATTTTGTTGTGTTGCTTCTAATATTCAGGTTTCATTCGGGTCGACAGATACCACAACAGGGTTAGCTCCTGTTCCATAATGCAAGCTACAGCGATGGCCCCTGGGTACTATTCCTGAGCAATGTTTTGACCATTCCTAGCACCTCCCAAATTTTGACAGTGGTCTAGTCTATTGCTGCAAGATTCTCATCCATCACGATGGGTTGTGTGTAGTCCTTGTATCTCCTCTTGATACTGACAATCTTGATTAATTTCTTCTTGCTTCATAGAGGTGAAAGACAAAAATCACTACCTCCAGCCACCACTAGAGGCAGCTCACTACATGCATAATAATAAATCAGTTTGTGCTACACTTCCCCCTAGTGGTGGCTACAGGCACTCAGATTTTCTATGCGGCAGATTTGGAGCTTTGTATCAGAAAAAAACAGATCTCTAAAGGCCATAGAGACATATTACAAATTTAATGAAGGCAAAATTGTGCTCCTATTTATTTTTTTAAAAATTGGTATTTAAGGCAGGACAATCTTTTTAAAGGTGAATCAGTCAGCAATACCTTTACATGGCCAGTCTGTTCCTTCATTACTGAGAAATCAGTGTTTCAACTGATCTGCAAATGAGGCTGAAGAGCTATCTGTACATCTGAGGGCTCTGTCACTCCAGCTCTATTCCCCGCCCAGTGCTGCCTCCTTCTTGACTTACAGGCTCTATGCTGGGTGACTTCAGGCAAAGGAGTTTTGGTCAGTAAAGCAGGATGAGGCGGCACTGGGCGATGAAAAGATCTGGAGTGACAGGCTTTAGATCTACATGTAGCTCTTCAGCCTCATTTGCATATCAATTTAAACTACAATTCCTCACTAATGGAGGAATGGACCGCCATGTAAAGGGATTGCTGGACTTGTTTTTGGAAGAGTTACATGTGCATGTAGTTTGGGATGTAAATTCCTGCTGATATTTCCTTTAAGAAATAATCTCCTGTCCACCATTTTTTGGCTTTTACTCATTGCTCTCAGGATTTAGCTGTCTCTTCATTCCTGGTGAAGCCCACCAGTCCATTTGACCACTCATGACCAAATACTAACATTTGTCACATAATCCCGAGGGTGGGATCTAGCAAACTAACAAAGGGGCTCTGAATATAATGTAGATGCGGCCATCTTTATGGATAGCGCTATGTCATGTACCGCAGGAACAGACTGTTCGTCATCCGACAGGCTCCAGCAGGTCACATACCACAGCAGGTGCACACGGCCCCCAAGCCTCGACGGGAAGCAGCAGGGGAAATATTCTGTGTATTCCGGTTATGGTGAAGAGGCATAAAATACATCAAATCCAGACACAATGGGGTATTTTTAAAAAATATATTTACAGCTATAACAATATATAATGATTTACAGTGTCCTCAAAGGCCTTCATAAAAGATTCAAATTAACAAGACCAGAAGAGTGAGACAGTGAGAGCAGCACGGAGACCCCCTAGAGAGCGACCCCTCATCAACATGTATGAGAGAGAAATACTGTCCGGATAGAGACATCTGGACCCAGGAAAGATGGGTGTAAAGGTGCCTACATAATTGTGCAGAGTGACAAAAGGGCCGTGTGTGCAGTGAATGGAGAGGACGGGCCGTGCGTGTAGTGATCGGAGAGGATGGACAGTGTGAGTAGTGACTGCAGAGAATGGGAAGTGTGAGTAGTGATCAAAGAGGATGGGCAGCGTGAGTAGTGACCGGAAAGGATGGGCAGTGTGAGTAGTGACAGCAGAGAATGGGAAGTGTGAGTAGTGATTGGAGAGGATGGGCAGCGTGAGTAGTGATCTGAGAGGATGGGCAGTGTGAGTAGTGACTGGAGAGGATGGGCAGTGTGAGTAGTAACCGGAAAGGATGGGCAGTGCGAGTAGTGACTGA
This sequence comes from Oophaga sylvatica, assembly GCA_033576555.1. NCBI lineage: Eukaryota > Metazoa > Chordata > Amphibia > Anura > Dendrobatidae > Oophaga > Oophaga sylvatica. The sequence continues at coordinate 120,883,493 of JARQOD010000008.1, forward strand.
AGAGGATGGACAGCATGAGTAGTAACCGGAAAGGATGGGCAGTGTGAGTAGTGATCAGAGAGGATGGGCAGTGTGAGTAGTGATCGGAAAGGATGGGCAGTGTGAGTAGTGACTGAACAGGATGGGCAGCGTGAGTAGTAACCGGAAAGGATGGGCAGTGTGAGTAGTGATCGGGGAGGATGGGCAGTGTGAGTAGCAACCGGGAAGGATGGGCAGTGTGAGTAGTGACTGAAGAGGATGGGCAGTGTGAGTAGTGATCGGAGAGGATGGGCAGTGTGAGTGGTGACCGGAAAGGATGGGCAGTGTGAGTAGTGATCGGAGAGGATGGGCAGTGTGAGTGGTGATCGGAAAGGATGGGCAGTGAGTAGTAACCGGAAATGATTGGCAGTGTGTGTAGTGACTGGAGAGAATAGGCAATGTGAATAGTGACTGGAGAGGAGTGGCATTGTGAGTAGTGACTGAAGAGGATGGGCAGTGTGAGTGGTGACCGGAAAGGATGGGCAGTGTGAGTAGTGATCGGAGAGGATGGGCAGTGTGAGTGGTGACCGTAAAGGATGGGCAGTGTGAGTAGTGACCGGAGAGAATAGGCAATGTGAGCAGTGACTGGAGAGGAGAGGCATTGTGAGTAGTGACTGGAGAGGATGGGCAGTGTGAGTAGTGACTGGAAAGGAAGGGCCGTGTATGTAGTGACTATAGAGGACGGGCAGTGTGTGTAGTGACCGGAGAGGATGGACCATGTGCGTAGTAACTAGAGACGAAGGACCGTGCGTGTAATGACTAGAGAGGACAGGCAGAATGTGTATTGACTGGAAAGGATGGGCAGTATGTGTAGCGACTAGAGAGGATCGGCAGTGTGCCTAGTGACTGGAAAGAATGAGCAGTGAGTGTAGTGATCAGAGGATGGGCCATGTGTGTAGTGACCAGAGAGGATGGACTGTGTGTAGTGACCAGAGAGGATGGACTGTGTGTAGTGACAGGAGAGGATGGACCATGTTTGTAATTACCGGAGAGGAAGGGCAGTGTGTTTACTGACCTGAGAGGACAGACCGTGTGTCTAGTGACCGGACAGAATGGGCTGTGTGTAGTGACCGGAGAGGACGGGTTGTGCTTGTGTACTCTTTAGAGTGTTGTGTGTGTAGTGACTGGAGAGGGGGGGTCATGTGTAGTGACAGGAGAGGACGGGCCATGTGTGTAGTGACCCGGGAGGACAGGCAGTGTATGCAGTGACTGTAGAGGATGTGTTGTTCTTGTGTAGTGATTAGCGTGGTGTGTGCATAATGACTGTAGTGGATGAGACATATACCGTATGTATAGTAACCAAAGAGAACGAGTTGTATGGGTAGTGACCAGAGACGTCGTGCCGTATTAGTAGTGACCAGAGATGTCGTAACGTATGTAGTGACCAGATATGTCATGCCGTATGTGTAGTGACCAGAGATGTCGTAACGTATGTGTAGTGACCAGAGATGTTGTAACGTATGTGTAGTGACCAGAGATGAAAGACTGTATGTGTAGTGACCAAAGAGGATGGGTTGTCCTTGTGTACTGTCGAGAGTAGTGTATGTATAGTGACTGGAGAGGACGGGCTGTGTGTGTAGTGACCAGAGAGGATGGGCTGTGTGTGTAGTGACTGGAGAGGATGGGCCATGCGTAGTGACTGGAGAGGACGGGCCATGTGTGTAGTGACCAGAGAGGATGGGCCATGTGTAGTGACTGGAGAGGACAGACCGTGTGTGTAGTGACCGGAGAGGACGGGCTGTGTGTGTAGTGACTGGCGAGGAAGGGCTGTGTGTGTAGTGACCTGAGAGGATGGGCCATATGTAGTGACTGGAGAGGACGGGCTGTGTGTGTAGTGACTGGAGAGGATGGGCCATATGTAGTGACCGGAGAGGATGGGCCCAATATGTAGTGACTGGAAAGGACGGGCTGTGTGTGTAGTGACTGGAGAGGATGGGCCATATGTAGTGACTGGAGAGGACGGGATGTGTGTGTAGTGACTGGAAGGATGGGCCATATGTAGTGACTGGAGAGGACGGGCCATGTGTGTAGTGACTGGAGAGGATGGGCCATATGTAGTGACTGGAGAGGACAGGCTGTGTGTGTAGTGACTGGAGAGGATGGGCCATATGTAGTGACCGGAGAGGATGGGCCATATGTAGTGACTGGAGAAGACGGGCCTTGTGTGTAGTGACTGGAGAAGATGCGCCATATGTAGTGACTGGAGAGGATGGGCCATATGTAGTGACTGGAGAGGACAGGCTGTGTGTGTAGTGACCGGAGAGGATGGGCCATATGTAGTGACCGGAGAGGATGGGCCATATGTAGTGACTGGAGAGGACGGGCCTTGTGTGTAGTGACTGGAGAAGATAGGCCATATGTAGTGACCGGAGAGGATGGGCCATATGTAGTGACTGGAGAGGACAGGCTGTGTGTGTAGTGACCGGAGAGGATGGCCATATGTAGTGACTGGAGAGGACGGGCCATGTGTGTAGTGACTGGAGAGGATGGGCCATATGTAGTGACTGGAGAGGACGAGCCATGTGTGTAGTGACTGGAGAGGATGGGCCATATGTAGTGACTGGAGAGGATGGGCTGTGTGTGTAGTGACTGGAGAGGATGGGCCATATGTAGTGACTGGAGAGGATGGGCCATATGTAGTGACTGGAGAAGACGGGCCTTGTGTGTAGTGACTGGAGAAGATGGGCCATATGTAGTGACTGGAGAGGATGCGCCATATGTAGTGACTGGAGAGGACGGGCTGTGTGTGTAGTGACCGGAGAGGATGGGCCATATGTAGTGACCGGAGAGGATGGGCCATATGTAGTGACTGGAGAGGACGGGCCTTGTGTGTAGTGACTGGAGAAGATAGGCCATATGTAGTGACCGGAGAGGATGGGCCATATGTATTGACTGGAGAGGACAGGCCGTGTGTGTAGTGACCGGAGAGGATGGGCCATATGTAGTGACTGGAGAGGATGGGCCTTGTGTGTAGTGACTGGAGAAGATAGGCCATATGTAGTGACCGGAGAGGATGGGCCATATGTATTGACTGGAGAGGACAGGCCGTGTGTGTAGTGACCGGAGAGGATGGGCCATATGTAGTGACTGGAGAGGACGGGCCTTGTGTGTAGTGACTGGAGAAGATAGGCCATATGTAGTGACCGGAGAGGATGGGCCATATGTAGTGACTGGAGAGGACGGGCCGTGTGTGTAGTGACCGGAGAGGATGGGCTGTACTTGTGTAGTTACTTGAGGGTTGCGAGTCTACAATCTCTATGTCCATATCCGCAGTTTTCCATCTCTCTGGCTTAATAAATATTGTTGCTTTTTTCCCTTCAGTTCCATGAACTGATAATAAATAAAATATTTCCGTATGAGAATACAGATTCAGTAAAAAGCGAGTCATCCTTAATTTTTTTCCCTATTGAAACCATAAATACATCTTCGTAAGAAAACATGATCACTAAAGTCAGCAGAAGAAAGCTAGGAGCCTTCAGCGAGCTCAGTAATAAATTCCCTTTATAGCAGCTCACTCCACATCCGGAAATCACTTCACAAAAATATTGCATAAGACTTGAAAATTGTCACCTGAACGAAATCAGAAAAATACCAAAATCTTGCATGAAATCTCTAAACGACCTAGAGCTACGGAAACAAAAAACCTCCTATAGATATACTTTTTTGGCACACAAAGAGTACGAAAATGGCCACCAGACAGCTGGGAGGAAACTGTTGACCTGCTGACAAAGCACATTCATTGCGACCCCCTCCCACAAATCCCCAACCCTTAACAATTTCACAGCAGCTAAATTCATGAACATTTTTTTTTACATTTTTTTGTAGTGGGTCATCCCAGCGGGGCTGGGCTTCAATAAACTGACCCACAGATACAGCAACATGTAACAGAGCACAACACCGGGGAGCAGCATGTCTACGCATCGGCAATGAACCTCCATACATGTAAGAAATGCGAGAGTTTGTACATGAAGGTCACCATTCAATAAGAAAGGTGGAGAAAGGCTCAGACAGCCCCAGTGTGGCAGTGGCCCTTCAGCAAGAGAGGGCCATCTATGTTATGCTTGGTTAAGGTGTTATCTAATCATGCTCCTGTCCTAACCGAGTGACTTTGGTGTACTTGAAAATATATGCATGTCTCGTGGCTGTCTAACAAACAGACAATCCCTGCGTGTGTTTGGCTGTCAATCAGCCGCGAGTCATGCAGCTGCTGGGACTCGGACATATTTTTCGAGCACGCCGAAGTCATTCGGTTAGGACAGGAGCATATTTAGATAACACCTTATCCAAGCACGTTCACTCATCACTACTGGTGACCTTTTCGGTCTCCAACAATATCGAGCCCCTCATGGTCACAAAGATACCAATCAATACTATACAAGAAACCAAACAGGAGCCCACCGGGCCAAAAACTCTTAAAGAAGATGGCAGCCAATTTGTGTTAGAATATGGTTGCAGTGCCAATAAGATCTGATCTATTTTAAAGAGACTTTGCACTTGCCATAAAGATGTCATCTTCTCCGCCTCGTATCAATGCCGCTGTTCTCCTGAATCCGGCGTTGTTTTTCTTTTTCTCCTGCACCTCTCCTTTCCTGAGATATAGCTTCATCTTATCTGTAGATAAATGTAGTATTTTTAGCCAAGTGGGCGTTGTCTTGAAGAACTTGCCTATGGAGTAGAGTGAAGACTGCACCCACTTGGCTAAAAAAGACAAGATTTATTTAGAAGGAAGCGGAGGCCATATCTCAGAAATAGAGAGGCTCAGGAACAAAATAAAAATATCCCCGGATTCAGGAGAACAGCGGCATTGATACGAGGAGGAGAAGATGACATCTTTATGGCAAGAACAACAGCCAAATCTTATGTTAAGGCATTGAAAAGGGGGTCTCTGTCTGTTTTGATAGATATCTAATTACTATACCACTACAGGATGTGGTGTGAGCACTGACACGCTCCTTGCCCCCTCTTTGCCCCGTCGGCTCAATGTCCATAAGGACTGTACATGAAGTGATCTGAAGCAAACTGGTTGCTAAGGATGTATTTGCCTAGCAACCCCATATAAGAATCCTGTGGATGTTAGGCAGAGTATCCGTGGCAACCAGCCTGTCATCTGAGGAAGGGAGGAGCAGTCGGCCTGCACAAGTAATCAGATTTTTTGGGGAACCAAGAAATATAAATCCCCCATAAAACTGGATGCTAATATGGCTTTTAGTCAACATGAAGCAGAATGGCGACATACGGCTGACTCTACATACTAGGCCGCAATATGTCTCCTGTGTCACCAGGATCCTATTAAAAGGAAAAATCGCCACGATAACCAATCAGTAGACAAAGAAAGTAACCCAGGAGATTGACTGCAATGCCGCCATCTTTTTTAAAAAATAGTGTGAAGTTATCAACAGAGGGAGTGGCCCCTATAGGTTCATGCCGATACCCCCCAAATGCTGTAACTTGCCCCCTCTCATTACCCCTGGCCTCTGTTGCCAACATAGTGCTTATGAAGAGGAGGGTTCACACCGGACCAAGCCCACCCGGGGCCATGGGGCTTGTTGACAAATATCTGCCATCCTGACCTGGGTACAATCCCCTCCAACCCAATAAAAATACCCACAAACATATACAAAGTGCAGACCTCCACACTGGCAAAGCAGCAAGTGGCACAGGTAGAGGAAAAGTCTGACCCCGCACCCCGGACGGGCAGCGCCCAACAGTAAGATTTCTGAAAAGTCTGGACGAGACCTCGCCGGATCATGCAAAAAGTGACGCGTGAAGAAAAAGACACTCATCCACTCACAGCAGACACGCACGCTCACACATTTTGGTAACGTTTTATAAACAGCACCCCTCACCCCATCGTAGGGTTACGGGCAGTCTTAAAAGACGGGGGAAGGTACTATACATCCATAATAATTAAGATTATAAAAATAGCCTACGCTCTCTGAAGTCTGCCCGCAGAATTCACCATTGGGTATGCTTCCCATAAACCTTTCTGCTATACCCAGAATCCACTTCACTCCCCACAATATAAATAGCTCTGTGCCTTTAAGAGTATCGTCTGTTGAATCCATGGAAATATAATATATAATGTATATACGATGCTATATAATATATATGATGTCTGCATAGAGCTAGCTTGATGCTGGAGTTAGCAGCAATGGCAGGATGTGGGCCCCCAATGCAAAATTTCTAGGGGACCGCAATTACCACATGCCATTTATAGTACTGAAGTCCTATTAGGTGGTAAGGGGTCAATAGTCCCCCTGGGCCACCAGCCCCCTGTACCTATATAAGACATCTGTCATCAGTCACTCAGCACCAGGCAGATCGTACAATGGGCCATTACCCGTGGGGATCATTTTCTGGCATTTCTGTCCCCCTACCCATCCCATTACCCGTTTTATTCATATACTTGTGCATATACCACTGAGACCCATAAAAGGATAAACTAGTGGGCGCTACAAGTTCCTACCCAACTATGCAGCTTATTGAATCACATGACCCTGGTATCCAGCTGAACAGGACTTATGGTAGGAAAATATGAGTCTAAGCGTCTGTCGGCCAATGAAAAACACTGGCAGCATTCAAAGCTCCTCTCAAATGTAAGTTTTAGCTGGATGCCAAGCACTTTATAAATCCCAGCAAATATGCTCCTCCCAAATGTCCTTTTCAGCTGGATGCCAGGCACCTTATAAATCCCAGCAAATATGCTCCTCCCAAATGTCCTTTTCACCTGGATGCCAGGCACCTTATAAATCCCAGCAAATTTACGACTCCCAAATGTCCTTTTCAGCTGGATGCCAGGCACCTTATCAATCCCAGCAACTATATGACTCCCAAATGTCCTTTTCAGCTGGATACCAGGCACCTTATCAATCCCAGCAAATATGATCCTCCCAAATAACCTTTTCACCTGTATGCCAGGCACCTTATCAATCCCAGCAAATATGCAACTCCCAAATGTCCTTTTCAGCTGGATGCCAGGCACCTTATCAATTCCAGCAAATATGATCCTCCCAAATAACCTTTTCACCTGTATGCCAGGCACCTTATCAATCCCAGCAAATATGCAACTCCCAAATGTCCTTTTCAGCTGGATGCCAGGCACCTTATCAATCCCAGCAAATATGCTCCTCCCAAATGTCTATTTCAGCTGGATATCAGAAATATTATGAATCCCAGCAAATATATCCAGCCCAAATATACTTTTCAGATGGATGCCAGACATGTTATAGATCTCGCCAAACATGCCCCACCCAAATATCTTTTTTAGCATACGCCCCCTCTCCCTCCAAACTCAAACACCCCATAAATTAACCTTTTATGACCCACTGTCAGATTAGTTGTAACAGTCGTGATTGACTAACTCCCATTTTGCAGTGAAGCCTTAGCCTTAGGATAACACTCCTCTCTCCGTGCAAAACATAGCCATAAAACATTAACCCTTCAGCTGCTAGCGGACCAAGATAGCAAATAACTAGTTGCATCGGGTGCATGCATGATGATTATGCTGCAATATTTGATGCATTTTTTTTCTTACAGTAATTAAAAAAATAAATACATTTGGCACATCTGTGACATACTGTCTAAAACCTGGTACTTTTAAAAATGTGCCCAATGGGGTTTTCCAAAAGTGAACACACCCCTTTTTTTGTCCTTTTTAAACAGAAGGCAAATACTGACCAATCAAATTTAAGCGGTTAACGATAAAATCCGCCCATTTTTTTAAAGGGTTCCCACACATACTGTGATTTTCAGAAAGTCCGAGCACTTCTCTTTCTGTGCGTTTCTATAATGAATATATACACGACCTCGAAGCCGACATTAAGAAACTTACGCAGAAAAAAAAGCAAAAAGCACACGGACGGTGTTGTGCTTGGAGTTTTCAGCAACGAAGGCAAAGTTTTACATCAGATACTCGGCCGGTGAAACCGCTGGAGGACACCGCCCACGACCCGGTGTCACTGTGCAGGAAAATAGCGTTTGCTTTGTTTGTTTTTTTTCCCAGAAGCCCTTTCAAGGACAAGACGCCCCTGTGGTTAGTAGAGAAAGGCCTTAGGAAAGGCGAGGGAGAGCCACAGAGACCACACACCCCTGCAAATAAAAAATATGGTACCCTGAAATGTCTATGTTTTGGAGGTGTCACTGGGCTCCCCCTCTGTCTGGCATCTGTGGAACATTCCTGAGGAGTTCTTTGGAATCGGTGGAAGGTGACCACCAAGAAGGGAATGTGAGATACAGACTGTTCCATGATTGGTTATCAAGAAAGGGGAGAAACACAAAAACGACATCAGATTATATACAGAGAAAGAATAGAAAGCAGCCACCCACTATAGAAATTCTCAAAAGGACTTACGAGATCTGGATGGTGGATCTAAAAATATGGATGATGAATGAGACAATCAAGAGATATGGATGATGGATCTAGAGTTATGGATCATAACGGGTAATATGGAGGTACAGATGACTGATTTGTGTGATAACTGATAATATAGAGATATCGATGATGGATCCATATATATGAATGACGACTGAGAATATAGAGAGCTGGACGACGGATCTAAAGATATGGATGACGCATCTATAGTTGTGGATTATGACTGAGAGTATAAAGATCTGGTGATGGACCTAGAGTTGTGGTTGATGACTGAGAATAGAGATGTGAAGATAATGGATGTAAAGGTATAGGTGATGACTGACAATACAGAGATCTGGATGATGGATCAAAAGATTTAGATAATAATTGAGACAATTTAGAAAAATATGGATGAAGATTGCGACAATCTAGAGAACTGGATGATGGATTTCGATGAGGGGGTAAAAAATTAAATATAGAAGATGTTGATGGTAACTGAGAATACAGAGCTATGGATGATAGATCTATTCTAGAAGTATGAATAGTAAATGAAATAATCCAAATATATGGTTGAAGGATCGAAAGATGTGGGTGATGCCTGAGAATATAGAGTTAAAGGTGATGGATGTTGTTATATGAATGATCACAGAGACATGGAGATATGGCCTAAAGTTCTAGACACATGGATGATGGAGCGAGAGACTCTAGAGATATAGATAATGACTGTGAAGATGGCGATGATGGATCTAGAGATATAGATGATGTCTAAATGGATGATAGATATTGACTGAAACAACCTAGGTATATGAATACCAACAAACATATAGTGCTATAAAGTCTCATAAAATGTATATTTTCATTTCAATATATAATTGACAATAATGTTAAAATATGTGTAGTGTGGTCGGAAAGCCTCAACGCGGGTTTCACTCAAGCCCCTGACGAAGCTTAGGTGAAACGCGCGTTGGGGCTTTCTGACCACACTGCACATATCCCTTTTTGTCGCATCACCTGATGTAAGTACAATCTTTCTAATTAAGTAGACATAGTCCTCCCTGGAAGCCTAAGGATATACTTTGTAGACATTTGGATTTTTCTTGTATTACGCATTTATCTTTTCTTACATGTACATACATGTGTATGTAGTGGTCTGTTTAGGGTATTTTGCTTTATTCAATATTTAACATTATTGTCAATTATATATACGTTTTATGAGACTTTATAGCACTATTTGTTGGCATTCATTGTTGAGCAGTGCGTCTCTGTATGTGTGATTGATATATGCTCAATGTTTCGTTGGTATTAACTAGATATATGTATGATGCCGGAGAGATTCTATAGAGGCTGGTAATGGATCTAGAAACAAAGATGTTTCCGGAAACATGTGGGTGATAGAATCTAGATAAATGGTTTAGGAGTGAAATAATCTAGATACAAAGTTGATGGTTGATAACATCTAGAAACATGGTTGATGGATTGGATAAGAACTTCTAGATTGGTATATTATGGGTAAAGGCTGGGTCTCACATAGGCATACACCAGCGATCCCGACAACGATCAGGATCGCTGGTGTATCGCTATATTATCGCTGCTGAGCTGCCAAACAGGCAGCTCAGGCAGCGATCAGCACAAGGACACTGCGGGTAAACATCGCTAGTTACCCGCAGTGTACCTTGGATACCAGCGCCCTGATGCAGGGAGCTGGTAACAAAGGTACACATCGTGTTTCCAGGCGCTGCGCGGTGCCTGGAAACCCGCTGTGTACCTTGGTTACCAGCTCCCTGCATCAGGGCGCTGGTATCCAAGGTACACAGCGGGTTTCTAGGCACAGCCCCGGCCTGGAAACCCGCTGTGTACCTTGGTTACCAGCGGATCGCTGGTCTCCCGCCTGTCACACGCAGCAATGCGTGCCTGTCAGCGGGAGACCAGCGATCAAAAAAATGTCCAGACATTTCAGCGACGATCAGCGATACCCGCAGGGGGCTGATCGTCGCTGAATGTCACACACAGCGATATCGCTGGTGAGCTCGCTGCTGCGTCACAAAACTAGTGACTCAGCAGCGATCTCGCTAGCGATATCGCTATGTGAGACGGGGGCTTAAGACAATCCTAGAAATAGGTGATATTGATCAAATCTACAGAGATAAGATGAAAAATTTTGTAATCTAAAGAAACTAGTTAGAAATCAGATAATCTAGACAACTTCAAAAACAAAGCGATGAATGATGAATAAGAGACTATATGAAGGCTATGAAAATTAAGAACAAGAACTTTTTAGGATAGATGATCCAAGAGAAGAAGGGATGATGTCCCTATGGAATAGAGCTAGTGCTCTGGGATAGGGGTGTAAGTGTCATCGGGGGTAGTGATGACCTCCATCACAGGCGGGTGGTGAAGCAGCTGTTTTCTACTCAACAAGAAATAATTAATTTCATTTGATTTTAGAATTAAAAAATATCTAAAACCTACATCCTAGAACAGCGGTAACCAATCCCAAGCCTGAATCAGCCATTGATAGGGGAAGGTGGGGCAAAAAATGAGGTGTACTAAGTATTTCACCCCTGACAATCAGAGCCCCACCGACCCTTCGATCAAAAACAGAAAAAAACCACAACTGTTGACCCCTTTTGGTTGCCCACCGCCATTCTGGTCTACTCTGATTCAGTACATGCATCAGTTATCCACATAACCTAAAAAAAGGTGGAGGGGCAGTAGAAAAAACGAATCCTGAACAACAAAAACGTATGGCAGGTATGAGAAAAGTAAACTGGAAAAAGAAAGGTAGCAACACAAAGTCTAAATATAGTCTTGTGTTCATTGGTGGCTGAACTTTCTGCTGCTCGAGAAGGAGGTGAGGAGACAAGTGGGTAAACGTGTGAGAGACTCTGTGTTCTAGAATCACGGCAACAATAATAAGAAAGATTTTCACACTCCCGAAATAAAGAGATCAGCGGCGTCTGTACGACAATGCAAAAGAGAGCGCCGGCAGACCGTCTGTGCTAAGTGCTATCGCCAGGATCCTGGGCGTCCTAAAAAAGGCAGGGACATTCACTGAAAACCAAATGTCCTCAAAAAGGAAGAGGTCTACCATCATCTCCAATCCAGCATAACCTCATTTTATCTTTATGAACCGTCCATCATTGCGACCAGCTGGATGTTCTTGAGATGATCACCTCTTACCTCTTTCAGAAGTTTGGTCGATGCATCGATGACCTCCCCACCATGACCTGCGTAGAATCAGGTTCTTCTCCCAAGTATGAAAATAATGAAATTGATTTTCTTCAAAAATATCTTCAAATGTGAAGATCCTACATCCTCAAAAAATGTAGCCAAGTTGAAGGTTCCAAGGTGATTGCCGATTTCGACAACACGACTATGGAAATGGCACCCAATTGACAAGGCCACCTCTAGTGATAAGACATATTAAGAGTTGGATATTTTTGTGACCGTTAGATATTGGTAATATCATTCACTTCTTCTTGAAGGATCTGCGCTCACCGAAAGAGGGGGACCTTTAGACTCTTGTTTGTGAGTCTCTCTAAAGTTCTCCACCACACATGACAGCCTTGGACTTGGTGGCGATACCCTCTAAAGGGGTACATGGAGGCTTGTCTTCATGAAAGAGAACACTGCAATAAAGATTCCTCTAGGAAACCGCACATTACGTAGTAACCAGCCACCATGGCTGGAAGAACGTCGTCTATGTGGTGGGACCCACACTGGACTTCATGTCCATGGTGGGTTTTCTTTACAGCTGAAGAACTGACCTAAGAAAACCCCCCGTGCTGTGTGTATGTATATATAACAAGACAATTATACATCTCTGTCAACAAGTAAGAGATGCCCCAAGGATGATCCTGTGAACAGACAAGGTATAATGTCCTTGTGGAGAACTTGAAGATCACAGCTCTGTGGGTTCCTTATGGCTTCTGAGGTCCAGGCGAGAGGACAACAGGGGTGGAAAGTCCGTCAACGCTGAGTGTTGGAACGTGGATCTGGTTGCTTCCATTTGTTGGGAACTGGAAGTAAAAAAAAAAGATTGGGATAATGAGAGGGTGTCATGGGCAAAAAGCCCAGATGTCTTCTCAGCTTGCAATTCCCTTGAGTAGGAGGAACTACTGAGGGATAGTCAGTCACCATCTTTGAACTAGAACTCCTTTAATATTTTTGCCATATACCTTGTCTCACTCTTGCCCAAAAATTTACCTAACTCTCAAAGCCTATAGACCCTTCAGGGGTCAGAGCTTAGTGGGCCTCCTTTGTAAAAGGTTATTGGGACCCATCGATGCCCTAGTATTTGCCTAGGCTGCAGCTCCAGCATCTTCCAGGACTCTTTATCTGGGTAGCTCTTACAGAATGGGGGTTAGTGGCTGATCACTGGGATGGACACCAATAAGTTCATAATGTGCACTATTTAAAGAGGTTGTCCACTACCCATCATCAAATCAGTGATGGTCCAACACTCAGCACCTCAGCTGTTTTCAGCTTCCGCAGCAGCCAGTTGTAACATAAACTGTGCAGTGGCCATTATGAAGAACTGCAGATGAGATCCTCTTGAAGTGAATGGGAGCTGATTTGTAGTACCTGACAACGACCACTACATGGTATACAGAGCTATGATGTTCACTGTTTACATCTGACCCCAGTGGGAGTTGAAAACAGCTGATTGATGGGGTAACAAGTGTCGCACCCCTATTGATGAGATATTGATGAGACATCCTTAGGATAAATCATCACTATCTAAGTACTGGACAATCCTTTAGATCCTTAGGTTTCCAATCTATCTTCCCTCCCAGCCTTGGCTCTCCTACATGTTGGCAAACACCAGAGTCTATATAGAGATCAGAAACACAAAGACCAATATTACCTGGAATGACAATTTTGCCGGACTTCGGGGAGCTATGGGGCTGAGCGTGCTCCAGAAATGGATAGAAGGGGGAAGGGAGCTTGGGGTGAGCAGTAGAGGTGTCTGGAAAAGAGATCAACAGGGTCAAGTGACACACGCGGCAGTGTACCGTCAGATCAGACATACGGAAACAATGCCACACCATCCGGCTGCCACATCTTGTGCGGTACAGGGGATGTAGCCATTGTTTTCTGGATCGGGACCTCAGCTGCTGTAAATGATTATTCATGACAAGATCGGACATCTGCAAAGAATCGGACATTTATCTAGAAAATCATTCAGAAGAGTCCTGCAGATTTGTCTCACAATATACATACATAGGAAAAATGAATGCAATGTGGTAAAGATCCACTATGGAGGAGCCACAATATAATGAGTGCATTTGTTTCTGAAATCCTCTGTGCTGCTGAGAACCCTGCTCCTCCACTATCAAGTCTGTGCCCTCCTAGCTGTCACTGCTTTACATCATGACAATATGCCTGTTATAGCCATGTCTTCACTGCCATCTTTCCATGAAAGACAGTTCACAGTTACCCACAGATCAAGCTAACCTCTCCTGAAATACTCTGTGCTACTGGGACTGTAATCCCTCTAATATCAGATTATGATCTCCAACTTGTCTTGATTCCTTGTCTTTGGTATATGCAGCCGAGCCCTCAATAACATCATCAAATGCGTGGTCAAGACACTGCCTACAGTAATCTCCTGAAATACTCTGTGCTGGCCAAGCTCCTTCCACCAACAGTATGTGATAAGATCAGAAAGATCTCCCAAAATAGTCTGTGCTCCTGGGTACTATGCATCTCATAGTTTGTTTTAGAGCACTAAGTATTTGTAAGTGATTTGATTCAGTAGAAACAACTAGAATCTATACATTACTGATCCTGAATTACACCCTGTATTATACCCCAGAGCTGCACTCACTATTCTGCTGGTGCAGGCACTGTATACATACATTACATTACTGATCCTGAATTACATCCTGTATTATTCCCCAGAGCTGCACTCACTATTCTGCTGGTGCAGTCACTGTGTACATACATTACATTACTGATCCTGTATTGATCCTGAGTTACACCCTGTATTATACCCCAGAGCTGCAGTCACTATTCTGCTGGTGCAGTCACTGTGTACATACATTACATTACTTATCCTGTACTGATCCTGAGTTACACCCTGTATTATACTCCAGAGCTGCACTCA
>JARQOD010000008.1:120898069-120941441 GCA_033576555.1 Oophaga sylvatica
GGAAGGTGGGTACCGTGGGGTGTATCTGACTGAGGGCGGGTGCTGCCGGTGGAAGTGGGTACCGTGGGGTGCATCTGACTGAGGGCGGGTACTGCTGGTGGAAGGTGGGTACCGAGGGGTGCATCTGACTGAGAGCGGGTGCTTCCGGTGGAAGGTGGGTACCGAGGGGTGCATCTGACTGAGGGCGGGTACTGCCAGTAGAAGATGTGTACCATGGGGTGCATCTGACTGAGGGCGGGTACTGCCAGTAGAAGGTGGGTGCCGAGGGGTGCATCTGACTGAGGGCGGGTACTGCCGGTAGATGTGTACCGTGGGGTGCATCTGACTGAGGGCGGGTGCTGCCGGTGGAAGGTGGGTACGAGGGGTGCATCTGACTGAGGACGGGTACTGCCGGTGGAAGGTGGGTACCGTGGGTGCATCTGACTGAGGGCGGTACTGCTGGTAGAAGGTGTGTCCCGCAGGGTGCATCTGACTGAGGGCGGGTACTGCTGGTAGAAGGTGTGTACCGCAGGGTGCATCTGACTGAGGGCGGGTACTGCTGGTGGAAGGTGGGTACCGCAGGGTGCATCTGACTGAGGGCGGGTACTGCCGGTAGAAGGTGGGTACCGAGGGGTGCATCTGACTGAGGGCAGGTACTGCCGGTAGGTGTGTACCATGGGGTGCATCTGACAGAGGGCGGGTACTGCTGGTAGAAGGTGGGTACCGCAGGGTGCATCTGACAGAGGGCGGGTACTGCCGGTAGAAGGTGAGTACCGAGGGGTGCATCTGACTGAGGGCGGGTACTGCTGGTGGAAGGTGGGTACCGTGGGGTGCATCTGACTGAGGGCGGGTACTGCTGGTGGAAGGTGGGTACCGTGGGGTGCATCTGACTGAGGGCGGGTACTGCTGGTAGAAGGTGTGTACCGCAGGGTGCATCTGACTGAGTGCGGGTACTGCTGGTGGAAGGTGGTACCGCAGGTGCATCTGACTGAGGGCGGGTACTGCCGGTAGAAGGTGGGTACCGAGGGGTGCATCTGACTGAGGGCGGGTACTGCCGGTAGGTGTGTACCGTGGGGTGCATCTGACTGAGGGCGGGTACTGCTGGTAGAATGTGTGTACCGTGGGGTGCATCTGACTGAGGGCGGGTACTGCTGGTGGAAGGTGGGTACCGTGGGGTGCATCTGACTGGGCGGGTACTGCCGGTAGAAGGTGGGTACCGTGGGGTGCATCTGACTGAGGGCGGTTGCCACAGAGTTCACCTGACTGGAAGAGGGTGCTACCGGCAGAGGGCGGGTACCGCGGGGTGCACGTGACTGGAAGTGGGTGCCACCGACAAGAGGGCAGGTTCCGCAGGTTGCTACTTATAGAGGGCAGGGAGGTCAGTGGGTCTGTTGGGTGATTTTCGGTGTGTCCGGCGGTTCCAGCCCTCAATACGTCAGTACAGTGGAGGAACAAGCACATTATTAGGTCTCCATATTCCGGCTAATCGATGGGATATCTTCCGCTAAGTAGGATCAGTGACATATAGGCATTGATGTGGAAGGCGATTAGGGATCAGGTCTCTCAGTGGTGCAGCCTCTGGCCATTGAGCTGCTGCAGGGATAGGATGGGTGGGTGACTGGCAGGGGTCTCTATCTGTATCCTGAACAGTAAGTCACTTTTAAGGTCAGTGAAGGGAGAGTGACATGTCAGCCGGCTTGCTTCGTCAGCATTTTTGTGACGGGTCTGACACAAGACACATGTATGTGATCACTCTTCTCTCTTGCCTGTAGTCATTTCTCATGAGGAAGTTCTACTTTAACGACGCAGAAACTGGCTTTTTCAAGAAAACCAAAAGGAAAGTGATGCAGAAGAACCCAATGACAGGTGGGTGCACAGCCTTGGCGCCCTCCGCTTGGATCTGGACCGGCCCCTGATCGTGCTAGTCACTTCATTAACTTTCTCTTTTTACCAATGCACAGATCCCAGCATGATGACAGAGATGATGAAGGGCAACCTCACCAACGTCCTCCCCATGATCCTGATTGGAGGATGGATCAATTGGGCCTTCTCTGGCTTCCTTACAAGTAAGTTGTACCAAAATCCCAATTAATTAAATCCCTTTTGTGTGACTCAAAACCATAAAAACAGTATCTGAATGTTAAGGATTTCAAGTGACAGGCCCAAATCCTGAGGCTGCACTACTGAAAGATTTGGCTGCTGATGCTGCAGTCAGGGAGAGAAGCCGCTACATGAATGTGCACATAGATCTGCCAGTATCTAGGCCAGATATTCTGTAGATATTGTTGTAAATGGTGATTTGACATCAGTATCTCTCAGTAGTGCAGCTTCAGTCTTCTGGTTTGTAACTAAGTGATTATATCTTGTCAGGTGAGTGAGATATGATAAAACTGTTTCCACATTTTTATCACATGTTTAAGGTTCTCGTTGTTGGCGTCACCATTAAAGGTTCTCCTTGGATGATGTTTAGGACGACCATGAAGATTTTTTTGCATGTTTTGTCTCTCTAGCAAAGGTACCTTTCCCTCTCACTCTGCGATTCAAGCCCATGTTACAGCGGGGAATTGAGCTGGAGTCTCTGGACGCATCTTGGTAAGTATATCTTCTGCTTGATGTCATGCGTCCTGCCTCATAGTCTATGCTCTCATCTTTGGGTTCCTTGTAGGGTCAGTTCTGCATCCTGGTATTTCCTGAACGTGTTTGGCCTGAGGAGTATGTACACGCTGATCCTGGGACAGGACAACGGTGAGTTGGAGATCAACAGCACTGATAATCGGACCAGGGGTTGTCCAGGACTTTCCATAAACAGCGCCACCTCTGGCCGCAGGTTGTGTGAAGTATTGCCGCTCAGCACTAATCACTTTGCTGGAGCCCACCTGCAATGCCAGACACAATGAATGGTCAGTGTGGTGCTGGTTTTGAAAGAAAGCAGTCATTTTATTATTCAGGGTAAGTCCTATAAAGTTTTTAATGGTTGGTCCAGATGTGAAAATCATGGGGTTCTGACTGCAGGGACCTGCGCAGAACGGGAAGCTTTCATCCTTGTTAGAATGGACCTGTAATGCACATGTTCAATTGCTGCTCCTCTGAATTAATTTTCTAGGGAGCGACTGAGCGCTACTCTCTGCTTTTTCTGGCGGCCTTAAAGGGAGAAAGTTTCCAGTTTGGAGTAGGTCCCAGCAGCGGGACAACAACTCATCAGTAAGGTATCACTTCTCCAGCAGATAGGTAATAAAGGAGTTGTCTGGTTAAAACAAGTTAAGAATCTAGCTCAGGCTCTAGGGAACTGCGAAAAGAACAATTTCCCAAAATACAGGGTTTGCTCCTATGTGGGGAAGTGCTGCTTAACTTTATAGTGTGCAAGTTGTCGTAAACTAGAACTCCCAGCATGATTTGTACTCCAGGGTTTGTCAGAAGATTGCATCTTGGTGGGGTACAAATATTTCACACCTACCAAACACAAGGCTATCAGGGCATGCAGGGACTTGTAGTGTGGCAGCTTGCCCATATAGTCTTCAGGCAGTGCCTTTATGGTGAGTGTTAACTGGGCTTGTTTGCTCCTAGCTGCTGACCAGAGCCGTATAATGCAGGACCAGATGACAGGAGCCGCTATGGCAGTTCCGCCAGACACCAATAAAGCCTTTAAAGTAAGTACACCCAGCAGCCTTTCGGTCACCCGATCGCTACAGAGACACTGATGCTTTTCTCCAGAAGTCTCATGTTTGGTGCCTTCCCTTCTTCTGTGTCTGTTCATGAGCACATTAGAGGGGAATGGATACTGTGACGTAGGAACATTCACTTGCAAATTGCCTCTTCAGAGAAAAAGAGGACTTGAACTCTATAGCGCCACCTGTTGAAAGTAGAAATCCTATAAGTCACAATCAACCCTTTAACATAACCCTTGTGACTTGTGGGATCGCTACTTTCTACAGGTGGCGCTATAGAGTTCAAGTCCTCTTTTTCTCTTGCAAAGCACATTCACTTGGAGATCCAAATATAATGACTACAAAGTATGTGTGACATATTACATAATGACATATTACATTATAATGGTTTCCCTCTTATTTAGGCTGAATGGGAAGCCATGGAGATCACAGAACATCAGTGGGCGCTAGAGAATGTGGAGGAAGATCTCGTGTCGAGGGACCTGAACCTGGAATAGTATTTTCTGTGCAGCTGAAATGACCATTGGGTATACAGTATTTTTGTTACAGATTTGCCAAATAAAAGTCCTAAGATATTAGAATTCCTCGGTTTTGGCCAAATGGGTGTCTATTGATCTTGTATTTTAGTAATATCAATGCTTATTAACCACAGGTCCCATGCTGCACTGTTTGTACTGCAGAGGCCAGATGGCATTCACCAGAAGCTGTAGTATTCACCCCTTGGCTTTTTACCTATTTTGTTACATTACAATGTGTTTAAGTTGGAGAAATGAGAACAATAGATATAAATTTAGTAAAAAATAACTGATAATGGGCATGTGCATATGTACGCACCCCTTTTGGTATGAAGGCCCTAAAAACTCTGGTGCAAGCAATTACCTTCATAAGTCATATGCTTAGTGACAGGATGCCCCCAGGTATGCAGTCGAAGTGTCACGTGTCTTTCAGTATATACACTTTACCTTTTCTGAAAAGCCACAGAGGCTACAGCACCATTAAGCAAGAGGCACCGCTAACAACACCATGGAGATTTCCAAACAAGTCAGGGACAAAGTTGTTGAGACGTACAAGTCAGGGTTGGGTTATAAAAAAAAAAAAAAATCCCAGTATCTGATGATCCCCCAGAGCACCATGAAATCCATTATCACCAAATGGAAAGAACATTGTACCACAACATACTGTACCTGCCAGGAGCGTGCTCCCACCAAAACCTTCAGCCTGGACAAGGAGGGCATTAATCAGAGAGGCAGCACAGAGACCAAAGGTGACCCTGACGGAGCTGCAGAGTTCCCAATCAGAGACTGGAGTATCTGTCTATATGACTACAATAAGCCGTACACTCCATAGAGAAGGCCTTTATGGAAGAGTGGGCAGAAAAAAGCTTAGACTTACACACAAAAATTGTTTAGCTCGTTTTGACAAAATATATGTGGGAGACTCCCCAAATGTATGGAGGAAGGTGCTGTGGTCAGATGAGACAAACATTGAACTTTTTGGCCACCAAGGTAAAACGCTATGTCTGGCACCAAACCAACACAGCTCATCACCTCAAGAATACCATCCCTACAGTGAAACATGGCTGTGGCAGCAGATACTGGGAAAATGGTTGGTGTGAAATACAGGGATATTTCTGAGCAAAACCTATTTGTCAGTGATTTGAGCCCGGGACCCAAAGCATACTGCTAACGCAACACTCGAGTGGTTTAAGGGGAAACATGTAAATGTTTTGACAACCTAGTCAAAGCCCAGACCTTAACTTAATTGATAATTGGTGGTCAGACTTGAAGATTGCTGCTCACCAGAGGAAGCCATCTAACTTGAAAGAGCTGGAGCAGTTTTGCCTTGAGGAATGGGCAAAAATCCTAGTGGCAAGATGTGGAAAACTCGGAGACATATCCAAAGCGACTTGTAGCTGTAATTGCAGCAAAATGAGGCTCTACAAAGTACTGACTTTAGGGGTGAATAGTTATGGACACTGTAGTTTTCAGTTATTTTGTCCTATTTGTTGTTTGCTTCACAATTAAAATAAATGTTCACAGCTGTAGGTATGTTCTGTACATGAACTGATGCAGACCCGCAAAAAAACAAACGGTGAAATTCCATGTTGTAAGGTAGCAAAACTGGAAAAATACCAAGGGGGGGGATGAATACTTTCACAAGCCACTGTGTTTAGAAAATGCCAACTGCAGGTGTGACGCACAGGAGAGGCGACGCCATGCCCGCTCTCCGGCAGGCGCTAGGTTGCCTGCACTGTGCAAAGTTGTTTTACTTTAAAAACAGGTTTGTGTCTAGGAGACTGCCTAGCTTAGGACATTTCCCTCCACATGAACATTAATAGGTTTTTGTGATAAAAACCTGGAAAAAACCCTCTCCGGGCTCACCTTAGGGAAGCAAAGACCAGGCAGAGTTTGGTTCGCGGTTTTAATAGTTGTTCATACATCTGATATGTAGCAGGACGAGGGTTTTGGGCCCTTTCCTTGCTCCTCCCCTGGGTGGCAAACTAAAAGGGATCAGAGTAGGGAAAATCTGCAGGAGACATACACGTTGTATATAGTCTGCTCATCCTTTCCGTTCTCTACAGAATGCTAAGCTTTGGTACCTGCACGCAGTTGGTAGGGTCTCCTCTAGAAAAGCCCCCCTCTATAATACTGATTCTCCTGCCTCAGGCACAGCCCTGCATCGCGATTCCTGAGAAAAGTAAAGTGACTTGACACCACGGCCGACGTCTTACATCCCCCGAAGCCATCCAGAATAGGAGTGGAGACTTCCATACAATGTGGGAGAGGCTGACCATCCTTCCACCACCAAGGCCCTCGATTTCCACCACATTCTTCCTCCAGCCCCTTTATCCTACCAGAGTAGAGTCCGTCCAGGGCATCGGTTGCCCTCCTGATGGTCCGTTTCCACCAGCGGAAGCCATTAGACGAGTCTGGATGTTGCGTTAAGTCATCAGCTCTCCTCAGGATAGAGAAACTAAACACATCCTAGTCCTCCTGGGAGTAGAGTAGGAAGGGCGGGCACGCAAGGGAGAGCAAGGAGGGGACATTCGGCAGGGGCAGAACAGTATGACACACGGCGGGAGGGTGGCAAAAAAGACCTCCCCGGAGGAACAGCAGCAGATCAGCACATAGTGTCCGCACGGCCACAGGAAAGATAATATGGGTATTGTAGATGCCACATGCTGGCACTGCTTAATGTTCACTTGCCCACCTACTGCAGGCTCAGAGAGCAGTCAGGCTCCGGCTCCTTCAGCTGGAGAGCCATGCGCTTGCCTTTATAACGGACCCCCACATCTTCACCCAAGAACAAGGCTGAGCCGACGAGACTGTATGTGAACTGCAAACAGAAAAAGAGTCACTATTTTCAGTTTCTTACCAATGTCAAGATCTCTGCTTGCTGTCACAAAGCATCTTATGGAATAATTTTGTGCAGCTCCCAGTTGCTGGAAAGCCCACTTTTCGGGGGTCTTACCGGATTCTGAGGCCGGCCGCACCTTGTTCTCTTCCTCCAGATGTATCTCTTTCAGTGCAAAGATGGAAGTAGCTGCAGAGGTAAAAGAGCACAAATGTAGCATCACCTGGTGGAACCGGGGGTCCTGAATGTCACACAGCCTCCACCTAGCCCACTGCTGCCGCTGTGACACTCGTGTGAGATGTACTAGCGGCCATACTGACTGTCATCCAGGTACTACTGTAGGTTAGAGGGTCTCTGCGCTGGGGCAAATGATGGTACTCACTGTCTGGCAGCTTGTCAACCCGGTCACCCAGTTCCTGGAAGTATAAGTGTTTCATGGCTTCCTCTGCAGAGATCCTCCTCCTTCCTTCCAACTGTGGAAATATGGAATTAGCACCAGTTATAGCAGTGTCCTGGAGCTTTCTGTTGGTTGTGACACTACAATCCCCAGCATGCCCTGACAATTGCAATAGTGTGTCACCTAAGGCTCTCTAGATTGTAAACTACAACCCTCAGCAATGCTGACAGCTGCAGCTTATCAGCAGCATGGTTGTCGCAGAAGCTTCCTATCAATGGTGAAACTACAACTCCCAGCATGGCCTGAAAATCTACTATGCCAGCTATGACAGTGGTCTGCAATTTGAGCTTTGCTGGTAGTTGTGAAACCAAGACCCCCTAGTATCCCATAGCAGCTTTCAGCCAATCTGCTGCATCAACCATGGCAATGGTCTGTAACCTGAGGCTCTCTAGCAATTGTGGAACTACAACTCCCAGCATGCCCTGACATTCACACCTACTTGAAGGAATTTGGAGAGAAGGTTGGCTCCATCTGTGTCCAGCCTGTGGAAGACAAGACATTGATTTAGAGGAAATGGAGGCAAGATTGGCGGCGCTCTGGTGGTATGAACAGCCCATACCTGGCAGCGTGTTTCTGGATGGGGTCCGGATAGTATTTAGGGTAGTTGTAGGATTTAAATTCTTCATTAGATAGGATCCCGGGCCACGTCTCTTCAGTAGGTGTACCTAAGCGGAGAAATTGTATGAAAGCATGGGGAAACCCTTTAGTCTGATAATAAAGAACATCTGGTAATCCAGCAGCTAACATGCCAGATTATAGAAACCTATCGGATATCACACATAATCCATATCTACGGTTACTGATGCACCTAAAAATGTGCCAGTAATCCATTTCTATGGACATTACCCCTCCCCCATCATCATTGTATCAGATGGGTCAAGTCTGAATTTTGATAATTACCGAGTATCCGAAAAATAAAGTGCAGCTGTTCTTCCACAGTGGATCCTGGGAAAAGCGGTCGCCCTGTGACCATCTCATAAAAGATGCATCCGACGCCCCTAGAGGATGGAGAGCAGATAACAGAGAGCTATAGTGAGAACCAGACCGTAGATTTAGTGTCCAGGATATCGATCCCCTTTCCCTCCGCTGCTTCCTCTCCATATTCACAGCATGCAGCCACATCTCCCTCCTCCCCGTCTCGTATTTCTACCTGCTGTCTACGTTACTTACCACATGTCAATCTGGGTGGAGTATTCTGTGGACCCCAGAAGAATATCTGGTGGTCTGTACCACAAAGTAACCACTTCATTGGAGTAGGTTTTTGTGGGGATAGATTTAGCTCGTGCCAGGCCTGCGGAAAGATAAATCAGTTCACGTCACACGAAAATTGTAGGGGTGTGATGACACACAGGTAGAGGGGGTAGGGGTTTCCTCACCAAAGTCGGCGAGTTTCAGCTCCCCCTTTTCATTGATCAGTAAGTTCTGCGGCTTGAGGTCTCGGTGCAGGACCTTACGCCGGTGACAGTACGACAGTCCTCGAAGAAGCTGGAAAAGAAAAAGCTATGGAAAGAGGACGCCGTTACTTCCAGCAAGAGTTTAGCCATCACAAAAGGGAAGAGTAAAAATAAGCATACTGCCGTTTTGTGTATACAGCCCCTATGCTGACCTGTATTTTCATGGTTAGAGACTACAAACCAATCTTGTGCAGTCTGATCATGTACGGATATCTCTCTGATCATGTACGGATATCTCTCTGATCATGGACTGATATCTCTCTGCTACTTGCTAACCTAGAAGGACACGCAGGTCACATGCTGCAGGGTGTTTACCCCGCACTAAACTCCTGTGAGCCTTTTCCCCTTGCAAATAGTCTCTTGAACAACCTTGTCATTGTGTGAGAAGGAAAGGGTGAGACACAAGCACTCGGCGCATAGCATGGAGTGGAGGAAGGGAGAAGAGATACATAAAGCAGCTTCACGGAGAACACCCACTGAGCTCTGAACTTGCAGCTGCACAGTCAGAAGAGCAATACACAAATTAGCCACTCTGGGTGGAGCTTGGAGGTGTGCTCCGCCCATCTGACATCTGGCTAGCCTTAATAAGCCTGTGGCTGCCACTTATATAGCTGAAGTTGCCAAAGTCAGCACAGATTCGATAAGAGGCCATCAAACTCACCTTGACGTTGTGAAGGTTTATTAAGTTCCCACAATCGTCCAGATACTGTTTTAAATCTTTGTCCTGATTGGAGTAAAACGAAAATAATAAAAAATAAATCATCATATATCATTAAAAAAGATGGTCATTCAGAGTGTGTAGTCTGCAAAAATCTTAATTCCTGCAAAGCTTCTAAAATTAAAAATTAAGCAACTCTGAAAATAGTATAATGATGGAGAAAAAAGGACGAGCTGAGGAAGCGTCACAGGGAACGCCCACTGAACTCTGAACCTGCAGCTGCACAAGCAAAATGTCAGCGCAAGCATGCCGGAAAAGTAAGAACTAAGCAGAAAGAATCCACTGTGTTCATACAGCCATCTACCAAGAGTATACACTTGATTTCCAAAAGCGTGTCCCCTCTTCCACCAACTCACCAGATACTCGAAGACGAGAGTCAAGGTCCTCTCCGTGTGGATAATATCGTGCAGAGTTACAATATTTGCATGTTTCAAGTCCTTCAGTAGGGAAACTAAGATGAGAAAGAAAATCAGTCAGCCGTGACAGACAGTCCGTGAGACATCAGAGCGTTGCCCTTCCTACTATCAGTGGAAAGTGATGCACAGAGAAGAAGCTCCTGGACCCTAATACAAAATCAGCAATTGTGCCCCCATAATTAAAGTCCTTCAGAAGGGAAACTAAGATGAGAGAGATCAGTCAGCAATAACGGGCAGTCAGGAGACATCAGAGCGTTGCCCTTCCTACTATCAGTGGAAGGTGATGCACAGAGAAGAAGCTCCTGGACCCTAATACAAAATCAGCAATTGTGCCCGCATAATTAAAGTCTTCAGAAGGAAAACTAAGATGAGAGAGATCAGTCAGCAATAACGGGCAGTCAGTGAGACATCAGAGCGTTGCCCTTCCTACTATCATGAGTGGAAGGTAATGCACAGAGAAGAAGCTCCTGGACCCCAATACAAAATCAGCAATTGTGCCCGCATAATTAAAGTCTTTCAGAAGGGAAACTAAGATGAGAGAGATCAGTCAGCAATACCGGGCAGTCAGTGAGACATCAGAGCGTTGCCCTTCCTACTATCATGAGTGGAAGGTAATGCACAGAGAAGAAGCTCCTGTACCCCAATAAAAAATCAGAATTGTGCCCCCATAATTAAAGTCCTTCAGAAGGGAAACTAAGATGAGAGAGATCAGTCAGCAATAACGGGCAGTCAGGAGACATCAGAGCATTGCCTTTCCTACTATCAGTGGAAGGTGATGCACAGAGAAGAACTCCTGTACCCCAATACAAAATCAGCAATTGTGCCCGCATAATTAAAGTCCTTCAGAAGGAAAACTAAGATGAGAGAGATCAGTCAGCAATAACGGGCAGTCAGTGAGACA
Organism: Oophaga sylvatica; assembly: GCA_033576555.1. Lineage (NCBI taxonomy): Eukaryota > Metazoa > Chordata > Amphibia > Anura > Dendrobatidae > Oophaga > Oophaga sylvatica. The sequence continues at coordinate 120,909,014 of JARQOD010000008.1, forward strand.
TCAGAGCGTTGCCCTTCCTACTATCATGAGTGGAAGGTAATGCACAGAGAAGAAGCTCCTGGACCCTAATACAAAATCAGCAATTGTGCCCGCATAATTAAAGTCTTTCAGAAGGGAAACTAAGATGAGAGAGATCAGTCAGCAATACCGGGCAGTCAGTGAGACATCAGAGCGTTGCCCTTCCTACTATCATCAGTAGAAGGTGATGCACAGAGAAGAAGCTCCTGCACCCCAATAAAAAATCTGCAATTGTGCCCCATGTTTCAAGTCCTTCAGAAGGGAAAATAAGATGAGGGAAGACTAGTCAGCAATGATGACAAACCAGAGGTCATCAGTGCTCTGCCCCTTTTACTAGCATCATTGGAGGGTGATGCCCAGAGAAGAAGCTCCTGTACCCCAATACAAAACATGTAACGGGGCCACCCATGTTTAAAGCTGTTCAGAAGGGAAAATAAAATGAGAGATCAATCACCAAAGAAGTAATGTCAGAGCTCTGCCACTTTTAACAATGGAGGATGGTGCCCAGAGAAGAAGCTCCTGCACCCCAAAACAACATGTGTAACAGTGTGTCTTATGTAGGAAAGGGACTTTGGGACCCTTGAGACACGGGGGGCCCGGGAGAAACTGCTGCCCATAAAGCTTTGGATCTGATGACATCATCATGTCTCCCATAAAGCGCACTCTCGCTTTGAAGAGTTCTATGTATTGGAGGAATGAAGAGACCACCCACTGAGACAAAGGTCATCTTTTTGCCCCCCCACCCAATAGTTACCCCTGAAAACGTGGTTGGAGCACAATGTTAGTGCTGTCCTGAATATCTATGGCTCTGACCTTGATACCTACCTTCCCGAATGGCTGTACATGGTGCACCTTCTTCATGTTCCAGGCGAATCTCTTTAAGAGCCACCAGGTTCTCCGTCAGCTTACTCCGGCCCTTGTAAACAGTGGCATAAGTACCCTGAGAAAGAAGGAAAATGGGGCCTAGATAAAGGGACAATGTCTCTTATGTCTCCTCCCATATCGCTAAAGTTAAAAGAATTGCCTAGAAGTACAGGACAGTGCCACCCCTATTTTCAGGTAGTTTGTGGTACTGCAGATTAGCTCCTATTAAAGACAGAATTGTGCTGCAATGCCAGACAGCCCATGGAGAGAGGTATGGGGCTGCATTTCCAATCATGGACTACCTCGTTAAATCCAGTACAGACCAGTTTGCTCACCTCTCCCAGTTTGTCTAATTTGACATAGGTTTCCAACTTCCCAAAACCAATCTCCGACTGCAAGAGAAGACATAGACAGACAAAAGAATCAGTATTGAGGGGCTACAATTATTGGGGGGAGGTGCGAGACTCCAGGGTTACTCACCAGAGACACTCTCCTCAGTCGTCTGCTCAAAGGTTTATCAAACGGGGGGCTACTCAGGGCCAATTTCTCAAGGTAGCCCTCAGGAAGACGGATATCGGCCGGGAGGACAGGCGCTTATTTACATCCTGGGGGAAGAATGACACTAAGACTTAAAGGGATCCTCTGGCTATGACCAAGTGTGGTTACAAAGGCTGAAGTCGGGATATGCTACAACTTTCTAACACACGACTGTCCAGGAGGCCATGTAATAAGAATTCCAGATCCGTCAACAGCAACTTTTCCATAGTTTTCAAGTAGAAACAATATTTATTCTTCTAGGTTACAGTGGGAAAATATTCCCAAATTTACATCCCTCATTATACAAGACAGCCTTGTCCAGAAGGGCATGTAGTAAAAAGTAAGATATCCATCAAAAGCAACTTGTTGACAGTTTCCAAGTAGAAACAATTACACTAGGTAAATTTTCCAAATTCGCTTATCTATTTTTACAAGACAACCTCAACATTAGAGCCAATGTAGACCTTTTTAATATATAACTGTCCAGAAAAGCATTTAATAATCCAGATCAGTCAATGGCAACTTGTTGACAATTTCCAAGTAGAAAGAATTACACTAAGCTACGGTAATTTTCCAAATTCACATATCTCTTTTTACAAGGCACCACCATAATTAGAGCAAATGTAGACCTTTCTTATACATGAATGTCCAGTAGAGCATTTAATAATTCCTGATCCATCAACAGCAACTTGTTGACAATTTCCAAGTGCAAACTTTTTTGGGTTACACTTGGTGAATTTACCTAAATTCACAAATCTCTTTTATGACACCCCTAGATTAGGAGCCACTGTAAAACTTTCTAATACATGATTGCCCGGGAGGGAATGTAGTAAGAATATCACGTCTGTCAACAGCACCTTTTCGACAGATTAGAAATAGAAACAATTGCGCTAGGTGAATTTTCTCAAATGTCTAGCTCTCTTTTCACAAGACACACCCAGAATTAGAGCCAATCTAATACATGAAAGTTCAGGAAGGCATTTAATAAACCCAGATCCATCAACAGCATTTTGTTGACAGTTTTTAAGTACAAACCCTTTTTTTAACACCAAGTGAAGTTTTCAAAATTTGCATATCTCTTTTTAAGACACACATAGAATAGAAGCCAATGCAGAACTTTCTAATGCACTACTGTCTGGAAGTGCATGTGGTAAGATCCGTTAACAGCAACTTGTTGACAGTTTCCAATAAGAAATCATTACACTATACACTAAGTGAATTTTCCCAAATTCGCATATTTCTTTTTTTTACCAGACACCCCAAGAATTAGAGCCAATGTAGATTAGTAAGTCCTCCAACAGAACTGCCATATTGGCTGGCAACCAAACGCCTAATTAACAAGGATGAGGATAAGTCCAGGACAGAATGTTTTACCTCGGTGGATATTTTCCGCGCGACGTTGTTCCTCATCCTGACCCGGACTGGTGACTGCACTTCATCAGAAGAGCCAGACGCCTGATCGCTCTCCCCATCGGAGCCCATTTTCAGGTCTTCATGTACAATCTCTAGACAAAGGGAGCAGGTTTGTCACACACGGGGAGTTGGACACATGACAAACTACCACCCAAAGTTTAAAGGATGACTTTTGGGGAAAGGAATCCACAACATTATATGTAAAGCTGGAGTTCCTCTTTAAATCTGGTGCTGGAGGTCAGGGAAATTGGTTATCGTTTCAGAGGGTCTGGAATGATGACTGCAGTCACAAAGCCAGAGGAAGGATGAACGCAAACTAAACCATGTGAGCGATGCATTACATTATGATGGGCGGGATGGCAGCAGAGTGCGATGCAATGGTAACGACACTGCAGGGAATGTAGTGCAAGCCCAATGATGATGCCACAGAGGACGTAGGGCAAAGGCGAGTCAGCAAAAACAGCGGGCGACTAATGCTGAGTAGTGAGGAGCAGAGGAAAGCACCACAAAACAACACAGCAGGGGGATGGAAATGGATATTCCGGGATCAGTCAACAGCTCCTTGCTGACGGTTTCCAAACAGCAAGAGGCTTTTATTTAGCTCCTCTCTAGTTTTTCGTCACGTTAGTTCAACACAAATATGGTTGCGGCGAGCGTTGGCATCTCTGGTCACAACGACAAGCAGCAGCCATATTGTAGGAGAAGATGTTTCCACTAGGAGAGAGGATTCACACCGGAAGGTACAGGCACGAGAAGAACCCTAATACCAGACTACCCCTACATCACACCCAAAGGCTCCTAGGACCTAAGACAGGAGGAGCTGGAATTACAAAAACTGAAGGCGGGCAGCGGCACAACTGTATAACACATGACTGTCCAGGAGGGCCACGTAAGAAGAATCCCAGATCAATCAACAGCAACTTGTTGATAGTTTCCAAGTAGAAATAATATTTTTTGTTCTGTTGTATATATGTATATATATATATATTATATATATATATACATAACATACACACACACACACACGTTGCATATCAAACTCATCACCTGCGGGCAGAAAAATAGGATTCAAAAGACCCTTGTCCATGGCAAAACCAGAGCCTTGTGGACTTCCTCCATCCCCGACGCCTCTTCTGACTGGTAGGGTCGGTGCAGCGTCACACCACAATGATGATGATGATGATGCATCGGGACTACGTGACTTGCTGGCAGGTAAGGGGCAGTTCGCAGGGCTCTGGTCTAGTGGCCATAGACCACAGAGTGGCCGCTCGGTGCTGCTTATCTTTTTGCTCAACTCTACTGATACATTGCAGCAAACCCTCTGCTGTATGAAAGTAGAAATAGGCTTAAATCCTCTGGATGGAAACTAAACTGTTTCCTTGCAAATCTCTTTGACCTCCGCTGATACATTGTATGGGTCTCCAGGTGTCAGCTCACAGAGGATTGATAACACTGTAACAAACACTCAGCTGTGAGAGGCATTAAAAAAAAAAAGGAATTAATTGACAGGAAGCAGAGGTATTGAGTACTGTGAGGATCTTTGCAGAGAAGGACACACAGCTGGGTGTGCGCTCACAGGCCTGGTGTGGTGGCTTTGCACGCTCGGGCTGCTGGTGCACACACGTACCTAGTCGGCTGCTCCGGTTCAGGTAAGAGCTGAGGCTCCGGCAGACGGCACTGTGCGGCCGGGGATGGGCGGCTTTTGGAAGGAGCTGGCGGTGTAGTGGTGCAGGAAGGATTGCATGCTGTGGGACGAAAGGCTTCTCCCATTTCGGACGATGGGCTCTGAGGGGGGAGGGTCAGGACAACAGGTAGGGTGAAAGGCAGGGCAAGAATGGGGCAGAATGGGCAGAGATCCAGAATAAGAACCACAGGAGGATGGGAAAGAGGAGGACAGGAAATGTGGAAACCACAAGGAAGCATGGGTGATGGCAAGGAAGCCATGGCGAAAGGGACAAAAGGGGGGGAAAACAAGACAGAAATGACAAATTCAGGGGAAAGGTGCCAGAGAAGGGAAAAGACAGCAAGGGAAGAATAAATTAACGTAAAAAAGGAAAATAAATCATACAGATTCAACAAAAAGGAACAAAAAGTAAAAAGGCCAAAAAGAAAATCCCCAGATTTCAACCCAAAACCAGCAGCATGCAAAGCGGACACTCACCAGTGAGGCTTCCAGTAAGAAATGAGTGAAACCTACCACCAGGGGGCGCAGACCCTCACCTACCTGGCGCCAGCTTCATTACCTGGCCTCCTGCCTAATGGGTGATGACATCCTATAGGGCTTTCTACTGACCCTCAATCTCCACTGCAGCAAGAACAAGGCTGAGAGAGGCCACATTGGGTCCCAATCCTTTCCAAGGTCAAGATGCCCGAAGGGCGACCTTCAGAGGTTCCAACGCTACCACTATCTCTGCTTCTGGTGGAGTATTAGGACCTGTAGTCCCATGGAATAAACCCATAACTGGGCTCTACCCCAATGTACAGAACAACAACAGTCCCAAAAAGAATGTTCTCAAGGTCGACCAGGGTGTCCTGCATGTGTGACAATGGTGGGGCTCTCACTTAGCACATAGATGCACCTTTATGACCTATCATGAGATATTATGGGACCGTTGGCACCACAGCCTGAACACACACCACCCCTTCCTATCAAACTGTCACCAAAAAATGGTTTCTAAGGTCCTCACCAAACATCTTGATTGACGGTGGATATCATCACACCAATAAATAACAAAACACAGATGTCATCTACCACACACTCACCTGGGTACTCTCACCCATCAGGTCCATCCTTTCCTTCATGATCCTTAGGGGAGGAGGTGGGGACTTACCATTATCACTGCTCCCATTGTCTTCCATAGTGATCTGCTCGGAGTGGTCTCCAGGGCTTTTTTCCGTGGTCCTTCCACCCCGAAGGGTCATGGAAAGCTGCCTCTTGATCTTCTTCATCCGGTCCATGGCTGTCAGCTGAAAGTGGAGAATATAGGTTATCTACTACTTTGTGGTCCTTCCAAACATATTTGGTGGAAAACACGAGCATCACTAATGTTCAGAAGGTGCTTATACCAGACATTTTGGGAAATGATCCAATGGTCACAACTTCCAAGAAAGGAAGCTCTTGAAGTGTAGACCATCTTTAAACTTGGAGACATTTGCCCAGCAATGTTAAGAGTATTCCTGATGGTGATGGAGGATGCCACGGAAGGTCCTAATATGACAAGAACTATAACGTCTAAGCAGGAGGTCAAAACCACAGTCCCTCAGAAAATCACTCAGCTGAAACTCTAAGGCCACCATAAATCTTGTAGGGGTTGGTTACTGGGCTTAGACTTGGGATTGGTAGCAGCTGAGTCAGTCAGAACCATCCACTGCTGCCATATTGATCCACACTCCTGTAGAAGTGAACGGGAGTAGTCCTGACTCTGCTGTGATCCCTACTCACTTCTATAGGGTAGGACCAGCCCTGGTGTTGGTGCAATTGGTGCAGCGCTATGATTTACTCCTTGCTTTCTCTCCCGATATGACTGGCAGAGGCTCGAGCGGAGGAGTTAGATGTGCGAGCGCGGCTCACAAGCCATATGTTCTGCTGCAATCAGATCTTTATTTCTGCATTTTTAATGAATTGTTATAATCTGCTGACGACAAGCAGCATCAGACCATTCGCAAGCAATATACCGCCACGGAGAAGGGAGCAGGGCAGATATGGGCAGGGTGACCTGGAAATGCAGGGCGATGTTAGGGAGAATGATGTAGGTCAGGATATACATTTTGACGAGTAACTAAACTTTTGGATAATTTTTTAGATGTTGTGTGCCCTTTAGTTCTGTGCAGATTGATGGGGGTCCGGGTCCTGAGGTCCCCAGCGATTACTCAAAAGACCTCTTAGAAGTGTCCAGCTCTGAAGGCAGGAGGGCACAGAGTTCCCACTGAGTCCATACTCCGCTCAGTGCCCTCCTGTGATTTATTGCTCCCAGTTCTCAGCCACTTCAGACTAACTATGACTGACGGGCAGTCTCTTGGTGCACCTGCTTCTTTTAAAAAGCTCCATCATGGAATTGCCTTTAAATATCAGGGTGCCCAACAGGATAACCCCTTGAAAGGGAATCTGTCCTACTATGCTATGGTAAGACGATAAATTCACAGGCCGAGTCAGGGTCTGCCATACCTTTGCCCACCTTTATCTATGGGGGCTTCTGATAGTAAACAGGAGCAGTGTTATCCCACCATAATGAGTACCATCACTACCTCGTCACTGCTATTCCTATGCGGAGTCACAAGCCAAAACTTATAGTCATCATAGGGTGAGCTAGCAGCAGCCCACCAGGATTTATTTAACCCTGTCCTCCCTTGCATTTCTCAACACCACCCTGCTCGGACTTTGCCCCTGTAACATAATCCTCTGCTTTGCACCCGGCAGGATCGGTCCCAAGTCTCTGCTATTCCTCTGCACCCGGCAGGGACCGGCCCCGGGTCTCCCTATTCCTCTGCATCCGGCAGGGACCGGCCCCGGGTCTCCCCTATTCCTCTGCATCCGGCAGGGACCGGCCCCGGGTCTCCGCTATTCCTCTGCACCCGGCAGGGACCGGCCCCGGTCTCCGCTATTCCTCTGCACCCGGCAGGGACCGGCCCCGGGTCTCCGCTATTCCTCTGCACCCGGCAGGGACCGGCCCCGGTCTCCGCTATTCCTCTGCACCCGGCAGGGACCGGCCCCGGGTCTCCGCTATTCCTCTGCACCAGGCAGGGACCGGCCCCGGGTCTCTGCTATTCCTCTGCAACCGGCAGGGACCGGCCCCGGGTCTCTGCTATTCCTCTGCACCCGGCAGGGACCGGCCCCGGGTCTCTGCTATTCCTCTGCACCCGGCAGGGACCGGCCCCGGGTCTCTGCTATTTCTCTGCACCCGGCAGGGATCGCCCCGGGTCTCTGCTACTCCTATGCACCCGGCAGGGATCGCCCCGGGTCTCTGCTATTCCTCTGCATCCGGGTCTCTGCTATTCCTCTGCACCAGGCAGGGATCTGCCCCGGGTCTCTGCTATTCCTCTGCATCCGCTAGGGATCGGCCTTGGGTCTCTGCTATTCCTCTGCACCCGGCAGGGATCGGCCCCGGGTCTCTGCTACCCCTCTGCACCCGGCAGGGATCGCCCCGGGTCTCTGCTACTCCTCTGCACCTGGCAGGGATCGCCCCGGGTCTCTGCTACTCCTCTGCACCCGGGTCTCTGCTATTCCTTTGCACCAGGCAGGGATCTACCCCGGGTCTCTGCTATTCCTCTGCACCCGGCAGGGATCGGCCTCGGGTCTCTGCTATTCCTCTGCACCCGGCAGGGATCGGCCTCGGGTCTCTGCTATTCCTCTGCACCCGGCAGGGATCGGCCTCGGGTCTCTGCTATTCCTCTGCACCCGGCAGGGATCGGCCTCGGGTCTCTGCCATTCCTCTGCACCCGGCAGGGATCGGCCCCGGGTCTCTGCCATTCCTCTGCACCCGGCATGGATCGGCCTCGGGTCTCTGCCATTCCTCTGCACCCGGCAGGGATCGGCCCCGGGTCTCTGCCATTCCTCTGCACCCGGCAGGGATCGGCCCCGGGTCTCTGCCATTCCTCTGCACCCGGCAGGGATCGGCCCCGGGTCTCTGCCATTCCTCTGCACCCGCAGGGATGGCCCCGGTCTCTGCCATTCCTCTGCACCCGCAGGGATGCCCCGGTCTCTGCCATTCCTCTGCACCCGGCAGGGATCGGCCCCGGGTCTCTGCCATTCCTCTGCACCCGGCAGGGATCGGCCCCGGGTCTCTGCCATTCCTCTGCACCCGGCAGGGATCGGCCCCGGGTCTCTGCCATTCCTCTGCACCCGGCAGGGATCGGCCCCGGGTCTCTGCCATTCCTCTGCACCCGGCAGGGATCGCCCGGGTCTCTGCTATTCCTCTGCACCCGGCAGGGATCGGCCCCGGGTCTCTGCTATTCCTCTGCACCCGGCAGGGATCGCCCGGTCTCTGCTATTCCTCTGCACCCGGCAGGGATCGGCCTCGGGTCTCTGCTATTCCTCTGCACCCGGCAGGGATCGGCCTCGGGTCTCTGCTATTCCTCTGCACCCGGCAGGGATCGGCCCCGGGTCTCTGCCATTCCTCTGCACCCGGCAGGGATCGGCCCCGGGTCTCTGCATTCCTCTGCACCCGGCAGGGATCGGCCCCGGGTCTCTGCTATTCCTCTGCACCCGGCAGGGATCGGCCCCGGGTCTCTGCTATTCCTCTGCACCCGGCAGGGATCGGCCCGGGTCTCTGCTATTCCTCTGCACCCGGCAGGGATCGGCCTCGGGTCTCTGCTATTCCTCTGCACCCGGCAGGGATCGGCCTCGGGTCTCTGCTATTCCTCTGCACCCGGCAGGGATCGGCCTCGGGTCTCTGCTATTCCTCTGCACCCGGCAGGGATCGGCCCCGGGTCTCTGCTATTCCTCTGCACCCGGCAGGGATCGGCCTCGGGTCTCTGCTATTCCTCTGCACCCGGCAGGGATCGGCCTCGGGTCTCTGCTATTCCTCTGCACCGGCAGGGATCGGCCTCGGTCTCTGCTATTCCTCTGCACCGGCAGGGATCGGCCTCGGTCTCTGCTATTCCTCTGCACCCGGCAGGGATCGCCGGGTCTCTGCTATTCCTCTACACCCGGCAGGGATCGGCCCGGGTCTCGCTATTCCTCTACACCCGGCAGGGATCGGCCCCGGGTCTCTGCCATTCCTCTACACCCGGCAGGGATCGGCCCCGGGTCTCTGCCATTCCTCTACACCCGGCAGGGATCGGCCCCGGGTCTCTGCCATTCCTCTACACCCGGCAGGGATCGCCCCGGGTCTCTGCCATTCCTCTACACCCGGCAGGGATCGCCCCGGGTCTCTGCCATTCCTCTGCACCCGGCAGGGATCGCCCTCGGGTCTCTGCCATTCCTGCACCCGGCAGGGATCAGCCCCGGGTCTCTGCTATTCCTCTGCACCCGGCAGGGATCGGCCCGGGTCTCTGCCTATTCCTCTGCACCCGGCAGGGATCAGCCCGGGTCTCTGCCATTCCTCTGCACCCGGCAGGGATCGCCCGGGTCTCTGCTATTCCTCTGCACCCGCAGGGATCGCCCCGGGTCTCTGCTATTCCTCTGCACCCGGCAGGGATCAGCCCCGGGTCTCTGCCATTCCTCTGCACCCGGCAGGGATCAGCCCCGGGTCTCTGCTATTCCTCTGCACCCGGCAGGGATCAGCCCCGGGTCTCTGCCATTCCTCTGCACCCGGCAGGGATCAGCCCCGGGTCTCTGCCATTCCTCTGCACCCGGCAGGGATCAGCCCCGGGTCTCTGCTATTCCTCTGCACCCGGCAGGGATCAGCCCCGGGTCTCTGCTATTCCTCTGCACCCGGCAGGGATCAGCCCCGGGTCTCTGCTATTCCTCTGCACCCGGCAGGGATCAGCCCCGGGTCTCTGCTATTCCTCTGCACCCGGCAGGGATCAGCCCCGGGTCTCTGCTATTCCTCTGCACCCGGCAGGGATCAGCCCCGGGTCTCTGCTATTCCTCTGCACCCGGCAGGGATCAGCCCCGGGTCTCTGCTATTCCTCTGCACCCGGCAGGGATCAGCCCTCGGGTCTCTGCCATTCCTCTGCACCCGGCAGGGATCGGCCCCGGGTCTCTGCTATTCCTCTGCACCCGGCAGGGATCAGCCCCGGGTCTCTGCTATTCCTCTGCACCCGGCAGGGATCGGCCCCGGGTCTCTGCTATTCCTCTGCACCCGGCAGGGATCAGCCCCGGGTCTCTGCCATTCCTCTGCACCCGGCAGGGATCAGCCCCGGGTCTCTGCTATTCCTCTGCACCCGGCAGGGATCAGCCTCGGGTCTCTGCCATTCCTCTGCACCCGGCAGGGATCGGCCCCGGGTCTCTGCTATTCCTCTGCACCCGGCAGGGATCAGCCCCGGGTCTCTGCTATTCCTCTGCACCCGGCAGGGATCAGCCCCGGGTCTCTGCTATTCCTCTGCACCCGGCAGGGATCAGCCCCGGGTCTCTGCTATTCCTCTGCACCCGGCAGGGATCAGCCCCGGTCTCTGCTATTCCTGTATCCACCATCCTAATCCCAGCTCTCCTGCAATCCTTCCCCCACAATGCACCGCTCTTATTGTTTGCTGGGAATGACTGCAGCGCGACTCCCGGCCCACCCCGGTGCCTGCAGCGTGCGGAGCCCCGGCTCACCCTGAGTCTGGAGGGCAGAAAGTCAGTGGCATGAAGCAGCAGTCAGTGACATGGAGAAGGCCCGGCCAGGTCCCTGTAATCCTCAGCCATTGTTCCTGTGCAGTCCTCCCCCTCCTGCTGCCTCCTTCTGTCCATCTCTCCTCCTCCTCCTCCTCTCTCCTCCTCTTCCTGTGCCCCCTCCTGGTACCATATCCAGGGCCACCCACTGACACAATGTCACAAGCTCAATGCGATGTGACAGCCTGCGGGCGATGGCAGGAAGAGCAAGCGAGAAAATCTGCTGTACACATGTAATCACCCCTGATACACTGCACCAAACCTTATACAGTGTAACATCCTGTATACAGTGCAATCTGCTGTACACATGTAATCACCCTGATACACTGCACCAAACCTTATACAGTGTAACATCCTGTATACAGTGCAATCTGCTGTACACATGTGATCACCCCTGATACACTGCACCAAACCTTATACAGTGTAATATCCTGTATACAGTGCAATCTGCTGTACACATGTAACCACCCCTGATACACTGTACCAAACCTTATACAGTGCAATCTGCTGTACACATGTAACCACCCTGATACACTGCACCAAACCTTATACAGTGTAACATCCTGTATACAGTGCAATCTGCTGTACACATGTAATCACCCTGATACACTGCACCAAACCTTATACAGTGTAACATCCTGTATACAGTGCAATCTGCTGTACACATGTGATCACCCCTGATACACTGCACCAAACCTTATACAGTGTAACATCCTGTATACAGTGCAATCTGCTGTACACATGTAACCACCCCTGATACACTGCACCAAACCTTATACAGTGCAATCTGCTGTACACATGTAACCACCCCTGATACACTGCACCAAACCTTATACAGTGCAATCTGCTGTACACATGTAACCACCCCTGACACACTGTACCAAACCTTATACAGTGTAACATCCTGTATACAGTGCAATCTGCTGTACACATGTAATCACCCCTGATACACTGCACCAAACCTTATACAGTGTAACATCCTGTATACAGTGCAATCTGCTGTACACATGTAATCACCCCTGATACACTGTACCAAACCTTATACAGTGTAACATCCTGTATACAGTGCAATCTGCTGTACACATGTAACCACCCCTGATACACTGTACCAAACCTTATACAGTGTAACATCCTGTATACAGTGCAATCTGCTGTACACATGTAACCACCCTGATACACTGTACCAAACCTTATACAGTGTAACATCCTGTATACAGTGCAATCTGCTGTACACATGTAACCACCCCTGATACACTGTACCAAACCTTATACAGTGTAACATCCTGTATACAGTGCAATCTGCTGTACACATGTAACCACCCCTGATACACTGTACCAAACCTTATACAGTGTAACATCCTGTATACAGTGCAATCTGCTGTACACATGTAACCACCCCTGATACACTGCACCAAACCTTATACAGTGTAACATCCTATATATAGTGCAATCTGCTGTACACACGTGACCACCCCTGATACACTGCACCAAACCTTATACAGTGCAATCTGCTGTACACATGTGACCACCCCTGATACACTGTACCAAACCTTATACAGTGTAACATCCTATATACAGTGCAATCTGCTGTACACATGTGACCACCTCTGATACACTGTACCAAACCTTATACAGTGTAACATCCTGTATACAGTGCAATCTGCTGTACACATGTAACCACCCCTGATACACTGTACCAAACCTTATACAGTGTAACATCCTGTATACAGTGCAATCTGCTGTACACATGTAACCACCCCTGATACACTGCACCAAACCTTATACAGTGTAACATCCTGTATACAGTACAATCTGCTGTACACATGTGACCACCCCTGATACACTGCACCAAACCTTATACAGTGTAACATCCTGTATACAGGCAATCTGCTGTACACATGTAACCACCCCTGATACACTGCACCAAACCTTATACAGTGCAATCTGCTGTACACATGTAACCACCCCTGATACACTGTACCAAACCTTATACAGTGTAACATCCTGTATACAGTGCAATCTGCTGTACACATGTGACCACCCCTGATACACTGTACCAAACCTTATACAGTGCAACATCCTGTATACAGTGCAATCTGCTGTACACATGTAACCACCCCTTATACACTGTACCAAACCTTATACAGTGTAACATCCTGTATACAGTGCAATCTGCTGTACACATGTGATCACCCCTGATACACTGCACCAAACCTTATACAGTGTAACATCCTGTATACAGGCAATCTGCTGTACACATGTAACCACCCTGATACACTGCACCAAACCTTATACAGTGTAACATCCTGTATACAGTGCAATCTGCTGTACACATGTGACCACCCCTGATACACTGTACCAAACCTTATACAGTGTAACATCCTGTATACAGTGCAATCTGCTGTACACATGTGACCACCTCTGATACACTGTACCAAACCTTATACAGTGTAACATCCTGTATACAGTGCAATCTGCTGTACACATGTGACCACCCCTGATACACTGTACCAAACCTTATACAGTGCAACATCCTGTATACAGTGCAATCTGCTGTACACATGTAATCACCCCTGATACACTGCACCAAACCTTATACAGTGTAACATCCTGTATACAGTACAATCTGCTGTACACATGTAACCACCCCTGATACACTGCACCAAACCTTATACAGTGTAACATCCTGTATACAGTGCAATCTGCTGTACACATGTAACCACCCCTGATACACTGTACCAAACCTATACAGTGTAACATCCTGTATACAGTGCAATCTGCTGTACACATGTAACCACCCTGATACACTGCACCAAACCTTATACAGTGTAACATCCTGTATACAGTGCAATCTGCTGTACACATGTGACCACCCCTGATACACTGCACCAAACCTTATACAGTGTAACATCCTGTATACAGTACAATCTGCTGTACACATGTGACCACCCCTGATACACTGCACCAAACCTTATACAGTGTAACATTCTGTATACAGTGCAATCTGCTGTACACATGTGACCACCCCTGATAAACTGTACCAAACCTTATACAGTGTAACATCCTGTATACAGTGCAATCTGCTGTACACATGTGACCACCCCTGATACACTGCACCAAACCTTATACAGTGTAACATCCTGTATACAGTACAATCTGCTGTACACATGTGACCACCCCTGATACACTGCACCAAACCTTATACAGTGTAACATTCTGTATACAGTGCAATCTGCTGTACACATGTGACCACCCCTGATACACTGTACCAAACCTTATACAGTGCAATCTGCTGTACAGTCATGGCCAAAAGTTTTGAGAATGACACAAATATTAATTTTTACAAGTCTACTGCTTCACTTTTTCTAATGGCAATTTGCATATACTCCAGAATGTTATAAAGAGTGATCAGCTTAACAGCAATTACTTGCAAAGTCAATATTTGGCTAGAAAATGAACTTTATCCCCCAAAACACATTGCAACATCATTGCAGCCCTGCCTTAAAAGGACCAGCTAACCTCTTTTCATTGATTGCTCCATTAACACAGGTGTGGGTGTTGATGAGGACATGGCTGGAGATCAATCTGTCATGATTAAGTAAGAATGACACCACTGGACACTTTAAAAGGAGGCTGGTGCTTGGCATCATTGTTTCTCTTCTGTAACCATGGTTATCTTTAAAGAAACACGTGCAGTCATCATTGCAATGCACAAAAATGGCCTAACAGGGAAGAGTATCGCAGCTAGAAAGATTGCACCTCAGTGCAACAATCTATCGCATCATCAAGATCTTCAAGGAGAGAGGTTCCATTGTTGCCAAAAAGGCTTCAGGGCGCCCAAGAAAGACCAGCAAGCGCCAGGACCGTCTCTTAAAAGTGTTTCAGCTGCGGGATCGGGCTACCAGCAGTGCAGAGCTTGCTCAGGAATGGCAGCAGGCAGGTGTGAGTGCATCTGCACGCACTGTGAGGCGGAGACTCTTGGAGCAAGGCCTGGTCTCAAGAAGGGCAGCAAAGAAGCCACTTCTCTCCAGAAAAAACATCATGGACAGACTGATATTCTGCAAAAGGTACAGGCAGTGGACTGCTGAGGACTGGGGTAAAGTTATTTTCTCTGATGAATCCCCTTTTCGATTGTTTGGGACATCAGGAAAACGCCTCATTCGGAGAAGACAAGGTGAGCTCTCCACCAGTCTTGTCTCATGCCAACTGTTAAGCATCCTGAAACCATTCATGTGTGGGGTTGCTTCTCAGCCAAGGGAATCGGCTCTCTCACAGTCTTGCCTAAAAACACAGCCATGAATAAAGAATGGTACCAGAATGTCCTCCAAGAGCAACTTCTCCCAACCCTCCAAGAGCAGTTTGGCGATCAACAATGCCTTTTCCAGCATGATGGAGCACCTTGCCATAAAGCAAAGGTGATAACTAAATGGCTCAGGGAACAAAACAGAGATTTTGGGTCCATGGCCTGGAAACTCCCCAGATCTTAATCCCATTGAGAACTTGTGGTCAATCATCAAGAGATGGGTGGACAAACAAAAACCTAAAAATTCTGACAAAATGAAAGCATTGATTGTGCAAGAATGGACTGCTATCAGTCCAGGATTTGGTCCAGAAGTTGATTGAGAGCATGCCAGGGAGAATTGCAGAGGTCCTGAAGAAGAAGGGTCAACACTGCAAATATTGACTTGCTGCATTAACTCATTCTAACTGTCAATATAAGCTTTTGTTACTCATATGTTTGCAATTATTATATTTCTGTCTGTGATAAAAACATCTGTCAAACACACATAAAAACCAGAGGGCAGCAGATCATGTGAAAATATAATATTTGTGTCATTCTCAAAACTTTTGGCCATGACTGTACACATGTAACCACCCCTGATACACTGTACCAAACCTTATACAGTGTAATCTGCTGTACACATGTAACCACCCCTGATACACTGTACCAAACCTTATACAGTGTAACATCCTGTATACAGTGCAATCTGCTGTACACATGTAATCACCCTGATACACTGCACCAAACCTTATACAGTGTAACATCCTGTATACAGTGCAATCTGCTGTACACATGTAACCACCCCTTATACACTGTACCAAACCTTATACAGTGCAACATCCTGTATACAGTGCAATCTGCTGTACACATGTGATCACCCCTGATACACTGCACCAAACCTTATACAGTGTAACATCCTGTATACAGGGCAATCTGCTGTACACATGTAACCACCCTGATACACTGCACCAAACCTTATACAGTGTAACATCCTATATACAGTGCAATCTGCTGTACACATGTAACCACCCTGATACACTGCACCAAACCTTATACAGTGTAACATCCTGTATACAGTGCAATCTGCTGTACACATGTAACCACCCCTGATACACTGTACCAAACCTTATACAGTGCAATCTGCTGTACACATGTAACCACCCATGATACACTGTACCAAACCTTATACAGTGCAATCTGCTGTACAGTCATGGCCAAAAGTTTTGAGAATGACACAAATATTATATTTTCACATGATCTGCTGCCCTCTGGTTTTTATGTGTGTTTGACAGATGTTTTTATCACAGACAGAAATATAATAATTGCAAACATATGAGTAACAAAAGCTTATATTGACAGTTAGAATGAGTTAATGCAGCAAGTCAATATTTGCAGTGTTGACCCTTCTTCTTCAGGACCTCTGCAATTCTCCCTGGCATGCTCTCAATCAACTTCTGGACCAAATCCTGACTGATAGCAGTCCATTCTTGCACAATCAATGCTTTCATTTTGTCAGAATTTTTAGGTTTTTGTTTGTCCACCCGTCTCTTGATGATTGACCACAAGTTCTCAATGGGATTAAGATCTGGGGAGTTTCCAGGCCATGGACCCAAAATCTCTATGTTTTGTTCCCTGAGCCTTTTAGTTATCACCTTTGCTTTATGGCAAGGTGCTCCATCATGCTGGAAAAGGCATTGTTGATCGCCAAACTGCTCTTGGAGGGTTGGGAGAAGTTGCTCTTGGAGGACATTCTGGTACCATTCTTTATTCATGGCTGTGTTTTTAGGCAAGACTGTGAGAGAGCCGATTCCCTTGGCTGAGAAGCAACCCCACACATGAATGGTTTCAGGATGCTTAAGAGTTGGCATGAGACAAGACTGGTGGTAGCGCTCACCTTGTCTTCTCTGAATGAGGCGTTTTCCTGATGTCCCAAACAATCGAAAAGGGGATTCATCAGAGAAAATAACTTTACCCCAGTCCTCAGCAGTCCACTGCCTGTACCTTTTCAGAATATCAGTCTGTCCATGATGTTTTTTCTGGAGAGAAGTGGCTTCTTTGCTGCCTCCTTGAGACCAGGCCTTGCTCCAAGAGTCTCCGCCTCACAGTTCGTTCAGATGGACAAACACCTGCCTGCTGCCATTCCTGAGCAAGCTCTGCACTGCTGGTAGCCCGATCCCGCAGCTGAAACACTTTTAAGAGACGGTCCTGGCGCTTGCTGGTCTTTCTTGGGCGCCCTGAAGCCATTTTGGCAACAATGAAACCTCTCTCCTTGAAGTTCTTGATGATGCGATAGATTGTTGACTGAGGTGCAATCTTTCTAGCTGCGATACTCTTCCCTGTTAGGCCATTTTTGTGCATTGCAATGATGACTGCACGTGTTTCTTTAGAGATAACCATGGTTAACAGAAGAGAAACAATGATGCCAAGCACCAGCCTCCTTTTAAAGTGTCCAGTGGTGTCATTCTTACTTAATCATGACAGATTGATCTCCAGCCATGTCCTCATCAACACCCACACCTGTGTTAATGGAGCAATCACTGAAAAGAGGTTAGCTGGTCCTTTTAAGGCAGGGCTGCAATGATGTTGAAATGTGTTTTGGGGGATAAAGTTCATTTTCTAGCCAAATATTGACTTTGCAAGTAATTGCTGTTAAGCTGATCACTCTTTATAACATTCTGGAGTATATGCAAATTGCCATTAGAAAAATTGAAGCAGTAGACTTTGTAAAAATTAATATTTGTGTCATTCTCAAAACTTTTGGCCATGACTGTACACATGTAACCACCCCTGATACACTGTACCAAACCTTATACAGTGTAACATCCTGTATACAGTGCAATCTGCTGTACACATGTAACCACCCTGATACACTGCACCAAACCTTATACAGTGTAACATCCTGTATACAGTACAATCTGCTGTACACATGTAACCACCCTGATACACTGCACCAAACCTTATACAGTGTAACATCCTGTATACAGTACAATCTGCTGTACACATGTGATCACCCCTGATACACTGCACCAAACCTTATACAGTGTAACATCCTGTATACAGTGCAATCTGCTGTACACATGTAATCACCCCTGATACACTGTACCAAACCTTATACAGTGTAACATCCTGTATACAGTGCAATCTGCTGTACACATGTAATCACCCTGATACACTGTACCAAACCTTATACAGTGTAACATCCTGTATACAGTGCAATCTGATGTACACATGTAATCACCCTGATACACTGTACCAAACCTTATACAGTGTAACATCCTGTATACAGTGCAATCTGCTGTACACATGTAATCACCCTGATACACTGCACCAAACCTTATACAGTGTAACATCCTGTATACAGTACAATCTGCTGTACATATGTGATCACCCCTGATACACTGTACCAAACCTTATACAGTGCAACATACTGTATACAGTGCAATCTGCTGTACACATGTAACCACCCTGATACACTGCACCAAACCTTATACAGTGTAACATCCTGTATACAGTTCAATCTGCTGTACACATGTAACCACCCCTGATACACTGTACCAAACCTTATACAGTGTAACATCCTGTATACAGTGCAATCTGCTGTACACATGTAACCACCCCTGATACACTGCACCAAACCTTATACAGTGTAACATCCTGTATACAGTGCAATCTGCTGTACACATGTGATCACCCCTGATACACTGTACCAAACCTTATACAGTGCAACATCCTGTATACAGTGCAATCTGCTGTACACATGTGATCACCCTGATACACTGCACCAAACCTTATACAGTGTAACATCCTGTATACAGTGCAATCTGCTGTACACATGTAATCACCCTGATACACTGCACCAAACCTTATACAGTGTAACATCCTGTATACAGTGCAATCTGCTGTACACATGTAATCACCCCTGATACACTGTACCAAACCTTATACAGTGTAATCTGCTGTACACATGTAACCACCCCTGATACACTGTACCAAACCTTATACAGTGTAACATCCTGTATACAGTGCAATCTGCTGTACACATGTAACCACCCTGATACACTGCACCAAACCTTATACAGTGTAACATCCTGTATACAGTGCAATCTGCTGTACACATGTAATCACCCTGATACACTGCACCAAACCTTATACAGTGAACATCCTGTATACAGTGCAATCTGCTGTACACATGTAATCACCCCTGATACACTGTACCAAACCTTATACAGTGTAAATCTGCTGTACACATGCAATCTGCTGTACACATGTAACACACCCTGATACACTGACCAAACCTTATACAGTGTAACATCCTGTATACAGACAATCTGCTGTACACATGTAACCACCCCTGATACACTGCACCAAACCTTATACAGTGTAACATCCTGTATACAGTGCAATCTGCTGTACACATGTAACCACCCTGATACACTGCACCAAACCTTATACAGTGTAACATCCTGCAGTACATCTCACATGTATCCACCCTGATACACTGACCAAACCTTATACAGTGTAACATCCTGTATACAGTACAATCAGCGTTACACATGTAACACCCTGATACACTGTACCAAACCTTATACAGTGTAACATCTGTATACAGTACAATCTGCTGTACACATGTGATCACCCCTGATACACTGTACCAAACCTTATACAGTGTACATCCTGTATACAGTACAATCTGCTGTACACATGTAACCACCCTGATACACTGCACCAAACCTTATACAGTGTAACATCCTGTATACAGTGCAATCTGCTGTACACATGTAACCACCCTGATACACTGCACCAAACCTTATACAGTGTAACATCCTGTATACAGTGCAATCTGCTGTACACATGTAACCACCCTGATACACTGTCCACCAAACCTGTATACAGTGCAATCTGCTGTACACATGTGAACCACCCTGATACACTGCACCAAACCTTATACAGTGTAACATCCTGTATACAGTACAATCAGCTGTACACATGTAACCACCCTGATACACTGTACCAAACCTTATACAGTGAACATACTGTATACAGTCAATCTGCTGTACACATGTAACCACCTGATACACTGTACACAAACCTTATACAGTGTAACATCCTGTATACAGTGCAATCTGCTGTACACATGTAACCACACCCTGATACACTGTACCAAACCTTATACAGTGTAACATCCTGTATACAGTGCAATCTGCTGTACACATGTAACACCCTGATACACTGCACCAAACCTTATACAGTGTAACATCCTGTATACAGTACAATCTGCTGTACACATGTGATCACCCCTGATACACTGTACCAAACCTTATACAGTGTAACATCTGTATACAGTACAATCTGCTGTACACATGTGACACCACTGATACACTGCACCAAACCTTATACAGTGTAACATCCTGTATACAGTACAATCTGCTGTACACATGTAACCCCCGCTGATACACTGTACCAAACCTTATACAGTGCAACATCCTGTATACAGTGCAATCTGCTGTACACATGTGATCACCCCTGATACACTGTACCAAACCTTATACAGTGCAACATCCTGTATACAGTGCAATCTGCTGTACACATGTGAACCACCCCTGATACACTGTACCAAACCTTATACAGTGTAACATCCTGTATACAGTGTAATCTGCTGTACACATGTAACCACCCCTGATACACTGCACCAAACCTTATACAGTGTAACATCCTGTATACAGTACAATCTGCTGTACACATGTAACCACCCCTGATACACTGTACCAAACCTTATACAGTGCAATCTGCTGTACATATGTAATCACCCCTGATACACTGTACCAAACCTTATACAGTGCAATCTGCTGTACACATGTGATCACCCCTGATACACTGTACCAAACCTTATACAGTGCAATGTGCTGTACACATGTAATCACCCTGATACACTGCACCAAACCTTATACAGTGTAACATCCTGTATACAGTACAATCTGCTGTACACATGTGATCACCCCTGATACACTGTACCAAACCTTATACAGTGCAACATACTGTATACAGTGCAATCTGCTGTACACATGTAACCACCCCTGATACACTGTACCAAACCTGACGTTGGTATAGTCGAGTTGTTTACTCGTACGAAACCCAGGACTCTAGAACTGAGCCCCCCTTTACCCTTATCAATATACCCCAGTTAACCATACCCCAATAACGAATTACAGTAATTCTTTGGAATATATATGGCCACAGCAGCCTTTATTTAAGTACAAACAACAATAACAATAAATAACAATATATAACAATATATATAACAATATATATATATATATATATATATATACCAATAACACATCAGGGAGGAGTCCTTGAAGCTACAAAGATCATGGTGAATTAAACCAATATCCTGTGAACAACATCCCACCTCTTACTCCCAGCCGTTACCCCACAGGCTCGGGAGCACCACCATTGAGGTGTGCTGTTCACCCAACCACCTGGGGATCCGCCCACTCCGTGTGAACTCCCCTTCCACCATTCACCAGATCACCACCACATAACTTCAAACAGTGGAGACCCTAAACAGAGTCCCCACAAACCAATTTCCACCAACTTCAAGGACTCTCTCCCCACCCCCTTGAGCCGCCACAACGAGGGCCCATTGAAAACCTCAATGGCCCGAGACCCCCTAAGACCGCAAAGCCATGGCCCTTTCAATACCTTCCTGAATCCCTAGTGCCCACATATCTGAACCAACAGCATTCAGATGAACCCCATCGGCCAACCAAAAATCCCCCTCCCCCTTCTCCAAATCCAAATGCCGCACCGACACATTACCATTCCGAGCCATGAATGAAGACACAGCCCTGTTAACCTTTATCCTGGCCTTATTGATTTTAACCAGAGACCTCATGTTCCTCCAACGTCTGCGTGGCACAATGTCAGACCAAACTAAAATGACCCCCGGATACAACACCCATAACCGCAAGCAATCCTGCTTGATATCTCGCACTAACTCACGAAAAGGACGCACCGCAAGATCATTCCCCCCGACATGGAGTACCAAAACATCGGGAGCACGGTCCAAGCGGGCGCACGCATGAATTTCGGGCAACACCCTTCTCCACTGCATTCCTCGAAAACCGAGCCATCGCACTACCGCCATAGACCGGGGAAATCCCAGTTGCCGACCATCAGTCCTGACGTCGGCTCTCAACGCTCCCCAGTGGACGAAGGAGTGACCAAAAATCCAAATCAGCATAGGAAGGGAACCTGAAATGAGAAAATAACACTAAACATCCCAAAAGATCACCCTTAACCAACTCCAAACTTCCCACGCAGACCCTCAGAACAATCAAATACCACCTCGAAAAATCAAGGCCTAATATAACTCCTAAATCGATTAGACTTCCAACGCCCAATACGTTGTATTGATGCCGCGTCCAACCCCCTACCTGCCGCCTCAGTCGCCGCCCCAATCCGGAATGAATGCGTCCCAAAACGAGAATCATCGAGACCTAATGCTCGAATGGACTTTTTTTAAAATGACGTTGAACTGATACCTGGACAGGCTACCGCCATCGGCATGGCACAACAATGAGCCCCCCAACCCGGGGCCCAACTCCCAAAAACGCTGCAAACATAACACTGGACACATCGGGTACCCTGATACAATACCCAACACTACCCGACGGCCCCTCCCCTCTTGATCCGTCTTGGATTTACGCAGCCAAAACTCAACACCACCCGCCGTCAATAATACATCCTTAGCCAACAAACCCCCCGCCGCCTGTCTATTACCCGAAACCAGCTCACCTACCCGCAAAGCCCCAAAGAATGCCAACGAAAAAGCCAGACGGAATAACAGAACTTCAAAACGAGAAGAACACGTCGTGTCCAAAATAAAACCCAATCGCTCTAGCAAAGCGAAGGATACCGGGCGCCTCGTATCACCCAACCCCTTATTTCGACGAAAACCCTTTGCCGCCTGCTGCACCAAAAAGGTCTTCGACACATCGCTAATCCCCCGCAAACGAAACCCAAAAGATAGTGCTGCTAAAACCCGCGACACTTTGGCACAAGACCATCCTTCCCTCGCCCCTTGCCCCAACCAAGCCAATAAGGCCCTTTGTAAATCCACCCCATCCCCCAGAACTGGAATTGTCATTAAAAACTCTTCCCAGTTACGCCACACTGCCCGATAAGCCGCCCAAGTTTTTGGAGCCAACGATGCCCTAATCAGAGACTCTGCAGACCGTAAACCACCTTCCACAACTCCTCCGGGCAGGCTAGACCCTCGCACTCCGCTTCCGGGGCCAATAAGCGAAAACGATCCCACTGTGAACGAGAATCAGCTATGTCATTCTTCACACCCGGCACGTGCGTCGCCGTCACGTGTGCATTCAATTCCAAACATAACAAGACCAAACGTTGCAAAACTCGCACGACAGGAGGAGAGGACGCAGTAAGCCCATTAATCGCGCAAACAACTCCCATGTTGTCACAATTAAAACGCACCCTGCGATCACGAAACTCACTTCCCCATAAATGCACCGCCACCAGAATTGGAAAAATTTCCAATAATGTTATGTTCCGAACTAAGCCCTCAGCCACCCACTCTGCAGGCCAACGAGACGCACACCATTGCCCCCTGAAATAGGCTCCAAAACCAACCCCTCCGGCCGCGTCCGTAAACAACTCCAACACATCACTCCCAACAACCTCGGCCATGACCAAAGAGCGCCCGTTATATCCTTCTAAGAAGGAATCCCAAACTGCCAAATCCGCCTTAAGTTCCCCAGACAAACGTATGAAGTGATGAGGGGCTTTTATCCCTGCCGTAGCGCTAGCCAGCCTACGTGAAAAAACTCGCCCCATCGGCATCACCCGACATGCGAAGTTCAACTTCCCTAGCAACGACTGCAAATCACGCAACGACAACTTCTTCACCCGGCGCGCTCTACCTACTTCAGCCCGTAAAGCCAACAACTTTTCCTCAGGCAATCTGAACTCCCATGCCACCGTGTCGATGACTATTCCCAAAAAACACAAACAAGAAGATGGGCCCTCAGTTTTGCCTGGCGCCAAAGGAACCCCAAAATGCTCCGCCACCCACTCAACAGTTTTCAAGATCCCATGGCAGCATGAAGAATTTGCTGGGCCTACACACAGAAAATCATCCAAGTAATGAATAACAGATTCACAACCAGACACCTCTCGCACCACCCACTCCAAAAAAGAACTAAAAGCCTCAAAATAAGCACATGATAAGGAACAGCCCATCGGCAAACATCTGTCAACAAAGAACTCCCCTCCCAAAAACAACCCAGCAGCTTCAAACTATCAGGATGAACTGGCAAAAGTCGAAAAGCAGATTCAATGTCAGTCTTAGCCATAAGGGCCCCTCGACCACACTTCCTCACCCACCGCGCAGCCTCGTCAAAAGAGGAATAAATAACCGAACAAATTTCCGGATCAATGCCATCGTTCACCGACCTCCCCCGTGGGTAAGAAAGATGCTGAATAAGCCGAAACTTGTTCGGCTCCTTCTTGGGAACAACGCCCAACGGGGAAACCACTAAGTCCTGAAAAGGTGGCGACGAGAAAGGGCCCGCCATACGACCCAACAAAACCTCTTTTGCCAATTTCTCACTGACCACCTCCTTATGCAATAAAGCCGAATGCAAATTCTTAAGTACCCGCGGGATAACAAACGGAGGATGCGGGATAACAAAACCATCCTTAAAACCATTGAACAGTAACGTCGCCTTTTCCCTGTCACCGTATCTATTTAGATAAGGGACCATCTTTTCCAAACTCACCGGAGTCTCTCCCTTGGGAATTACCACCCCCAGGCTTCTGCTTCCCTTTTTTAAAACACTTAGACGCTCCATGGGAGGCGCCATTGCAATTGGAGCAGACATGCTTAAATTTACACCCCGCCCCAAACTTACACTGGCCGTCATTAAACTGCCAGCACACCCCAAATTTGTTCCCACCTCCTTGGCCTTGACCACTTCCTCCCGCTGCCCCAGCTGTATTTCCACTCTGGCCGGCGCCCCCAGTTCCCCCGAGAAAGGAATGCCCAAACTTATTCTGTGCAATGACTCTCATCCACAGACCAATGTCCTTCTGATCCCAACGAATCGCCGGACGCACGGCCTTCCTTTGCCTGAACTGCTCATCATACCGCAGCCAAGCCTGTCCCCCATACACCCTATGCGCCTCCCCAATAGCATCAAAATAACAAAACAAAGCCGAGCAGTTGTCTGAAGCTTTCTCCCCGATAACACTTGCTAAAATAGCAAACGCTTGTTGCCAGTTGACGAACGTCTGAGGAATTAATCGCCACCTCCGTTTCTCCTCCTCCTCCTTCTTACTATCTTCCTTTTACTTTTATCCAAATTAAACTTCTCCAAAGGCAACAATGAGAATATTTCAACGTACTCATCCTTCCAAATACGCTCCTTAACTTCCTTCTTCAAATGAGCCCCCAAGGGGCCCTCAAAACAAACATATACCTCCCCGTGAGCCCTATCATCTAAACGCACCCGACACTCCTTTTCCTTCTCTGTCTGCACCGACACAGACACCGGTTCAGCACTAAGCCCTTCCTGTTCCGACACGCTCGCCACTATCTGCCCCCCAACCTGTGATCCAACCCACGCCGTCACTGGAGACGGAGAACTTATACCCTTCTCTAATCGGGATAGCAAATTCCGCACATCTACCAGCATATCCGTAACCCCGGCTACCTCGGCCACCCCCCCAACACTATTACTAACTCCCGGCCGAGCTACCCCAAACGGTGAAGAAGACAAAAATGAATGACCAACGCTTAACATAGAATTATACTCACCGGCTGCGAGGGAGCTGTGAGCCCTCCAGCCGAATAACCTGGTTCCAAAGGTGCGTCGCCACCGCCTTGATCTGACACCACGACTCCGCTGACCTGCTCCTGACGTCCGGAAACCGCTCCGTGACTTCCAGATGAAGAAGGCCTAAACCCCATTGGGGATCCAGCCCGCTGATCCTGAAACAACATTGAAGACTGGGTCGCAGCAGCACCCGACGTTGGATTAGCAGCAGCAGCCAAACCAAGCCGCCCCGCGTTCACCCCACAGCAACGGCCCTCCGATCCCTCTGTAAACCCTCCGCCTATGGGGGGTAAAAGCTGCTGACCCGTGCCGACCGATGCCACGGCCGCCGAAATTCTGAAGCCGTCCACAGAGGCAGGCCGCAGTGCAGTAAAACTGCCGCTGTGACCCCCCGACGAACCTGGAACCCCGCCTCACCAAGGGGGGAAAATTGCTGGTCTGATGAGCCGGCCGTTCCGTAATTTGACAAAGCACCTGCATGACCATCCGGAACAGATAGCAATGCAAGCCGATCGCAACTGCGACCGCCCGCTGACGCAGCTCTCAAAAAACGCCCATCGCTTAGCAGCTCCAACGACGACGCATCACCGATGCTTCCTGAGGCGGGCCGCCCAGAAGGTCCCTCGCCACTGCGACCTCCCGAAGACGCAATTCTCCCGCGACGCCCGGGACATACCGGCTCCAAAGACGACGCACCCGCAGTGCGATTGGAAGCAGGTCGCACAGCAGGTGACTCAGCACTGCGACCCCCCGAGGACGCAGATCTTCCACGACGCCCGGCGCTTGGAGACACCAACGCCGACGCACCCGCGCTGCTATCTGAAACAGGCCGCAAAAAGGATCGCTCACCACTGCGACCTCCCGAGGACGCAGCTCTCGCTTGACGGCCGGCGCGCAAAGACTCCGCCCCCCGACGTGCACTCGGCGGAAGAGAAGTTACCGCCGCAGGGCCTCGCTGGCTTGGTGGATTCCTCCCAGGCCGAGGCCTGCTAACGCGAGCTCCGCGCGCCGCCCGGCCTGGAGGGGCCCGTGAGGGGCTCCTGCGCCGACGCGAGGCCCGAGGAGCCTGATCCGGCGACAGTCTTTCAGGAGGCCTCACCCTTCTTGGCCGCCTCTCCCTTTGCGATGCCCCAGACGACGGACCAGAAGCTCCCTGAACGATAATCGCCACCTGCGCTTCCAGCCATCCAGGAGGCTGCGACGAGGCCACAGCCCTGAGGCGCTCGATCGCCGCGTTTGCAGACATGGTAAGTTGTACTGCGTCTTACTACTGATGGGGCAAGACAGGAACTGCCCTGGGACCGCCCCATCACTGCCTTATAAACCCCCAACCACTCCCCCCCTTATTTAAATGTTCCTCCCTCATTTTAAACCCCTCCAAACCCCCGTCATGCCGGCCTCCGCCCACGCCTCTTTCTTGAGGGGAGGGAGGCTCTGCTCCGGCCATTACTTTATACAGTGTAACATCCTGTATACAGTGCAATCTGCTGTACACATGTAACCACCCCTGATACACTGCACCAAACCTTATACAGTGTAACATCCTGTATACAGTACAATCTGCTGTACACATGTGATCACCCCTGATACACTGTACCAAACCTTATACAGTGTAACATCCTGTATACAGTACAATCTGCTGTACACATGTAACCACCCTGATACACTGTACCAAACCTTATACAGTGTAACATCCTGTATACAGTGCAATCTGCTGTACACATGTAACCACCCCTGATACACTGTACCAAACCTTATACAGTGCAATCTGCTGTACACATGTAACACCCCTGATACACTGCACCAAACCTTATACAGTGTAACATCCTGTATACAGTACATCTGCTGTACACATGTAACCACCCCTGATACACTGCACCAAACCTTATACAGTGTAACATCCTGTATACAGTGCAATCTGCTGTACACATGTAACCACCCTGATACACTGCACCAAACCTTATACAGTGCAATCTGCTGTACACATGTAATCACCCTGATACACTGCACCAAACCTTATACAGTGTAAATCCTATATACAGTGCAATTTGCTGTACACCATTGTAACACCCTGATACACTGTACCAAACCTTATACAGTGTAATATCCTATATACAGTGCAATTTGCTGTACACATGTAACCACCCCTGATACACTGCACCAAACCTTATACAGTGTAATATCCTATATACAGTGCAATTTGCTGTACACATGTAACCACCCTGATACACTGCACCAAACCTTATACAGTGTAAATCCTATATACAGTGCAATCTGCTGTACACATGTAACCACCCTGATACACTGCACCAAACCTTATACAGTGCAACATCCTGTATACCGATGCAATCTGCTGTACACATGTAACCCCCTGATACACTGTACCAAACCTTATACAGTGCAATCTGCTGTACACATGTAATCACCCTGATACACTGCACCAAACCTTATACAGTGTAACATCCTTATACAGTGCAATTGCTGTACACATGTAACCACCCTGATACACTGTACCAAACCTTATACAGTGTAACATCCTGTATACAGTGCAATCTGCTGTACACATGTAACCACCCCTGATACACTGTACCAAACCTTATACAGTGCAATCTGCTGTACACATGTATCACCCTGATACACTGCACCAAACCTTATACAGTGTAACAATCCTGAACAGTGCAATCTGCTGTACACATGTAACACCCTGATACACTGACCAAACCTTATACAGTGTAACATCCTGTATACAGTGCAATCTGCTGTACACATGTAATCACCCCTGATACACTGCTACCAAACCTTATACAGTGTAACATCCTGTATACAGTGCAACATGCTGTACACATGTATACCACCTGATACACTGACCAAACCTTATACAGTGAACAATCTGACTGTACACATGTAATCACCCCTGATACACTGCACCAAACCTTATACAGTGTAAATCCTTATACAGTGCAATTTGCTGTACACATGTAACCACCCTGATACACTGCACCAAACCTTATACAGTGCAATCTGCTGTACACATGTAAGCACCCTGCTACACTGTCAAACCCAAACCTATACATGTAATATCCTTATACAGTGCAATCTGCTGTACACATTAATCACCCCTGATACACTGTACCAAACTCTGTATACCTATACAGTGCAATTGCTGTACACATGTAACCACCCCTGATACACTGCACCAAACCTTATACAGTGTAAATCCTATATACAGTGCAATCTGCTGTACACATGTAACCACCCCTGATACACTGCACCAAACCTTATACAGTGTAAATCCTTATACAGTGCAATTCTGTACACATGAACCCTGATACACATGTACAAACCTTAACAGTGCAATCTGCTGACACAGTAACCTCACCCGATACACTGTAACCAAACCTTATACAGTGCAATCTGCTGTACACATGTACACCCCTGATACACTGTACCAAACCTTATACAGTGCAATCTGCTGTACACATGTATCCCTGATACACTGACCAAACCTTATACAGTGTAATATCCTATATACAGTGCAATCTGCTGTACACATGTAATCCACCCTGATACACTGACCAAACCTTATACAGTGTAACATCCTGTATACAGTGCAATCTGCTGTACACATGTAACCACCCCTGATACACTGTACCAAACCTTATACAGTGCAATCTGCTGTACACATGTAATCACCCCTGATACACTGCACCAAACCTTATACAGTGTAACATCCTGTATACAGTGCAATCTGCTGTACACATGTAACCACCCCTGATACACTGACCAAACCTTATACAGTGTAACATCCTGTATACAGTGCAATCTGCTGTACACATGTAACCCCCCCTGATACACTGTACCAAACCTTATACAGTGTAAATTCTGCTGTACTACATGTAACCACCCCTGATACACTGACCAAACCTTATACAGTGTAACATCCTGTATACAGTGCAATCTGCTGTACACATGTAACCACCCCTGATACACTGCACCAAACCTTATACAGTGTAATATCCTGTATACAGTGCAATTTCGCTGTACACATGTAACCACCCTGATACACTGCACCAAACCTATATACAGTGCAATCTGCTGTACACATGTAATCACCCTGATACACTGCACCAAACCTTATAAGCAGTGTAATATCCTATATACATGCCAATTTGCTGTACACTTTAATCACCCCTGATACACTGTACCAAACCTTATACAGTGTAAATCCTTATACAGTGCAATTTGCTGTACACATGTAACCACCCCTGATACACTGCACCAAACCTTATACAGTGTAATTCCGTATACAGTGCAAATCTTTGCTGTACACATGTAACCACCCCTGATACACTGCACCAAACCTTATACAGTGTAAATCCTGTATACAGTGCAATCTGCTGTACACATGTAACACCCCTGATACACTGTACCAAACCTTATACAGTGTAACATCTGTATACAGTGCAATCTGCTGTACACATGTAACCACCCCTGATACACTGTACCAAACCTTATACAGTGCAATCTGCTGTACACATGTATCACCGATACACTGCACCAAACCTTATACAGTGTAAATCCTTATACAGTGCAATCTGCTGTACACATGTAACCACCCCTGATACACTGTACCAAACCTTATACAGTGTAACATCCTGTATACAGTGCAATCTGCTGTACACATGTAACCACCCTGATACACTGTACCAAACCCTTATACAGTGTGCAATCTGCTGTACACATGTGATCACCCCTGATACACTGCACCAAACCTTATACAGTGTAATCCTGAACATGCAATCTGCTGTACACATGTAACCACCCCTGATACACTGCACCAAACCTTATACAGTGTAACATCCTGTATACAGTGCAATCTGCTGTACACATGTAATCACCCCTGATACACTGCACCAAACCTTATACAGTGTAAACATCCTTAACAGTGCAATCTGCTGTACACATGTAATCCACCCCTGATACACTGTACCAAACCTTATACAGTGTAACATCCTGTATACAGTGCAATCTGCTGTACACATGTAATCACCCCATGATACACTGCACCAAACCTTATACAGTGTAATATCCTATATACAGTGCAATTTGCTGTACACCATTAATCACCCCTGATACACTGTACCAAACCTTATACAGTGTAATATCCTATATACAGTGCAATTTGCTGTACACATGTAACCACCCTGATACACTGTACCAAACCTTATACAGTGCAATCTGCTGTACACATGTGATCACCCTGATACACTGCACCAAACCTTATACAGTGCAATCTGCTGTACACATGTAATCACCCCTGAACACTGACCAAACCTTATACAGTGTAACATCCTGTATACAGTGCAATCTGCTGTACACATGTAATCACCCCTGATACACTGTACCAAACCTTATGACAGTGTAACATCCTGTATACAGTGCAATTTGCTGTACACATGTAACCACCCCTGATACACTGTACCAAACCTTATACAGTGCAATCTGCTGTACATATGTAATCACCCCTGATACACTGTACCAAACCTTATACAGTGTAATATCCTATATACAGTGCAATTTGCTGTACACCTTTAATCACCCCTGATACACTGTACCAAACCTTATACAGTGCAATCTGCTGTACACATGTAATCACTAGTGATGAGCGAGCATAATCAGTGATAATCGGATATCAGTCGAGTATCTGGGTGCTCGGATGTGCTCGGCACTCGCCCAGGATTGTCTGGTGCTCGGATGTAATGCTTGAATCCTTGCCCGCATCTTTGGCGCCTGTTACACAGCCAATAAACATGTAGGGGTTGCCAGCCAGTCACTGTAATGTCGTAGCCATCTTGGTAGTGGCATTACTGTGATTGGCTGGCATCATTACCTCATCAGAGAAAATACGCCGCCACACTCGGCACACTGGCGCCATTGCACAGCTCCAGGACAGTTGTGATTGGAGGGAGAGAGCAGTTATCCAGACCTGTGTGTGCACAGTATAACGAGTGAGAGTCATGTAGTGTTGATACTGGTGCTGAGGCTGAACCATATTACTAACAGCCCTTCTAAGGGCTAATCCTGTGCTTTGTTATGTATATCAGATACATTCTGCGTTTAGCCTAGGGACAGTTGCAGGAGCAGGGACAGTGGCAGAATACAGCCTGTAGGCAGGGCTTAGGGCTTTGCTGTCCGTTGCCA
>JARQOD010000008.1:120941541-120984452 GCA_033576555.1 Oophaga sylvatica
AATATATATCTGCTGCACCTGACCACATTCTTTTTTGGGGTGAAAAAATTAACTATATTGTCATCCATAGAGTTTAACATGGTGTAAGCTTTTCAGGGATATAGCTCTGAGATCGCCGTCCGGGTAGACGGAATGGCATAGAAACAGTTCATTCAGAGACAGCAGTTCTGGTAAAAACTGGCCGCAACCAGCTTTATTAAAGTCCACAGCAAACAGATAAATCAAAACCAAATCATAAACTTAAGACCTGGGCTTGTCCAGCCACTTACTACACTTAGATAGATTTCCCTATCTATCCGGGTCCCGACTCTAACACCTGGGCCAAAACAACACATATGTTCAGCATTTTACCAGCATGGAGTTTCACAGAGTCTCCTCCTTGTGTCTGAAGGCACCTTCAACGTCCAGACTTGAGAGAGCTCCCCTCCTATTCAGCAGCTATCCGCATGGATTCTCACAGAGACTACTCCTGTGTCCGGGGTACATCGAGCACCCAGACTGAGACAGCTCATACTCCTGGAGACACCTTCTGTGCCTGGACCCCTCCTGTGTCCAGACTAAGCGAGCTCTCTGACTGTGTTCGCAGACACCTACTTCTGGTCTCCTAATTAACAGCTGAATGGTTTCAGGCCTGAGCTGCAAGTGTGTACTGAATGTAAGGTGTATGACCTTTTGCTTGCTGATCTCTGGGGCTGTATAGCAAAAGACAAATTGCTGCATAAGTTCCCGCAGTAAACTTTCACGCACCGGGAGCCATCCCAGTCAAATCAGACGTGAGGGCGGAGCTTTGTTTTGGATAAGTCCACGCAGATATTCTTCACACATTGGAGGGAGGTTATCCCAAAAAATCCAGTTGTGGAAGCGAGGGCTTTGTTCGGTTAAGTTTCTGCAGTAAACTTCACGCACTGGGAGGCCATCCCAGTCAAATCAGACGTGAAGGGCACGAGCTTTGTTTGGATAAGTTCTCACAATAATTGTCCACGCACCGGGAGGCCATCCCAGTCAAATCAGACTGGATAGTGAGAATTTTGATGAAGGCTATTGCAGATTACTGTGACCGGCGCACCAGCCAGGGCGTACGTACAGAGCGATAGAACCTTGAGCCTCACCGCGCTCAGTGCAATTGGTGAGTTATCAGTTACCAGAGCAGCTTGTATGTGTCACAGATCATCAAAAGAGGGATTCGTATTCTCCCGGGTGTCTGTCTCATTGTCTGTATCAGTACTGTCGCTTTAAATCACATCTCCGTGCGCTCTGTCAGTAACTCATTTAGAGCAGTGTGCTGGCTGCAGCAGCGAGAAAACCCCTTTGACCCCCCCTCCTCTGCTAATCACGTTATCAGGCATTCTGTTTCTTGGCTTTGATTTTTATTTTTTTTTAAGCTAGTTTTTTGGCTACAGGTTTTAATGTGAAAATTATCAGGCATTCAGACTGAACTATATTCATTTTTTGCTATTCTGAGGAATAATAATAATTTTTTTTTTTTTTTTTGATACGTGATTTCAGTGGCTATAGAGACAGCAAGCAGAGATATAAGGAAGGGAGGGGGAAGCAGCCAGCTGACATTCCAGAGATTTTTAATTAGCTGTTTTAGTAACAAGGGTTGTTTTTCAGAGTTTTATGATTAATACGGTTTTTCTTTTCTCCCCTTTTTGGTGAATTTATTTTTTTTTTTTGTTTTCTTGTTCTAGAGTTTTTTACTAAATCTAACTTTTTGTTTTTTAAAATTTTTCTTTTAAGTACATTTTTAAATGATTTTGGAGAGATTTTTTCTCTAAGCAATTTATTTTAGAGCTTTATTTCTCCAGCCATTTTTTTTTCTACAAGCTTGCTTTAGAACAAGGTCACATAGATAAGGAGAATTACAGGCTGAGGGAGAGAGCAGACACAAACTACGCAGTGGTCTGAGTAGCCCCTCCCGTCGGGCATTCGGCGAGGAAATTTTTTTTTTTTTTTTATGTGAATAAGTTTGAAAAGGTGTTAAATCATCTGTGAGAAAAAGATCACTGACATGTCACAAGAGCAAATTCAGAGTCACACACATCACATGTCCATCATGTGGAGACACGGGACAGGTGTAGGCTGCTCTCATTGAGTAAGGAGCCTTGTACAGGGAAAAACGCTCCCCGCCTCTCTCCACAGGGAGAAGGCATTTTTGTTTCAACCATCCCCTCTCAAGAGTCACAGGGGGACACCCTCTCCTTTTTCTTCTCTCAGTCCCTTTCTCTTTCTTCTTCAGACTTTTCTCCTCTTTCCTCGCTGCCATCCCTCTCATTCCTTCTTTTCCCTCCATCACATCTCTGACACATCCATTTTTCCTCATCTTCCTCTTCTTCTATCTCTTCCTCTCCAACTCTCAAATCTTGTTCTTCATCTTCTTCTACTTCTCCCCCTCCATCTTTCTCCTCTCTCTCTCCTCCATCTTTCTCTCTTTTCCCCCTTTCACTCTTCTCTCCCTCCCCTCCTCTTTCTCTCGCTCCTCCCTCACACCTCCCTTCTCTTCCTCTTTTTTCTACTTCGTCATCAACTGGGTCAACGCCCAATCCAAGCAATGTGGTGTCCCTGTATTCAGTGTTTCCAGAACAGGGCACCTTGTCTATCCCAAGCACAGTACAAACATTGCCAGTCATTATATCAGGAGAAGAAAGTGCAAATCTCCCTACACAAAACACTACATGTAGCCCCCAGACACAACAGTCCACAGCTTAGGGCTTCACAGGGGGTGGTATAGCTACAGAGACAAATGAGGAACCTCAGTGCCAAGTAGGGCTGCTAGCATGGAACCATGACACTGATCCAGCCTCAGCAAGGAAGTGGGAAATCCTCATGCAGCAAGACAACTTTAAAGCCCAAATCTCACCCAGTGTATGCACCAAGTACACCATGTCACTTCTTATCTGATGAAGATGAAGATGCAACGTCACACATGCTGCCCAATACTAGGGAAGAAAACACACAAGCACCAATAGAGCAGGGACAGGTAGAGGCACCATCCTATGAGCCCTTCATCCCAAGCCAGTGATCAGTATGCTGCCAGACCCAGGGATACACCCCATGCCATTTTGCCAAAAAATGCAGCAGATCCAGCGAACGTATACAGCAGCCTGGATTGATCTCTGGACCGAAATGGAAATAAAAGCAGTGATGCATTCTGGTCAATTATGAGAGAACACTTCAAGCATCCAGCAGAGTTAGATGCGTATGCCTGGGAGACAGGACCTAAGCTAATTGAGCAACTCAGAGAATGGGCCAAAAGCAGACTGACAGGACAAACTCTCAGCCTACATGTCACGAGTCAAGACAAGACAGAGTCTGTGGAGAAGTTCCATGACAGAGTAATGCAAGTGTTTCAAGATTTGGGCCTCATTACCCATGATCAGACACACAGACGGATGTTGGCACAGGCTTTTGTGCATGGACTGAGAGAATCAATCAGGAAACCACTGGTAGCAGCCAGGCCTGAGTACACGTCAATAGCAATGGATACCCTGCTCACAGTAGCAAAAAGGATTGAGTCCCGCCGGAACAGAAGGAATGTCAAGTGTTACAACTGTGGCAAGCTTGGCCATTACCGGAACCGCTGCAGAGAACCCCTACGACCCACCACTTTGTCTAGAGAAGCAAGCCAAGGAGAAAACAAAGAAAGCAGTGAAGAACCCCGTGCATAGGACAAGAGCACACCAAGTCCACAGGGAACCCCACCAGTGGGACCAATATCCTGAGAGTGGATGGCGTAGTCAGATCTTTTCTTGTGAACTCCGCAACCTCACCTACCTATCAGAATCTTCTGCTTCCTGCATGGGAATTGATGGTCAAGTCAGATATTTCCAGATTATGAAGCCCCTGAGCGTGTGGACTCAGCCAGAACACTCCATCATGTCCCATTTGTTGTGTAAAAAACCTGAACCCTCAACCTATTGGAGTGGACCTACTGCAGAAGCTGAAAGCGACCAGAGTGTTCCAGGAAGATGGGACCATGACACTTTCTTCACCCCTGACCCAAGAAGAAACAGGAACCTCAAACAACCACACTGCAGACCTATCACAGGAGGTGCTGGACATAGTTCCAGAAAAGCCACTCCATCACCCAGAGTCAAGATGTCTCTGACCAACTGAAGGTCTAAGTGAACTCGCCTAAGAAGACGGCCTGAGAACTTTGACATTGGCCAGGATATTTCAACTCAAGAAGGACCCTACTCGCTTCATGGAATGGCAACACCTCATCCAGCTCTAACGCCAGAGGTTCATCTTTTGCAAGCACCAGGAGGTGCCCCCTGAAATCAACCAGTTCACCCAGGCCCTAGACCGGAAAAAGGCCACTCAGCTCTTCAAACTTGTGCACAAATACTGACCTGAGACCGAGCTGGAGAAAAAGAAACTACTGATGGCCCGTGCTGAGAGAAAAGCAGCCGTTTAAGGAGACGTCCCAACAAGAAGACCCCCTGTGACCAGAGCAGGTGCTAACACAGTGACTGTCTTGGTGGAGAACAAGAAAGCCAGCTGGTCGTCATCTCTCATGATTGGATCCTAGTAGACGGCTTGTTTTCCCGCCAGCTCTGCACCAGCAGATGGGAGTCCCCTGCCGCATACTGAAGGACAAGGCCAAACTGGGCTGCCTCGCCCATCGGAATCAATCCCAGCTTTCCACAGTGAAGAAAAAGACTGTAAACCCCACTGAGTTCAGAATGGTGCAAGGCCTGGAGGCCGCGAAAGAGGCTACGGTATTTGAAACCCCAACAGTGCTGAACCATCACACTCTGCTCTCAAGAGTCCCAGTCACCGCAACGGTATTCACGGTGATCAACCTGGCCAGTACCTTCTTCAGTGTTTCCCCTCCACCTGGAGGCCTGCTTTCACGCACCAGTGCAGTGCATATGGACAATGTTGCCTCAAGGTGCTCAAAACAAGCCCTTCAAGTTTCACCAAGACAATGTCCTCCATCTTCGTCAACTGGATTGCAGAATATGCAAGAGTCACTCTCTACAACACGTGGATGACTTTCTCTTTTGTGTGGTTGACATCGACACCTGCACAGCCTATTCCTTATCTCTCCTACTCTACCTGGAAGAACAGCAACGCAAGGTCTGGAAGAACAAAGTCCAGTGATGCCAGAAGCAAGTTACATCCCTGGGACACTGTATTGCCCACCAGACGAAACACATGTCAAAAGACTGGAAGACCACTGTGGAGAAGATGGCTCCCCCAACAACTCCAAGAATGCTGCAGGACTTCCCTGGTCTAGTGTCATATTGCAGAATCTGGATCCCTGATGCCTCAGTCCTAATGCAGCCTCTGTGCGCTTGCATCAACGCAACCCGCTCCTTCTATCAGACGCAGCCTTCAACCCATTCAGGAGATTGGAAGAACTCCACAGTCTCAGTGCCAATACCAGGCCTACCTGACTATGAAAAGTCTTTCCGTCTACCTGATGGAAGAAAGAAGGTCATGCTACTGGAGTCCTGGCACGGATTCACGGGGAAAACAGAGACTTTTAGGCTGCCTCTCAGCCCGCTTGGATCCAGTTGCAAGAAGAGCACCCTCCTGCCTAATGGCAGTATCTGCAGCACACACCCTCCTGGACAAGGTTGCTGACATCACTCTTGGACAGCCACTGGAAACTCTCACTCCGCATGACATCTTGGCAATCTTCAATCAAGCTCAACCAACAGTAATCTCCCCACAGCCAGGCATCTTTGTGGCGCCTCTATTGCCTTTGTCTCATAATGTCACCGTCTCCAGACCTACAGTCCTCAGCCCGGCCACTCTACTCCCACTCCCAAGGGGGATACTTGGATGGCTCCAGACTTGCAGATGATGAAGAAGTTTCAACACAGGAAGTGCAGTGACCAGCAATCAAGAAATCCTGTGGTCCAGAAGTCTGTCACCTAGCCTGTCAGCCCAGGAAGCAGAATTGATAGCGCTGACGAAGGCCTGCCAGATGGCAGAAGGCAAGACTGCAAACATCTACACGGACTACAGGTACTCGCATGGCATAGCACACGACTTTGGACCCATCTGGGCTACAAGGGACTTCATCACAGCAAACGGGACAACCGTGAAGCATCATGGAGCCTTCAGGGACCTACTGGGTATACTCCAACTTCCAAAATGGTGGCAATTTGAAAAATCAAAGTGCATGGAAAACTGAAAACAGAAGAGGCATGAGGCAATAGCATGGCGGACATGGCAGCCAAAGAAGCAGCCAAAGGAAGACAACATGGAGAAGTGGGAGAGGTCGTAGAGCCGGACGGCTACTACATGACGACTGAAGACAAGAAACCTGACAAAAAGACTCCTGGGATCTGCTCAAGAGTTACAAGACCAAGCTCCAAAAGGAAAAGAGCTGAATGCGAAAAAAGCAACACGTGAAGAAGGAAGGCTATCAATAATAGACTTCAAACTCTGCCTACCACAAAGTATGCACCCTATGGTGGTCCAATGGGTACATGGACCCACATCCACATATCAAAGACACAGATGAATGATCTGATTGGTGCTTACTGTTTCGCTTCAGGGATCTCCACCCTAACAGCCAAATTCACCAGCAGCTGTCTGACCTGCGGCAAATGCAAGCCTGGACGTATGGAAGAAAGACCCCCTCACCTCATCTGGAAAGACC
The DNA here is from genome assembly GCA_033576555.1 of Oophaga sylvatica. Taxonomy (NCBI): domain Eukaryota; kingdom Metazoa; phylum Chordata; class Amphibia; order Anura; family Dendrobatidae; genus Oophaga; species Oophaga sylvatica. The sequence goes on from JARQOD010000008.1 coordinate 120,948,161, forward strand.
ACTCTACCAGCTTCAAAGGATCCAGATAGACCACATCCAGATATCGCCAAGTGAAGGATTCAAATACGCCATTGTGGTCAAAAGAAGAATTTTCAAGATGAACAGAAGCCTTCCAAGTCAGCAAAGACTACTGCAACGAAACTACTTTCGGAAAATAGTGTGCAGATACGGGGTTCCAGAAATGATAGAAAGTGATCAGGGACCCGCATTCACAGCAAATCTGACACACAAGACCCGATTAGCAGTAGGGTCAGATTTAGGCCTACACACTCCTTACCACCCCAGAGCAGCAGGAAGGTAGAAAAAACTGAACGAAACACTTAAGAATAGAATGCTGAAAAATTGCCCAAGAGACACGCAAACCATGGCATGACACACTCCCTATTGCACTGTTTAGCATAAGGCACACTCCCAGAGACCCAGAAAAGCTGTTTCGTGCCTGCATCTTCTGCTAACAGATAAGACATTTTCTTCTTTTATATTTTTGGTGCCTGCATTTTGTCCTGCACTTCTGTGGGGTCTGCCGGGTCCCCTTCGGGGGCTTATGCTCCTCTCAGTTTAGTTCAGCCACTGTTTGTTCATTTGCCTTTTCCAGTTTTTTCAGTGGTTGCTGTTTAGTTTTTGTTACACCAGAGAACTAATTTAGGTGGTAGAGGTCGTGTGATCTCAGGTGTTTTTGTAATTAGTAGAGTTGGTACTTTTCAGGGTTTTTTGGGGTTGCAGTAAGTGCCTTTCCTATCCTCTTCTATCTAGACAGATTGGGCCCCAACGTTTGCTCATACTATTTTCTGTCTGTGTCTGTATTTCCTCTTGTCTAACCGCCATTACATGTTTGGGGGCTTCCTATGTTCTTTGGGATCTGCTCCGGGGCAGATAGCTTTCCTTTTTCTATCTTTAGGTGTAGTTAGCTTCTCAGGCTGTGACGAGGCGTCTAGGACCAACGTAGGAACGCTCCACGGCTGCCTTTAGTTGTGGTGGTTAGTCAGGGTACTGCAATCCCATGCTTTTTTTGCCTGCTCTCCTCAGCTACCAGATCATAACACTTATGTAATTGAATTGGTCAAAAACTAATGTCCATTCTCGAGTTTTTCTCCTCACTGCCAGATTTGATGATCCTGTCCAAGAGCCCCAGATGACATCAACCTCTGTGTAACTAGAGGGAAAGCCTGTTTGAATCCACGTATCGCATTGCAAGGAAGCTCCCGTACCAGGAGAGACACCTAAGCCATGAAGGATGTCGTGGATGCTCTGACTGACCAGACAGATGACCAGATGACCTACCTGATGAGTTCAAGGCCAGAGACCAAGTTAAAGCAGGATTTGAGTCACTATAAACAAAAATGTTGATTGGATAAATTACATCTATTATAACCAGCAGAGATTTGTTAACTTCACCATAGATGCTGTAAAAGGTTTGGCAGCACAGTTAGGCCCCACTTCCATTATGGCATTCCAGAATAGAATGGCTTTGGATATGATTCTAGCTGAGAAAGGAGGTGTTTACAAAATGATCAAAGACACCTGTTGCACCTACATCCCAGACAACACTGGCCCAAATGGTAAAGTCACAATGGCAATACAGAAACTTAATGAGTTATCAGAGGAACTGAAACAGAACTCAGGTGTCACTGACCCATGGGATCGATACTTTGGGTGGATGAGTGGGTGGCAGAAAATGTTGGCACAGGTTGGGACAGCCATTATGGGGGTTCTCATTTTGCATTAATTACTGGTTGCTGTGTAATTCCTTGTATCCGCAGGATAATGAAAAAAACTGTTCAGGAGACAACCAATTTGATGCCACTCACCATCTTGGACCTCGTACCAGTCCGGATAGAACTGCCTGGCTTGACCAGATCTCCGAACTACCTCCAGACTGAGAATACACATCCTTGATGAAACATCCTATCAAATAAGGAGACTATGATTGCAAACACATAAACCCCCGACAGGGACAGTCCTCCTGACCGCCCATTTGCGAAAAGTCTGTATTCGGTGGGGGAGGCATGTACTAGGGTGTCTCAACTCACCGGCAGCATAAAAGAGTTGCAGCGCTTTGGGCCAGGAGCAGGTTTTTAGGGCAAGTGGTATCTAAGGGGGGACTGTCATGGAAATATATATGTATTCACAGTTCACAGTTAGATAGATCTCACTTGCTAAAAAACCCTGTGCTCACATATTTCTAGGCCAGCTATAATCAGTCATTTTAAAGAAATCTGGCCTTCATAAAGGCCTTCGTAAAGGAACAAATGCATGAAGTACAAAAAGTCCTATTAGATATCTGTTGTTTACATTATAGTTATGCAAGACAACTAGGTCACAAGAATATAAACAATAATTCTGCAACTTCAGCTCTTTTAATCATGATTATCATAATTATCATATTTACACTAGAACAGCCAATAATCTAGCAGCTTTTAATTGTATGTTAATTGACTAACCAGCCCCTTTTTGTAAATGTATAAAAACTTGAAACAATAATAAATGTATGTCTTTGACGAACTGTTATACTGACACTTTCGTGTGGACAGTCCTCATTTCGTTCTGAGCGCTCAAAAAGACATTATATAGAGATTTGGACATGGCAAGCAGCAAACACAGGATATTTTTATCCTAATTAAATTTCCATATCACTACCACTAGGTTTACAAAGCCACACATTTCCCTTATACCATACAGCACAGTACCTAGGTGAAATGTACACCCCATTCGACACATATTCCTTCACTGTCTCACATATCCCCCCCCTCTTCTCCAGACCGGAGGGCTGGTCATCCAGACCGGAGGGCTGGTCAACAATCCAAAAGAGACAGTGAACTCTGGACCAGTCATGGCCTTCATCAGCTTCATCTTCACTACTGTCATCTGTATCTTCACCTGAGCCATAGCCAACATCAGCTTTCTCTTCATCTGAAGCATCCGCACTAGCCTGTACCCTCCCAGGCCTATGCTCTCTGCGGGCCTCGGGTTTCCTGCACGGTTTCATCTTGACCTTAGGGCCGGGCTCAGTTTCGATATAGTGCCTGGCCAGAGAAGTACGACCCGGCACATCAGAACACTTCTGCTGACTCTTCCTCAGAAACTCACGTACCTCCTGTCCTTGGTGCACTGACCATGTGTCACCAACTATCACAGAAGGTATAGGGGGTTTTTTACTTTTCTCTAGTTCCCCTTGAACCCTCTTTAGCACATCTATTTTCTTGAATATCGGTGGACTCATAAAGTCTATTTCACAGACCTTAAGCTCCTCTGCCATGGTCTCTGACCATTTTAAGCTACTCTGTTCAAATGATTGGGACTGTAGAAGGAGCAGATCGTTTTTCTTTTGCAGTACACATAATTCATCCGCTAAGTCTCCAGCTGAATTGTAATGTTCTACCTCTTCAGTCACATCATTATGGTCTCCAATATCTCCATTTATTCCAGCTCTCAAGTTCTCCTTGATAGCTGCATCTGTATACTCAGAACCCGCCGGATTCTTCTCTTCCACCACGTTCTGCATCCCATCTGAGCTCCCGTGTGTCTGCAGCGGCAACGGAGTGACACACCGCTTTTCCCATTTGTTGGGACGTGGCTCCGATGTAGACTCCATGAAAGTGCGCTTGAGCTCACCAATGCCAGCCTGATGTCCCAAAATCTCATCTTGTGATTTATCCAGATCCTTGGTATCACTCGGGAACACTGCTGGGGCTCCGGGCGCCGAACTTCCAGCCTGAGCTTCACGAGTTGCAGCTACTGATCCGGACCGTAACCTGTCCACGCCGCTGTCTTCGGCAGAAACAGATTCCTGGACAGAGTCAGTCCCCATATCTTCAGTCTTGTTCCTCACAGCTTCACTTGAGACCTCAGCTTCTGATGAGGCATCTGGCTTGGTGACCACCACTTCCATGGCTTTTTCCACCTCTGCAGCATTACCTTCAGAGTCCTGGGCATGATGCAGCTCCATACCATACCTTGATAACTTCTCATCTTCAACAGCATCCACTTGTGCTGTGTTCAGTTTCAGAGTCCTGCCTTTAAAGCTCAGCTCTCCTCCTTTCACCTTAGTCTTCGCCAGGGAACCGGCCAACTGTAAAACATCTTCAGATGCCATCTTCGGTCCGGCTGTAAGGTCAGCATCAGCTTTCTTCTCAGGACTCTCAACCTCCTCTGCTACCATGCCTTCCTCATTTGCACTGGTTGCTTTATGGTCATTAGATGATTCACTATCACTACCACTATCCCTGTCTGACCCCTTTTTCTCAGCCACATCTGGCTCACTTTCAGGTTTATACAATTCATTCTCATTCACATCCTGCTCACTTTCAGGTTATACACTTCATTTTCATTCACATCCTGCTCACTGTCAGGGTTATACAATTCATTCTCATTCACATCTTGATCTGGAACCTTAGTTAACATGTCATCCACAACATTAACTTCACCATCTGGTCCCTCAAGTATGTGACTATGTGACAACCCCAGCACTATACTTCTATATAGCTCAGGTACTAGGAGCTGGCTCATGACCTCTCCCTGGACTTTAGTGTCCCTATACAACAGGTGAGTGTTTATGGCAACATGAGGTAACCTCTCCTCAGAGCCAGGCTCTTGGGAAACCTCATTTAGAACACTTATATTTTCCTGTGCCGTTTTAAGAGTGGGGTCTCGCCACTGCTCACTCTCAAAATTGTCACAGGACACAGGTAAGTCAGGGACACTCGGTTCCCGAGAACCACCATCCTCGTCTCCCAACATCACCTGCAAAGGAATTTCATCTTTTTCACAGTTATCATCATTATCAATATCATTATCATGATTATGATCAGTATCATCATCACTATCATGATCATCATCATTATCATTATCAGCATCAGCATCATTATCATGGTCATCATCATTATCATGATCATCATCATCATCATTATCATTATCATCATCATCATCATTATCACATAAGTTTAACAGCCCACTAGCATTGTGTTCCGCCCCTCGGGACTGCGCACCCTCAATAGGAGCTTCATCACACTGTCCATCAGAAACATTTTTCCCCCAGAGATCCTTAGATCGGGGAAAGTCATTACCCAATATAACGGGTTGCACCAGGTTCTTCACTACCCCCACTTCACATGAAACCTCCCCGCGTTTGGGATCAAGTCCACGACAGTCTCTGGGTAGACTTTGGTGTCTCCATGGACGCACACCACACTCAGGTGCTTATCAGGGAAGAAGTCCCTATCAATCAGGCTGTCACATACGGAAGTCACTGGACTCTCTGAGTCCAAGAGGGCCTGTGCTAGGCAGTCATTTACAACCACCGGGACACCTGTGGTCCAGTCTCTTCGGCTGAGGTGGACACACACACAGGTTCTGCGCAGAGAGAGAGGGATCTGCCAACATCACAATACATAGGCTCCCCCTCTATTGGACAGTTGGCTGCAATTTCACGACATCTCCAACACTGTCCATCACACTTTTCCACCCACATGTCCCCTCGGGCCTGAACCCGCTTATCAGCATACCCCCTGTCCCCAACAGCTGGAACGCTCTTACCGCGAGAGTTCAGCGTCCGGGAACTCTGAAGTGACGACCTCTCAGACGGCTGGTCACGGAGACAGTCTTTGCTGGCAAAGGCCTTCTCCATCAGGCTGACCAGACGATTGGCGTCCTGTTTGTCTCCTTGTCCGACCTCTGGCTGTACCTCAGGAGGACATGCTCGGGTGTAGCGGTTCACTATCACCTTTCCAACTCCATAATCAGGTTTGCTGACTGCAGACTCCCAACTGCATCTCCAGTCATGAACTCCCCTGGCACGGGCTGTCACCGTAACACCCAGCCGGGTAAGAATCTCCGCTTTCAGCTTGGCATAGTCTTGGCTGTCCTGCTCGCTCAGGTCAGCATAGGCACTTTGGGCTCTCCAATCAGATAGGGTGCGACCATCATGGCCCATTCAGATAGGGGCAGATTCTCCTTCTCTGCCAGTCCCTCAAACCTAGTGAGATATACCTCCACATCATCACGAGGTGTCATCTTTTTCAGGGACCGTCTTACCGCCTTCTTTACAGCGGACAATGCAGGTGACTTTGCAACTTACTTTGGGACGATGCGCTGCAAGTCTTTTGTAGTGCTGCAACCTGCTCAAAAAACAACCGGTTATTCTCCTGCTGCTGCTGCAGGAATTGCTGCTGGGCCTGCTGCATGCGCTGCTGGTGCTGCAGGCGCTGCTGCTCCATGCTCTGCTGCATGCTCCGCTGGGCCTGGACCAGGTACTCAACGAGCTCCTCCATACTGCCGGACTTATCTGTCTCAACCACGGCAGTCTTATGTTGCACATTAACTTGCGCCATTTGTTCAAACAGCGCCTCCATGCTGTCATCCATGCTGTCAGACTTCTCTGTCTCAACAACGGCAGTCTTCACTCAAAACATACACACTCCACAGTCTTTTCCACAGAAAATTCAGCCTTGCTGTGCAGACACTTTTTTTTTTTTTTCTCTGCAAACTCTATTAGGGCCACTGTCTCTTTAAGACTGCTCCAACAGACGTTTCTCCTTTATTGACACACTTTTTTTTTTTTTTCTTTGCAAAGTCTATTAGGGCTACTGTCTCTTTAAGACTGCTCCAATCAGACGTTTTTGCTGACACACTTTTTTTTTCTCTGCTGCTGCTTCAACAGACTTCACCATTATTGCTGTCTCTCGCCACTGTGCTGCACGCACATTCCAGCACCAATTGTATCAGCCACTGTGCTGCCCCAGCATTCTCCGCCAATTGTAAGCTTTTCAGGGGATATAGCTCTGAGATCGCCGTCCGGGTAGACGGAATGGCATAGAAACAGTTCATTCAGAGACAGCAGTTCTGGTAAAAACTGGCCGCAACCAGCTTTATTAAAGTCCACAGCAAACAGATAAAACAAATCATAAACATAAGACCTGGGCTTGTCCAGCCACTTACTACACTTAGATAGATTTCCCTATCTATCCGGGTCCCGACTCTAACAGCCTGGCCAAAACAACACATATGTTCAGCATTTTACCAGCATGGAGTTTCACAGAGTCTCTTCCTTGTGTCTGAAGGCACCTTCAACGTCCAGACTTGAGAGAGCTCCCCTCCTATTCAGCAGCTATCCGCATGGATTCTCACAGAGACTACTCCTGTGTCCGGGGTACATCGAGCACCCAGACTGAGACAGCTCATACTCCTGGAGACACCTTCTGTGCCTGGACCCCTCCTGTGTCCAGACTAAGCGAGCTCTCTGACTGTGTTCGCAGACACCTACTTCTGGTCTCCTAATTAACAGCTGAATGGTTTCAGGCCTGAGCTGCAAGTGTGTACTGAATGTAAGGTGTAGTGACCTTTCTCTACCACTAGGTTTACAAAGCCACACATTTCCCTTATACCATACAGCACAGTACCTAGGTGAAATGTACACCCCATTCGACACATATTCCTTCACTGTCTCACAATGGTTATTTTTACATTATGTGGTATATAAAACCCGCCAAAAATATTCAAAACTTTTTTTAATTGAATTAGTCATCCATAGAGTTTAACATGTTTACTGTTACATTATGGTGATATACAAAACTAACAAAAAACACTTTGCTTGCTGCAGGTGACCAATTTTTTTTTTATTAAAAATAAACTTGGCTTCCAAAAATGTACCAGTTAGTAAATGCGTAAGATGTGCGGTAAGGGACGAGGAAGTGGAAGTACTGATGATGGTGCACGCAGACATCGACGACGTGGGGCAGGTGCCACTATGCCTGTGCCTGGAGCACAAGAAGCATGCCCATCCACGACACATAAGTTCCTGTCCCACTTTGCAGGGAGGCACAGGACACCGAAGCCACAGGACTTCTGAAGTCAGAGCAGTGCAAACAGGTGGTCGGTTGGATAGCAGATAATGCTTCCAGCATGCCTGTCAGCACCACCCAGTCTTCCATATGGTCCAGTCTCACCAACCAACAGCCTGGATCACTTGATCCTCCTTCCTCCCGCCATGTCGAGTCCCAGGAGACCAGTGATGCTACACTGATTGTGGCCTCTCACCCTGCACCTTAGAAGAGGGACAGGAGGAGATGCTGCTTAGTGATGAACAAAACTTAGAGCAGCCACAGTCACAAGAAGATAACTGTGGGCAAAGGGAAAATTTTGTCTTAGCAGGTAGATGATGATGGGACACAGTTGCCAATAAGTCTTGTTGTTAAGTCACAAAGTTAGGAGGACCAGAGTGCGGTGGTGGAAGACAAGGTGGTGGATGACAAGTCACTGACCAAACCTGGGAAGCTGGCATGCAGAGTGATGACAGCAGCGCTGAGAGGAGGGATCGGCAGCACCGAAACAGGCAGGAAGAGGCAGTGGGTTGACCAGAGTTAGAAAGCGGGCAATTGTTCTGCAGTGCACCGATACTCCTGAATTTCTCCGTCAAAGAGTTAGGTGTTCTCCAGTCCAAGACTTTTTTAAAGACAGTTCTGAGACAAAAAAAAATATTAGTTTGCAACCTGTGCCATGCCAACATCAGCAGGGCCTGACCACTAAGAGCCTAACCACCCTCAGCATGATCAGGCACATGTCATGCAAGCACCCGACTCTTTGGGCCAAACGCCTGGGTCTAACGCCTATCACGGGCCACAAATCAGGCCTCCGTCCATGACTCTGGCTCACTCTCTACCATTTCCAGCAGGCCGCCTTCACTCAACTTCTTGTCCGCCATCTCCAGCAGCTGGCGCACTCGTCCTCAGTCAGCCTTCACCGCCTCTTTGCCCATTAATGGCATCGCCCCTTCTGGCTTTCGAGGTCCAACATGGAACAACTCTTTCCAGGGTGGGGTTTCTTCCAGCTTACCTGCCCGTTTTCTGGCAGTCTCTGTCCATTCTCCGTTGACTTGCTGCAATGGGCATGGTTTCTTTTTCTTTTGTCGCACCCATTGGGGAGGGCACTGCTCACCATTGGCCGGCCTCTCTGGACAAGCTTCTTCAGTCTGATGGATTTTCACATAGTTTCTTCTCTGGTACGCCCACAATGGGTGGGTTCATCTAACCATTTTGCTCCACTCACTGCTGTCTTTTTGTTGGTGTTCAGCGCCATCTTTATTTTCGCTGGATCTTTCCCCGCAACTGTCAAGTTTTCTTGATGCAGGGATCGATTCTCACGACTACGCCAAATGTAAAGTGAAAGCAGTAGTCGCTAATAAAATAAGCAGACAATATGGTCATGAGACACTGTTGTGGGGGAGAGATATCTGATGCTGATAGTGTTATAGGGGTAATGTCCCATTCTGTACTAATGTCCCCGATCCAGGTATATATGATCCTCATCCTGGTGTACATGTCCCCGCTTCCTGGTATGAATGCTCTTCCATCCATGTATACATGGCCCCCTGTTCCTGGTATTCATGCATCCCCAGCCAGGTATACATTGCACCTCATCCTGGTATACATGGCCCCCCGTCTTGGTGTTCATGACCCCATCCTGGTATATATGGCCCCCCATCCTGGTATACATGGCCCCCCCATCCTTGTATACATGGCCCCCCATCCTGGTATATATCCAGGTATATATGATCCCCATCCTGGTGATATGTCCCCATGAAGGTATACATGGCCCCCCATCCTGGTATACATGTGTCCCCATGCAGGTATATATGGCCCCCTTAACTGGTATACATGGCCCTCCATCCTGGTATATATGGCCCCCCCATCCTGGTGTATATGGCCCTCCATCTTGATATATATGGCCCCCTTTCATGGTATACATGCCCATCCATCCTGGTATACATATGGCCACCCATCCTGGTACTCATGACCCCCATCCTGCTATATATGGCCTCCCATCCTGGTATACATGGCCCCCATTCTGTTATATATGGCCCCCATCATGGTATTCATGGCCCCCCATCCTGGTATATATGGCCTCCCATCCTGGTATATATGGCCCTCCATCCTGGTATGCATGGCCCCCTTTCCTTGTATACATGGCCCCCATCCTGGTATACATATGGCCACCCATCCTGGTATTCATGACCCCCATCCTGGTATATATGGCCTCCCAAGCTGGTATACATGACCCTCATCCTGGTATGTATGGCCCCCCATCCTGGTATACATGGTCCCCCATCCTAATATACATGGCCCCCCATCCTGGTATATATCCAGGTATATATGATCCCCATCCTGGTGTATATGTCCCCATAAAGGTATACATGGCCCCACATCCTGGTATACATGGCCCCCCATCCTGGTATACATGCGTCCCCATGCAGGTATACATGGCCCCTTAACTGGTATACATGCTCCCTCATCCTTGTATACATATGGCCACCCATCCTGGTATTCATGACCCCCATCCTGCTATATATGGCCTCCCATCCTGGTATACATGGCCCCCATTCTGGTAGATATGGCCCCCCATCATGGTATTCATGGCCCCCCATCCTGGTGTTTACGGCCCCCCATCCTGGTGTACATGGCCCCCATCCTGGTATATATGGCCCCCCATCCTGGTATACATGGCCCCCATCCTGACTTACATATGGCCACCCATCCTGGTATTCATGGCCCCCCATCCTGGTGTTTACGGCCCCCATCCTGGTGTACATGGCCCCCATCCTGGTATATATGGCCCCCCATCCTGGTATACATGACCCCCATCCTGACTTACATATGGCCACCCATCCTGGTATACATATAGCCACCCATCCTTGTATGCATGACTTCCATCCTGGTATATATAGCCCCCAATCCTGGTATTCATGGTCCCCATCATGCCGCACATATAAAAAATAATCAATTCTACTCACCTTCCCTCTGCTTCTTTGTAGCGCGGCATCCTGTTGTTATGCCAGCAGCTGATTTCAGCGCGTAAGGAGCAGTTGATGTCACTGCCATGCGCTCCCACACGCCAACTTCAGCTGCACGAATATTCACTGCTCCCTGGGCCCGGGACTATGGGCGTGGTAAGCAATGAATATTTTTTTTTTAAGTCATGGGCACATAAGATCGCCCCGCCACTGCAGGAGCCGGCGGCTGCTGCTAATACGGCACGCTATTAAAGAGAATGAATATTCACTGCTCCCCACGCCTATAGTCCCTCCCACCTTTCAGCACCGGCTTCAGTACATAGAGGTGAGCGGGATTATGGGTGTGGGATGCAGTGAATATTCATTTTTTTTGCAGCAGGCGCAGGTGTTAGCCATAGCCGCCGGCTCCTACCTCCTGTGACCTGCTCCTTCGCTGCTGCCACTCACCCCCAAAGCCACAGCTGAACGATAAGGTACATCCAGACTATAAGATGCACCTCCCACTTTCTTCAAAAACATTTTGGGAAAAAAGTGCGTCCGAAAAGTACGGTAAATAGAGATGAGTGATTATTTTCAAATTTGTACTCACTGGTTTGGCTGAATTTTTTAAAAAAAATAAGTTAACCATAAGTTGCAAGCATGAGTTGCACAAAAAATTGCTAGAGTTGAGTGGATCGATTCCTAGGACAACAGGTAAATTTTCCCAAAAATTAATATTCAGATTCTAATAATCCCTTGTTAGTTTTTCTTTTTCCACTTTACTTTTCCTCCTGTTTAGAGTTGGATGAATCGATTGCTGAGCTCTGATCTATCGGCCAGGTCAGTAGCTAGGGCTGGTGCGTCGTCGCCATTTAGGCATGAAGGTAAGAGATTTGCAAGCCTCCTGTCCAGCGGCCAGAGACTTCTGACCTGACCGATGGATCAGAGTCCAGAGAATTGATCCGGCCAACTCTAAAAATGAGGAAAAGTCCTGTGGAAAAAGAGAAGCTAATGACAAATTCTTAGTATCCAAATATAAATTGTTGGATCCAAATATAAATAAAAAAATGTAAAAAGTAAGTAAAACATTACATAAATGTGCTTGCTTTCCTGAAGAACTAAAGAAGTAGCCCTGAGAGGGACTGTCCCTGATGTAACCCGGTTGTGATTGTCCATGGGACTTTAGCAAATAAGATTTCTATTTTCCAGTCAGTAGGGAGTGCAATTTCGGATTTCCAAATAGCAGCCATCGTCCTATTCCACTATGTAACTAATTGTAACCATTATCGTTTCTGACCAGTAATTATTTCTTCCTGATAATATTATATCCATAACATATAACTCCCCCGTATAGTTATATTTCCCAGGGGTCTTTTACCCAGCAGACCTCAACTTCATCTCCAAGGCCGGCACCAGGTACACGGAAAATGATCAACGACGAAATGTTTATAAGAAATGTGAAACTCCAGTATTTAGGTCACAGCTGCGTGTTATACTAAGGACATTATCCCAGGACCCCCCCACCACAGATTATGGCCTCTTCTCTTGGATATGATTTACCCAACTAACATAAATGCCTAAAATCAAAATGTAGTCTGTGCACCAAAACCTGTGTTGTCTGTGTGTAGTCTGCCACCAAAACCCTAAAATTGGTCATGTGATGGAGGTTGCACATGAGATTGATATTATTCCCTGCAATGGTTGATCCCTTCCATTCTACAAGTAAGTGGCCAAACTTTGTGCAGGTCTCACCGCTACAGAGAAACTGCAGTGCTAGCTCACTACTAGGTGAGGAACTGGCCAAAGGGCCATAGTAGTGGCTTAAAAGGGAAAATATACACCAGGCCAATGTGTTTTTGGTTAGTATAATGGAGGACCCATTTTAATATTTTCTATTACATGATCTTGAACATTAAACTTCCTTCATGAGAAACTGATTACAGGGTGCCCTGGTGTGGGAATTTCTAATTATAACAGTAGGGAGGAATCCAGCAGAAAGTGATCAATTTTCCTGCAGCGCCAACACAGGTAAAGTGAGGCATTACAAGGTCCTTACTACAATCAACATGTATAATTTACTAATTTGGGTCCTCCAGTAGAACAAAGAAAAACTTTGAGTAGCTGCTCTCTGTCCTGACTAGCAGATAAGGGACGATAGCCCCTGAGAACCTCCTCATACCTGCCAGCATTCCTGGTGCTCTTTCTGATTACTAGGCCCATCGTGATATAAAAATATGTGTTGACTTATGTGTTACCCTGTAATGTCTTATTTTGTTTGTACATGTACTCTGAATGGTAAAGTGTTGCAGAATATGTTGGCACTACAGTAATAAATATTATCCTTAATTATTATTATTATACAAAAGGTTGGTCAGACTGTAACCATAGTTTCTATCAAGACCAGAATTTTCAGGACTTCGTCTACCCTACGTTTGGTAAGGACCTTGGTATTGTTGGCCAAGAAGATAGAAAAATAAGAGAGAAGACAACAAATATACTCCCTTCAAAATCTTTATTCCCCCAGTTACTTTTAAATACAAATTGATCATATTTTAAAAGAACCTGTGGATTTTTTAAGGCACCGCCATGGGGTATTCATCTTCCCCTTACAAAGCACATCCACTGACAAAGCTGCTCACGTCCTTGTTTTTGCAGTAGCTGTTCCAGGCCACCCTGTAAAGAATTAAGAACAAATATGTTGTGTTTGGCGATGTGATGGTCTTATATTAACCCTTAATTAACTTAATTTTTTCAAATAACAAGAAAATGTGACTGAATGTGAAAAACAATTCATAGAACAATTGCTTCTTATTAAGTAGCAAAAAAATCCCCAGAAATATTCTTCCATAAATAGTGTCTAGGGCTGTGTCTAGTTTTTCTGCTTTGCCTTATTTGAGTGAATGGGGTAAGCTGCAATATCATACTCATTCCCTAGATAAAAGTAGAGCTGTTTCTGTAAAAGAGGCAGATCCTTTTTAAGTTACTTAAAAAGTTACTTACCAGGCTCCCATGCCATTTGGATCTCTGACAACTCTCTTGGCACATGTAATGTCATCACTGATGTCATCATTCATCAAATCTTTAAGAAAATAACGTTAGAGTTTATTATTTTAAAAGATAAAGTATACTCTACATGTCATTCAGTTCTTGTTTCACAGAGGTTTTTAAGATTGTAAGAAAAATCCTCTTTAAGGGGGACTTTATTGTTAGTTGTTTATTGATAAATAATTTTCATTTATTTTCTTTAATCAAAAAATGAAATAAATTGTATATATATTTTTAGGAATGTTACCCTTTCAGATATTCAGCATGCTAGAAACAATTATGGAAACCTTTTTAGTAGTTTAAGTGTGTATGTGTAGCCCATTCACTATCTCCATCCATGCCTCACTCCCTCAAGATGGCTGGACCATCATTGTAAATGCACCATTGTATATATACACCTGTACTTTGTATCTCCCCCACCTCATTGTAGATTGTAAGCTCTCACGAGCAGGGTCGGCTTATTTTGCTTTAATTATTGTATTGTTAACGTTGTTACCTATGACTTGTGTTTTGAAACTGTTAAACTGTAAAGCGCTGCGGAATATGTTGGCGCTATATAAATAAAGATTATTATTATTATTAGTGTCAATTTTTACTCACTGTTACAGCTGATGCTACACGCAGACACTGCTCCAGATGTCTCTCCATCATTACACCACCAATAGCTATTGATCTGGAAGATGCCATAGTCCCGGCTTCTGCCATTGTCATTCAGTGCGTTGGTGGTATAGCGGCTTTCATAGTAAGCCATGCACATCCCTTTAAAAAAAATTCATAAAACCAGGTAAAAAGAGGCAACAATGATAAATACATGCGCCGTCAAATGCAGCGTTCATGTGGGTCAGCATGTGACGGTCACATGACCAATCACTATGGATACTTAAGGTCCTTCAGTGCTTGCAATCTCACACTTCCCCTTGAGAAAGCGAGACATACAAGAAGCGAAACGTACGTTGGGGCATATTTGTGTGACATCCTGCATTTAGGTGAGGTTTTTTGTTCCTGATCTTGCCATAGTATATGACCATGCATGGTTAGTGAGGCTATGTATGGACACATTGGCCTGAGATCGTGGGCACAGTACTGCGGTCTTTTATTATGGCAGAGACCTGTTATTCAGGATATATGACTTTAACAATACTTTGGTACTGTGAGACAGTGAGGGTATGTGTGTTGAATGGGTGTACATTTCACCCAGGTACTTTGCTGACGGGTATGGGGGAATGTATGGCTTTGTAAGCCTAGTGGTAGAGAAAGGTCACTACACCTTACATTCATTGCACACTTGCAGCTCAGGCCTGAAACTACTCAGGTGTTAATTAGTAGACCAGAAGTAGGTGTCTGAGAACACAGACAGGGTGCTCGCTTAGTCTGGACACAGGAGGGGTCCAGGCACAAGAAGCAGTCTCCAGGAGTATGAGCTGTCTCAGTCTGGGTGCTCGATGTACCCCGGACACAGTAGTAGTCTCTGTGAGAATCCATGCGGATAGCTGCTGAATAGGAGGGAGCTCGCTTAGTCTGGACACAGGAGGGGTCCAGGCACAGAAGGTGTCTCCAGGAGTTTGAGCTATCTCAGTCTGGGTGCTCGATGTACCCCGAACACAGGAGTAGTCTCTGTGAGAATCCATGCGGATAGCTGCTGAATAGGAGGAGAGCTCTCTCAAGTCTGGACGTTGAAGGTGCCTTCAGACACAAGGAGGAGACTCTGTGAACCTACATGCTGGTAAATGCTGAACATATGTTTGTTTTGGCCCCGGCTGTTAGAGTCGGGACCCGGATAGATAGGGAAATCTATCTAAGTGTAATTAGTGGCTGGACAAGCCCAGGTCTTATGTTTATGATTTGTTTTTATCTGTTTGCTGTGGACTTTAATAAAGCTGGTTGCGGCCAGTTTTCATCAGAACTGCTGTCAGAATGAACTGTTTCTGTGCCACTTCGTCTACCCGGACGGCGATCTCAGAGCTATATCCCCTGAAAAACTTACAATTGGCGGAGAATGCTGGGGCAGCACAGTGGCTGATACAATTGGTGCTGGAATGTGTGTGCAGCACAGTGGCTTAGAGACAGCAATAAAGGTGAAGTCTGTTGAAGCAGCAGCAGAGAAAAAAAAAAAGAAAAAAAAAAAAGTGTGTGTCAGCAAAAGAAACGTCTGTTGGAGCAGTCTTAAAGAGACAGTAGCCCTAATAGACTTTGCAAAGAAAAAAAAAAAAAGTGTCTGCACAGCAAATCTGAATTTTTCTGTGGAAAAGACTGTGGAGTGTGTATGTCTTGAGTGAAGACTGCCGTTGTTAAGACAGAGAAGTCTGACAGCATGGAAGACGAGTGTGGATACAAGCATCTTGCTGTGACTCAGTGGGGTCACGAAGGCATCTTGCTGTGACTCGGTGGGGGTCACGAAGGCATCTTGCTGTGACTCGGTGGGGGTTACGAAGATTGTCGTCGCACTCAAATCCAGTTTTGCTGTGGCTCGGCGGGGCCACGAAGATTTTTTCAAGGGAAAGCGGTGAAGTTCTGGTGTGAACAGTGCTCCGCGATGGCTGTGAACGGAGCAACGAATGGGTCTGACGAGTCGGACCGCATATTTGAGAAATGTCTACTGGACATGCAGCTGGACATGGTGCGGGAGCTGTGGGCACCGTATAGAATGGCGGCAGTGGACCATTCTATGGACTCTCCGGGGGTGCCAGTGTTGTCACAGAGTGCCCGGGGAGGTGGTAAGAGATGTTGTGAACTGAGTCCTAAGACTACTGCTGATTTTTTGTGTAAAAATTACCCTGCCGATGTGGTTGTTAAAAAGGGGGCGGAGTCTAAAAAAGGGGCGGATTTTCACAAGAGTGTAGAGTGTGGAAAACTGAAAATTGTTACTGGTGGTGGGTTGGTACCTCCTAAAAATGACAATGTGACCGTTGATAACGGGGTAGCTCCAGTAGAAGGGGGTGACGTCAAAGTGGGAGGTGACCTGTTAGTCCACAACACCATGGGGAGTGACACAGACCCCGTAGCTGACTGGGACACTATGAAAGTAAAAAGTGAGGTCAGTCAGGAGAGGCTAGACGAGGGAAGAGAGTCCTCCTCTCATCGTCGACGGCGCAAGGGCCACAAAAAGGTTGTTCCGGTAGTACTCGCTGAAAATGAAAATGAAGAGAATGTAGTACTGTCTGCCTATGCTTCAAGTGTGGATTCTCCTTTAGAGGTAGAAGAGGAGGGGGCCAGTCATGGCCAAGAGCTGGAACCTATTCGGCTGCAGTATCAGAGTGACATGCTGCAATTATGTGAAAACCTGGAGGACGTATCCTCAGACCAGCGAGTCCTAGAAGGAAGCAACGAGGAAGTTATCCTGTGGCAGAATATGTTCTTTGCCATTAAAGAGGACCGCCGCAAAATCAAGGAAGAGGTTTTGCAGTTGAAGCGTGAGAAGGAGGTGCTGCAGGATGGAGTTTCTGGAAGTGAACAAATCCTAGAACGACTGCGCGAACAGCTCAACCAGGAGCTGTGTGACTCCAAGAAGGAGTGTGGTGAACGCAGTAGGGAACTGCAACAGATCAAGAGAGATTATGTGGATCTCCTCAGGGTCAAAGAAAAACTAGAAGAGGATAAGATGGATGCAGAGCAAATGCGCCAGGTGGTTGAGACCACTCTGCAGGACACCCGTGATGAAAATGGTGATCTGCGCAGAAAGACCCTAGGTCTAGAAGCTCAGGTGAAGGAGCTACAGATGTCCTGTGATACTCTCCAGAAGGCGGAGATGTGCCTTAAGGAAAAGCTCAGCCAAATGGAAGCTGAGCGGGAAAAGATGGAGGAGTCCATCAGAGAAGCTACAGACCAGGGCCAGGAGTTGACCACTGGAGATGGGAGGTGTAAAGCAGATACTTCCTCGAGTGATGTGAGTTCGGATGATTCGGTGGATGTCGGAGCCGAGATCAAGGAGCTCAAGGAGTGGTTACAAGCCCAGTGGACGCAAGAGAAGCTTCAGAGACGGGCAGCTGAGAGGCGAATGGCGGAACTAGAGGAAGAAGTTCTCGGGCTGAAAAGTCGCCTGATACAGTGTCACTCGGTGAACAAGGCCTCCTTGGAGAAAGAAAAGGGCAAACACGTTGCACTCGCTCCCTTTGGCCAGGAGAAGATAGACCTGAGGAGAGCTAAGAGTGTGGTAACGGAAGATAAATGTGAAATGGAAGTGGTCAGGACGGAAATTCACGAATTTGTAGCTGTGAGTCAGCTCAGAAGAAGCGTAAAGGGGGAAGAAGCTGAAAGTCAGTTGTCCCTGAACCCTGAGCTGGTTGATCGTCTGGAAACCACTGGTGAGACCGAAACGTGTCGGTACAAGTGCCTCGTAGATGTACCCGAGGACTTGAGAGAAGAATGCACCCGTGAGTCTGTGCATGAAGCGTTTAGGAAGGCCGTGGGAGCCTGTAAGGTGTACTCGACCTCAGGAGCTAAACAGCTGGTGGTCTTGTCCACGACCGAAGTTACAGTGAAGAGGGTGGCAATCCTAAGTGACATGCACTGGCGATGTATTCGCACAAAGCGGTTGAAGACAGAACAAGCCGTTAGACAACTGAAGCTTATGAGAAATGCTCACAGTCTGCGGGAAAAGGTCATCCGGGTGCCTCATGTTCTGGTGAGAAAGCTAATTGGGAGAAATGGCCGAGCCATGCAGATGATGGTGAAGAGGTCTGGTGTGGTGAAAGTGTGTAGCCCTGGTACACAATACCAAGAGGATGAGTGGAGAGGTAACAGTTAAGGTCTCTTCATGACATCATGTACACTTCTGACACACCCAGCAGGGGTGTGGAAGGGAGTGATTTCTAGTCAGTCAGTTTCCTGTCCTTGGACAGAGTAGACGTGTCCAGTTTGAGCCTGTCATCAGTTCAGAACGTGGAGGCTGGTACAGGTGGTCTAATTCACCTTAGTCTAGTCAGAGCTGTGCCCCACTGGAAGAAAGACTGAACTATCTATTAAGAGTCGAGCAAATCGAAGGGCAAAGTGGAAGGAAGATTATTGGAAAAGTGCGTTTGGCTTGGAAAAGTCCTGCACATTGCTACCGGTTACTGGAGACCGAAGGATCACTATTAGCTACAAGCATAGTGAAGAGAAAACCAGAGATTTACCGGACCCTAGGTCGCGGCAAACACCCCTTATAGTCAGTACGTAACTGGGGTCAGGGGAAGTGAAGACTTTGAGTCTCTGCAGGACAAAATAAGAATTCAGCTCCCTCATAGAAAGGCTCCTAACACTAAATTGACTGGGAAGCACAGCTTTGGATAAGCTGGAATCATAGAGGGGACTACGCTTCAGGCTGGTCGTACTCATCTTCATTGGACAGTAAAGGAGGCCCCTAAGTTGCTTAGCTGTTGCCTCAAAGCTCATCCTCCACCAACCCCATCAGCCTCCCTGGGACCTGCTTGAACATCTTACAAGTAAAGGTATGGAAAGACGCTGACCGTGTGAGACTGAGTTATTATTGCATGCCTGCACAATCCCTACCTAACTCCCGATCTGAGGGACCAGTCCCACCTGTAGGGGACCCGACATCTAGCTGCATCACCATCCCCTCAGAGATCTACAGCAGCGCTGGTACAAATTACCAGAATACTACAGGTGGCGTCACGAACTGTATATAAACCTATCCCCTGTAAATATATCCCCAACAAACGCCAGACCGCCAGGGCCACAGACCGAGCCACAGCTACCTGTGACAATCCCCATAGACTTCTACGGGCTCGGCTCTGAGTACCCCATTGCCCTGGTAATCCACAATTGTGGTGGCGGGTCGACACAAATTTGGCGTCACGAACAGGATACGAAACTTGCAGCATCGCGAGCCCTGTGTGCCTGTGGATTGTTTTTGTGAAAAAGGACTGTTTGCACTTTTGGCGCCAAAATCGCCATTTTTGTCGCCATATTCGCGCCCTAAGGCGCTGGAGAAGAAGGTGGGCGTACCTGAAAGAGCGCGCAGAGTCTTGGACACGCCCCTGGCTCTGACTCAGCGGCAGGTCCTGCAACAGGAAGTGAACGCTCTGACATCAGAGCGCCTGCGACGAATGTCCTGTTCCCACTGCGGTGCCTGTGAAGTAGCAGCATCTGAAACCGGTAGGCTCCGTTTAACCAAGGGGGCGCTAAGATGTCACAACAACCGGCTGACAGTGCGGCCCCGGCCGGAGTCCCCAATCCCGCACCGTCTGGTATTGTAGCGCCAGATGGGGGCGCAGGCCCTGCACCCAGTCCGGTAGTCCCGATCATGCCACTAACGCTCCCATATATGCCTGGGGCGAAATGGCTTCCCCAATACAGCGGTGGGCCAGGCACATTAGCAGCTTCAAGCGGAAGTTATGCAGCATCCTAGAAATGTACTCCATGCCTGAGAGACAAAAAGCTGCTGTGCTAATAGGGCAGCTAACTGGCGCTGCTGAGAGGGAAGTGGAGACTTGGGATACCGTTGATCAGGAGTCGGTACCTGCGATCTTCCTTAAGCTGCATGCCATATTTGAAGACCGCACAGAAACGGATCTCCGGATGGCCTTCTATCACTGTTCACAACAGCCAGGTGACAGCATCCGGGACTATGCTTGCCGACTACAGGGAGCCCTGAGAGCCCTCAAACAAATTAACAATTTAAATGCTATCGACGAGAATAGAATGCTGAAAGAACAATTTATACAGGGATTAAGATCCCCAGAGGAACGCCGAACTGTAAATTGGTGGTCCTTAGATCATCCGGATGCTACCTTTGATGCCCTAAAGGACATGGCAATAAAAGGGCTGCGGCCCCTGGGCAAACCTGAGGTGGCCACCCAACATCATCAGGGTGAAGTCACTCTGGAACCGGCAGTAACCCCCTGTTCCCCGCTAGTGGCAGAAACCAAAACGCAGGTGACACCTCCTAGTGAATTGGACTGTCTGCGCTCAGAGGTGCGCCAGCTGACTAAAAATCTGGCCGCTGTGATGAGTGCCCTACAGCTGCGGAAAGAAGAGGAAGGGAAGATCTTGTTAGCTGACTGCCCAGAGGACGTTCCGTGGATGCACCGGAGAAGAAAGAAGACGTCGCCCCCCCGGAGGAGGACAACGCCACCCCCAGGAGCAACCTCTGATCAACACCCTTCTCGTCGAGAGATCATCTGTTATCGCTGCAACCGGAAAGGTCATCTGTCTACACAGTGTCCTTTAAACGGGCAGAACCTGGGTCCAAGGGCCAACACCCAGGAGAATACCCGTCAGGCCCCCTAGACTGGAACCGCAGGTATGTGGGCGGGCGACCCTACCTGTCTATTATTCTAGATGGTATTGCTGTTCCAGCATTGTTAGACACTGGGTCCCAGGTGACCCTAATACCTGATGCTCTATATACCAAGTACTGGTCAATGGACAGTCTTAAACCTCCGAGCCTTGACTTTACTGTGTATGCTTCTAATGGTCTTCCTGTAGAAGTACTCGGAACAAAATGTGTAGATGTAAAGGTGGGCAGAGAGGAGTTGAAAGACCAAGGGCTTCTGGTAGTAAAGACTGTAAATGAGGAGAACGGTTTAAATATCATTTTGGGTACTAACATTATCGGTAATTGTTTGGGAGAAGTTGTGTTCTTGCTCCAACAGCTCGCTGAGATTGCCCGACCAAGGCAGAAAGGAGTAATCCAAAGAGAGATCCGGGCCCTGGTGTGTCAGCAGCAAGCGAAGCTTACCGACGGCGAAATTGATAATGTACGGGTCACTGACTCGGATCCTATTGTGATACCCCCAATGAGTGAAATGATCATTTGGTGCAGGGCAGCCATAGGTCTGAGAGGACAGAATTACCAAGCTGTAGTAGAACCCCACCATTCAGAACATAGACCTACACTTATGACTGCTAGAGGAGTAGTAGAGGTGGTGAATGGAAGAGTACCGGTACGGCTTCTCAATTGGGGAGATGATGAGGTAAATTTACCCCGTTATGCAACCATTGCTAAACTTCATGCTGTTGATAATAATTCTATTCTCCCGGCTGAGTCCTTAGACTCCTGTCAAATAGAGGAGGACAATGACCCAGCAACTCAGGTGGCGGAATGGTGTCAGCAACTCCATGTTGGGACGGACACCACTCCCGCTCACCAGAAGCAAGGGGTATTACGGGTGGTGCAAGAGTACGCCCAAGTGTTTAGCAAAAATCCACTTGATTTTGGGACAATTAAGGGAGTACAACATCATATCCCTACAGGCAGTCATCCTCCCATCAAAGAGCGGTATAGGCCCATACCTCCAGCTCATTATCAGAAAGCTAAAGAAATGTTGAATGATATGAAGAAAGCTGGGGTGATAAGGGATAGTTGTAGCCCTGGGCAGCACCTCTAGTTCTGGTTAAAAAGAAAGATGGTAGTATGAGAATGTGTGTGGATTACAGGCAGGTGAACCGCATAACACACAAGGATGCATACCCGCTACCACGTATAGAGGAATCATTAGCTGCTCTGAAAACGGCTAACTACTTTTCTACCCTCGATCTGACTAGTGGTTACTGGCAAGTGGCTGTGGCTGAGGAGGATCGTGAGAAAACGGCTTTCACCACCCCAATGGGGCTCTGTGAGTTCGACAGAATGCCGTTTGGGCTCAGTAGTGCCCCAGGAACATTTCAGAGAGTGATGGAAAACTGTCTGGGACATCTCAATTTTGAAACCGTGCTGCTATACCTAGACGACGTCATCGTGTATTCCAAGACTTATGAGGACCATCTGAAGCACCTGGCAGAAGTATTCGAGTCCCTGTCCAGGTACGGGATGAA
Source organism: Oophaga sylvatica (assembly GCA_033576555.1). NCBI lineage: Eukaryota > Metazoa > Chordata > Amphibia > Anura > Dendrobatidae > Oophaga > Oophaga sylvatica. Next base: position 120,970,719 of record JARQOD010000008.1, read on the forward strand.
ATTAAAACCCTCAAAATGCCATCTACTCAAACAGAAGGTACAATACTTGGGGCACATCGTCAGTTCGGAAGGAGTAGCGCCGGACCCAGAGAAAGTCACTGCCATCCAGAAGTGGCCGGAGCCGAAGAACCTTAAGGAAGTGCGACAGTTCCTGGGACTAACGGGTTACTACAGGAGATTCGTGAAAGATTACACGAAGAAGGCAGCTCCTTTACAGGACCTCCTGGTAGGACAATCCCTAAAGAGCAGAAACCCTCCCTTTAATTGGGGTAAAGAACAGGCTGAAGCATTCCAAAAGATGAAAGAGATCCTGACAGGTGATGAGATCTTAACCTATCCTGATTACAGCCAACCGTTCCTGTTGTACACCGACGCCAGTAATGAAGGGCTGGGAGCAGTTCTCAGTCAGAAGCAGAATGGCCAAGAAAAAGTCATCGCTTATGCTAGCAGAAAACTCAGGCCAACTGAAAGGAATCCGGAAAATTATAGCAGCTTCAAGCTGGAGTTTCTGGCGCTGGTCTGGGCCATCACTGAAAGATTTAAGCACTATCTGGCCTCCAATAAGTTCACTGCGTTTACAGACAACAACCCGTTAACGCACCTGGAAACCGCCAAGCTGGGCGCCATGGAGCAGCGATGGATGGCTCGGTTGTCCAATTACCAGTTTACTATCAAGTACCGGGCAGGTCGAAAGAATGCTAATGCTGATGCGTTGTCCCGAATGCCGCATGACTCTGACACGGAAGAAGAATCGGACGACCTGGAAGAAATTGAGCTACCTGCGTTCCATCGAAATGGGGTAGTCCACGAGCATCGAGTCCACAGAAAGCAGAATGGTGCAACATTAAATCCTTTACCCCATCATAGTTGGAAAGAGACTCAGGACAGTGATCCAGTGGTCAGCCGCATCAAGGAGTTGTTAAGACAGGAAGGCTCCTCTCTGGAAAAGGATGCACCCATGTCAGCCAAGCTCCTGTGGAACGAGAAAAGCAGGTTGTTCCTATACCGTGAGAAGTTTGCAGGAGATACGTCAACCCCAGAACCCATGAGATGGTCTGGCAAATCGTGGTCCCCAAGGCAGACGTCCCAATGGTGTTGGAAGCATACCACGATCAAGCAGGACACTTTGGCTGGAGAAAGCTGGAGACCCTGTTGAGATGCCGGTTCTATTGGGTAGGGATGCGCAGCTCCATCGAGAGGTGGTGTCGGAACTGTGGACCCTGTGGTCTCAGAAGAAAGGACTACGGTAGTCAGAAGGCACCCCTGCAACCTATCCGGACGACTCGTCCCCTGGAGATTGTGGCCCTGGACCACGTCAAACTGTCGCCGAGTAGATCTGGATACTCATACGCCTTGACCATGGTGGACCATTACTCCAGATTTCTGGTGGTTGTTCCAGTGAAAGACCAGACCGCAGTGACGGCCGCGAAGACCTTTCAAGCAAGCTTTTGCAGACCGCATGGGTATCCGGAGCAAGTATTAACCGATCAGGGACCTGCTTTTGAAGCCGATTTATTCAAGGAATTCTGTCATATGTACGGGTGCAAGAAAATTAGAACGACACCATACCACCCTCAAACCAACGGTCTTTGTGAAAAGATGAACCATATTGTCCTTGACTTGTTGAGATCCATACCGTTGGAAGACAGGAATCGATGGCCGGATTTACTGCCTGATTTGGTTGATTTGTATAATCATATACCTGTAAGCTCAACTAACTGCACTCCCGCCTATCTTATGAGAGCAAGGCCCGGAAAACTACCAATGGATCTAGAACTTGGAGTGGTAGAACCGGAGGCGGACGACGCTGTGGAAAACTGGGACGTCAATCGGCAAGAGCAATACAGAAGAGTACAAATCTGTGTAGAGGAAAGTCTCAATAAGGCACGGGAGAAACAGGAAGATGTTTACAACCGAAATGCTCCTGCCAAGCCTCTGATGCCTGGAGAGGTAGTATTAAAAAGAAAAAGGAAGATGCACAAACTGGATAACCAGTGGGAGCAAGAACCCTACGTCATACAAGATTCTAAATATGACAACAGAAAAGTTTGTGTCGTCAGTAAGGACGGAGGAAGAACAACAATCACTGTGTCCAGAGATCATTTGAAGTTGTGTCCAGAACACTTAAAGCGTTGTGAAAAGAACCCTGTCCTCAATCAAGGAGAAAGAAAGGAAGAGGTCATACACACCGATCTGGGAGATTTTCCTGCGGATTGGCCTAGACTGGGAGATGCTGTGATAATTCCAGTGTTGCAGTTTTATCAGCCACAAGAGGAAGTTCTACTTCCAGTTGTGCCTGTGGTGCCAGTTGAGCCCGCTCAGGAGTTACCCATCCCAGCAACACCTCAACCTGTGGAACCTCAAGATGGATCATCTGAAGCAGCGCCCCATACTATGGGATCCCCTGGTGAAGCTGACTCACACCGCCCAGCCATCAGTACGCTTGCCAGATCCATGGAAAGATTAAGGCAGTTCTATAGTTTGCCGTTACGCAGTGCAGACAGATCGCAACTTGATATACCTGAAACTACACCACGTAGATCAGAGCGAACCACCAAAGGGAAGTTACCCATTAGATATCAGCAGTAGTTATAACGAATTTATGTGAACATTGTAAAAAGTCTATATATATAAATGTGTTTTCCCTATTATGTCTTCGTTTAACAATGGACTCAGAGGCTGAGGACTGAGCCAGCCCAAAAACTGTATCCTGTAAATAGTTGCACTTTGTGCCTTTTTAATGGTTTCACATGAAACGTTGACTTACCTCTGAACCAAAAACCCGTGTGGTGTGGCACTGAGTGAGGTCTGCAATTGGATGTCCTGCAGCCCACCCAGGACCTACGTTGAAGGTTTGGTGCGGGTCCTTCACAAGTATACCGTATATTTATTGAATGCTATTTAATACTTTTGTATTTCTATATAAAATGTTAATGTTTGCAACGTTCAAGATATCCTCACCTCCCGGATGGGACGAATTACTGTTTACTGTTTAATGTTTTCATGCATAAACAAAAATGTCTCTTTATATTTTACAGCCCGGGAGTGCTGTCGTTTACCATGGGGAATGTGTAGCCCTGGTACACAATACCAAGAGGATGAGTGGAGAGGTAACAGTTAAGGTCTCTTCATGACATCATGTACACTTCTGACACACCCAGCAGGGGTGTGGAAGGGAGTGATTTCTAGTCAGTCAGTTTCCTGTCCTTGGACAGAGTAGACGTGTCCAGTTTGAGCCTGTCATCAGTTCAGAACGTGGAGGCTGGTACAGGTGGTCTAATTCACCTTAGTCTAGTCAGAGCTGTGCCCCACTGGAAGAAAGACTGAACTATCTATTAAGAGTCGAGCAAATCGAAGGGCAAAGTGGAAGGAAGATTATTGGAAAAGTGCGTTTGGCTTGGAAAAGTCCTGCACATTGCTACCGGTTACTGGAGACCGAAGGATCACTATTAGCTACAAGCATAGTGAAGAGAAAACCAGAGATTTACCGGACCCTAGGTCGCGGCAAACACCCCTTATAGTCAGTACGTAACTGGGGTCAGGGGAAGTGAAGACTTTGAGTCTCTGCAGGACAAAATAAGAATTCAGCTCCCTCATAGAAAGGCTCCTAACACTAAATTGACTGGGAAGCACAGCTTTGGATAAGCTGGAATCATAGAGGGGACTACGCTTCAGGCTGGTCGTACTCATCTTCATTGGACAGTAAAGGAGGCCCCTAAGTTGCTTAGCTGTTGCCTCAAAGCTCATCCTCCACCAACCCCATCAGCCTCCCTGGGACCTGCTTGAACATCTTACAAGTAAAGGTATGGAAAGACGCTGACCGTGTGAGACTGAGTTATTATTGCATGCCTGCACAATCCCTACCTAACTCCCGATCTGAGGGACCAGTCCCACCTGTAGGGGACCCGACATCTAGCTGCATCACCATCCCCTCAGAGATCTACAGCAGCGCTGGTACAAATTACCAGAATACTACAGGTGGCGTCACGAACTGTATATAAACCTATCCCCTGTAAATATATCCCCAACAAACGCCAGACCGCCAGGGCCACAGACCGAGCCACAGCTACCTGTGACAATCCCCATAGACTTCTACGGGCTCGGCTCTGAGTACCCCATTGCCCTGGTAATCCACAATTGTGGTGGCGGGTCGACACAAAAGTAAGCAGTCCACGTGATTGTCGGGACTGGATACCAGATGAAGACGGCATGGTGTCATTCTACGCTATAGGAACGGAAGAAAGTCTGGAATATGTGCGCATGCTGGTGGCGTACCGTGTGACCTACCTGCGAGAGGTAGAACAATTGAATCTCGCTAGACAGCGAGTAGATAGACAGCATCATCTGAGCAGCAGAAGATGGCAGCCGTCTACTGAGGGTAGTGGGCGTGGGTTTAGAGGTAGTGAGACCTCCAGTAACTCAGGTTTGAGAGGCCCATACAGACGACCCGATAGAGTACGGGACAGTACGAAGTCTAACCGGACCTTAGATACCCAGGCAAGACCTGACAAGGTTACGATTGACCACTGGGAGCGAAGGGAGACCTGACAAGGTTACGACCCGGAAATGTGACTGGACGAAGTCTGTGACAATGACAGACAGTAGGTCCCTAAGGAAGGAACGAATGTCATTGACTAATATTCCGGGGGGCTGAACAGAGCAATGGACAAGTACATGGTCTCTGTGTGAACTGTGGGTTGAGATGATTGGATGTATTTTTGTGTTCAAACCTACAAGTTTGGAAGGGGGGGAATAGGTAATGCAGCCCTGGCTGGCGTTCCTGTAATGGCTCAGTGTGTGTGTTTTGACTGTCCATGTTCCTTCCCCCAGCTGACTAGTCACATGACTGTGACATCACACAGGTCCTTTTACACACACACACACAAGTCTGAACACATGACTATGACATCAGCTCAGGTCCCGTGTGTGGGTGTGTGTAAGGGTATATAAACCCTGTTTAATTGGAGACAGGTGTGTCAGTGATAGGCGTCAGGCCTGTTTCCTGTTCCCCTGGTGTGGGGGACACCATTTATGTGAGGCCGAGTGAAGCCTGACTGCCTGAAAGGTCAGAGACTGGATCCTGTGTGGATGCTAGTGGCCTTGGAAGGTAAATGGACGGTAGTGAAGATGAAGTTGATGATGACTATGACTGGTCCGGAGTTCACTGTCTCTTTAGGATTGTTGACCAGCCCTCCGGTCTGGATGACCAGCCCTCCGGTCTGGAGAAGAGGGGGGGGGGATATGTGAGACAGTGAGGGTATGTGTGTTGAATGGGTGTACATTTCACCCAGGTACTTTGCTGACGGGTATGGGGGAATGTATGGCTTTGTAAGCCTAGTGGTAGAGAAAAGTCACTACACCTTACATTCATTGCACACTTGCAGCTCAGGCCTGAAACTACTCAGGTGTTAATTAGGAGACCAGAAGTAGGTGTCTGAGAACACAGACAGGGAGCTCGCTTAGTCTGGACACAGGAGGGGTCCAGGCACAAGAAGCAGTCTCCAGGAGTATGAGCTGTCTCAGTCTGGGTGCTCGATGTACCCCGGACACAGGAGTAGTCTCTGTGAGAATCCATGCGGATAGCTGCTGAATAGGAGGGGAGCTCTCTCAAGTCTGGACGTTGAAGGTGCCTTCAGACACAAGGAGGAGACTCTGTGAACCTACATGCTGGTAAATGCTGAACATATGTGTTGTTTTGGCCCCGGCTGTTAGAGTCGGGACCCGGATAGATAGGGAAATCTATCTAAGTGTAATTAGTGGCTGGACAAGCCCAGGTCTTATGTTTATGATTTGTTTTTATCTGTTTGCTGTGGACTTTAATAAAGCTGGTTGCGGCCAGTTTTCATCAGAACTGCTGTCTGAATGAACTGTTTCTGTGCCACTTCGTCTACCCGGACGGATCTCAGAGCTATATCCCCTGAAAAGCTTACAGTACTTTATATGCTCTCACCTATTTGTGATCTATTAACATTACAATGTGTATACCATGTTAAGGTGATGTGGGTGTCCACAACTTTTTGGTGTCTTTTTTAAACACACATCTAGTTATACGTTTTTATGCTATGTTTTTGTCAGCAATATTTGTTCAATAAAACCTTTTGATAATTTGTTTATAAAACTCCAGTCTTTTTCTCCTGTTCTTTTTTTAATGATAAATACATGTACATCAAAGTTCTGACAAAATGTTGTTCTCATCAACAGGTGGAGATTTCCAACACGGCTTCCTTGAAGACCTGTTGTGGTCAAATACATGATAGCCATGTTGAAGACCACATGATCTTTCCCATCAAAAGGAGATATCCTTTTTATATTGGTTCATATCACAATATGGCCTCCCTCCCATATTTTGAAGGAGATAAAGGTGGTGAAACCCAGAACCTGGTTCATCATCCAGAATCATAGTTGCAGTTATCTATCCATAGGTTTATATCAAGGTATGTGTCATGTGAAAAATCTAAATGTGGGTCTTCTCCTGTTACTGCTGGGGTCTTTATCTGGTCCCACTCCCAGCAGAATTTATGCTTGTTTGCCCCATCTCCTATGTATTGCTAGCTACCAAAATTATTAAAATAAGTCATTAACCCAACATGGTTGGGCCATTTCTTCCAAGAGTCTGATAACAGACACATAGTATGTGCCTTTGGAGCTGGCAGTTTTTAAGCCCTCTCCTTCCAACCCCTTGTAGAAAAGAAGAGTGACATGACTCTTAGGTTGGGTCCTCTTCCTTGATAATGTTGTAATCTGGAGAACCGCAATGTCTACAGTGGCAAAAGGAATTGTTTCAGTCTGAGCTTTGATTGTCTCTATAATGCCAACCTGAGCGTCAGCTGTCTAAAAAGTGTCAACCTGAGTTTCAGAATTCTCTGTAGTGCTACCCTTAGCTTTGAGATGCCTCTTTAATGTTGAGTAGAGCTTTAACTGACATTGGGCATTACATTTGGGCTGTCTCTGTTGTACTAACCTGATCTATATTCTGACTTGATAGTGTTAACTTGAATTTCACCTATCTCTATGGCACCAACTTCAGTTTTGGACCCTGTCCATGGTGCCATGCTGAGCTTAGGCTGTCTCAATGTTTCCAGCGTGAGTTTAGGCTGCTGCTACTGTGTCCACCAAAACTTCAGCAGTCTCTAAAGAGCAAACCTGTATTTGAGAGATACTGTAGCTATGATGCCAACCTATGCCTCAGTTGTCTCTACAATGCCAACTTGAGCTTTGAGCAGACTCTTTGATGACAACTAGAGTTTTGGCTGCCTCTATAGTGCTAACATGATCTTTGGGTTGTCTGTCTCTATACTGTTTATGTTTAAATTTATCAGTCTCTATTGTGCCAACCTAAATTTTAGCTGTCTCTATGTGCCAATCATGTTTTCAGTTGCTTCTATGGATTCAGCCTGAACATTAGCCTGCCTCTGTGGTGCCAACCTAAACTATGGCCTACCTCTATGGTGCCATCCTGATCTTTCGCTGTCTCTATTGTGCCAACCTAGTCTTTGGCTATCTTTTGGAAGTCTTTATGGTGCCAACCTGATCTTTGGCTGTCTCTATGGTGCCATCCTGATCTTTGATTCTTTCTATGGTTCCAACCTGATCTTTGCCTGTCTCTATTCTCTATGATGCCGTCTTGATCTTTTACTCTTTCTATGGTGCCATCCTGATCTTTGGCTGTCTCTATGGTGCCATCCAGATTTTTGACTCTTTCTATGATGCCAACCTGATCTTTGGCTGTCTTAATGGTGCCATCCTTATCTTTGATTCTTTCCATGGTTCCAACCTGATCTTTGGCAGGCTCTATGGTACCATCCTGTTCTTTGGCTGTCCCTATGGAGCCATACTGATCTTTGATTCTTTCTATGGTGCCAACCTGATCTTTGGCTGTCTCTATGGTGCCATCCTGATCTTTGACTCTTTCTATGGTACCAAACTGATCTTTGCTGTTTCTGTTGCATATACTAGCTTGATTCTTTCTCATTGGTTTTCCTAGAGACCTACAATTAACATCACTACATAGACAGAGGTAGGAAAGATGAAGTGGGTTTATACATACAGTTGGCCAGACTGTAGCCATATATCCATTGAGACTGGCATTCTTCAGGACCTTGGCCAGATCACATTTGCTGAAGACCTTGGCATCACTGGCCACAAAGAAAGTGAGGAAGACTAGACAGAAAATCTTCATTGTGTTGAGCGTTGGCTTAGTTAAAGGCTTGTTGAGGAGCAGTGGTTATCGGGCCTGGTAGGATTTATATATGGAGGACTTGTTTGCACCTTTAAGTAATGATTAACCAGAATTTTATAAATGTATAGATAATAGATGTTATTTACCATGGAAAATCTCCCAGCTGATTTATGCGTATTGACTCGTGTTACCGAATCGGTAGCACCCTCAACTGGAAATAGTAGCAAATTTGCACCTCTATACACTGTGACTAATATCTAAACCAGAAAAAAAGGGGATTAGGATGGTGAAAAATTAGCGCTGCCAAGGATCTTTTAGTCACAGTAAAAATGGAATTCTGGCTTTGAAAGTATTTATTTGCTACGTATTTGGAGCTGTTCAGGCTCCTTCTTCAGGCAAAACATGCATATGCCATAGATAATATATTCAGACCAATATATACACCCTCAATGGCGGCAACTACCACGTCAGGTGTTGAAATAATCAGTTGGCAACTATAATGTGCCAATGAGATGCAGCAACATTTGCACTGAAATGATTACCAGACTATTAAAAATCCAGTTACACTGTTAACAAAAGCATAACATATATGTAATTATACAATGCTTAAAATTAATAGAAAATATATTAAATAATAGTTATTTGGTTATTTGTCCCTTTTCCTCAAAATCATCATATGAATCTTCCCAACAATCCCCCAGTGTTATCCAGTATTCTCTATAAACTGTCGACACGCAGGAAAAAAATGTTGTCTCGATCTTGTCTGATGTTGGATTTTCGCTTCTCATCAATTCGGGGTCTTTGCTAGATTTTTCATTTCATAATGCACCAAGTGTTTTCTATTGGTGAAGGGTCTGGACTGCAGGCGGTGCATTCATCCCCTAAACTCTTCTTTGTTCTGCTGTGATGTGGTTTACCATTGTCTTGCTGAAATAGACAGGAGGGCTTCCCTGTAATAGATGCCGTCTTGATGGAGCAGATTTTGCTCTATCTCCTCTATATAATATTTAGCATTGATAGCTTCTTTCATTTGTGAGCTGCCATTGCCAATAATGCAGCCCAGACCATCAGAGATGCAGAACTGTGCGCCGATAACAAGCTGGATGGTCCTTCTGCTCCTGAGTCTGCAGGACGTGATGGCCGTGGTTTTCATGAAGAGTTCCATATTTCATTTTCTCTGACCACAGAACAGTTTTCCATTTTTCCTCCGTCCGTTATAAAAGAAAGACGGCAGCGTTTCCAGATTGTGCTGATATCCTGCTTCTTCTTTGTATGATGGAGAATTAAAAGGGGACCTGGCAGCATGTATGAGACACCGGCTGTATGATTTCAGCCAAATATTGACTTTTTAATGCTGTGACGTTTCAGAGACTAGTTGGGAAGGAGGGTCCCCAGCAGCTTCTCCCCACCCGCTCCCCTTGAGTGACAGGTCTCTCGGGGTGTATGTGTAGGAAGAGACCTATCAGTCACTGGCAGTGGTCCGGGAGAAGCTGCCGCGGACCCTCCACTATTCACCAGTCCCCAGTTACATTTAATGTTGTTTTTTATTAAACACCGCAGTGCTTCATAGTGAACCATTCCGGGCTCATAATCATGCAGCCAGGGTCTGATACATGTTACCCGTGGATCGGACAGTATGTATCAGCGGTCAGGTTCCCGTTATCTTGTATTTCTGGATTGCACAGCCAACTGTGTGCACAGACAACGATGTCTGGAAGTGTTCCTGCTCCCGTGCAGTGATTTCCATGACCAAACCCTGTCTGTTATTAATGCAGCCTCGCATGATGACCACGAGCATCCAATATTCACCTTCAAGGATTTCCCCAGATTCTCTGAACCTTGTGATGATATCTTGTCCTGTAGATGGGGGATATTCAAAGTCTTTGCAGTTTTACATTGAGAGGCACAATTTACACGTACAGATTGGTGACCTCTGACCATCTTTGCTTCAGAGAGACTCTGCCTCTCTGATGTGCTCTTTTATACACAGTCATGTGACGTAGCTGACAATTAACCCTCCAGCTGTTTCTCATGAGTACCAATGAGATTTCTAGACTTCTGTTAACCCTGTCCCAACTGTTCTGAGATGTGTCGCCGCCGTCCGTTTCTAAACTAGTTATTTTTTTCACAACAAATGTAAAAATGTCCAACATCCCGCCTCTGATCTGTCCTGCGTTCTGCCGTTTACACAGCGGCCAACCTTTCTTGTAACCATACGTTATGTATAACGTTACATTGTATATTGCGTTATATGAGATCCTATTGAGCAGCCGCGTTATTACGGCACATATATGATATTATACGGCATTTTGTTACATTGTGGATGTCAGAGTGATATTATAATGACGCCGTTAACCCTTATTTGACAGTTGGAGATTCAGCAGTAAATAACCTATTTTGCTCTTATTCTTGTTGTTTTCATCTTCTGCATAAAAATATCCCATCATAAGAAGAAAACAAGTAACTGTCGTGTGACCGCAGCTGCAGACACGGCCCCTTCCTCCTGCCATGGGAAACAGGCATTTGTCTACCAAGGACCGGCCCTGACACATCAATGTGACGGACACCGGCTCAGGTGAGTAGTCACTTACCCCTGCACTGCCGCACCGCTGCCAGCATTACTGCCACACGGACAGAATTAGGTACACGGCTCAGTATCAGAATCACATGTGATAGGATTAGGTACACGGCTCAGTATCAGAATCACATGTGATAGGATTAGGTACACGGCTCAGTATCAGAATCACATGTGATAGGATTAGGTACACGGCTCAGTATCAGAATCACATGTGATAGGATTAGGTACACGGCTCAGCAGACAGTATCACACAGGACAGGATTAGATACACAGCTCAGCAGACAGTATCACACAGGACAGGATTAGATACACAGCTCAGCAGACAGTATCACACAGGACAGGATTAGATACACAGCTCAGCAGACAGTATCACACATGATAGGATTAGATACACAGCTCAGCAGACAGTATCACACAGGATAGGATTAGATACACGGCTCAGCAGACAGTATCACACAGGACAGGATTAGATACACAGCTCAGCAGACAGTATCACACAGGATAGGTTTAGATACACAGCTCAGCAGACAGTATCACATAGGATAGGATTAGATACACAGCTCAGCAGACAGTATCACACAGGATAGGATTAGATACACAGCTCAGCAGACAGTATCACACAGGATAGGATTAGATACACAGCTCAGCAGTCAGTATCACACAGGATAGGATTAGATACACAGCTCAGCAGACAGTATCACACAGGATATGATTAGATACACAGCTCAGCAGATAGTATCACACAGGATAGGATTAGATACACAGCTCAGCAGACAATATCACACAGAATAGGATTAGATACATAGCTCAGCAGACAGTATTACACAGGATAGGATTAGATACACACTCAGCAAACTATCACACAGGATAGGATTAGATACACAGCTCAGCAGACAGTATCACACAGTATAGGATTAGATACACAGCTCAGCAGACAGTATCACACAGGATAGGATTAGATACACAGCTCAGCAGACAGTATCACACAGGATAGGATTAGATACACGGCTCAGCAGCCAGTATCACACAGTATAGGATCAGATACACAGCTCAGCAGACAGTATCACACAGGATAGGATTAGATACACAGGTCAGCAGGCAGTATCACACAGGATAAGATTGGATACACAGCTCAGCAGACAGTATCACACAGTATAGGATCAGATACACAGCTCAGCAGACATTATCACACAGGACAGGATTAGATACACAGCTCAGCAGACAGTATCACACAGGAGAGGATTAGATACACAGCTCAGCAGACAGTATCACACAGTATAGGATCAGATACATAGCTCAGCAGACAGTATCACACAGGACAAGATTAGATACACAGCTCAGCAGACAATATCACACAGGAGAGGATTAGATACACAGCTCAGCAGACAGTATCACACAGTATAGGATCAGATACATAGCTCAGCAGACAGTATCACACAGGACAAGATTAGATACACAGCTCAGAAGACAATATCACACAGAATAGGATTAGATACATAGCTCAGCAGACAGTATCACACAGGACAAGATTAGATACACAGCTCAGCAGACAGTATCACACAGGATAGGATTAGATATACAGCTCAGCTGTCAGTATTACACAGGATAGGATTAGATACACAGCTCAGCAGACATTATCACACAGGACAGGATTAGATACACAGCTCAGAAGACAATATCACACAGAATAGGATTAGATACACAGCTCAGCAGACATTATCACACAGGACAGGATTAGATACACAGCTCAGAAGACAGTATCACACAGAATAGGATTAGATACATAGCTCAGCAGACAGTATCACACAGGATAGGATTAGATACATGGCTCAGCGACAGTATGACACAGGATAGGATTAGATACACGTCTCAGCAGACAGTATCACCCAGGATAGGATTAGATACACAGCTCAGCAGAAAGTATCACACAGGATAGGATAGATACACTGCTCAGCAGACAGTACCACACAAAATAGGATTAGATACATGGCTCACCAGACAGTACCACTCAGGATATGATTAGATACGCAGCTCAGCAGAGAGTATCACACAGGATAGGATTAGATACACAGCTCAGCAGACAGTATCACACAGGATAGGATTAGATACACGGCTCAGCAGACAGTATCACACAGGATAGGATTAGATACACGGCTCAGCAGTCAGTATCACACAGGATAGGATTAGATACACAGCTCAGCAGACAGTATCACACAGGATAGGATTAGACACATAGTTCAGTGGACAGTATCACACAGGATAGGATTAGATACACAGCTCAGCAGACAGTATCACACAGGATAGGATTAGATACACGGCTCAGCAGTCAGTATCACACAGGATAGGATTAGATACACAGCTCAGCAGACAGTATCACACAGGATAGGATTAGATACACAGCTCAGCAGACAGTATCACACAGGATAGGATTAGATACACAGCTCAGCAGACAGTATCACACAGGATAGGATTAGACACATAGTTCAGTGGACAGTATCACACAGGATAGGATTAGACACATAGTTCAGTGGACAGTATCACACAGGATGGATTAGATACACGGCCAGGGTCAGCTCCAGGTTTTCGTGGGCCCCTTTAACACATACCACAATTCATGATGCACAGATACGGCAGAGAAATATAGGTATATTACAATGCCAAAGATTTCACTTACTTCATACATTACACGAGTGATATCTATTGTAAATTCTACAAAAGCTCAAAAGACAAACAGTATAGTCCTCCATACAGTATTATGGGCACCACATAGTGCTCCATACAGAATAATGAGCTCCATATATTGCTCCATACAGTATGATGGGCACCCCATAGTGCTCCATGCAGAATAATGAGCCCCATATAATGCTCCATATATAATGGGCCCCATATAATGCTCCATATATCATGGACCCTATAAGATGCTCCATATATCATAGCCCCAAATGATGCTCCTATATAATGGGCCCCATATGATGTT
>JARQOD010000008.1:120984552-121106709 GCA_033576555.1 Oophaga sylvatica
ATTAGATACACAGCTCAGCAGACAGTATCACATAGGATAGGATTAGATATACACTCAGCAGTCAGTATCACACAGGATAGGATTAGATACACAGCTCAGCAGACTATCACACAGGATAGGATTAGATACACAGCTCAGCAGATAGTATCACACAGGATAGGATTAGATACACAGCTCAGCAGACAATATCACACAGAATAGGATTAGATACAGCTCAGCAGACAGTATCACACAGGATAGGATTAGATACACAGCTCAGCAGACAGTATTACACAGGATAGGATTAGATACACAGCTCAGCAAACTATCACACAGGATAGGATTAGATACACAGCTCAGCAGACAGTATCACACAGTATAGGATTAGATACACAGCTCAGCAGACAGTATCACACAGGATAGGATTAGATACACAGCTCAGCAGACAGTATCACACAGGATAGGATTAGATACACGGCTCAGCAGCCAGTATCACACAGTATAGGATCAGATACACAGCTCAGCAGACAGTATCACACAGGATAGGATTAGATACACAGGTCAGCAGGCAGTATCACACAGGATAAGATTGAATACACAGCTCAGCAGACAGTATCACACAGTATAGGATCAGATACACAGCTCAGCAGACATTATCACACAGGACAGGATTAGATACACAGCTCAGCAGACAGTATCACACAGGAGAGGATTAGATACACAGCTCAGCAGACAGTATCACACAGTATAGGATCAGATACATAGCTCAGCAGACAGTATCACACAGGACAAGATTAGATACACAGCTCAGCAGACAATATCACACAGGATAGGATTAGATACACAGCTCAGAAGACAATATCACACAGAATAGGATTAGATACATAGCTCAGCAGACAGTATCACACAGGACAAGATTAGATACACAGCTCAGCAGACAGTATCACACAGGATAGGATTAGATATACAGCTCAGCTGTCAGTATTACACAGGATAGGATTAGATACACAGCTCAGCAGACATTATCACACAGGACAGGATTAGATACACAGCTCAGAAGACAGTATCACACAGAATAGGATTAGATACACAGCTCAGCACAGTATCACACAGGATAGGATTAGATACATGGCTCAGCAGACAGTATGACACAGGATAGGATTAGATACACGTCTCAGCAGACAGTATCACCCAGGATAGGATTAGATACACAGCTCAGCAGAAAGTATCACACAGGATAGGATTAGATACACTGCTCAGCAGACAGTACCACACAAAATAGGATTAGATACATGGCTCACCAGACAGTACCACTCAGGATATGATTAGATACGCAGCTCAGCAGAGAGTATCACACAGGATAGGATTAGATACACAGCTCAGCAGACAGTATCACACAGGATAGGATTAGATACACGGCTCAGCAGTCAGTATCACACAGGATAGGATTAGATACACAGCTCAGCAGACAGTATCACACAGGATAGGATTAGACACATAGTTCAGTGGACAGTATCACACAGGATAGGATTAGATACACAGCTCAGCAGACAGTATCACACAGGATAGGATTAGATACACGGCTCAGCAGTCAGTATCACACAGGATAGGATTAGATACACAGCTCAGCAGACAGTATCACACAGGATAGGATTAGATACACAGCTCAGCAGACAGTATCACACAGGATAGGATTAGACACATAGTTCAGTGGACAGTATCACACAGGATGGGATTAGATACACTGCTCAGCAGACAGTATCACACAGGATAGGATTAGATACACTGCTCAGCAGACTATCACACAGGATAGGATTAGATACACAGCTCAGCAGACAGTATCACACAGGATAGGATTAGATATACAGCTCAGCAGACAGTATCACACAGGATAGGATTAGATACACAGCTCAGCAGACAGTATCATACAGGATGGGATTAGATACACAGCTCAGCAGACAGTATCACACAGGATAGGATTAGATATACAGCTCAGCAGACAGTATCACATGGAATAGGATTAGATACACGGCTCAGCAGCCATTATCACACAGGAAAGGATTAGATACACGGCTCAGCAGACAGTATCATACAGGATAGGATTAGATACACAGCTCAGCAGACAGTATCACACAGGATAGGATTAGATACACAGCTCAGCAGACAGTATCGCACATTTTTTACTTTCTGTTTTTTAATTTTACTTCTTCATTATTTCCTGTGGGGTGGGAAGTTTGTATTTTCCTCACAGACTGGTGTCTGTGTTCCTGTTCTGTGGCTCGGGGATCAGTCACAGTCCACAGCTCCTAACTGCTTTCCCTGCTGGATCTCATAACCTGCGTGTGTGTATTGTGCCCCCTGCTGGACAGCATGAAACATGCAACATGCTTCTCTTCCCAATTGGATTTAGGGACATTTCTATTTGTTATATTGTAGCCAGAAGTTTTCATTCTTGTGGGTCCAAGAACTGAGACCCCAACCAATTGCTGAAACAGAGATAGAGGCGCCGAGCCGAGTGCTGCTCCCCTCAGAGGCTGAAGACCGGCTAAGTGGAGTCTATGAGTGCTTCTGCCCATTTATATTCAGGAAACGTGTTTTCATATGGTGAGTGCATGGGCCAACCAGATCCCACTATGAGCCTCACTAAATATGGTGGGTTGAATTTGCATTCATGTTGTTACTCTCGGGTATCAGCTTTCAGGTTGATTGTAGTGTTTTTTATTGGAATAACTGACGTGATGTCCAGATCTCCTCCATGATCGCTACTTATATTGCTTTTATAGGTTTTCTTAAATCTGTGCTCCATATTTACATATCTGCCCTAGAAAGCTAACTCAGAAGCTACTCCATCCATCACCTGGCCATGAGGTCGGCTGCCCTCACCTGTGTCCTGAGTCTATTCTTATCTGGTAAGTATTAAGCAGTAGTAGTAAGTACTCTCTAGTATTAATGAGATGACCCTGCTGACCCTGCTCTCTAATATTAGTGAGATGACTGGACCTGCTCTAATGAATAACTTGTGACCCTGCTCTCTATATTAGTGAATGACTCTGCTGACTGCCTAAAGAATAGATACTCTGCTGACCCTGCTCTCTAATATTAATGAGGTGACTCTGCTGACCCTGCTCTCTAATATTAATGAGATGACTCTGCTGACCCTGCTCTCTAATATGAATGAGATGACTCTGCTGACCCTGCTCTCTAATATTAATGAGGTGACTCTGCTGACCCTGCTCTCTAATATTAATGAGATGACTCTGCTGACCCTGCTCTCTAATATTAATGAGATGACTCTGCTGACCCTGCTCTCCACTGTTAATGAGATGACTCTGCTCACCCTGCTCTCTAATATTAATGAGATGACTCTGCTGACCCTGCTCTCCACTATTAATGAGATAACTCTGCTGACGCTGTTCTCTAATATTAATGAGATGACCCTGCTGACCCTGCTCTCTAATATTAATGAGATGACTCTGCTGATCTTTCTCTCTAATATTAATGAGATGGCTCTGCTGACCCTGCACTCTAATATTAATGAGATGGCTCTCCTGACCCTGCTTTCTATCTACTATTAATGAGATAATTCTCTGACCCTGCTCTGTAATATTAATGAGATGACTCTGATGACCCTGCTCTCTACTATTAACGAGATGACTCTGCTGACCCTGCTCTCTAATATTAATGAGATGACTCTGCTGACCCTTCTCTCTACAATTAATGAAAATGACTCTGCTGATCCTGCTCTCTAATATTAATGAGATGACTCTGCTGACCCTGCTCTCTAATGTGAATGAGATGACTCTGCTGACCCTGCTCTCTCATATTAATGAGATAAATCCGCTGACCCTGCTCTCTAACATGAATGAGATGACTTTGCTGACCCTGCTATCTAATATTAATGAGATGACTTTGCTGACCCTGTTCTCTAATGTGAATAAGCTGACTCTGCTGACCCGGCTCTCTAATATTAATTAGATAACTCTGCTGACCCTGCTCTCCAATATTAATGAGATGACTCTGTTGACCCTGCTCTCTAATGTGAATGAGATGACTCTGCTGACCCTGCTCTCTAATATAAATGAAATGAAATAACTCTCAATAAAACAAAGAAACACCCAGATAGCTGTCGGCGCTTCTGTCACAAGATTCTTGCGGATATCAAATATAATAATTTATTTAGGAGTTAAGGGTATGCCACACTAAGCGAGATCACTAACGAGATCGCTAACGACATCGCTAAAACGTCACTATTTAGCGATCTCGTTAGCGACCTCGTTGTGTGTGGCATGTAGCAACGATGTGGCCCCTGCTGTGATGTCGCTGATCGTTCACTAGCGTTCTGGACCGTTTTTTGATCGTTGGTGTCCCGCTGGTGAGCCTGAATCGCTGTGTTTGGCACCTTTTGCGAACGACGAGCGACCTCGTTTGTGACGCATATGACAGCGGCGCAGGCGGGACTAGGGTTTTTTAGCGTCACGGAGTAGATCGCAATATCTGTAGAAGCAGGCAGGTGGGACTAGTTTTTTAGCGTCACGGAGTGGATCGCAATATCTGTAGAAGCAGGCAGGTGGGACTAGGTTCTCTTTTGCGTCACAGAGAGGATCGCAGAAGTTGCAAAGCAGGCTAGCAGGACGCAGAGAGCAGGAGCGATGCTGGAAATTCCTATGAATCAGAAGCGCTCAGTACATGCTAATGACAGATCCTAACGACCGCCAAAGTCGTTAAAGAGATCGCTGACCGCTGATGAGTCGTTTATGAGATCTCCTGTTTGGCAGCTACTAGCGACCTAAAAGAGATCACACCAACGATCTCGTTAGCTTGCGTCGTTATCGTGATCGCTAACGAGATCGCTTAGTGTGGCAGTACCTTTACAGGATAAAACAACGCGTTTCGATTCCAACACCCCGAAGCTCTATAGCCCCACCCAGCCAGATAAAAGGAGGCTAATCCTCCATAAAAGACCTTAATTGAATGCAAGAAAGAGAAAAAAAAATCAACAACATTGCATGATTCAGTCAGCATTATTAATCAAACTTTTTCAACAACATCATTCAGACCATTGGGAAATAAAGTATGGAGTTGGTAAATCCAAAAAGATTCTTTCCTGTTCAGTACATTTTCAGGGATGGATTCTATAGGAATAACTGCAATATAACATTTTTTTTATGTTTAATTAATGTCTAGATAAACTGTGTTGGACAAAGCCAATTTTAGTGTTATGGCAATGACCATTCATTCGAGCCCTTAGCGTTTGGGTTGTACGGACGACATATTGCAGGCCACATGAGCAGATCACTACATAAATTACAAAAGTGCTTTCACAGGTTAAGGCTAGAGACACACTAGCGATTTTAAAATCGGTCCGATTTTGATGCAGGAGAGTTGGATGAGTGTCATGCGAGTGTCATGCGTTTTTTGTGCTAGTACAATCCGATTTTTCACACCTAGTATCCGATTTACATATGAATGCAGTGCAATTGCTGTCAGACTGCAAATGCGATTTTAACATGATCTTTTACATACAGCAGTTCTCTGTCATTTACACATCGTTTTAAATCGAAATATTCTTAAAAAATATATATATACTGTACAGACCAAAAGTTTGGACACACCTTCTCATTCAATGATTTTTCTGTATTTTCATGACTATAAAAAATATAGAATCACACTGAAGGCATCAAAACTATGAATTAACACATGTGGAATTATACATTACACTTTACAAAAAAGTGTGAAACAAATGAAAATATGTCTTATATTCTAGGTTCTTCAAAGTAGCCACCTTTTGCTTTGATTACTGCTTTGCACGCAGAAAAGGTGAACGGATGGACTCTACATGCCTGGTTCCCACCGTGAAGCATGGAGGAGGAGGTGTGATGGTGTGGGGGTGCTTTACTGGTGACACTGTTGGGGATTTATTCAAAATTGAAGGCATACTGAACCAGCATGGCTACCACAGCATCTTGCAGCAGCATGCTATTCCATCCGGTTTGCGATTAGTTGGACCATCATTTATTTTTCAACAGGACAATGACCCCAAACACAGTGGGAACTAGGCATGTAGAGTCCATCCGTTCACCTTTTCTGAGTGCAAAGCAGTAATCAAAGCAAAAGGTGGCTACTTTGAAGAACCTAGAATATTAGGTGGTGTGATGGTGTGCGGGTGCTTTGCTGGTGACACTGTTGGGGATTTATTCAATATTGAAGCTGTGAGCGGTCCAGCTCACCCCAAACCATCTCGATTAGGTTCAGGTATGGTGACTGTGGAGGCCAGGTCATCTGGCATAGCACCCCAACACTCTCCTTCTTTGTCAAATAGCCCTTACACAGTCTGGTGGTGTGTTTGGGGTCATTGTCTTGTTGAAAAATAAATGATAGTCCAACTAAACGCAAACTGGATGGAATAGCATGCTGCTGCAAGTTGCTGTGGTAGCCATGCTGGCCTTCAATTTTGAAATAGGAAAAAAGGGGGAGACCGGGCAAAAACTGAGAACAAGGATGAATTCTCATCGCCACACAATAAGAGAAAAAAGAATGGATCTACCTGTGGCCAAACACTTTTGTATGCCCGGTCATAGCATGATGGATATGGAATTACTGGTATTAAAAGCTAACTTCAAATCTGAGAAAGATAGAAAGATTTGGGAATATAAACTTATGATGACCTTTGACACTCTTAGTGCTGGAATGAACGTGTCACATGGATTCATGTCTGTGTACATCAATTAAGGAATCTGCTTCTCTGACCTGGGGGCATCAAAACACAATACCAGACCCCAGTCAGAGGGCTATAAAACTCTCACTCCTTATCTATGAACTGTTCCAATATTTATGTTCATCCCTCTGCCATAATGACAGTTCTGCTTCACGTCACTTGTCTTACCTATTGCATTATTCCTGTATCCTGTTGTGTATAAATATGTGATTCTTCAGTTTTTGTTTTAGTCTTTGCCTGATGAAGAGACCTGAGTAGTCTCGAAAGCTTGCAATTTGTTACCATCTTTTCAGTTAGCCATTAAAAGGTATCAACCACCGAGGACTCTCAAGTCTAAATATTTTTCAATTTTGAATAAATCCACAAAGTGTCACCAGCAAAGCACCGCCACACCATCACACCTCCTCCTCCATGCTTCACGGTGGGAACCAGGCATGTAGAGTCCATCCGTTCACCTTTTCTGCGTGCAAAGCAGTAATCAAAGCAAAAGGTGGCTACTTTGAAGAACCTAGAATATAAGACATATTTCAGTTGTTTCACACTTTTTTGTAAAGTGTAATGTATAATTCCACATGTGTTAATTCATAGTTTTGATGCCTTCAGTGTGAATGTGCAATTTTCATAGTCATGAAAATACAGAAAAATCATTGAATGAGAAGGTGTGTCCAAACTTTTGGTCTGTACTGTATATATATTTGATAGATAGCTAGATAGATAGATATAAGAAAAGGATAGAATAGATGTGTGTGTCATACAGTAAATACATACAGACTAGGTAGATTTATAGATGTGTGTGTCAAATACAATTAGTATAGTATATGGGCAGCTTAATGTTAATGTATTGAATTAATAAAAGGTTATTTTTTGGAAAAAAATGGCATGGGCTTCCATGCAATTTTCCAATCAGAGAGGGAAAGCCAGCGATTGGGGGCCGATGTTTATAGCCTGGGAAGGGGTTAATACCCATGGACCTTCCCAGACTATGAATATGAGGCCGCAGCTGTATATTTAGCCTTTATGGCTATTAAAATAGGGGACCCCCCAAAAAAACAACGTGGGGTCCCACTATAATTAATAGCCAGAAAAGGCTATGCAGACAGCTGTGGGATGATATTCATAGCCTAGGATGGGACCATGGATATTGCACCCCCCTGGCTACAAACACCAGCTCACAGCCACCCCAGAAAAGGCGCATCTCTAAGATGTGCAATTCCAACACTAAGTACGCCACTACTCGATCGCTGCGATTCGTTAGCGTCATACTAATGTCGCTAGCGGGATTGTTTCTATATCGCTAAGGCCGCATTAGCGATAAGTTAACGATATGCGTTAGCGATATTACGACTTTAGCGGTACAAGTACCGCTAAATCGCTAGAAAAGTGCCACACAGCATAGTACTACCCGGGAGCACGATGAAATAGGGTCGAGCGATCAGCGAGAGAGTCACGCAGGAGCTCGTCTGCAGCTGCCCACTGACAAATCGCTAGGATCGCTAATAGTGACGTTTTAGCGATCCCGTAGCTATGTTGTTGGATCCTTTAGCCTCTCTCTTCCCACTACACTGTAGTGGTGGCATATGGGGTATTAGTTGGGGGTTGATGTCACCTTTGTATTGTAATGTGACATCAAGCTCGGCTTAGTAATCGAGAGGTGTCAATAAGACACCTATCCAGTAATAATCCTATTGTTGTTACAGGTTAAATAAAGCCACAGCCAGAATAAAGTATTTTAATTAAATAAAGCACTACACAGTTTCCCATCTTTATTATACAGCTAATCCATGCGACTCCCTCAATCTCCTGTAATAAAAAAAAAACAACAAACCAACAATATACCATACCTGTCCGTCGTTCTGCCCTACGGTGTAATCCCTATCTGGGGATATACAGTTTACAACCAGGACGGTACCAAGATGAGACCCCCCAGCTGTAAACTACTGGTGTTGAATGAGATGCTGCCGGCACAGACTCAGTGACTAGCAGTGACGTCACTGAGTCTGCCCTCCCTGCCGGCCTGACCCGCGCTGAACTCAGGAGGGTGGGAGAATAAACTGGCATTTTCCCACGGTCCAGAGGGTACGGCAGTTCAGGTTGTGAGGGAGGGCAGCTTCAATGACGTCACCGCTAGTCACTGACACTCCGCTCCCTGCATCTCCTCATTCACCAGTGGTTTACAGCCGGTGCGGTTGCATCTTGGCACCGACCTGGTTGTAAACTGTATACACCTCAGATATGGATTATGGCGTGGGGCAGAACAACAGACAGGTATGGTATATTGTTGGTTTATTATTTTATGTTTATTACAGGAGATCGAGGGATTCGGGGAATTAGCAGAGGCTGTAAGTATGGTTTAATTTAGAATAATAAAGGAGTCTGTGTCTTTATTTCAATAACAAATTTTTTCAGGGTGTCTGTGTTTTATTTACAATTTGACTATGGTATTAGTAATAGGGGCGTCTTATTGACTCCTCCCATTACTACCCTCACAACTATTACCCTACATGCCACCGCTACAGGGCAGTGGGAAGAGCAAGGCTGTGTGCCAGAATTGGCGCATCTTTTCTGGGGCGGCTGAGAGCTGATATTTTTAGCCAGGAGGGGGCCAGTGGTTGATCTTTATTCTAATATTATCCATACTCTAGGTTTACAATCCGTTGAATATTATTTGAGGCAAAAGGGGAATCTTCTGGTAGCACAAATTAATTTTCTTTTGAAAGGTCTTGACTTTATCCTTAAACATAATATGTTTTCTTTTCTGGATTCATTGTACCTCCAGAAGCTTGGTATTGCGATGGGGACTCGGGTCGCACCAAGTTTAACTAATTTATTCATGAGACGATTTGAGTCTTCATCAGCTTTATCAAATCCTATTTTTAAAGAAAATATCTTGCTATACAAAAGGTACATAGACAATTTAGTCATATTTTGGCGTGGCACCCCAGAAAAAGCATGGAAATTGATTGACAGCCTGTTATGTTTAGGTAGCTGTGGAGCGTTCCTACGTTGATCCTAGACGCCTCGTCACAGCCTGAGAGATAACTACACCTAAAGGCAGAAAGATGAAAGCTATCTGCCCCGGAGCAGATCCCCAAAAAAAATAGGAAACCCCCAAACATGTAATGGTGGTTAGACAAGAAGAAAGCACGGACACAGACAAAAAATAGAATGAGCAAACGCTGGGGCCCAATCTGTCTAAACAGAAAAGTACAGGACAGACTTCTGACTGCAATCCAAAAAAACCCTAAAAAATACCAACACTTCTGATTGCAAAAAACCTGAGCTCACATGATCTCCTCCACCTAAATCAGATCTCTGGTGTAACAAAACTAGGCTGCAGCCACTGAAAAACAGGAAAAAGCAAATGAACAAATAACAGTGGCTACAGATAAACTGAGAGGAGCACAGGACCCAGGAGGGGACCCGGCTGACCTCCACAAAAGTGCAGAAAATTATGCAAAAAGCAAGCACAAAAAGAAAAGCAGAAAATATCTTATCTGAAAGCAGCAGATGAATGCAAGACTCCAGCAAACTTCAAAATGAACCAGGAACCACAATTGAGACAAGAACAATTGATCACCGGCGACCATCATGGGAGGGAACCTCCCTTATATCAGTACAGTCCGTGATCCCAGATTGCCATTCCGCGCTGTAAGGTTCAGTACTGTCTGTAACCACCAGAGGGAGCCTCTGCTCAGAAACCATCTCTAGCACATTCATAACACAGCCTCACTAAGTGGAAGAGGAATATTTCACATAGCCATTTCCGACTGATACAAAAAAATTGTAGGAAATCTTCTGATTATATTGCACAATCTGAAAGTTTAAAAAAGAGATTTTTGGAGAAAAAATACCCACAAAAATTAATAAATTCGCCCTATGAAAAAAATTTAAATAAAACACAATGGGAATGTCTGCTGAATACTGAACAAAAATCTAAGGAGGAGTGACAAATTACAGAGAAAAAAATGTAAAAAAAATCCGAAAATAACCAGTGTCGTTTTAATTTTAATTTTATTACATTTTATAACAAAGGAAATAAATATATAAGGAGTGTTTTAAATAAACACTGGCATTTGCTACTAATAGATTCTTTTTTTAAAAATCTTCTACCTAACCAACCTGGTATTACTTTTAGGAGGGGCCGGACAATTAAAAAGCTAATAGCACCTAGTAAGATTCCCAGAAAAAATAAAGTTTTTACCTTATGGGACAAACAAAACATACAGGAGCATATAAATGCTGATCAGGGAACTGCTGCACCTGTGCTATTATTCAACATGGAGCAAAATCGATAATATCTAATTGCACAGGTGAAAAATTCATGATAAAACATCATTTAACCTGTGAAAGCACTTTTGTAATTCATGTAGTCATCTGCTCATGTGGCCTGCAATATGTCAGTCGTACGACCCAAACGCTAAGGGCTAGAATGAATGGTCATTGCCATAACACTAAAATTGGCTTTGTCCAACACAGTTTATCTAGACATTTATTAATTAAACATAAAATTTTTTTTTAATATCGCAGTTATTCCTGTAGAATCCCTCCCTGAAAATGTTCTGAATCTCAATCAATTGCTGAATAGGAAAGAATTCTTTAGGATTTACCAACTCCAGACTTTATTTCCCCATGGTCTGAATGATGTGGTTGAAAAAGTTTAAATTAATAATGCCGACTGAATCATGCAATGTTGTTGATTTTTTTTTCTCTTTCTTGCTGCATTTAATTAAGGTCTTTTACGGAGGATTAGCCTCCCTTTTATCCGGCTGGGTGGGGCTGTAGAGCTCCCCCAACATTCTGCTCCATTGGTTTCTTGTGAGGCAGGATATATATAACGCGAATGTGGTATACTTTTATATATGATTTTCTAATAACCTGAAGAAGACTCCGGGATGTTGGCGTCGAAACGCGTTGTTTATCCTGTAACTCCTAAATAAATTATTATATTTGATATCCACGAGAATCTTGTGACGGAAGCGCAGACAACTATCTGGGTGTGTCTTTGTTTTATTGATTGCTTTCACCACGGTTGTTTGAAGCCTGCCATGAGCCCAGCTGGTAGAGCCGCAGTCTGCCACACCGGGATTCCTGTGGGATCCTGTTTATGTCTCATTTCGCCTGTTTCTGATGAGGCAACTATTATAACGTAATTTAGAAACAGTTTTTACTACACTTAGATTGTGCGTGGTGCTTGTTCTCCTTTTTTTTCTCCCTATCTTTTAGGGTCATTTGGATTAATGAGATGACTCTGCTGACCCAGCTCTCTACTATTAATGAGATGACTCTGCTGACTCAGCTCTCTACTATTAATGAGATGGCTCAGCTGACCCTGCTCTCTAATATTAATGAGATGACTCTTCTGAATTTGCCCTCTAATATGAATGAGATGGCTCTGCTGACCCTGCTCTCTAATATTAATGAGATGACTCTTCTGAATTTGCCCTCTAATATGAATGAGATGGCTCTGCTGACCCTGCTCTCTAATATTAATGAGATGACTCTTCTGTATTTGCCCTCTAATATTAATAAGATGACTCTGCTGACTTTGCTCTCTAATATTAATGAGATGGCTCTTCTGAATTTGCCCTCTAATATTAATGAGATGACTCTGCTGACTTTGCTCTCTAATATTAATGAGATGGCTCTTCTGAATTTGCCCTCTAATATGAATGAGATGACTCTGCTGACCCTGCTCTCTAATATTAATGAGATGACTCTTCTGAATTTGCCCTCTAATATTAGTGAGATGACTCTGCT
Source organism: Oophaga sylvatica (assembly GCA_033576555.1). Taxonomy (NCBI): domain Eukaryota; kingdom Metazoa; phylum Chordata; class Amphibia; order Anura; family Dendrobatidae; genus Oophaga; species Oophaga sylvatica. Next base: position 120,997,004 of record JARQOD010000008.1, read on the forward strand.
GACTTTGCTCTCTAATATTAAAGAGATGGCTCTTCTGAATTTGCCCTCTAATATTAATGAGATGGCTCTGCTGACCCTGCTCTCTAGTATTAATGAGATTACTCTGCTGACCCAGCTCTCTACTATTAATGAGATAACTCTGCTGACCCAGCTCTCTACTATTAATGAGATGGCTCAGCTGACTTTGCGCTCTAATATGAATGAGATGGCTCTGCTGACCCTGCTCTCTAATATGAATGAGATGACTCTGCTGACTTTGCTCTCTAATATTAGTGAGATGACTCTGCTGACTTTGCTCTCTAATATTAATGAGATGGCTCTTCTGAATTTTCCCTCTAATATTAATGAGATGGCTCTGCTGACCCTGCTCTCTAATATTAATGAGATGACTCTGCTGACTTTGCTCTCTAATATTAATGAGATGGCTCTTCTGAATTTTCCCTCTAATATTAATGAGATGGCTCTGCTGACTTTGCGCTCTAATATGAATGAGATGGTTCTGCTGACCCTGCTCTCTAATATGAATGAGATGACTCTGCTGACTTTGCTCTCTAATATTAGTGAGATGACTCTGCTGACTTTGCTCTCTAATATTAATGAGATGGCTCTTCTGAATTTTCCCTCTAATATTAATGAAATGGCCCATGCTGACCCTGCTCTCTAATAATAATGAGATGACTCTGCTGACCCTGCTCTCTAGTATTAATGAGATGACTCTGCTGACCCAGCTCTCTACTATTAATGAGATGGCTCTTCTGAATTTGCCCTCTAATATTAATGAGATGGCTCTGCTGATCCTGCTCTCTAATATGAGTGAGATGATTCTGCTGACTTTGCTCTCTAATATTAGTGAGATGACTCTGCTGACCCTGCTGTCTAATATGAATGAGATGACTCTGCTGACCCTGCTCTCTAATAAGAATGAGATGACTCTGCTGACCCTGCTCTCTAATATTAATGAGATGGCTCTGCTGACCCTGCTCTCTAATATGAATGAGATGACTCTGCTGACTTTGCTCTCTAATATTAATGAGATGGCTCTTCTGAATTTGCCCTCTAATATTAATGAGATGGCTCTGCTGACCCTGCTCTCTAATATTAATGAGATGATTCTGCTGACCGTGTTTTCTAATATTAATGAGATGACTCTGCTGACCTTGCTCTCTAATATTAATAAGATGACCCTGCTGACCCTGCCCTCCATTGATACTGAGACTATGCTGCTGACCTTGCCCTCTAATGACTATGAGATGATTCTTTTGACTATCACTTTAATGATAATGAGATGACTCCATTGACTTTGTCTTGGTCTATCCAGGAAAAAATATTTTGAAATTCATGGTCATTTTTCAAGTTATATATTCCTTTTAATTTTGTAATAGTGGTTGCAATTATGTTATTTCTATTACTGTTCTTATTTCTATGTTGAAGGCTCCATACAGATTGAGGTTCACCAGTACAAGCAAGTCTCTGTGTCTGAAGGCACCACGGCAGTATTGGGATGTCTGGTGGATGATGGAGATATTCAGGATTTCAGTATTCAATGGTTTAAGCAATTGCCAAATACTGCACCAATATTTTTGCTTTTCCATAAAAATGACTCGAGCATCCATTGGTCAGATGCATCTCTAGGACACTATCAGCCCATCAGAAACAACAGCCACACCCATTTCTTGCATGTCACAAATGTCACGGTGCAGGACAGTGCCTTGTACTGGTGCCTACTTACAAGGAATGGTTCCTATCCGGTGTGGGGGGATGGAACACAGCTCAGTGTATACGGTGGTAAGTCTTAATGATTTCTAAAAGTATCATACATGATAGACTTAGATACACCAACTCAGCAAACATAAACACCCACTACAGGTTTAGATACACATGACAGGCTAAAAAAAATAGCATATGGTAGGCTTAGATACGCCAATACAGCATCACACACGATGGAGTTAGATGTTAGATACACCGTCTACCAGATGTGCCGTTCTTTATGGATATTCAGTTACAAAATTCATCTTCTCATATATTTCAGGTAAAGATGTTCAGGTCCCGACTGTCTCTCTCTTCAGTAGTCGCCACTCTGTGGATGACCCCGGAAATCTCTATGCTGTCTGTTTGGCCACTGGTTTTTATCCTTCAGTAATACAGATTACATGGAAGTTTGACAGTAACCTATCCCCAGAGAACATTATTACAGGACCATTTTTAGAAGAAGAGGACAATGTCTACACTATACTAAGTATCCTAGAGCTCTCCAAACAAAACATAGGAAACCTCTCATCAGTTTTTTGTGAAGTACGTCATGATTCCTCAAGGACTCTTATCAACAAGGATCTCCAACACTGTTACAAAGGCGTATAGAATAATAAAATAGGGATAATGTCATATAGAACGACCTATGGTACACATCTGACTTTGATGTCAAACCTTGATCATTCTACGATATGACTAAAATCAGCCTTTGCATTACCGTAATTACTGAGTTTAATAACTTGTAACAGAGCACTGAATACATACATTGACTTGTAAAATACAACATACATTTAGGGTACGGCAATGGGATTCACCATGACCCCTGATAAAAAAAAGCAACATTAAAATAAAGTTTTCTTATCTTTATAAGGTGAATTGATTTTTTCCTTCTATAAAGTAATATTATGTATGGAAAAATAAAATATAGTGACTTCTTCAATTGAGAATATTACAGGACATCCTGACAGAAAGTCTTCAGCTGCAAATACTACTATGTATTTTCAAGATTTTAATTTCCACAACAGTTAACACCAGTTGATAGTCTCAAAACTGTATTTAGTAACTTGTAACTGAAAAATGAATATTGACATGCAAAGTAGGATATACATTTGGGGTCCTGCTATAGATCCTACAGTAACTCCTGACAAAAACTACTGCATGTAGTTATATCACAAAGCTGCATTAAATGTACAATTTTGCTTGTCAGAATTTTCAATGTAGGTGAATAGATTTTTTTTGTTTCCTTTAAGAACTATTTAGGTATTGGGAAAGCTGAATATATTATTCTATGTGGTATATGACAGGACATCTTAACGGAAAGCTTTCTCTGATAATTACTTTATTTTCCATATCTGCTGTTTTGAAAAGTTTTGACATTTAATGTAAAGCTCCTGGGCCTCAGTGCAAAAAGTGTAGCAGTGCCCCAATCTACCATGTGCAAATTCATAATACTTAAGTCTTATTATGTGCAAAGGCACTTTGTATGCCCTCAGACAAGTGTAACTCCTGTCTATGCACCCTTACAGCTTCCCCCCCATGATTATCAATTTATAATGTATTTTATTGAGTTTAATAATTTTTAACAGAAAATTATTTACATGGTCCAGGATAGTACAGTATAAATTAAAGGTACTGCTATGGGTCCAACCATAACCCCTCAATCAACCACCAGCTTTGTATAGAGCTTAGATCAATAAGATATTGTTTAATTGCATGAAAAGCGTACTTGTGAAGATAATATTAGTTAATTATGGACTATTGCACCGTAGATATAGAAGATAAAGCTCTCTATGAGGACTTCTCCCTAATCTTTCTACACATTTTTTCTTTATTTAATACAATTTCATGGTTATTACCAGTCATATAAAAGTATGATAATTTGAACAAACTGTTCATGGTGCCACCATTATTGTGTTGATGATTGTCCAAGATTTCAAGGGCTGTAAAGCTAAATTTTATCTTACAATTATATTTTATTTCATTATGCCACAGGAAGGGAAAATTAATTGTATATAACCATTTTGATACATAGTGCATGTTACATATTCTATAATGTGAAATATGAAGGTCCAATAGTCAAAGACAGAGCTGTAATTATTCCTTCTTTTACTAAGGGCAAGAGTCAGTTGGCTGCCCTAGCCCGGTATCTAAATTCCCTGGCTAAGGATACTGTCACATAGTGACAAGTGATTGTGGTCACTTACCCAATCCCTCGAACTAGGAGCGCTCTAGTCTATTCTTGTCCTCTGGAAGGTGGAGATGCCTGGGTTTTGCACTTTGCTATGCTCCTAGCTTAAAGGGTATGCCACACTAAACAACATCGCTAACGGGATCGCTAAAAAACGTCACTATTTAGCGATCCTGTTAGCGATGTTGTTGTGTGCGGCAGCTGCCAGCGACGAGCTTCCTGCTGTGATCTCGCTCGTCGCTGGAATCGTTCCGGACCCTATTTTATCGCCGGCGCTCCCGCTGGGTAAGTATAATCGCTAAGTGTAGCACCTTTTCTTAGCGATTTAGCGGTACTTTTGTACCGCTAATGTCGTTAAGGAGATCGCTAACCGCGATAGCGTCCTTAACGACATCGCTAAGTTAGGTAGCTACTAGCGATATAGAAACAATCCCGCTAGCGATCTCATTAGTATGCGACGCTAACGAGATCGCTAGCGGGATTGTGTAGTGTGGCAGTACCTTAACTTTTATCTGATCCCTTCCTCACGCAGTAAGGTGAAGAGCCAAAGTGTATAGGAAAACACTAGCCAAGCAGACAGGTAAACAGATAGGTATTAAAGAAAACTACTATCATGCAAATACTCTCATAAAATAACAGAGTGGGAAACAGAGGAGGTATAGGGGTATAGGAAGGGAGATGTGAGAAGATAAGGGTAAATAAGGATAAGGGCAAATGTGAGAGGATAAAGGTACTGCCACACTTAGCGATTCGTTAGCGATCTCAATAACGACGCAAGCTAACGTGATCGTTTTTGTGATCTCTTTTAGGTCGCTAGTAGTGTTGAGCGATACTGCTCGATATCTAAAAATATCGGATCGGAATGGCATCGCCGATATCACTAAATATCGCCGATATCCGATTCCGATACCGGAAGTCCCATGTAAGTCTATGGGAACAAAATATCGCAACTAAAAAAACACTTTCTTTCCTTGTAAACACAAAATATACACACATAGAATACATATTATATATATATATATATACATGTCATTGTGACATATATATATACATATATTTATAGTTTATTCACTTCTACATAGTAAAATAGCCTCTGATTCAATTGCCGGGTAAAGCCGGCATTTGTGAAAAGACAGAAGCACCCGAGGGTCCAGTCGCCACAGAGATGTTGCATCGCACCCAGCGGTGTGACAACTTACTCTCAGGTAAGGAGGAAACACCCCATTGACTCCAATCACTGCATTCAACAGTACACTATGCCAGCTGAGTGTAGGCGGACCCAATGGGATGGTCTAGCTCAGGCTGGTTAGAACAGGGTGTAGCTAGTTGGATGGGAGGGGTTGAGGCAGCCTTATGCTGCATGTCTTTGTAGTAAGAATTGTTTCCTTTCCTGCTTTCTTACTACGTCGCATACTCCACTCTGCTACATCACTCTGCACCATTGCTCTATCTCACATCTATCTGCCCTGGAAGGATACCGTCTTACCTGTACAAGACTTATCACCTAGCTGCACTACACCATCCCTGCCAGAGGACCTGCACAGCAGCGCTGGTCACCCTGACCAGGTACTACAGGTGGCGTCACGACAAACTACACAAACATTCTATCATCCCCTGGAAATATCCCACATTCCAGTGAGCGACCAGGGCACGGACATAGCTGTGCTACCCGTCACATCCCCATAGAAGTCGACGGGCTTGGTGCCAAGTACCCCCAAAACCTGTGGCTCTGTGCGACTCAACTTTGGCGTCACAAACAGGATTCAGAAGCTCGCTATAAGCGAGTCCTGTGTGCCTTAATTGAACTGTTTTTTTGCTTGAGAATTGCAAAAATCATCATAGACTGTATTTGCCATTTTTCCGTCATATCTGCGCCACGAGGCACAGGTGAAGAATAAGGGCGTGCTCTCGTGGGCGTACACTCACTCCGTGGCGCGAAAACGATGTCCGCACACTCTAAATGTTACTGCAATGTAAGATCGTGCCCCACAGCTCTGGAGTTCCGCCTCCTCATCCTCCTCAGTGGGCGGAAACGAACGCGAAGGTCCCGCCTCCCTACAAAAGATGTCGCCTCTCCTGATGCTAATGACACATGTGACTTGGCAGAGATGGCGAATGGACGTGAGCAGAAGTGGGAAGGGATGGAGGAGTCAGAGCTCTCCCCCCACGGAAGCGACCCGATCGCCACGGAGCCACCGTTTGGCACCCGGCCTGGAAACCCTCCTACGCTGGAAGAAGCGGAGGATACCCTGAGAGACCTGGCCCGGCACCGGGAGGAGGTCGCCAGGATGGAAGCGAGCTGGCGGGCCCTAAAACTACAATTGGAGCGGCGCCAATCCCTCTTACCCCCTGAAGTGTCTGTACCGGAAGGTGAGGCACCCGTTCCAGTAGAGGAGGCCGTGCGGGCATCCCAGCCCTTGCAATCTGAACCGGTTGCCAGTATCTCAGTGGAGGCACCCGTTCCAGTAGAGGAGGCCGTGCGGGCATCCCAGCCCTTGCAATCTGAACCGGTTGCCAGTATCTCAGTGGAGGCACCCGTTCCAGTAGAGGAGGCCGTGCGGGCATCCCAGCCCTTGCAATCTGAACCGGTTGCCAGTATCACAGTGGAGGCACCCGTTCCTGCTGAAAACACCAGCACCCCAGATCCCGCTGTCTGCCCCCGTTGCTGAGGCAGAAGAAGCGAAACCCGTCCTCATGGAGGAGGCCGCGCAGGCACCAGAGCTCTCCCTGCCTGTACCGGAGCCCCGACCGTCATCTGTTCCAGAGCCGGCTGCTTCCGCCACAGGTGAGCGCCGCCAGGACTGGCGGGCGCCAGGAGAGCTGCCGCAAACCGGACATCGTAAGCTGGCGTTTGATGTTGGAGACATGGAGCTGCTGGTGGAGGAGAATTACAACCGGCGTCAGGAGGAAGAGTGGAGACGTCGGGAGCGGGAAGCAGAGCGACAAAGGGAGCAGCGAGAATCCCAAAAGCTTCGGCAACGTCACCTGGAGAAGGACCTGGCAGAGAAGGCACGTATGAGAAAGGATAAAAGTACGGTGAGGGAGCCGCGGCGTAAGGGTGCAGTACGGAACTTTAAGTTAAAAGGTGGTTGGGGCTTCATCCAGGAGCCTGGACTTTATTTAGAAGTTTTTTATAACCCGGCGGGACGTGGAGGCTCACCTCCCAGAAGGACACCCGGGGAGGGACCTGTTGCCAGGAGACTTGGTGACTTACACCCAACACTGGGGTTACAATGGATGGTACGCCCTAAATGTTACCAGGTGCGACCCCTACTCCCCAGAGTGTCAGGAAACTGACAGACCCTACGAGCCTTCAGCCTCCCCCAACCAGGCCTCTGCACAAGTGCCCACCCCACGCCGTAAATCTCCCCAGCCTCCCTCAGTGGTCTCCTCAGCAGCCCCAGCTATGGACATGATAATGATAGCTGGCCCGTACCCGGCGCCTGTTAGGCCCCCTGGGGTTCGTACAGTCCGGGACATAGGGTTCCAGACCCGGAGGGAGACGAAAGAGGTGGCCACACAGACCCAGATAGCGGGTCACGACGTCACTGTACAGGCCACACGACGTCATCAGGTCTGGGTGGACCCTCCTGTCACGGATGTTTGGCAAGCTCCAGAACAGTACCAGGTGGTACCTGTAAGAGGCCAGCCAAAGAAGTCTAAATAACCCGGACAGGGTCTCTGTATGTAAATAGTTAAATTATTGATGTACCCGGACGGGTGAATGTTCATAAAAAGAAGTTTATTGTTGCCTTAATATACCCAGGTTGGGTAATGGTTTGATGTACCCGGACGGGTGAATGTTCAGAAGAACAAGTTTATTGTTGCCTTAATATACCCAGGTTGGGTAATGGTGTTTCACTGTAATGAAAATGTTGAACTTTGAAGCCATGAACTGTACTGGCTCACAAACTTTTCTGTAAATAGTTGGCACTTCGGTGCTCCATCTTGGTTTTACAAAAAACTTTACTGTGCACTATTTTCAACTACCTCAGAAACTAAAAACCGTTTGGTGTGGCCGAAAGTGAGGTCTGCTCAAGGAAAGTCTTGCAGCCCACCCAAGACCACAGTTGGAGGTTTGGAGCGGGTCCTCCACAAGCACAAGTAAAGGACACTGTGAAGTTACCCCGGTGGGGTTGTAGTCCTAAGAAGTCTCCACGAACTTCGGCACTAATGCTATTTGCACTTTTGTTGAATATGTATTTATTAACACACATGTATAACACATATCAAGGGTATAACAGTAACAAAACATGTCACATAATATAAGCCATTTGCACTTTTGTAATGTTATTATTAAAAATTTTATTATGCAACGTTTAACTTGAAGTGTTTCCTGCTTTCTTACTACGTCGCATAGTCCACTCTGCTACATCACTTTGAACCATTGCTCTATCTCACATCTATCTGCCCTGGAAGGATAGCGTGTTACCTGTAGAAGACTTTTCACCTACCTGCACTACACCATCCCTTCCAGAGGACCTGCACAGCAGCGCTGGACACCCTGACCAGGTACTACAGGTGGCGTCACGACAAACTACACGAACATTCTATCATCCCCTGGAATATCCACATTCCAGTGATCGCCCAGGTCACGGACCGAGCTGTGCTACTCGTGACATCCCCCATAGAAGTCGACGTGATCGGTGCCGAGTACCACCAAAACCCCTGTCTCTGTGCGACTCAACTTCCCTCACTGTGCTGGCACTTTACATTTACAATGCCTCTGGGTTCTTTTTTTGGGGGGTGGGGAACATTCAGACTTTTGCTATGGGGCCCCATGATTTATATGTACGCCCCTGCTGCTGAGGCATGGTATTTAAGGCTGTTAAGGAGCCAATATCCATGGACCTTGCCAGCAGCGTCGGACTGGAGTACCTTGGGCCCACCAGAGAAAAATTATTCTTGGGGCCCACCATCATACTTCCCAACCTTTGAAGAAGGGAAAGAGGGACAAAGGCTGTGGCACGCTGTGCCTGCTGCAGCAAATTTTAGGCCATGCCACGTTGCACCACAGACTGTCCAGGAGTTGGTGGATGCTTTAGTCCAGGTGTGGGAGGAGATCCCTCACGAGACCATCCGTCGCGCTCATCAGGAGCATGGCCAGAAGTTGTAGGGAGGTCATACAGCATACCTCCCAAATTTGGAAGACAGGAAAGAGGATTAAAGGCTGCGGCGCGTGTTGCGCGCCGCTGAAAATTTTAGGCCACGCCCCGACAACACCCATTTCACAGCTAATCACACCCATATCCTCGCCCCAAGCGTAACCATTTAGCACTGCTGATCACACTGACTGGTAATGAGGGCACAGTGGCTGGTACTGAGGAAAAGAAAGAAAGAGCAGCGAGAGAGAAAGAACAAACAGAGAAAGAAAGAGAGGAAAGAAAGAGAGAAAGAAAGAACAGAGAGAAAAAAGAACAGAGAGCGAGAAGGAAAGAACAGAGAGCGAGAAAGAAAGACTAGAGAGAGAGCCATAGGGTAGCTAGGGTTTTGGTTAGTGGGGGCAAAACTTCTGAGTGGGCCCATCATCAGAGAACCTCAGCAAATGACCGCGCTGTTGGCCAAAATAATCTATATATAAAAAGACCAATATTGATATTGCCGCCATATGGTCTGTGTTAAATAATACCAGTCCTACAGAACATATAATAGATTACAGCACAGGTACAGATAATGACTTACCGCTGATGTTCTTTCTAATGGAATTGTTCACTTTTCATGTCTTTTCCATCTGGCCCACACCGACATGACGACTTCTCCAGCCAGGACTCGACTGCACCCCCATTAAAAAAAAAAATAAAAAAAAAACTCACTTCCCGGCTCCTGTGCTGCTCACTGTTCTCCCTCTCAGCGTCTGACAGCGGGCGCGGCAGGTGATTTTATTGCGCCCGCTGTCATATGCTGAGAGGGGGATTATGGGAGAGAAGGAGCGCTCGCTCCTTCTCTCTCCATGCGGTCAGCTTTATCGGCTGGATGCCGATACAGCTGACCCTCCGATGACGGGTGGGGGGCCCACTGCTGGCACCGGGCCCCCCCAACGCCTGTTCAGGCCCCATAGCTTCCGGGCGGCAGAGCAGGGAGAGCGATTCTCCCTGCTCTGCCGCAGAATGTAACTGTATCGTAGCTCCGGGTGGGCCCCCTCAGAGCGCGAGCCCTGGGGCCACCGCCCCCTCTGCCCCGCGACCTATCCTTTCAAATCAGGGCCCACCACGCAGGAGCTGGGGCCCACCGTAGGTTTCTCCGGTGTCCCGGTGCCTCAGTCCGACCCTGCTTGCCAGCCTGATAATACCAGGCCACAGCAGTCTGCATATCTTGGCTGGTTAACAAAAATAGGGGATCCCCTCGAAAAAAATTTGGTGTGGGGTCCCCCCTATTTTTGTTAACCAGCCAGATGAAACTTATTCTCACCGTGCAATCAACGGTGACATTAACCCCTTATTACCCCACTTGCCACCGCTACAGGGCAGTGGGAAGAGCCGGGTAAAGTGCCACAATTGGCACATCTTTTGATGCGCCAAATGTGGGGCTGCTGTAGCCTGGTTTTTCAGGCTGGTAAGGATCCAATATCCATGGACCTTGCCAGCCTGATAATACCAGGCCACAGCAGTCTGCATATCTTGGCTGGTTAACAAAAATAGGGGATCCCCTCGAAAAAAAAACGGCGTAGGGGTCCCCCTATTTTTGTTAACCAGCCAAGTAAAATGCAGACTGCTGCGGCCTGGTATTAAAAGACTGTCAAGGCCCATGGATTTTGGCCCTCAACAGCCTGATAATACCAGGCTACAGCAGCCCCACATTTGGCGCATCAAAAGATGTGCCAATTGTGGCACTTTACCCGGCTCTTCCCACTGCCCTGTAGCGGTGGCAAGTGGGGTAATAAGGGGTTAATGTCACCGTTGATTGCACGGTGAGAATAAGCCCGGTTAATAATGGAGAGGTGTCAATAAGACACCGATCCATTATTAATCCCAAAGTTATTAAATGCATAAAAAAAAGACACAGCAAGAAAAAAGTATTTTAATGAAATAAAAGAGACAACACAGTTTTCATTTCTTTTTTACTCTCTCATTCCTGCGACGCCATCGATCTCCTGTAAAAAAAGAAAAAAAACAAAACAACAGTATACCACCTGTCCGACGCAGTCCATAGTAACGAGTGTCCCACGACGATCCAGCTCTGCTACATCGCAATGACAGGCAGAGCCTGTCATCGGCGCAGCACAGCTGATTACCTGCTTCCCCGGCGGTGACGTCATCGGACTGACTGCTTTACGGCCGGGATTACCCAGCAGTCACTGCAGTTATCGCGAGAAACTGCATGTGACCGCCGGGGAGAAGAGGATGGCGGCCATGAAGCAGTCCAGGACGTGACCGCCGGAGATCTTCTGCCAGGTAAGTGCCGCTGACTCCTGACAGACCCGACCGACGGACACTGACAGTGACAGTGACAATCTCGATTCCGGTATCCGATAAGACGAAAATATCGGAACTAAGTATCGAAAGTCCGATAGAGCTAATATCGGCCGATACCCGATACTTGCGGTATCGTATCGCTCAACACTAGTCGCTAGTAGCTGCCAAACAGGAGATCTCAAAAACGACTCATCAGCGGTCAGCGATCTCTTTAACGACTTTGGCGGTCGTTAGGACGTCATTAGCATGTACTGAGCACTTCTGATTCATAGGAATTTCCAGCATCGCTCCTGCTCTCTGCGTCCTGCTAGCCTGCTTTGCAACTTCTGCGATCCTCTCTGTGACGCAAAAGAGAACTTACAGATATTGCGATCCACTCCGTGACGCAAAACAGTCATATGCGTCACAAACGAGGTCGCTCGTCGTTCGCAAAAGGTGCCAAACACAGCGATTCAGGCTCACCAGTGGGACGCCAACGATCAAAAAACGGTCCAGAACTCTAGTGAACGATCAGCGACATCACAGCAGGGGCCACATTGTTGCTACATGCCACACACAACGAGGTCGCTAACGAGATTGCAAAATAGTGACGTTTTAGTGATCTCGTTTGCGATCTCGTTTAGTGTGGCATACCCTTAAGAGTAAAGGTACTGCCACACTAAACAACATCGCTAACGGGATCGCTAAAAAACGTCACTATTTAGCGATCCCGTTAGCGATGTTGTTGTGTGCGGCATCTACCAGCGACGTGGCCCCTGCTGAGATCCTGCTGTGATCTCGCTCGTCGTTCTCATCGTTCCGGACCATATTTTTATCGTCGGTGCCCCGCTGGTAAGTATATATCGCTGAGTGTAGCACCTTTTGTTAGCGATTTAGCGGTACTTTTGTACCGCTAAAGTCGTTAAGGAGATCGCTAACCGCGATAGCGTCCTTAACGACATCGCTAAATTAGGCTGCTACTAGCGATATAGAAACAATCCCGCTAGCGATCGCATTAGTATGCGTCGTTATCGTGATCGCTAGCGGGATTGTTTAGTGTGGCAGTACCTTAACACACAAACCAACTCCACACAGCAATCTCCAACTGCTAACTCCGAACACTGAACTTTCTCCTTCACCACCAAACCAGGAAGTAAAACTATCACTGGCAACTCACAAGTGCCAGTGATGAGCAACTATAACAGAGAGGAGTGGCCAACACTGAACAGCTGAGACAATTTAGGATGGAGAGCTCCAGGACATCAACTGAATTGAATAACCTCTGCAATGACACAGCAAGGGAAAACCTGTATAATGGGCTGGGTGGTGGAACCACTATGCCAAAGCCCAAGTAAGACCTGGAGGAGCGTGAGTAGGAGCCTCATCAAATCTGACCACGGACACGCAGCAGCTAATGACACCGCAGTCCATGGAGAGGCAAGGGAGGTGATCCAGGTGCTACTCCAGGATTGACCTTGGGTAGATGGCGGCTGAGCCCTAGGAGTGGATAGCTGGAATGGCTCAGGGAAATGTCCAACAGATGTAGACAGGCGGAGAAGATGACAGGAACCGCAGGTGCTGACAGGACAGTCTAACAGACAGATGAGCACTGGCGGGTGCAGCTGGCTCTGCTGCTGTTGAGGTGAGCCCTGGCGGGCGCAGCTGGCTCTGCTGCTGTTGAGGTGAGCACTGGCGGGCGCAGCTGGCTCTGCTGCTGTTGAGGTGAGCACTGGCGAGTGCAGCATAATCGGTTACAAGTACAGGGACCAGAGAACAGACAAGCGTGTTAGAAACAAACTCACAAAATTGCACAGGCACCTCTATGTTGGAGGAGATGGTTTAAATAGTAAGTGACCTCCAGCTATAGGCTGGGGACACTTTAGATGAATGTGCGCGACCCTTTAAGAAAGAGGACGTGTGTGTAAGGAGGAAGCCTGGGCTGCGGGTACCTGTGCTTTGCCAGGTCCGGAACTGTCAGGGCTGCGTCCAGTGTTGCCGGAGTGAAGGAATGGAGGAAAGGTCCCATGACCGGGGGAGAGGGGGCGTGGCTAGACAGAGAGGAGCAGGAAGCACAGGAAAGAACAGTGAGTTTCCCTCCGGCAGCGCAAGCAGGATCAGGGAAGCACCAGGCCAGCTTGAGAGACAGGGCGCGCACAAGCTGCGGCAGAGGTCAGGCGAGCGCTCGAAACAGACTGTGAGTGGGCAGAGCACCGAGTGCCCGGGGAGTGAGAGGACTGCGCTTGTGCAGAGAAGCAGGTGCCAAATACAGGCCTCTCAGGCGCATTTCCCTTTGCCGACAGACGTGCAGCAGCAGCATCCCACGTGTTGGGAAGAGACACCTGCAACACCCTTCGCTCCGGCTGCACAGATTTATTGACTAGGAGCTCAACGGGTAAAACTGGTGACTGCCCATTGCCGCCAGAAGCTGGAATGTGATTCTCTGGAATTCGTCTAACAAAACTGCTGGCCGTTGCTGACACCATCATCTTCATCAGACTGTATTTAGACAAGGACCCAAGAGGATAAAGATAAGTTCCATTTACATAACAGACTTTAGTGTTAACTGTTGGTTTATCCCCCTGTTGTTATTCATTGTTTCAAAGTCATCAGCTCCCTGTGAAGAGGCCTTTGCCAATTTCCTGTTCCTTGTTAACTCATTAAACAACCTTGTAAGGGCCCCGTCTCACATAGCGAGATCGCTGCTGAGTCACAAGTTTTGTGACGCAACAGCGATCTCAGCAGCGATCTCGCTATGTCTGACATGTACCAGCGATCAGGCCCCTGCTGTGAAACGCTGGTCGTGTCAGAAATGCCTGGACTTTTTTTTGATCGCTAGTCTCCCGCTGGCCAGCATGCATCGCTGCGTGGGGCAGGCAGGAGACCAGCGATCAGCTGGTAACCAAGGTACACATTGGGTTTCCAGGCGCCAGGCGGTGCCTGGAAACCCGATGTGTACGTTGGATACCAGCCCGCTGCTGCAGGGAAGCTGGTAACCAAGGTACACAATGGGTTTCCAGGCACCGCGCAGCGCCTGGAAACCCGATGTGTACCTTGGTTACCAGCTCCCTACATCAGCGGGCTGGTATCCAACGTACACTGTGGGTAACTAGGCGACGTTACCCGCAGTGTCGCTGTCCTGATCGCTGCCTGAGCTGCCTGTTTGGCAGCTCAGCAGCAATCATGTAGCGACACACCAGCAATCCTGACAAGTTCATATCGTTGTCGGGATCGCTGGTGCGTCGCTATGTGAGACGGGGCCCTTAGAAGTCTTGTTCTGCCATCCCTGTGTTACTGCATTACATTTGGCGTAGTCGGCAGGATGCAGTCCACGGACGCAGGGGTAGCAAATCAAACTGTCATGGGTGCCCCAAAGTTCACCTTGCTGCTGGGGGCCATGCTCAGCAATCTCCCTAAATTTACGGGGAATAATGTCATGCTCTGGGACTGGATTGAGCGGGTTAAAGGCATGTTAAGAAAGCATCCCATGACCCCTGCGATGCAGGCGGAGATTGCCCTGATGGCCCTGGATGGTGAGGCTAGATATTCCGTAATGTTCCATCCCACTCATGAACGGGACACGCTGACAAGGTGTTCCAGATTCTGGAGAAGATGCATGGAGACCCCACCGATGTTGGAGAATTGCGGATGTGCTTGTTTAGCCGTGTTCAAAGGGAGGAGGAATCTGTGGCGCAATATATTAATGCACTACAGGAGGTGCACACTCATATTGCCCGACGGGATGATGTGGGGTCAATGGGACTAGGGAATAGGGTTCCCTGACATGATATTGAGGGACCAGTTCGTGGCGGGCCTGCCAGACACGTCGCTTAAGCCTGCGTGCTATGCCACGCATGACTTTCTTAGAAGTTGGGGCCGAGGCGAACGTAAGAGAGCAGAAGCCAGGGACAGCAGCCTTGGAAGGCATGGTCCGTAGCAGTGGGGTACTCGCTTCGCCTGCAGCTGAACCCGAGTGGGACCGAGAGATCCGGAAGGAAATACGAGATATACGGGAAGAGTGGTCCGACCTCAGAAGAGCCCCTGCTGCAGCTCCAAGTGTGCCTTGAGACGGGAGTGACCCTGAGCCCCGCCTGCTAGTTGAACCTCGCGCAGAGAGTAATCCGACTTGTTTCAAGTGTGGGAAGACCAGACATTATGCCCGAGGGTGTGTGAGACGGGGGTGGCCTCTAGCTCGGCAGCCGTTAAACTAGTGGGCTCCGCGGCTGGGGGACGCCGCCCGGAGCCTGAGAAGCCAAGGAGGAGAGAGGAAAGTCCTGAAAGTCTAATTTCTATTAGTCCCCTCATATGGGCTGAGATGAATGGGCGAGCTGTACACTGTCTAGTCGGTACCGGATCCCATGTAACCACCATACCGGAAGCATATTACAGATACCATATTCCTGAGGTGACGCGCCCTGAATAGGGCCCAGTAATCAAGTTGACAGCAGCCAATCAGTTGCCCATCCCAGGCATAGGGGTGGTCTGGATGCAGATTACCGTATGCGGCAAAGATGTGGGCCGGAAAGGAATCATGTTGGTGGCTGGAGACACTGGCAATGGTCCTACAGTGACTCTGGGCATGAATGTGTTGAGGGAACTCGGAACCCTCCTAATCAGCTAGCCGCAAGATGCCTTTCTGGACTGATAGAGCTCACGAACCCCTCAGAGAAAGGTGTTCCAACAACTGATACGAGTTGCCCAAGCCCAGGAAACGTCCAGCGAAGGGAAGGTTCTAGGAAAGGTGATGGTCCCTCCAGCTGCTAAACTCATTCTACCGCCTGCTCAGACCGTGCTCATGTTGCCCGTACGGGCTTGTACCCCTCTCGATACCCTTGGGGCTCCTCGTCGCTCGGACACTGGCTACAGTTCACGATGGAAACGTTGTGGTGCGGTGCGTTATCCTGGGAGAGGAAGAACTGACATTCCCACCTAAGAGCGAGGTGGCTCGAGTCCTGGGAATGCCGGAAGAGCTGGTGCAACCGGAGGCCGTATAGTTGGCAGTCATGCAAGGGGACCCTTGGACCCTAGCCGTTACAATGACGCGGGGACATCTGCCTGGAGGCATGAAGGAGGGTCGGCGAATTTTGGAAAAGATGCAGGCCGAACTGATGGGACTCTCCCCGGAAGAGGTGCAGCACGTGGAAGCGGTTCTGGAGCGCTACCAGGAAGTCTTCGCTCGACATGAAGATGACTTTGGGTGCACCACGGCGATCACCCATGAAATCCCTACAGGAATTGCTGCCTCAGGAGAGATATCGGCAGACACTGCTGCAGATGTGTGTAACAATTATGTGGGTACTACGGAATCTGATTGCGTGGGATAAAACGAATCTGAGACCAAAGCTGATGCAAATAAGTATATTAAAGAAGTGAAACAAAACTAACAGAGCTCTTCCTGCAATTGTAACAAATGCACAGCACAAAACAGAATAGTTCAAGTGAAGCAAAACTAACAGAACACTTCCTGCAATTGTAACGAATGCCGGGGCATGAGAGGCCTTCGACCTAGCGCACACAGTACACTGATGCACCCACTTGATGATTTCTCTATGCCACCCTGGCCACCAGAAACTTCGACTGATTGACTTTCTAGTTTCCGAAATCCCTGGATGACCCGCCAACTGAGACTCATGACATTTAGCAAACAAAGCTCTCTTCAAGGCTTTGGGCACAAATAATTTACCATACGGAGTGTTTGTTGGTGCAGAATTCTGGGTTTCTAGGATGTTATTCTCCAACTCAGAACCCAATGCTGCCACCACCACCCTGAACCTTCACCGGGTCCATCTCAAGCGTATCACTGGAGAACAAGTACCCCAAAGCTCTCATTTTCTGTACCGCAAACTCGCACTTCTCCAGTTTAGCAAAGAGGTTGTTTTCGCTCAAAATCGGAAGAACTTCGCGGACTCTCTGCCAATGCGACTCCAGATCAGGTGACTAGATCAAAATATTGTCCAAATAAACAATAACACTCCTACCGATCAACGGCCTCAGAATGTCATTAATGAAATTTTGAAAAAATGCAGGCGCATTAGTAAGGCCAAAAGGCATCACCAGACACTCAAAATGACCCTCCGGGGTATTAAAGGCTGTCTTCCATTCATCGCCTTCCTTTACCCGCAGCAAATTATATGCCCCACAAAGGTCAATTTTAGAGAACCACTTAGCTCCGGTCAGTTGGTTAAACAATTCGGGAATTAGCCGCAACAGGTAAGGATTGTGCACAGTGATCTTATTAATCTCCCGAAAATCCAGACACGGTCTAAGGCCCCCCTTAAGGCCCCCTTTTTCTTTTTGACAAAAAAAAAATCCTACCGCCACAGGAGACTTAGAGGGTCTTATATGATCTGCAGCCAAACTAGTCTGTAGGTATTCCTGTAAGGCCCCCCTCTCAGGAATCATCAGATTAAATAAATGACTCTTAGGGAGTGTAGCCCCTGGGACGAACTCAACAGCGCAATCGTAATCTCTATGGGGTGGTACAGCTTGCGATTCAACTTCTGAAAAAACCTTCCAGAAATCCTGAATGGCTTCAGGTAGCTCTTTCTTAACAACAGCAGCAATGTGAACATTACAACATTTACCATAACACCCCTGACCCTAGGACCTTATAATACCAGACGACCAGTTCAGCAATGGATTGTTCATTTTTAACCAGGGTAAACCCAGGACGACTGGAACAGGCTATTTATCCAGTACAAATAAGTCAATGCACTCCTGATGTTCCATATTGACAATAAGCAGGAACCCAGTGACCTTTTGAAACACGCATCCATGCTCCAGGGGAGTGTTATCAATCGCCACAACAGGAAAGAGGATGACAATGGTTCAGAATCAAATTTATATTTGTCTAAAAATTGTTGATCAATCAAATTCAGTGCAGAACCACAATCCACCATGACCTGAAAATCAATGGAATGTGTTATGATTTGGTAGCTGAGGAGAGCAGGCAAAAGGAAATACACCAGAGCAGTTGGAAACTATGAGATTGCAATACCCTGACTAACCACCACAACTAGAGGCAGCCGTGGAGCGTTCCTACGTTGGTCCTAGACGCCTCGTCACAGCCTGAGAAACTAACTACACCTAAAGATAGAAAGAGGAAAGCTATCTGCCCCGGAGCAGATCCCCAAAGAACATAGAAAGCCCCCAAACATGTAATGGCGGTTAGACAAGAAGAAATACTGACACAGATAGAAAATAGTATGAGCAAACGTTGGGGCCCAAACTTACTAAATAGAAAAGGATAGGAAGGGCACTTACTGCAATCCCAAAAAACCCTGAAAAGCACCAACTCTACTAATTTCAAAAACACCTGAGATCACACGACCTCTACCACCTAAATTAGTTCTCTGGTGTAACAAAATCAAAACAGCAGCCACTGAAAAAACTGGAAAAAGCAAATGTACAAACATCAGTGGCTGAACTAAACTAAGAGGGCAAAAGCCCCCGGAGGGGACCCTGAAGGCCCCCACAGAAGTGCAGGACAAAATGCAAAAATCAAGCACAAAAACAAAAAGAAGAAAATGTCTTATCTGTTAGCAGGAGATTCAGACACGACACAGCAGACTACCAAGGAAACAGGAATCAAGGATTGAGACCAGAACAATTGATCGCCGGCAACCCTGATGGGAAGGCGACTCCCTTATATAAGACCAGTCAGTAACACCTGATTCCCAATCCTCACAATCTTCACTGGACAGTCCAGTACCGTTTGTAACCACCAGAGGGAGCTTCTGCTCAGAACTCATTTTCAGCCTATTCACAACAGTACCCCCCCCTTGAGGAGGGGTCACCGAACCCTCATTTGAGCAACCAGGTCGGTCAGGATGAGTTCTATGATACGCACGGATGAGTCTCCTAGCATGGATGTCCGAAGCAAACACCCAAGAATTGTCTTCCTGACCATAACCTCTCCATTTAACCAGATACTGGAGTTTCCGTCTAGAAAAACGAGAATTCAATATTTTCTCAACCACATACTCCAGATTGCCCTCAACCAAAACAGGGTCAGGAGCCACAGTAGTAGGAACCACTGGCTCAACAAACCTCTTCAACAAGGACTTGTGGAACACATTATGGATCTTAAATGTCCCTGGAAGAAGCAAACGAAAAGAAACAGGATTAAGAATCTCCATGATCTTATAAGGTCCAATGAACCTAGGCTTAAATTTAGGAGATGCCACTCTCATAGGAATATTTCTTGAGGACAACCAGACCAAGTCCCCCACTTTAAACCGAGGACCATCAGTCCTATGCCGGTTAGCAAACCGCTGGGCCCTCTCCTGAGAGAGGGACAACCTCTCCACTACCTGGTCCCAAATCTGTTGCATACGCTCCACAACAGAGTCAACACTTGGACAGACAGAAGCCTCCGTCTGTCCTGAAGAAAATCGAGGGTGAAACCCAGAATTACAGAAAAATGGAGACATCAAAGTGGCAGAGCTAGCCCTATTATTAAGAGCAAACTCAGCCAAAGGCAAAAAAGAGACCCAGTCATCCTGATCAACAGACACAAAGCATCTTAGATAAGTCTCCAATGTCTGGTTTGTTCTCTCAGTTTGACCATTGGTCTGAGGATGAAACGCCGAGGAGAAAGACAATTGAACACCAATTTTAGAACAAAAGGTCCTCCAAAATCTGGAAACAAACTGGACTCCTCTGTCAGACACAATGTTCTCAGGAATGCCGTGTAAACGAACCACGTGCTGAAGGAACAAAGGCACCAATTCAGAGGAGGAAGGCAACTTAGGTAATGGCACAAGATGTATCATCTTGGAAAACCTATCGCAAATCACCCAGATGACGGTCATTCTCTGAGAAACAGGGAGGTCGGAAATGAAATCCATAGAGATATGGGTCCATGGTCTCTTGGGCACAGGTAATGGCATCAACAAACCACTAGAACGAGAGCAAGGCTTGGAGCGAGAGCAAGTCCCGCAGGACTGCACAAACTCCCTGACATCACGAGACAAGGTAGACCACCAAAAGGACCGACTAACCAAGTCTCTGGTACCAAAAATTCCGGGATGACCGGCCAACGCGGAACAATGAATCTCAGACATTACACTCTTTTTCCACTGGTCCGGGACAAACAATTTCCCAACAGGGCAGCGCTCGGGCTTATCCTCCTGACACCCCTCCAGAGCCAGTCTCAAATTGGGCGAGATGGCGGAAAGAACTACACCCTCTTTCAAAATAACAGAAGGATCAGATAACTCAGGAGAGTCCGCCAGGAAACTTCTCGAGAGGGCATCCGCCTTAACATTTTTAGTGCCAGGAAGAAATGAAACCACAAAATTAAAACGTGTGAAAAACAAGGCCCACCTGGCCTGTCTAGGATTAAGTCGCTTGGCAGATTCCAGATAAACTAGGTTCTTATGGTCTGTAAGGACCACCACCTGATGTTTGGCTCCATCCAGCCAATGTCTCCACTCTTCAAAAGCCCACTTCATGGCTAATAACTCCCGATTACCCACGTCATAATTACGTTCAGTGGGAGAAAATTTTCGAGAGAAAAAGGCACAAGGGTTACTTTTAGAGGTCTCTGGATCTCTTTGGGACAAAACGGCACCTGCCCCAATTTCAGAGGCATCAACCTCCACCTGAAATGGTAGAGAAACATCAGGCTGCCGTAGAACAGGAGCAGAAGTGAATCTCTGCTTAAGTTCCTGAAATGCAGAGACTGCCTCAGAAGGCCAATTCACCACATCAGAACCCTTCTTGGTCAAATCAGTTAATGGTTTAACAATAACAGAGAAATTACCAATAAATTTACGATAAAAATTGGCAAAACCCAAGAATCTTTGAAGAGCCTTTAATGAAGTAGGTTGGACCCAATCACAGATGGCCTGAACTTTGACCGGTTCTATTTCAATAACAGATGGGGACAAAATGAATCCCAGAAATGAGATCCTCTGAACGCCAAAAAGACACTTTGATCCCTTCACATACAGAGCATTCTCTCTCAAAATCTGGAACACAGTCCGAACATGTTTTACATGAGAGTCCCAGTCATTGGAAAAAATCAAGATATCATCCAAATAAACAATCAGAAATGTATCCACTAAATCCCTGAAAATGTAATTCATGAAGGACTGGAAGACAGAAGGAGCATTAGTGAGCCCAAAGGGCATCACAAGGTACTCAAAATGCCCTTCAGGGTATTAAATGCCGTCTTCCATTCATCCCCGTGCTTAATGCGAATAAGGTTATATGCCCCCCTGAGGTCAAGCTTGGTAAACCAAGTAGCGTTTTTCACCCTGGAAAAC
This sequence comes from Oophaga sylvatica, assembly GCA_033576555.1. NCBI lineage: Eukaryota > Metazoa > Chordata > Amphibia > Anura > Dendrobatidae > Oophaga > Oophaga sylvatica. Next base: position 121,018,600 of record JARQOD010000008.1, read on the forward strand.
AGATCAGAGATCAAGGGTAAAGGATATTGATATTTCACAGTAATATTGTTCAAGAGACGATAATCAATACACGGCCTTAATGAACCATCCTTTTTGGCCACAAAGAAAAAACCGGCACCTAAGGGTGAAGAGGATGGTCTGATATGACCCTTCTCCAATGACTCCTTGATATAAGACGCATAGCGTCATGTTCAGGTACAGACAAGTTAAAAAGGCGACCTTTAGGGAATTTACTACCAGGCACTAATTCAATAGCGCAGTCATAGCTCCTATGGGGAGGTAAGGATGCAGATTTACTTTCGCTAAACACATCAAAAAAATCAATCAAAAAGTCAGGAACATCCTGAGCCTGGGGGGAGGCAGAAAAAACAGGAGTGTTGGTATTAACACATTGGCAGCCCCAACTGGTAACAGACACAGATTTCCAATCCAAAACAGGATTATGAGACTGTAACCAAGGGAAACCCAGTACGATAATGTCATGCAGATTATACAGAACCAAAAATTTGCAACTCTCCTGATGATCAGGTTCTACCCTCATTATCACCTGAACTCAAAATAAGGGAAAATTGCACACAGAGAATATATTATAAAAGTAGAAACATTTTATTGAACAATTTTAAAAAACAAGCATATTAGAAAGAGTGACAGTGGTAACCAGAAATGGAGTGGAACCACACAGGTACTCAGGTACAATAACAATATAGAGCTAGTATACTATGATACACATAGAGTAGAAACGACCATACTAATACTATGCCAAAGAATCCGTATCATGAGACTGTATATAAAGTCTTCCAGAGACCAGGCAATTAGTGACACAAGTCTAAACACAGGCTAAACGCCACTTTAAGGACATGCAGTCACAGTTAAAGATAGAGGTCGAACACATACCTGAGACCCAGTGGTGCCACTCTCCCAACGCGCGTTTCGGCGCTGTGCCTTCTTCCGGGGGGCAGACTGAAATAGCATGAGAGGCATCACCACAGTAGAAACATAACCCATTGCGCTGTTGTGAATGGGTTTGAGATGAGTTCTGAGCAGAGACTCCCTCTGGTGGTTACAAGCGGTACTGGTCTGTTCAGTGAAGATTGTGAGGACTGGGAATCAGGTGTTACTGACTGGTCTTATATAAGGGAGTCACCTTCCCATCAGGGTTGCCGGTGATCAATTGTTCTGGTCTGAATCCTTCATTCCTGTTTCCCTTGTAGCCTGCTGTGTCGTGTCTGCATCTCCTGCTAACAGATAATACATTTTCTTCTTTTTGTTTTTGTACTATATTTTTGCATTTTGTCCTGCACTTCTTTGGGGGCCTTCTGGGTCCCCTTCGGGGGCTTTTGCCCTCTCAGTTTAGTTCAGCCACTGATGTTTGTACTTTTGCTTTTTCCAGTTTTTTCAGTGGCTGCTGTTTTGATTTTGTTACACCAGAGAACTAATTTAGGTGGTAGAGGTCGTGTGATCTCAGGTTATTTTGAAATTAGTAGAGTTGGTGCTTTTCAGGGTTTTCTGGGATTGCAGTAAGTACCCTTCCTATCCTTTTCTATTTAGTTAGTTTGGGCCCCAGCGTTTGCTCATACTATTTTCTTTCTGTGTCAGTATTTCTTCTTGTCTAACCGCCATTACTTGTTTGGGGGCTTTCTTTTATCTTTGGGGTTCTGCTCCGGGCAGATAGCTTTCCTATTTCTATCTTTAGGTGTAGTTAGTTTCTCAGGCTGTGACGAGGCGTCTAGGACCAACGTAGGAACGCTCCACGGCTGTCTCTAGTTGTGGTGGTTAGTCAGGGTTCTGCAATCTCATAGATTCCAACTGCTCTGGTCTATTGCCTTTTTTACCTGCACTCCTCAGCTACCGAAACATAACATTGCGCTTTCGAAATTCATGACGCTGTGCCCCAGAAACCACTCTATCACACTGCATGGATTCAGAAGCAGGTTCACAAGGCAACATTATTCCACGCATACCTTTCCGCTCACGCAAACGTCTGTCAATTTGAATCGCTAATGACATAGAATCATTGAGACCAGAGGGGACAGGGAATCCCACCATAACATCCTTTACATTATCTGACAGTCCCTTCAGAAAAAGAGCTGCCAAAGCGTCGTCATTCCATTTGGTCAGGACTGCCCACCTACGGAATCTCTGACAGTATAACTCAGCGTCCTCAAGCCCTGACTTAATGCCAACAAAGTTTTTTCAGCTTGATCAGTGACATTAGGCTCATCGTACAATAACCCTAAAGCCTGAAAAAACGCATCAACATCACTCAAAACAGGATCCCCAGGTGTCAGGGAAAAAGCCCAATCCTGAGGGTCGCCGCGCAGGAGAGAGATGACAATTTGAACCTGCTGCGCTGCGTTCCCTGAGGACTTAGATTTTAAGGCAAAAAACAATTTACAGTTATTTTTGAAATTCAGAAACTTAGCTCGATCCCCTAAAAACAAATCTGGCATGGGAATCCTAGGTTCCACAACAGGCAACCTAGCAAGATAGGTAGCAATACTCCGAACTTCAGTGGCAAGCTGATCCACACGGCCAGACAACTGTGCAAACTCCATTGAGAGAGAAAAAAATCCTCCTCAGCACCCAGAGATACAGAGGGAAAAAAAAAAAAATGCAACAAACAGAAAAAAAAAATCTCTGACAACTTGACAACTCTGACAACTTTTTTTCTTTCCACAATATTTTTCCCTTCTGTGAGTACCATATAATTTTCAGTTTAGGCCGGTGATACTGTTATGATTTGGTAGCTGAGGAGAGCAGGCAAAAGGAAATACACCAGAGCAGTTGGAAACTATGAGATTGCAGTACCCTGACTAACCACCACAACTAGAGGCAGCCGTGGAGCGTTCCTACGTTGGTCCTAGACGCCTCGTCACAGCCTGAGAAACTAACTACACCTAAAGATAGAAAGAGGAAAGCTATCTGCCCGGAGCAGATCCCCAAAGAACATAGAAAGCCCCCAAACATGTAATGGCGGTTAGACAAGAAGAAATACTGACACAGATAGAAAATAGTATGAGCAAACGTTGGGGCCCAAACTTACTAAATAGAAAAGGATAGGAAGGGCACTTACTGCAATCCAAAAAAACCCTGAAAAGCACCAACGCTACTAATTTCAAAAACACCTGAGATCACACGACCTCTACCACCTAAATTAGTTCTCTGGTGTAACCAAAAACAAAACAGCAGCCACTGAAAAAACTGGAAAAAGCAAATGTGCAAACATCAGTGGCTGAACTGAACTGAGAGGGCAAAAGCCCCCAGAGGGACCCTGAAGGCCCCCACAGAAGTGCAGGACAAAATGCAAAAATCAAGCACAAAAACAAAAAGAAGAAAATGTCTTATCTGTTAGCAGGAGATTCAGACACGACACAGCAGACTACCAAGGAAACAGGAATCAAGGATTGAGACCAGAACAATTGATCACCGGCAACCCTGATGGGAAGGCGACTCCCTTATATAAGACCAGTCAGTAACACCTGATTTCACAATCTTCACTGGACAGTCCAGTACCGTTTGTAACCACCAGAGGGAGCTTCTGCTCAGAACTCATTTTCAGCCTATTCACAACAGGAATGACCACGATAGGTGGAATTACCAGAAAAAAAACTCCTGCGGACCGTAAAAATGCAATACGGTGGGTCATTCCACCTGACCTCTGCGGACCATCGTCTGAACAGGGTGCAATACCTCTCAGCATCACCAGAACCCTGTTTAAGCCGTCTGAGCTCTGCCTCAGCTGTGGTAACTCGATCCGAATCATCATATAAAAAATGCTTCTACTGACGTCAAACAAGGATCATTAGGTGGTAACGAAAATGCCCAGATTTGGGGATCACTTCGCAACAAAGACATAATAATCCCCACACGCTTTGATTCACTCCCTGAGGATCCAGGTCTAAGCCGAAAATATAGTAAACATGCATTTTTAAATGTAAAAAATTCCTGCCGTTTACCAGAAAAAAACTCAGGTAGTCCTACCTGAGGCTCTTCACAGCGTACTCCAGGACAATTACTCACGTGCTGTTGCAGGCTGGCTACCTTTACAGTTAACCCTTGCAAGTGTTGAGTAAGTTCTTGGAAGCTGTTCATATTGAAGGACTCCGAGAGAGAAAAAAAAAATATCCTTTTCCTTATTTTTTTTTTTTATATGTGCTGGCTGGACATACTGTTATGGGTCTGCAACTCAGGAATAGAGCGGGGGGGGGGGGGGAGTCTGACCCTGCACTAGGACTAGACTCGATCCCTACGATGGAGCGGGCGACCTATTCCTTGCAAATAGACCCATCGACGATCCAAGTCTAGACTCAAGTGATGACCTGAAGGTGGGGAAAGGGGATCCCTGAAAGATCTAGGGATTGGGAACAAAACACTGGTAAACTCCTAGCAGGAAAATAGAGGAAGCTGCAGAGACAAGAGGAAAAAAGAAAAAGACTAAGCAAGCAGCACTAGAGTTCCCAGAACTGCACAAAGTATAGCACAAAGCTATCAAGACTCCTAGCCAGAACTCAAGCGGATTAACACTGATGTCCAGCAAGGACTGGGAGGCAGGTGCAGGGTAATAAAGGGTAATACAATCACCTGACCAACGACAAGCACAACACCAGGGGAAAAAGACCCTCAGCCAGAAACCACAACAAGATGGCGGATGGTCAAACTGAATAGATTCTAACACCAACAGCACAAAATACTCAGGCAAGGAGCATGTCCTGACCCAGACTAAAATAGCAGAACATAAGGAAGTTCAGGGGCAGGGCGAAGTACCAGACTCCATCTTGGACAAGGGCGACACAGGCTCCAAGGAACATCCGGAATCCTTACAATGTACAAGGAAGTAAAGGAGATGTTGGCTCACATGCTGCAGAGCAGATTCATACAGGAGAGCCAGGGCCCGTGGGCAGCTCCCATTGTCTTAGTTCGAAAAAAGGACATAACCCTGCGCTTTTGTGTCGATTACAGACGACTGAATGCCTGTATGGTGCGTGACTCTTATCCCTGCCCAAAATTGAGGAGTCTATATTTGCCTTGGGAAAGGCAAAATAATTTTTGTCCCTGGATCTGGCTAGCGGGTACTGGCATGTGCCTATGGCTGAACACAATCGGCCGAAGACAGCGTTCGTACTGCCTATGGATTTGTTTGAATTCAATCAGATGCTCTTCGGCCTGACTAACACTCCCGGGACGTTTCAGCAGTTGATGGAGAAGTACCTGGGGGACCTGAATTTCGAAGCAACACTCATCTATCTGGATGAAATCATTGTCTATGCAGCCACCTTCGAAGAACATATCCGACGGCTGGAGCAAGTGTTGGGCCGACTGCAGAAACACGGCCTGAAGGTGAAGCCCCAAAAATGTCAACTCTTCCGTAAACAGATTGAATACCTGGGACACGTCGTATCCGCTGAAGAAGTGAGAACTGCCCATGAGAAGATAGCGGAGTTGCAGGTCTGGCCCACCACGAAGACATTCTGGCCTTTTTGGGGCTTACCGGGTACTACCAAAGGTTTGTGAAGAATTTCACCCGCATCGCTAATCCGCTACTGGAACTACTAAAGGGAGTGCTGTCCGGTTCAAAGAATCAGATTATCCAATGGGGAAGTAGCCAGGAGGCAGCCTTCAGAGCCTTGAAGGTGGCCTTAACTGAAGCCCTAATCCTCGCCTATGCGGACTTCTCGAAGCCATTCATCCTTCACACCGATGGAAGCCCACATGGCCTGGGGGCCATTCTATTGCAGATACAGGAAGGAAAAGAACGAGTGATTGCCTATGCGAGCAGGTCTCTTCACGACTTGGAACGGATTCCGGACAACTACAGCTCCTTCAAGTTGGAATAGCTGGCCTTGGTGTGAGCGATGACTGAAAAGTTCGCAGAATACTTGTTGGGGTCCGAAGTCCTGGTGCGCCCCGATAACAATCCCCTAGCCCACCTGGAAAAAGGAAAATTGAGGGCCTTGGAACAGCGGTGGGTGGCCCGCATGATGAAGTATCGGTACAAGCCCTTTCGAGAGTGACCCATGAGCGGCCAAAACACAACCGAGACAAAAAGTTGGAGGCAGAAGAGAATCCTGGTTTTCGGGACGTTGCCAGGTCGTTGGCAGCGATGCAGGGTACAACTCCAGCAAGAAGATAAGAAACTGGCCCAGCTGAGACAGTTGGTGGCTCTGTCCCAGGGGGCTCTGCAGATCCTGAGACAATGGGAGAGACTCCAGTTAAAGGATGGCTTGCTGTACAGTGCAGCTGAGTACAGCTGGTTCGGGAGTTGGGAGTCACCTGGCAAGTGGTGCTTCCCAAAAAGTTGATCCGTAAAGTGGTTACAGAGGCCCATGAAAGAGGGGCTCACTTTGGTCCAGAGAAGACGTTCCAGTGGTTACAGAGTCTGGTGTATCACCCCCGACTGAAGACTGCCGTATAAGAGGCCTGTTAACGATACCAGAGCTGTGAATTAGCTAAACCTCCAGAGCAGAGAACCCTGACACAGATTATCGTGACTTCTGCCACCTTAGAGTTATTGATGATCGATTACTTAACTGTGGGCCCAGCCCATCTCGGAAATGAACATTGCCTTGTGATGACGGAGCACTTCACTAAGTTCGCGGTGGTGACTCCAATCGGGATCAGACTGCTGAGTCAGCAGTCCAGGCCATCTGCCGAGACTTCATCCGGGTGTACGGTTGTCCGAAGTGGATCCACTCTGACCAGGGCGCTTGTTTCCAAGGCCGAGTGATGGATGAGCTACACAATCTGTATCGAATTGAGAAGTCCAGAATGACGCCCTATCATCCTCAAGGTAATGGAGCCTGTGAACGTTTCAATCGGACCTTGATTCAGATTCTCTGAACACTGGAGGATGGTCGGAAAATACGCTGGCACAAGTACATGGCTGAATTGGTCTGGGTGTACAACAATCAATTGCACAGTACAACAGGATACACTCCGTATACCCTGTTGTTCGGGTGAAAGGGACAAGAAATTATGTGGCACCCCAGAGTCCGGTTGCCACTGTGACATTGCCTCCCTCTAAGGGGTAATTTCATGCCTGGAGGCGGGGGAGTCCCCATGCCAGGTCACACAGTGTACATGTCAATTCCTGCTCCAGGCCAGAAAGGGGAGTTTCCTTATAAATTCTGGCCAGCAAGTGGGGTTAGTGAGTCAGAAAGAAGTCAGCTGAGAGAGTAAACAGGAGAGTTGTCATGGAAAGGGGAGCGAGCTGGAGTTTAAGGGAGTGACAGTTGGTGGGAGGAGTTAGTGCTGAGGTAAGGAGATTGTTCTGGAAAGAGTCAGTCAGGCAGTTGGTCTGTGGAGAGGGAATGGACAGGAGCAGAGACAAGAGCTCAGGGTACAAAAAGTGCGTATAGCTGACCCCAGAGTGGAGCGCTGATTAAAAGGGACGCCAGAGTCCTTGGCTGGGCGGGTGCTGTATGCCCTGACAGACAAATCTGGAGGACAGGGGGACTGCAAGCTCCCTGGCCACACCAAAAACCTGAAGGCATGGCAGCAGACCAAGAGCCCATGGCTAACAGTGAAAAGGACAGTGCCCGTGATAAATAAAAAAGGAGAACAGCATCGAATCCGGGTGAAGAAATAGTAGTTCTTTATTTGCCAGATGCAACATTTCAACCAATACAGGTCTTTTTCAAGCTTGAAAAAGACCTGTATTGGTTGAAACGTTGCATCTGGCAAATAAAGAACTACTATTTCTTCACCCGGATTTGATGCTGTTCTCCTTTTTTATATGGTATGTACTTGCCCATCCTACTGGGTCAGATGGCATCTGAAGTGCATCATGATGTCTGAGTGCTGTCAGCTTTTCTCTTTTTGTGTGGAGTGCCCGTGATAAAGGCTCACCCTGTCTGCCATACAGGTTAGAAACCATCACGCAGGAGAGGGCCGCAGCTTAGCTACAAGCAGCAGGGACCCGAAAAGAGAGCACAGAAGGAAGATTCCCAACCCCACCTGGCAGGGTGGATCCCCCGAATGCCTCCAGGCAAACCGGACTCAATCCGTCATCTGTAAATGGTACCCCAGATTGCATCTACTTTCAAGTAAAAGGTAAAGAAAACTGCACCTCTCTGTGTCCTTCACTTATTTGCACCCCAATGTTCACCACCATCTGAACAATCAAATATATTTGCCCTGGGGCTCCGCTCTACCCGTGGGGAGCTGAACCATCTTTGCTGCGTTACCATCAGCCCCAGTGGACCAAAACCGCAGCGTCGGCCACCCATTGCTGAACACCACGGTGTTGTGAACACTCTGAATCTGACTTCGGAGTTTGGGCTCCCCTGGTGGCTGCTGATAGTAATGAAGCTGCTTTGGCTAACAGAAGTCTATCACCTTGGGGCGATGATTGCCAATCAGGTGTTACTGACTGGGGTGATATAAGTGAGCAACCTTCCCATAATCCTTGCTGGTGATTTGTTTCTTCCTGGTCCTTTTGGAAGTCAGCTTGCTTCCTGCTTTGTCCTGCAACTTTCAGATAAGTTATTTGCTGTTTATTTCTGTGGCATTTGTTTTCCCTTTTGTCTATCTCAGTTTTCTGCCCTTCTGGAGTTAGTACAGCCAGGTTCCCCTGCGGGGGCCTGCGCTGGACTCTGTTTCTCATTTGCCACTGTTTATGTATTTTCAGTTCCCTGTTATTTAAGTATCTGCTGATTAGCTACCAGTTCACACCAGAGACAGTTTATGTATTTCCAGTTCCCTGTTATTTCAGTGTCTGCTGGTTTGCTACCAGTTCACACCAGAGTTCTGATCTAGTGGGGGAGAGATCGTGTGGTCTCAGTATTTTTGCATATCAGACGTGTTGGGATTTTTCTTAGAGTTTTTGCTGGATTGCAGACAGTATTCTTTCCTGTCCTGTTCTATCTAGACAGTTTGGGCCCCAGCATTTGCTTGCTCCATTTTCTGCCTCTGTTTGTATTTCTTCTTGTCTCACCGCCAATATATGTTTGGGGGCTACCTATTCCTTTGGGGCTCTACTCCTGGGCAGTTAGCTTTCCCCTTTCTCTCTTTAGGCTTAGTTAACTCTCGGCTGTGTTGAGGCGTCTAGGGCACCGTAGGTACGTCCCACGGCTACTTCTAGTTGTGCTGTCAGTTTAGGGGTCTGCAATCCGCTAGTTACCAACCTCTCTGGGTGTCTGGTTGCCTAGCCTATTTTTGCTCCTGTCCTCCTCGGCTACCAAGTCTCACCACGGGTGGCGGCACGATTAAACACCACATAACTATCCTCTATTTTATGACACACCCAGGGCCACGAAAATGGATCACAGCCCTGTGACCTCCCCCATAAAACTGTCCGGTCCGATTCCGGGTACCCCACGGCCCTGGTGGGCTGGTCAATTACAGAACTGGACCTGGATCCAGAGGAAGACTTCCCGCGGATGGGGGTGTTTTCCTGTGTCCGAGAACATTGACATTGGCTACAGAATCTCCACCGGCTGGTGCAGACGAAGTTCCGGGAACTGTGACATCATGAAGTAGTGCCTATTCGAGGGACATTAATAAAGGTGGGAGATCGAGTGTTGGTCCGAAACAAGCGGCCCCGGGGCAAGTTAGAGCATCGATGGGAGAAGACCCTGTATCGAGTAAAACACCGAGTGGGGTCCAAAGGGCGGGTGTATGAAGTTCACCCGAACAGGAAGAGTAAGCGCCCACCCATATAGTCCATCGAAACATGTTGCAACCTTGCTTGTCCCAGGGTCCTGAGGAAAGATAGATAGCACCAGGCATCACCGAAACGCTTACCCCCGGTCCTCGACTGTGATGAGGAAGGAACGCTCGTCCCATTCTCACACTTGGGCAATTCACCATCCGCCCATCCCATGGAAGTGTATACGCCTGAAACCACAGAGTCGGCTGATTTATCGGATCTGGATATGCACCCGTCGTCTACCACTGAACTGGAACTACACCGATCAGAGCGAACGGCAGCTGGCATACACCCCACTCGTTAAGAACAAGACCAGTTTATTTGGCAGTGAATTAACCAAGAAATGGAAGGATGTGAATGTCTGATGAAGCAACTCTCGCCAGTGGAATGGCAAGTTAAAGGAGGGCGGGAGTGTAAGGAGAAGACTGGGCTGCGGGTACCTGTGCTGTGCCGGATCCGGAACTGTCAGGGCTGCGTCCAGTGTTGCCGGGGGGAAGGAATGGGGGACAGGACAGGTCCCATGAACTGGGGAGAGGCTGCATGGCTAGGTAGAGAGAGAAGCAGGAAGCGTGGGAAAGAGCAGTGCGTTTCCTGCCGGCAGTACGAGCAGGATCAGAGAGGCGCCAGACTCGCAGCGTTAGAGACAGGGCGCACACAAGCTGCAACAGAGGTCAGGCGAGTGCTTGAGATAGACTGTGAGTGGGCAGAGCACCAAGCGCATGGGCAGAGAAGCAGGTGCCGAGTACAGGCCTCCGAGGTGCGTTTCCCTTTGCCGACAGATGCGCAGCAGCAGCATCCCACGTGTTGGGAAGAGACCCCTGCAACACCCTTCGCTCCGACTGCACAGATTTATCGACTAGGAGCTCAACGTGTAAAACCGGTGACTGTCCGTTACTGCTAGAAGTTGGATTGTGATTCCTTGGGATTCGTCTAAACAACTGCGCTGGCCATTGTCGACAACATCATCTTCATCAGACTATTTGGACAAGGATCCAAGAGGATAACGATAAGTTCCATTTACATAACAGACATTAGTGTTAACCGTTGGTTTATCCCCTGTTGTGTTGTTATTCATTGTTTTAAAGTCATTAGCTACCTGCGAGGAGGCCTTTGCCAATTTCCTGTTCCTTGTTAACCCATTAAACTACCTTGTGAGACAGCCTTGTTCTGCCATTCCTGCGTTACTGCATAACCGCACCTGCTTACATGTGCGCGCACGCGCGCGATCTAAGGACAGTGCCTGAAGATCTGCTAGGAGTACACGCACCCCGGGCTGCAGCAGACCCGGAAGGAGCAGGACGGGAGCCTTGGCGGTGAGCACCCTGATGTCTCTGCAGAGAGAGACGGACTGCATGCAGAGATGCAGGCGCTACAACCTGCACTGTTTCATAGGAGGGTGAAGCAGTTATAATAAGTGCAGGAGTTCTTGTAGCCAAACGCTGTGATCTTCTGGCCCCTCTCTGTCATGGTATCCTTATGACAGAAACATTGCATATTGGCCCTCTTTCTTTGAACTCAGCACTTTAACCCCAAGCTACAACTCTGATTGGAAATCAATTATAGCTGAAAGTGCAAATTATACATTCAAAAACCCTAGTGTGACAAAGTGAATTGAAGGTGATGCAGAAGAATGAACTTCATAAGCCTATTACTACTTTGCAAGCCATGTTTTGAAGCTTATTTTTATACAGTAACTTTATGCAGATTGATGAGAACTCCCCAGGTGTCCAAACATTACCGACCTTCAAGAGTCTAATTTTACTCAGCTGATTGTAGTTCCAAGAATATACTATATGGAATATAAAACATTCATTCACCTTAGCTACGTGAATCATTACAAGATTTTGTTCTAAAGGCTGAAGCACAAAGCTTTGCAGATTCACAGAGCACTGTGTTCTACCAACATGGATTTTCGTATCTTTGTAGTGTTAGCCTTGACTCATGCAGTCTTGGCCAAAGTAAGTCCAAGTTTCAGCGACTGTCGTGGCCAATTCTATGCTAGCACACCCCCTGTAGGGTTTGATAGCTTATCCAGTTCCCTTACGCCAATCTGCCAGATGTATGAGACCTACAACAATCCTTTTTTTGCAACACTCTATCACAAAGGGAACAGATATGGTTTATATTCAGCCTATATCCTAGACACACGACCTGGTGATACGACAGGAGCTGATCAGACATTCCGATTGGAGCCACAGGTAAGAGGAGTTTAGTATATAAAACATAAACAATGAGCTTTTGGCAACTAAATAGTTTACTGCATTTGACAAGGAGAGATGTATTAGTGGCTGTATCATAAACTTTAGGTACTGTTAGGGGTACTATGAACTATATGCTCTCTTTTAAATCTATTCTTTAAGAGACAATAAAATGTACAGCAATTTTGGTTACTATTATGGACACGTTTATAAATCATGAATTGAATTATATAATTTTTGTTGAAATGTACTTTTTAAAAGACAATATAATGTCAAATTTGGGTACTGCTGTGGGCACGAATATCATGCCTGAGTTCTTATGCCTTAAACATTTACTAAACATTAAGACATGTTCAACACAATATTCTCTTAATCATCTCAAGCAGCAGGTGATATGAGATGACTGACTCCATGAGATAATGAGATGACTGACCCCAATCAATTTAATTAAAAAAGTACAGAAATTTTTAGTAATATTTGTCTTATCTTAGACTTTCTTTTATAGCATTTTTTACTTGCTTGGTTTGATGGAAATTTACATATTCACTGTATACTGTAGGTTTTCAGAATATGGGTTTACATGTTCACTGTATACTGTAGGTTTTCAGAATATGGGTCTCTCTCTCTCTATATATATGTATATATATATATATTATATATATATATATATTATTATATATATATATATATATATATATATAGGAAATAGTATTTGCTTCTCCAGTGATCAGTCCAATGGTAGGGTAAAATATAGCTTTTATTTATTCATTAAAAAGGTTCCAGGTTTCTTCAATAACGATTTTGCATATAGTCAATTCCTCTTGGACAAAAGGGATTGACTATATACACAACTGTTATTGAAGAACAATTCATTCTTCAAAGCGGTGAGCTGGCTATGCCAAAAAATTATATTTTTCTTTTATATATATGTATGTATATATATATATATATATATATATATATATACATACATATATACAGTACAGACCAAAAGTTTGGACACATCGTCTCATTCAAAGATTCTTCTGTATTTTCATGACTATGAAAATTGTAGAATCACACTGAAGGCATCAAAACTATGAATTAACACATGTGGAATTATATACTTAACAAAAAAGTGTGAAACAACTGAAAATATGTCTTATATTCTAGGTTCTTCAAAGTAGCCACCTTTTGCTTTGATTACTGCTTTGCACGCAGAAAAGGTGAACGGATGGACTCTACATGCCTGGTTCCCACCGTGAAGCATGGAGGAGGTGGTGTGATGGTGTGGGGGTGCTTTGCTGATGACACTGTTGGGGATTTATTCAAAAATTGAAGCAGTGAGCGGTCCAGCTCACCCCAAACCATCTCGATTGGGTTCAGGTCTGGTGACTGTGGAGGCCAGGTCATCTGGCATAGCACCCCAACACTCTCCTTCTTGGTCAAATAGCCCTTACACAGCCTGGAGGTGTGTTTGGGGTCATTGACCTGTTGAAAAATAAATGATGGTCCAACTAAACGCAAACCGGATGGAATAGCATGCTGCTGCAAGATGCTGTGGTAGCCATGCTGGTTCAGTATGCCTTCAGTTTTGAATAAATCCCCAACAGTGCACCAGCAAAGCACCCCCACACCATCACACCTCCTCCTCCATGCTTCACGGTGGGAACCAGGCATGTAGAGTCCATCCGTTCACCTTTTCTGCGTGCAAAGCAGTAATCAAAGCAAAAGGTGGCTACTTTGAAGAACCTAGAATATAAGACATATTTTCAGCTGTTTCACACATTTTTGTAAAGTGTAATGTATAATTCCACATGTATTACTTCATAGTTTTGATGCCTTCAGTGTGATTCTATAATTTTCACAGTCATGAAAATACAGAAAAATCGTTGAATGAGAAGGTGTGTCCAAACTTTTGGTCTGTACTGTATATATATTTATTTTTTTCTTTTATAACTCTAATACATGAAACATTTATGAAAAAGAGACAAGGATATACAGAGTGTGAAAGAAGCCACTATACAGTTGTGCTTAAAAGTTTACATACCCCAGCAGAATTTTTGCTTTCTTGGCATTTTTCCAGAGAATATGATGAATAACACCAAAGCTTTATTTCCACTCATGGTTAGTGGTTGGGTGAAGCCATTTATTGTCAAAGTACTGTTTTTCTCTGTTTAAATCATAATGACAACTCAAAACATCCAAATGACCCTGATCAAAAGTTCACATACCCTGGTGATTTTGGCCTGATAACATGCGCAAAAGTTGACACAAATGGGTTTCACTGGCTACTAAAGCTAACATCCTCACTTATGACCTGTTTGCTTGTAATCAGTGTGTATGCATAAAAGCTGAGTGAGTTACTGGGATCCAGACAGACTCTTCCTTCATCCAGCCACTGACATTTCTGGATTGTGAGGCATGGGGAGAGCAAAAGAATTGTCAACGGATCTACGGGAAAAGGTACAGTAGTTGAACTGTATAAAACAGGAAAGGGATACAAAAAGATATCCAAGGAATTGATAATGCCTGTCAGCAGCATTCAAATTGTGATTAACAATGGAAAATCAGGGGTTCCCCTATGTATGGCGGTCAGGTAGACCAACAAAAATTTCGTCCACAACTGCCAGGAAAATTGTTCGGGATGCAAAGAAAAACCCACAAATAACATCAGCTGAAATACTAGACTTTCTGAAAACAAGCGGTGTGGCTGTTTCAAGATACACAATAAGGAGGCACTTAGAGAAAAATGGGCTGAATGGTCTAGTCACCAGAAGAAAACCATTACTGGGCAAATTCCACAAAGTATCTCGCCTACAATACACAAAACAGCACAGAGACAAGCCTCAAAATTTCTGGAAAAAGGTTATTTGGAGTAATGAGACCAAAAGTGAACTTTTTGGCCACAAACATAAACGTTACATTTGGAGAAAGGTCAACAAGGCCTATGATGAAAGGAACACCATTCCTACTGTAAAGCATGGAGGTGGATCGCTGATATTTTGGGGATGTGTGAGCTACAAAGGCTTAGGAAGCTTGGTCAAAGTTGAAGGAAAGATGAATGCAGCACGTTATCAACAAATTCTGGAGGCAAATTCACAATCATGAACCCGGAAGCTATGCATGGGACGTACTTGGACGTTCCAACGTAACAACGATCCAAAACATAAGGCCAAGTCGACCTGTCATTGGCTACAGCAGAACAAAGTGATGGTTCTCGAGTGGCCATCTCAGTCTCCTGACCTCAATATCATTGAGCCACTCTGGTGAGATCTTAAGCGTGCAGTTCCTGCTAGCCAGCCCTGGAATTTACTGGAGGCTTTTTGCCAAGAAGAGTGGGCAGCTTTACCATCTGAGAAAATAAAGAACCTCATCCACAACTACCACAAAACACTTCAAGCTGTTACTGATATTAGAGGGGGCAATACACGGTATTAAGAAATGGGACATGTGAACTTTTGATCAGGGTCATTTGGATGTTTTTGGTTGTAATTATGATTTAAAAAGAGAAATCATAGTAGTTTGACAACAAATGACTTCACCCAACCACTAATCATGAGTGGAGAAAAGGTTTTGGTGTTATGATTCATATTTTCTGAAAAAAAGGCCAAGAAAGCAAAAATTCTGCCAGGGTATGTAAAATTTTGAGCACAACTGTATGTGGCAACTGTTCTCTATCTTGACGCAATAGGAGAAATGTAATGTTTGGATATTACTGGATATTCTGCTCATATTTCAGTTGGTGGACACCAGACTTCCCAAAGAAATGACTCTCCAGCCCGCAACAGAAACAGCAATCCGAAATCTTGGTCTTTCAGGTAACCCAGCTGAACTCATTAAGCAAACTCAAGCCATCAACTCTGACTATACAGGAAGCAACTACCACAAGGGCCACCTTAACCCAAATGCTGACCATCCTGATGGAGCAGGACAGATAGCTACCTACACCCTCACCAACGTGGCCCCTATGTATGGCGCCTTGAACAGTGGAGCTTGGAGAAACAATGAAATGAAAGTGAGAAGCATCGCCGCTACTTGCGGAAAGATGTTCGTCATTACCGGAGTTGTACCTGGCAACAACTGGATTTCGGTCAGTGGGGTGCGAAGAATTAATATTCCAAGCCACGTGTGGAGTGCCTTCTGCTGCCTGAACAACAACAATCAGCCAATCAGAGCTGAAGGATCATTGGCACCAAATAATGCCAACACGGTCCAGTCTGGTCTCAGCATTGCTAGCCTTCAACGTCAACTACAATCCCTGTTGGGGGTTACTGTCACACTGTTCAGCAATAATTGTAGTTAGAGTGGGCAACAAATGGTTAATAAATAATGTGATATATGCCGCAATATTGTACCTGTGGAATTATTCACTGATGATTATATAGGTTCCTGCATATCTACTGTACTGTATAATGGATAAGTTATCTGCTAACCTCATGTAGCCAGTATACTCCGTATTGAACAAGGATCCTTAAAATATAACTTTTAACAGAAAAAGTTAAAAATTGTTAAAATAATGGAACAACAATAAAAACAATCAATGTGTGCCTATTGAAGCCTACAGGGTCACTATACTGAGCCCTGCCTGACAGTGGAGGTTGGCGCCCTAAGTTTCTGCGGTAGGCGCCCCCACTCCTCGACGGCTCACCCTAAAGTCCCTAGATGCCCCTATATTAGAGATAAGAAGGGAATTGTTCCAATACACCCAAATGCCCATATACAGAGAAAAATATGAATAACACAATCTAACAAATAGTATTTTCACTGTGTGTTCCTTATAGTTAATGCATAATAAGCTAAGCAAAAAAATACCCTATAAAGATTATAAGAATAAAGTGGATGTCCTATTACTATAATCAATGTTTGATAACATAACCAAGAAACACCCCTTAAAGATTCTCAAGAAATGTGAAAAAAATGGGTGTAATAAAAATATTTGTCCCAAAAGTATTTAGTAGACAGGGATCCCCAGATAAATGATTCCTTCAATCAAGAGCAATACACACAAGGCTAATATTGCATAACAATATATAATGAAAAGACACATTCATCTTTTACACCAATGCAATATGCAAAAAATTATGAGACAATCACCTGATAACCAATAGATAAAGTATATTGTGCAATATTACAAGATGGTTATACTGTATAATTATAACACATTATCAAAATTGTCCACAAAGGTCCTACAATGGGACTAATATAGCACTTAGGACATGCAACGATTATTTCTCTTGTAAAAAGTAAGGTGCACAATGCAATCTTAAAAAGAATAATATATACTCATCTCATAATTGTGATGTTTCATCAACAAGGAATCCCAGGCGGTCACAATCTGGCACTAGTCAAAAAATAGCGATATATAAAGGCAGTGCCAACTTAGGGTGCCAACCTCCACTGTTAGGTAGGGCCCGATATGATCAGCAAAACTAAATACACAAATGGTCAAAATTGTTGGTACCCCTCATGTAATGACAGAAGAACCCACAATGGTCACAGAAATAACTTGAATCTGACAAAAGTAATAATAAATAAAAAATCTATGAAAATGAACAAATGAAAGTCAGACATTGCTTTTCAACCATGCTCCCAAAGAATTTAAAAAAAAATAAAACTCATGAAATAGGCCTGGACAGAAATGATGGTACCCCTGAAAATAATGTGACCAATGGGACAGGTTAAAGAAGGTGTGTCCACTAATTAGCATCACAGGTGTCTACAATCTTGGAATCAGTTAGTGGGCCTGTATATACGATACGATACACTTTATTGATCCAGAGGGAAATTATGGTATCACAGCAGCGTTACAAACAAAACATTATGAACACCATTACTACATTACAAACAACATTACATAGAGTAATTACTAGACACAGATCTTGCACATGACTAACCATGATACGTAAAAAACAAAGGTACACAAATCTCTGATCATTTCCATTAGTCTGCCAGCCCTAGGTCATAGCCATCTTTTACCCTTAGTGAATTGTTTTACATCCGCATAGCAGTAGGCACAAACGATTTCCTGAATTTCTCCTTCTTGCACCTTAGTAGGATTAGACGGCTGCTGAATGTGCTCTTCTGATTCAAGAACAGCTCGTATAGGGGGTGTGTATTATTGTTCATTATAGACGACACTTCTGAATCCTATCCTCCACTACCTCTCAAAAGAGTCAAGATGGAGGCCAACAGCTGCACTTGCCTTCTTGATAAGTTTGTTGAGCTTATTAGCATCAGCTACTCGCACACTACTGCCCCAGCAAATGATAGCAAAAAAGATGGCGCTAGCTACAATGGACTGATAGAACATTTCCAGCATTTTACTGCACACATTGAACGACCCGAGCTTCTGCAGAAAGTACAGTCTGCTCATTCCCTTCTTGTAAACCTACTCCGTATGACACCTCCAATTGAGTTTGCTGTCAAGGTGAACCCCCACACATTATCCTGTGGAGAGATGTTTACCTGCTTTGACCGGAAACCTTGTAAGTGCATCTCTGACTCTGTGTTCCAAGATTTTAATCTCTAATGGAAATAAAGAATCTTCTTCTAATTAATATCAGAGAGAACAAATGATCACCATACACAACACAATCCATATACCAAGACCAATAATACCATATACAAGGGAGAAATGCCGCCACACCATGAACAGACCACATATTATCACCACATAGTGATTGAACAACACCATGCACGAAGGACAAGCACCGCAACGCCGTGACCAGATCACGTATTTCCACCACGTAGTGACCGTGTAACACCACATACAAGGGAACAATTCAGCAACACCGTGACAAGACCACATAGTGACTGAATAATACTGTATACAAGGGAGAAAGACAGCAACACCATGACCAGACCACATATTACCACCACATAGTGACCGAATACTACAATACTGATCGTGGAAAGAATCACAAACCTAGCAACACTGTTATTACCACCAGTGATGTTATACACAAAAGCT
Organism: Oophaga sylvatica; assembly: GCA_033576555.1. Classification (NCBI taxonomy): domain Eukaryota; kingdom Metazoa; phylum Chordata; class Amphibia; order Anura; family Dendrobatidae; genus Oophaga; species Oophaga sylvatica. Next base: position 121,037,396 of record JARQOD010000008.1, read on the forward strand.
CTGTATATAGTGTACAGGTAATACAGTGATCACCAGAGGCATTATGCACAGGATCTCTGTATACAGGTGTACAGTATGTATCAGGTGAATTACAGTGGATAATACAGTGAACATTATACTACTAACAGGAGCTCTGTGTATAGTAGTATAATGTACAGGTAACACAGTGATCACCAGTGACATTATACATTGGAGCTCTGTTATAGTGTATAGAGTACAGGTAATCAGTGATCAACAGAATATTATACATGGAGCTCTGTATATAGTGTATGTGTACAGGTAATACAGTGATCATCAGTAATTTTACACAGAGTCTGTAATAGTATATAGTGTACAGGTAATACAGTGATCACATGTGACATTATACACAAGAATCTGCATATAGGTTATAGATGTGGAATAGTAACTAGTGATTCACGGTTGAAAATTTAACACAGTAAAAACTCTGCATAAGGTTATCAGAGGGAGAATGATATGGTGTGCACACAGTCTAAATAAACGAGGTGCAAGTGTAACGGAACAAGTCCTAACGTATAGGGATATATAAAACACTGCACTCTCTACGGGAATTCCATGCAAAATAGTGAGAATTTATTAATACAATCAACAAATTAGGGAGCACAACAATGATATAGGCGACATATAAATCATTTGACGTTTCGATACGGCACAAAAAGAGGGGGTATGGGATAGGTTCCCACGCGTATCGCCACACGAATGTGGCTCCTTCAGGGAAAAAAAAATGGAAGCCACACCCCCTCTTTTGGTGTTACCCCCTTGGCTACTACTGTTTTGACAGATTAGCTCAGCACATATACAATTCAGTGTGCCTGATATTAACACTTTTTTTTCTGCCTTATTCTGTTGCTACCTAGCTCTATGCTTGAATTCATTTTTCAGGTTTTTCCTGTTACAAGACGTCGTTTTTGGCCCATATGGTACTGTGTTGATGTACATATATCATGTCTTTTACAACTATATTAGGTTGTTCTATATGGTGTTTTCCTTTATGCATCATCATCTAAGACATTAGACATTATTTTGTGGGGGCTTTGTTTGCACCTTTGTATTTCCTTTGTTGCGGTTACTTTTTTGCTGTGTGGGTTGCTATTGCCTCCACATTAAGGCATGGCTAGTAGGTCTCTTTTGATGTGTTTTTAATGTTTTTAAACTATGTCCTTTGTCTATATGCTGTTTTTTGATATTTGTCAATAAAGTGCTATTTATAAGTATACAATTGAGGCGCTCCCTTCTATGTGGGCTCATCTTTCCTCTCTTGTTGGTTTATATGTGTCCTGGAGCCCACGATGAGCCCTCTTGTTTATATGTATATTATTATTATTATTTATTATTATAGCGCCATTTATTCCATGGCCCTTTACATGTGAGGTGGGGTATACATAATAAATACAAGTACAGAAATCTTAGACAATACAAGTTATGACTGGTACAGGAGGAGAGAGGTCCCTGCCCACGAGGGCTCACAATCTACAAGGGATGGGTGAGGATACAGTAGGTGAGGGTAGAGCTGGTCGTGCAGCGATTTGGTGGATCGGTGGTTACTGCAGGTTGTAGGCTTGTCGGAAGAGGTAGGTCTTCAGGTTCTTTTTGAAGGTTTCCATGGTAGGCGAGAGTCTGATATGTTGTGGTAGAGAGTTCCTATTATGAATGTGCTAGAGATGGTTTCTGAGCAGAGGCTCCCTCTGGTGGTTACAGACAGTACTGAACCTTTCAGCGAGGAATGGCAATCTGGGATCACTGACTGGTCTGATATAAGGAAGGTTCCCTCCCATGATGGTTGCCGGTGATCAATTGTTCTTGTCTCAATTGTGGTTCCTGGTTCATTTGGAAGTTTGCTGAGTCTTGCCTGCATCTTCTGCTATCAGATAAGATATTTTCTGCTTTTATTTTTGTGCTTGCTTTTTGCATAATTCCCTGCACTTCTGTGGAGGTCAGCCAGGTTCCCTCCGGGGGCTTGTGCTCCTCTCAGTTTATCTGAAGCCACTGTTATTTGTTCATTTGCTTTTTCCTGTTTTTTCAGTGGCTGCGGCTTAGTTTTGTTACACCAGAGATCTGATTTAGGTGGTAGAGATCGTGTGATCTCAGGTGTTTTTGCAATCAGAAGAGTTGGTATTTTTTAGAGTTTTTTTTGGATTGCAGTGAGAATCCTTTCCTGTACTTTTCTGTCTAGACAGATTGGGCCCCAGCGTTTGCTCATTCTATTTTCTGTCTGTGTCCGTGCTTCTTCTTGTCTAACCGCCATTACATGTTTGGGGGCTTCCTATTTTCTTTGGGGATCTGCCCCGGGGCAGATAGCTTTCCTCTTTCTGCCTTTAGGTGTAGTTATCTCTCAGGCTGTGACGAGGCGTCTAGGATCAACGTAGGAATGCTCCACGGCTACTATTATGAATGTGCTAGAGATGGTTTCTGAGCAGAGGCTCCCTCTGGTGGTTACAGACAGTACTAAACCTTTCAGCGAGGAATGGCAATCTGGGTTCACTGACTGGTCTGATATAAGGGAGGTTCCCTCCCATGATGGTGGCCGGTGATACTGTTGTGATAGGTAGCTGAGGAGGACAGGGAACACCTGAGATGTTGGTAATAATAATAATAATCTTTATTTATATAGCGCCATCATATTCCGCAGCGCTTTACAGTTTAACAGTTTCAAAACACAAGTCATAAGTCACAACGTTAACAATACAGTAATTAAAGCAAAATAAGACGGCCCTGCTCGTGAGAGCTTACAATCTACAATGAGGTGGGGGAGATACAAAATACAGGTGTGTATATACAATGGTGCATTTACAATGATGGTCCAGCCATCTTAAGGGAGTGAGGGATGGATGGAGATAGTGAATGGGCTACACACACACACACACTTACACATAGAATGACTTTGATTAGTGAATGTGATAGGCCGCTCTGAACAGATGTGTTTTGAGGGAGCGCCTGAAACCATGCAAATTGTGGATAGTCCTAATTTCTTGGGGTAGAGCATTCCAGAGGATTGGCGCAGCGCGGGAGAAGTCTTGGAGTCGGGAGTGGGAGGTACGGATTAGTGCAGAGGTTAGTCAAAAGTCGTTTGCAGAGCGCAGCAGTCGGTTAGGCCGATAGATAGAAATGAGGGAGGAGATGTAGGGGGGTGCTGCAGTGTGGAGAGCTTTGTGGGTGAGAACAAGTACTTTGAATTGGATCCTATAATGAATGGGCAGCCAGTGTAAGGACTGGCGAAGAGCAGACGCGTCCGAGTACCGATTAGCCAGATGGATAACCCTGGCTGCTGCATTAAGGATGGACTGAAGAGGGGATAGTCGAGTAATGGGGAGGCCAAGTAATAGAGCGTTACAGTAGTCCAGGCGGGAGTGGATCAATGCTACAGTGAGGGTTTTTGTTGTTTCCATGGTGAGAAAAGGGCGGATTCTAGAGATGTTCTTTAGGTGTAGGCGGCAAGAGCGGGCAAGAGATTGTATATGGGAGGTGAAGGAGAGATTGGTGTCAAACATAACACCCAGACAGCGAGCCTGCTGCCGGGGTGTTATTATGGTGCCGCCCACTGAGAGGGAAATGTCAGATTTAGGGAGGTTAGTAGACGGCGGGAGCAGAAGAAGTTCAGTTTTGGAGAGGTTGAGTTTCAGATAGAGAGCGGACATGATGTTGGAGACTGCGGACAGACAGTCGGTGGCGTTCTGTAGTACAGCGGGGGTAAGGTCGGGGGATGACGTGTATAATTGTGTGTCATCAGCATAAAGATGGTACTGAAAGCCAAATCTGCTGATGGTCTGTCCAATTGGGGCGGTGTAGAGAGAGAAGAGAAGGGGGCCAAGGACTGAGCCCTGGGGTACACCGACAGTGAGAGGGAGAGGAGATGAAGTGGAGCCAGAGAACGAAACACTGAAGGAGCGGTCAGAAAGATAGGAGGAGAACCAGGAGAGAACAGTGTCCTTAATACCTAGAGAGTGGAGCCTGGACAGTAGGAGACGGTGGTCAACCGTGTCGAAAGCTGCAGAAAGGTCGAGTAGAATGAGCAGAGAGTGGTCGCCGTTACGTTTTGCTGTCAGAAGGTCATTGGTCACTTTGATGAGTGCAGTTTCAGTCGAATGTAGGGGTCGGAAGCCGGACTGTGAAGGGTCTAGGAGGGAGTGAGTGGAGAGGTAACGGGTGAGGCGGGAGTAGACTAGGCGCTCCAAAAGTTTGGAGATGAAGGGGAGATTGGAGACCGGTCTGTAGTTGTTTGTGCAGGAAGGGTCAAGAGCGGGTTTCTTTAGTAGTGGAGTAATGATGGAGTGTTTGAAGGAGGATGGGAAAATGCCAGAGGAGAGTGAGAGATTGAAGATTGTAGTTAGGTGAGTTGTGACAACAGGAGAAAGAGACTGGAGGAGATGTGAGGGGATGGGGTCGGTAGTGCATGTAGTCGGACGAGAGGAAGAGAGGAGTCTGGAGACTTCTTCTTCTGTGATGGGATCAAATGTGGAAATTGAGCCAGGGGAAATGCAGGGTGGGATGGGAGTCACAGCACTTGGTGGTTGAGAGCAGATTTCCTGACGGATAGTATCTATTTTTTCTATAAAGTGGGAGGCCAGGTCATCAGCACAAATGTCTGTGATAGGGGCTTGTGCTTTTGGCCTGAGGAGGGAGTGAAAAGTGTCAAAAAGTTTCTTGGGGTTGTTGGCTAGTGAGTAGATCAGTGTGGTGAAGTAGGTCTGTTTGGCGAGGTGAAGGGCAGCATTATAAGTTCTTAACATGAATTTGAAGTGGATGAAGTCTTCTGGTGTGCGGGTTTTTCTCCATAGGCGTTCAGCACTCCTAGAGCATCGCTGGAGAAGGTGAGTTTGCGATGTGAGCCAGGGCTGTTTTACTGTGTGTTTGGAAGTTCTGAGGGTGAGCGGTGCTACTTGGTGAAGGGTGCTTCTAAGAGTGTCATTGTAGTGCTGAACAGCCAGATTAGGACAAGAAAAAGAGGAGATTGGGGACAGCGAAGAGTGTAGGGAGTCTGAAAGTGTCTGAGGGTTAATGGCTTGCAGATTTCTGAATGTGCGGTAGGTAGGAGTTCGCTGGGGTGGTGGAGGATTTGTGAGCGTGAAGGAGAGAATGTTGTGGTCAGAGAGTGGCAGCGGTGAGTTATTTAGGTGGGAAATTGAACAGAGGCGGACAAAGACCAGGTCAAGGGTGTTGCCATCCTTGTGTGTCTCAGAGGTTGAAAGCTGTGAGAGGCCTAGAGAAGTGGTTAGTGATAGAAGCTGAGATGCAGATGTGGAAGTAGGACTGTTAATGGGGATGTTGAAGTCTCCAAGGATAAGGGTTGGTAGTTCTGAGGACATGAAGTGCGGCAGCCAGGCTGAGAAGTGGTCAAGGAACTGGGTGGATGAGCCTGGGGGCCGATATATTCTGAGGGAGAGGGGATGGAAGAGCCTGATGGTGTGGACCTCAAAAGAAGGGAATGAGAGTGATGGAATTGGGGGGATGACCTGGAAAGTGCATTGTGGGGACAGGAGTATGCCAACTCCACCACCATGTCTGTTTGTGGGTCTCGGGGAATGGGAGAACTGTAAGCCACCATAGGAAATGGCAGCAGGGGAGATCGTGTCAGAATCCTGAATCCAGGTTTCAGTGAGGGCCAACAGATGAAGAGAGTTGTTCAGAAAGTAGTTGTGCAGGAAAGATAGTTTATTGCATGCAGACCGTGGATTCCAGAGGGCACAGTTGAAAGAAGGAGATGAGGGAGTGCAAGTAATATTAACAAGATTATTATGGTTTCGAAATGAGGTAGGGTAGGGATTGAGGTTGGGGGATGGACCAGGGTTGGGGGAGATGTCCCCTGAAATCAGTAACTAATGGGTTGCAGATTCCTAAACTAACCACACAACTAGAGGTAGCCGTGGAGCGTTCCTACGTTGATCCTAGACGCCTCGTCACAGCCTGAGAGATAACTACACCTAAAGGCAGAAAGATGAAAGCTATCTGCCCCGGAGCAGATCCCCAAAGAAAATAGGAAGCCCCCAAACATGTAATGGCGGTTAGACAAGAAGAAAGCACGAACACAGACAGAAAATAGAATGAGCAAACGCTGGGGCCACAAGCTGACTAAATAGGATAGGACAGGAGAGATTACTTTCTGCAACCCAGAAAACCCTACAAAAATCCAACAATTCTGATTACAAAAATACTGAGATCACACGATCTCGCCACCACTAAATCAGATCTCAGTGTGAACAAAACCAAGCCGCAGCCACTGAAAAAACAGGAAAAAGAAAATGAACAAATAACAGTGGCTTCAGATAAACTGAGAGGAGCACAAGCCCCCAGAGGGGACCTGGCTGACCTCCACAGAAGTGCAGAAAAATGGAGACATCAAGGTGGCAGAGCTAGCCCTATTATTAAGAGCAAACTCAGCCAAAGGCAAAAAAGAGACCCAGTCATCTTGATCAGCAGACACAAAACATCTCAAATAAGTCTCCAAGGTCAGGTTTGTTCTCTCGGTTTGTCCATTGGTCTGAGGGTGAAAAGCAGAGGAGAAAGATAATTGAACACCAAGTTTAGAACAAAATGTCCTCCAAAATCTGGAAACAAACTGGACTCCTCTGTCAGACACAATGTTCTCTGGAATGCCATGTAACCGAACCACGTGCTGAAGGAACAAAGGCACCAATTTGGAGGAGGAAGGTAACTTAGGTAATGGCACAAGATGTATCATCTTGGAAAACCTATCACAGATTACCCAGATAACGGTCATTCTCTGAGAAACAGGGAGGTCGGAAATAAAATCCATAGAGATATGGGTCCATGGCCTCTTGGGCACAGGCAATGGCATCAACAAACCACTAGAGCGAGAGCAAGGCTTGGAGCGAGAGCAAGTCCCACAGGACTGCACAAATTCCCTGACATCATGAGACAAAGTAGGCCACCAAAAGGACCGACTCACCAAGTCTCTGGTACCAAAAATCCCGGGACTTGCTCATCTTTCTGCCTTTAGGTGTAGTTATCTCTCAGGCTGTGACGAGGTGTCTAGGATCAACGTAGGAACGCTCCACGGCTACCTCTAGTTGTGTGGTTAGTTTAGGAATCTGCAACTTATTAGTTACCAACATCTCAGGTGTTCCCTGTCCTCCTCAGCTACCTAACACAACAGGCTACCTCTAGTTGTGTGGTTAGTTCAGGTTACTGCAATTCAATAGGTTCCAGCCTCTCTGGTGTATTGCCGTATTTGCTGTTTCTCCTCAGCTACCAAAACACAACAGTTCCAGAGTAGGGGGGATGCGCAGGAGAAATCTTGTATGCGATTGTGGGAAGAGGAGATAAGAGGGCAGGAGAGGAGGAGATCCTGTGAGGATCGGAGGTTGCGTGCAGGTAGGTACCGGGAGACGAGGTCACAGATGTATGGAGGACACAGGTTGTGGATGGCTTTGTATGTCATGATTAGGGTTTTGAACTGGAGTCTTTGTGTAATGGGGAGACAGTGCAGGTATTGACAAAGGGGAGAGGCCTGGAATAGCGGGGGACAGGTGGATTAGTCGGGCAGCAGAGTTTAGAATAGATCGGAGAAGTGGAGAAGTGATATAGGGCGATAGCTAGATACAGAGGATGGGTCAAGAGAGGGCTTTTTGAGGATAGGTGTGATTGAAGCATGTTTAAAGCTTGAGGGGAAAACACCAGTTGTTAGTGATAGGTTGAAGAAATGGGTTAGGGTTGGGATGAAGACTGTGGTGAGGTTTGGGATGAAGTGGGATGGGATTGGGTCAAGTGCACAGGTAGTGAGATGTGATCTTGAGAGTAGAGTGGAGAGTCGATCTTCTGTAATGGTGGAGAAGTTGGTTTTGGAGGAATAGGGCAGGGCAGTTAGGAGGAAGGGCTCCGGGGGTTGTTGACCAAAACTATGTCTGATGTTATCAATCTTCTCCTTGAAAAATGAGGCAAAGTCTTCGACTGAGATGAGGGGGGAGGGAGGAGGTGCTGGGGGGCGGAGGAGAGAATTGAAGGTGTTGAATAACTGTTTAGGGTTGTGAAACAGGAAGGATATGAGAGATGAGAAGTAGGTTTGTTTTGCTGCAGCGAGTGTGGTCTTGAAAGTAGTGAGGGACTGTTCAAATGTGATGAAGTCCTCATTGGAGTGGGATCTTTTCCATCTCCGCTCAGCAGCTCTGGAAGCTCGCCTCAGTTCTTTGGTCAGGCTGGTGTGCCAGGGCTGTCTGTTGATTTTGTGTGCTTTGGTATGTGTGAGAGGGGTGACAGATTCCAGAGCTGCAGCTATTGTGGTGTTATATAGAGCGCAGGGCATCCACATTATGTAGGGAACTTATGTCTGTAAGAGGGGGAGGGATTCAGACAGTGAGTGTAGATCGAGATGTTTAAGGTTTCTGCGAGGGTGTGCAAGTTTGTGGGGTGGGGATTGTGGACCTGGAGAGGAGTGGGAAGAGAATGTACGTAGGTTGTGGTCAGAAAGAGGAAGAGGTGAGTTAGAGAGGTTAGATAGGGAGCAGAGGCGGGTGAAGATGAGGTCTAGTGTGTGGCCATCTTTGTGAGTGGCTGCAGAAGACCATTGAGTGAGGCTGAAGGAGGAAGTGAGAGATAGAAATTTAGTGGCAGCTGAGAGGGAAGTGTCGATGGGGATGTTGAAGTCGCCCAAGATGATAGTGGGGATGTCGGTGGAAAGGAAATGAAGTAGCCAGGTGGTGAAGTGGTCAAAGAAGGTGGTGGCTGGTACTGGGGGGTGGTAAATGACAGCTAGTTGAAGGTTGGAGGGGGAGTAGATGCGCACAGAGTGCACCTCAAAGGAAAGGAGGGTAACAGAGGGTGGCAGTAGGATTGGGGTGAAGGAGCAGTTATCTGACAGGAGAAAACCAACTCCTCCAACATGCTTGCTGCTGGGGCGGGGGGGTGTGGGAAAGGTGGAATCCACCATAGGAGAGTGCAGCAGGAGAGGCTGTGTATATATATATATATATATATATATATATACACTATATATATATATATATATTTATATATATTTTTGCTAGCGTTGCCCTCCATCCCTCCTTGTATATATAGGAGATTTGTATATATTATACAATGTAAAGGTAATACATGGATAACAAGTTACATTATACATACATAGGAGCTCTGTATATAGTTTATAGTGTACAGGTAATACAGGGATCACCATTGACATTATACACAGGAGCTCTGTATATAGTTTATAGTGTACAGGTAAAGCAGTGATCACCCGTGACATTATACATAGGAGCTCTGTATACAACCCCTGGCAAAAATTATGGAATCACCAGCCTTGGAGGATGTTCATTCAGTTGTTTTATTTTGTTGAAAAAAAGCAGATCACAGACATGGCACAAAACTGAAGTCATTTCAAATGGCAACTTTCTGGCTTTAAGAAACACTGAAAGAAATTAAGAACAAAAAATGTGGTAGTAATGGTTATTTTTTTTAACCAAGCATAGGGAAAAAATTATGGAATCACTCAATTCTGAGGGAAAAAATTATGGAATCACCCTGTAAATTTTCATTCCCAAAACTAACACCTGCATCAAATTAGATCTGCTCGTTAGACTGCATCTAAAAAGGAGTGATCACACCTTGGAGAGCTGTTGCACCAAGTGGACTAACATGAATCATGGCTCCAACACGAGAAATGTCAATTGAAACAAAGGAGAGGATTATCAAACTCTTAAAAGAGGGTAAATCATCACGCAATGTTGCAAAAGATGTTGGCTGTGCACAGTCAGCTGTGTCTAAAATCTGGACCAAATGCAAACAACATGGGAGGGTTGTTAAAGGCAAACATACTGGTAGACCAAGGAACACATCAAAGCATCCAGATCGGAAACTTAAAGCAATATGTCTCCAAAACAGGAAATGCACAACAAAACAAAGGAGGAACGAATGGGTGGAAACTGTAGTCAAGGTCTGTGACCAAACTGCTAGAAACCGCCTAAAGGAAATTGGATTTACATACTGAAAAGCTAAACAAAAGTCATCATTAACACCTAAACAGAAAAAAACAAGGTTACAATGGGCTAAGGAAAAGCAATTGTGGACTGTGGATGACTGGATGAAAGTCATATTCAGTGATGAATCGAGAATCTGCATTGAGCAAGGTAATGATGCTGGAACTTTTGTTTGGTGCCGTTCCAATGAGATTTATAAATATGACTGCCTGAAGAGAACATGCAAATTTCCACAGTCATTGATGATATGGGGCTGCATGTCAGGTAAAGGCACTGGGGAGATAGCTGTCATTACATCTTCAATAAATGCACAAGTTTATGTTGATATTTTGGACACTTTTCTTATCCCATCAATTGAAAGGATGTTTGGGCATGATGAAATCATTTTTCAAGATGATAATGCATCCTGCCATAGAGCAAAAACTTTGAAAACATTCCTTGAAAAAAGACATATAAGGTCAATGTCATGGCCTGCAAATAGTCCGGATCTCAATCCAATTGAAAATCTTTGGTGGAAGTTGAAGAAAATGGTCCATGACAAGGCTCCAACCTGCAAAGCTGATCTGGCAACAGCAATCAGAGAAAGTCTGAGCCAGATTGATGAAGAGTACTGTTTGACACTCATTAAGTCCATGCCTCAGAGACTGCAATCTGCTGTAAAAGTCAAAGGTGGTGCAACAAAATAATAGTGATGTGTTGGAGTGTTTTTTTGTTTGTTTGTTTTTCATGATTCCATACTTTTTTCCCTCAGAATTGAGTGATTCCATAATTTTTCCCCTATGCTTGGTTAAAAAAAATAACCATTACTGACTACCACATTTTTTGTTCTTGATTTCTTTTAGTGTTTCTTAAAGCCAGAAAGTTGCGATTTGAAATGACTTCAGTTTTGTGCCATGTCTGTGATCTGCTTTTTTTTCAGCAAAATAAAATAACTGAATGAACATCCTCCAAGGCTGGTGATTCCATAATTTTTGCCAGAGGTTGTATAGTGTCAGCGTACGGGTAATACAGTGATCACCTGTGACATTATACACAGGAGCTCTGTATATAGTGTCAGTGTGCAGATAATACACTGATCACTAGTGATATTATACACAGGAGCTCTGTGTATAGTATATAGTGTACAGGTAACACAGTGATCACCAGTGACATTATCCATTGGAGCTCTGTATATACTGTATAGCGCACAGGTAATACCTTGATTACCGGTGACATAATGCACAGGAGCGTTGTATACAGTGTATAGTGTACCGGTAATACAGTGATCAACAGTAATATTATTGTTAAAAACAGGAGCTCTGTACATACTATACAGTGTATAGAGTACAGGTAATTCAGTGATCACTAGTGATATTTTACACAAGAGCTCTGTATATGGTGTATAGTGTACAGGTAATACAGTGATCACCAGTAACATTATACACAGGAGTTCTTTATATACAGTTGTGCTCAAAAGTTTACATTCCCCCGCAGAATATTTGCTTTCTTGGCCTTTTTCAGAGAATATGAATGATAACACCAAATGTTTATCTCCACTCATGGTTAGTGATTGGGTTGAAGCCATTTATTGTCAAACTACTGTATTTTCTCTTTTAAATCATAATGACAACCCAAAACATCCAAATGACCCTGATCAAAAGTTCACATACCTCATTTCTTAATACCGTGTATTGCCCCCTCTAACATCAATGACAGCTTGAAGTCTTTTGTGGTAGTTGTGGATGAGAACTTTATTTTCTAAGATGGTAAACATGCCTACTCTTCTTAACAAAAAGCCTCCGGTTCCTATAATTCTTGGGCTGTCTATCATCAACTGCGCGCTTGAGATCTCCCCAGAGTGGCTGTAACAACTCTGCCGGCATCACTGCATGGCCTCCCATCCCTCACACACCAACTTACTCACTGCTTCAGGTCATGTTGTGATTTTTTTCTGCTGCCGGCTCCATGTTCGGTGCCTCTTGCTTCCTGCCTGCTCTCTGAATGCTTCCTGGTTGTGTGCATAGGGGGGTGGCGCCAGAACTCTCTGGATCTTATGTAATTGGATCGCCCGCCAGGGCAGTGGGATACTCGGTACCGGGCCGGTGTATTGAAGGGATGTGTCACAGTGGCAGTGACCCGGTCCGTGGCCCTGGGCGTCCAATAAAAGGGGATTATTTACAGGGGATGTTTAGAGTTTGTAGTATAGGTATTCGTGACGCCACCTGTGGTATCTAGTCAATGGTGACCAACGCTGCGGTGCAGATCCTCTGGGATAGATGGTGAGATGCAGCAGAGTTGGTACAGCCTCCCACAGGTGAGGCTATGGGATCCCAGGGCAGATAGATGTAGTAAAAGGTGGTAATGGTGCTGAGAGATGTAGCTGAGTGGAATGTGTGACGCAGGAAGAAACTGAGAAACAATCAGCAAGTTGCAGTTTCCAAAGCTTTACTCACAGTTCTGGTGACCAACAGTACAGATGCCCGCTTGGTACAGTTTCCTCCAGGTGAGGGGCTCAGCAAACCCTCAGGTAGATTGAGAAACACCTTTCCAGGACTCCTTTCTATATTTGTGTTCCTTTCACTGCCATCTCACTGTGCTGATTTTCCCGCCTTCTATCCCTCCAGCACCTTCACAAACAGTGTCCCAGATCAGCGGCTGCGAATCCTGTTGGACAACGACTTATTTCTGCATTCCTTTGATTCTATATAGCTACCTCTCCGGCGAAGATATTTGTGGTTATTGTCTGTGATCCCTATGTTATCACAGCAGTCGACTTGCTAGCTGATTCATAAAATCCTCCACTAGGCTAAGGGGTCGAGTGCCCTCTGCGACCTGGTCCCTCTGACAACAGACAGGGACCAACGGAAGGCTCCTGCTCTCTCCGTATCCCTAGGACCCTTTCCTCTCTCACTCCAGAAGCTTCTCTTTCTTTCTGCTTCTTTCTCTCTACTTCTGGACTAAGCTCTTCCAACTTCTAGTCCCCTCTGAGTCTCTCTCTAGACTCCCGCCTTTTCCACTGCAGGCTCCCTTCACTGGGAGCTGCTCCACTACACGTCCTACTCCTTTGTCTTCCTCCACACGACTCCCTAAACTCTCTTCTTGCTTCCTCAAGCTTCACTCCTCCTTGCTACTTACTACTCCGCCCACCCATACACCCTTTCCTATCTCAGCCTGGGATGAGACCATCCTCCCGCAGGGTACGTCCAGGTGCCCAGCTGTTCTAGTGTGTGTTGGGTGCAGGTGTTAGAGTCCTGGGTGGTGCTCCCTCCTTACCTGAGAGCAAAGTATCACACCTCTGGTGTAGGTGCAATACCTCTGTGGCGACTGAACCCTCAGTGGCGCCACATACCACCCCCTGTTAAACACGCACGTCCGCGGGCTGGAATAAAGTAAACAGATGTTACTGGAAACATACAAAATTTTTAAGACATGCATGTCAGTAGAAAACAATTTCAAACTCAACTTCCCAGCATGGAAGGCACTTGTTCTTAAACGTTACATAACAACACTGACCTATTCTAATAGTGCTTTTGGTAGCAACCGCCAACTTTAGAGTTCTCTACCATGACAGAGCATAATTTTTCTTACAAAAAGTAAAAAATATTATATTATTTACATTTTCTTCTCTTCTCTATAAAAGATACTATCATATTTACACTAACTTCTTTGCCTATAAAAGTACTGTCACAACATTAACACCTATTCTTCTTCTCTACTAGTACAAGCCCCGTCCGGGTTGTTCTCTGAGTAGCAACTGTTGCTAAGTGGTTTGCCACTGAATTTGGACTGCTCTGTCCGTGCAACAATACTTTTCAAAGTATTATTACTCTTAAAACATTTTTTTACAAAAAGTGCTTTCAATTCTCAAATGACTATCTGTCTGTACATATTTACACTCTATTACGCAAAAGCTATCACACACATTATCTTCAAGTATTTTTCTATGACTCTACAATGTAAAACATTTCATGATAAAACAATTCTTACTTCACTCTACGCATACTGTACAAATATAATAACACTTTTATTAATACACAATCATTACGGTTATCAATTGAGGTAGGTGGCAGATACTAGCCCAGCCGGGGTATCTTCAAGTGTCCAGATGCTTGTGGGGACCCGCTCAAAACCCCCAACGTTGGTCTTGGGTGGGCTGCAAGACATAAGCCTGGCCCAGTAGACCCTGTCTTCAGCCACACCTAATGGACTTTTCTTCGGATCTGTAGTTGCAATGATGGGACTTAAAACATTTTCCTAAAGTGCATGTAAAACCAAGATGGAGCACCTAAATAGGTGCAAGAACTATTTACAAAAAGAGTTCTGGATCAGTCCCTATCCATACTCTCGCAGTCTGTCAGTGGTTAAAGTGCAACACAACTCAAACAGGTAGAACACTTTTGCAGGACCCCTCCTGGGGTGAACTATATGCAGTCCCTTGCCTGAAGGTTTAAACACCAGAAAAACTTTAAAACTTTCTTTACTTGCCTGAAGATCTATTCACTCCGATCTCCAGTTTGAGTGGATGCATTCATCTTCTGTTGCTTCCATTGTAGGAGCTGCTTGCCTTGCCAGTCTATGGCAATGGGAGCTGTCACGCAGGAAGACACTACCTGGTCATTAGTTGCAATTGCTTGTTCAGCTAGTTGAGTCTCTTTCACTACTGTCTTTGCAGCGGCTGCCTGGTTAGGAGCCGTACTTTGTGGCGCGCCTGCCACTGGTGTCGCTATTTCATATGGTGAGGTCGCCGCGTTTGCTGCCCCCTGGCGATGGCGTGGTGCCAGTTCATCAGGAATTCCTATGGGGCCTAGCCAGTCATCCTACAACCCTGGGGCGCTATCCGTACCTACGCTCCTGGGGCCGCCGTCCTCCGACTTTGCCTCCGGTGACATAGTGGCGTGGTCCGACGGTGCCGGTGACTTGGGTCTGGTGGCAGCGGGTTCCGATGCTACCGATCCGGGAGCTTCAGGTACCGGCGTTGAGGGTGCCCGGGTTTCAGTAGCTTGCTGCCTCCTCTTCTACAGCAGTGCATGCTTTTCCTCCAGACGCCGAGCCAGCTCCTTAACCCCTCCCAACCTTTGACACAGCGTATGCGTCATGAAATTCGGTGCCAATCCGACCTATGACGCATACCCTGTGTCATGAAAGGATCGCGTTCCTGCGGGCCGGGTGACCGGGGTCACTCAAAGGTCACCCGACCCGCAGGCACAGGACCCTTTGTGCTTCACCACAGGGGGGTTGGCTTAACCCCCCCGTGGCCACGATCGCTCTGATTGGCTGTTAAAAGTGAAACAGCCAATCAGAGCAATCTGTAATATTTCACCAATGTAATTGGTGAAATATTACAATCCAGCCATGGCTGATGCTGCAATAGCATCTGCCATGGCTGGACACCGAGCCCTGACCCCCCAACGTAGTCACGGCAGCGATCGGCCGCCGCCACCGAAAAAAGGCGGTGATCGGTCACCGCAGTCACTATCTGCTCCCCTCCTCCTTTGCTCCGCTGCCCCCACCTTCCGATCCCCCCCTAACCTTCCGACCCCCCTACTCACCTCTCCCGGTCTACCGATGTCCCTGGATCCGTCCCGGCGTCCGCCCGGGCCTCTTCATGGGCGCCGCCATCTTGGAAAATGGCGGGCGCATGCACAGTGCGCCCGCCAGCCGGCGCATGCGCAGTGCGCCCCCCAGTGTCCAAAAATTTATTTTGATCATTGTGATAAACTGTCACAGTGATCAAAATAAAAAAAAAAGTAAATGAACCCCCCCTTTATCATAGGTAGGGACAAATAAAAAAATAAAGATTTTTTTTTTTTCTATTAGGCCCTGTGCACACGTTGCGGATTTTGCTGCGGATCCGCAGCGAATTTTGCTGCTGATCCGCAGCGTATTTTGCTGCTGATTCGCAGCGGAATTTGCTGCTGATCCGCAGTGGATTTTGCTGCAGATCCGCAGCAGAAATTGCTGCTGATCCGCAGCGGATTTTGCTGCGGATCCGCAGCAGAATTTGCTGCTGATCCGCAGCGGAATTTGCTGCTGATCCGCAGAGGAATTTGCTGCTGATCCGCAGCGGAATTTGCTGCTGATCCGCAGCGGATTTTGCTGCTGATCCGCAGTGGATTTTGCTGCTGATCCGCAGCGGATTTTGTTGGGGATCCGCAGCGAATTTTGCTGCTGATCTGCAGCATATTTGGCGCTGCGGATCCACAGCAGATCCAGAAACCATGTACAGTACAATGCAAATAATTGGTAAAAAAAAACGCTGTGCACATGCTGCGGATTTTTCAGCGTGGATTTGCTGCGGTTTTAAATCCGCAGCATGTCAATTCTTTGTGCGGATTCCGCAGCGGTTTTACACCTATTCCATTATAGGTGTAAAACCGCAGGGAAAAACCACGCTAAATACGCAGGTAAAACGCAGGTCATTTTACCTGCGGATTTTAGAAAAATCCGCAACGTGTGCACGGGGCCTCAGGTTAGGGTTAGGCTGGGTTCATATTGCATTATGGCAGTCCGTTAGATGGACTGCGTTTCACCGTGGTATAACGCGGTGTAACGCAGTCCGTTAATGCTGCCATTCACATCATTTGTGTGCGCATCGCAACGCATGCTGTTAAGCGGCATGCTTTCGCAACGTGCCGTCATTCAGTGACGGAGCCTCGGACACGGGCTGCAGCGTCTGGGCTCCGTCACCGCTAGCACAGATGAATCATCTGCTGATTCATCTGCGCTAGCGGGTATAGCATAACGCGATCGCGTTATGCTATACCGTTACCAGCCGGTCAGCGCTACGTGTTGAACGGGCTGGTAAAACTCAATATGAACCCAGCCTTAGGGTTAGGGTTAGAACTAGGGTTAGGGTTAGAATTAGGGTTAGAATTAGGGTTACGGTTGGAATTTGGGTTAGGGTTGGAATTTGGGTTAGGGTTGGAATTTGGGTTAGGGTTGGGATTAGGGTTAGGTTTGTGGTTAGGGTTAGAGTTAGGATAAGTGTTAGGGGTGTTTTGGGTTTAGGGTTGGGATTAGGGTTAGGCTTGTGGTTAGGTTTATGGTTAGAGTTGGATTAGGGTTAGGGGTGTGTTGGGTTAGGGTTATGGTTAGGGTTTGTATTAGGGTTAGGGGTGTGTTGGGGTTAGGGTTGGAGTTAGAATTGAGGGGTTTCCACTATTTAGGCACATCAGGGGTCTCCATACGCGACATGGCGCCACCATTGATTCCTGCAAATTTTGCGTTCAAAAAGTCAAACAGTGCTCCCTTTATTCCAAGCCCCGACGTATGCCCAAACAGTGGTTTACCCCCACATATGGGGTATCAGCGTACTCGGGAAAAATTGCACAACAACTTTGGGGGTCTAATTTCTCCTGTTAACATTGGGAAAAAAAATTGGGAACTAAAAAATTATTTTTGTGGAAAAAAAAAGATTTTTTATTTTCACGGCTCTGCGTTATAAACTTCTGTGAAGAACTTGGAGATTCAAAGTGCTTACCACACATCTAGAGGAGTTCCTTGGGGATCTAGTTTCCAAAATGGGTCACTTGGTGGGGTTTCTACTGTTTAGGCACATCATGGGCTCTGCAAACGTAACATGACGCCAGACCATTCCATCAAGTCGGCATTTCAAAACGTCACTACTTCCCTTCCGAGCCTCGACGTGTGCCCATACAGTAGTTTTCTCCCACATATGGGATATCAGCGTGCTCAGGACAAATTGGACAAAAACTTTTGGGGTCTAATTTCTCCTGTTACCCTTGGAAAATAAAAAAATTGGGGACTAAAGGTCATGTTTGTGGAAAAAATATGATTTTTTTATTTTCATGCCCGGGCGTTATAAACATCTGTGTATCCCTTGGGGTTCAAAGTGCTCACCACACATCTAGATAAGTTCTTTGCTTGGTCTAGTTTCCAAAATGGGGTCACTTGTGGGAGTTTCTACTGTTTAGGCACATCAGGGGCTCTGCAAACGTAACATGACGCCCGCAGACCATTCCTTCAAAGTCGGCATTTCAAAACGTTACTACTTCCCTTCCGAGCCCCAATGTGTGCCCGAACAGTGGTCCCCCCCACATATGGGGTACTAGCCTACTCAGGACAAACTGGACAACAACTTTTGGGGTCCAATTTCTCCTGTAACCATTGTGAAAATAAAAAATAGTGGGCCAAAATATCATTTTTTGAGAAAAAAAAAGATTTTTTATTTTCACGGCTCTGCGTTATAAACTTCTGTGAAGCACCTGGGGGTTCAAAGTGCTCACTATGCATCTAGATAAGTTCCTTGGGGGGTCTAGTTTCCAAAATGGGGTCACTTGTGGGGGAGCTCCAATGTTTAGGCACACAGGGACTCTCCAAATGCGACATGGCAACCGCTAAATATTCCAGCATATTTTCCATTCAAAAAGTCAAATGGCGCTCCTTCCCTTCTGAGCCCTGCCGTGCGCCCAAACAGTGGTTTATGACCACATATGAGGTATCTGTGTACTCAGGAGAAATTGCCCAACAAATTTTAGGATCCAATTTATCCTGTTGCCCATGTGAAAATAAAAAAACTGAGGCTAAAAGAAAATTTTTGTGAAAAAAAAGTGCTTTCTTTTTTTTACGGATCAATTTGTGAAGCACCTGGGGTTCAAAGTGCTCACTATGCATCTAGATAAGATCCTTAGGGGGTCTAGTTTCCAAAATGGGGTCACTTGTGGGGGAGCTCCAATGTTTAGGTACACAGGGACTCTCCAAATGCGACATGGCAACCACTAAATATTCCAGCATATTTTCCATTCAAAAAGTCAAATGGCGCTCCTTCCTTTCTGAGCCCTGCCGTGCGCCCAAACAGTGGTTTATGACCACATATGAGGTATCTGTGTACTCAGGAGAAATTGCCCAACAAATTTTAGGATCCAATTTATACTGTTGCCCATGTGAAAATGAAAAAACTGAGGATAAAAGAAAATTTTTGTGAAAAAAAAGTACTTTCTTTTTTTTACGGATCAATTTGTGAAGCACCTGGGGGTTCAAAGTGCTCACTATGCATCTAGATAAGATCCTTAGGGGGTCTAGTTTCCAAAATGGGGTCAATTGTGGGGGAGCTCCAATGTTTAGGCACACAGGGACTCTCCAAATGCGACACGGCAACCGCTAAATATTCTAGCATATTTTCCATTCAAAAAGTCAAATGGCGCTCCTTCCCTTCTGAGCCCTGCCGTGCGCCCATACAGTGGTTTATGACCACGTATGAGGTATCTGTTTACTCAGGAGAAATTGCCCAACAAATTTTAGGATCTATTTTATCCTGTTGCCCTTGTAAAAATGAAAAAACTGAGGTTAAAAGAAAATTTTTGTTGGAAAAATTAAAATGTCCATTTTTTCCTTCCACGTTGCTTTAGTTCCTGTGAAGCACCTGAAGGGTTAATAATCTTCTTGAATGTAGTTTTGAGTAGCTTGAGGGGTGCAGTTTTTATAATGGTGTCACTTTTGGGTATTTTCTGCCATATAGACCCCTCAAAGTGACTTCAAATGTGAGGTGGTCCCTAAAAAAAATGGTTTTGTAAATTTTGCTGTAAAAATGAGAAATCGCTGGTCAACTTTTAACCCTTATAACTTCCTAACAAAAAAAAAATGTTGTTCCCAAAATTGTGCTGATGTAAAGTAGACATATGGAAAATGTTATTTATTAACTATTTTGTGTCACATAGCTCTCTGGTTTAACAGAATAAAAATTAAAAATTTGAAAATTACAAAATTTTCAAAATTTTCGCCAAATTTCCATTTTTTTCACAAATAAACGCAAAAATTATCGACCTAAATTTACCACTAACATGAAGCCCAATATGTCACGAAAAAACATTCTCATAATCGCCAGGATCCGTTGAAGCGTTCCTGAGTTATTACCTCATAAATGGACACTGGTCAGAATTGCAAAAAATGGCAAGGTCTTTAAGGTCAAAATAGGCTGGGTCATGAAGGGGTTAATCTCCTGCTCCACGCTGGCCAGGTCAACCTCTTCTTGAGAGCTGGAGCCTGTCTCGCCGGAGTCGGGGTGAAGCTTCTCATGCTTCCCGCGCTCCTCAGACCTCCCTCCGCTCTCCATCATGGCCGCTCGGTCAAGTGTTATGTTTCGGTAGCTGAGGAGTGCAGGCAAAAAAGGCAATACACCAGAGCAGTTGGAATCTATGAGATTGCAGTACCCTGACTAACCACCACAACTAGAGGCAGCCGTGGAGCGTTCCTACGTTGGTCCTAGACGCCTCGTCACAGCCTGAGAAACTAACTACACCTAAAGATAGATATAGGAAAACTATCTGCCCCGGAGCAGAACCCCAAAGATAATAGAAAGCCCCCAAACATGTAATGGCGGTTAGACAAATGAAATACTGACACAGAAAGAAAATAGTACGAGCAAACGCTGGGGCCCAAACTAACTAAATAGAAAAGGATAGGAAGGGTACTTACTGCAATCCCAGAAAACCCTGAAAAGCACCAACTCTACTAATTTCAAAAACACCTGAGATCACACGACCTCTTCCACCTAAATTAGTTCTCTGGTGTAACAAAATCAAAACAGCAGCCACTGAAAAAACTGGAAAAAGCAAAAGTACAAACATCAGTGGCTGAACAAAACTGAGAGGGCAGAAGCCCCCGGAGGGGACCCTGAAGGCCCCCACAGAAGTGCAGGACAAAATGCAAAAATATAGCACAAACACAAAAGAAGAAAATGTCTTATCTGTTAGCAGGAGATGCAGACACGACACAGCAGGCTACAAGGGAAACTGGAATAAAGGATTCAGACCAGAACAATTGATCACCGGCAACCCTGATGGGAAGGTGACTCCCTTATATAAGACCAGTCAGTAACACCTGATTCCTAGTCCTCACAATCTTCACTGGACAGACTAGCACCGCTTGTAACCACCAGAGGGAGCCTCTGCTCAGAACTCATCTCAAACCCATTCACAACAGTACCCCCCCCTTGAGGAGGGGTCACCGAACCCTCATTTGAGCAACCAGGTCGGTCAGGATGAGTTCTATGATACGCACGGATAAGTCTCCTAGCATGGATGTCCGAAGCAAACACCCAAGAATTGTCCTCCTGACCATAACCTCTCCATTTAACCAAATACTGGAGTTTCCGTCTAGAAAAACGAGAATCTAATATTTTCTCAACCACATACTCCAGATTGCCCTCAACCAAAACAGGGTCAGGGGGCACAGCAGCAGGAACCACTGGCTCAACAAACCTCTTCAACAAGGACTTGTGGAACACGTTATGGATCTTAAATGTCTCTGGAAGAAGCAAACGAAAAGAAACAGGATTAATAATCTCCATGATCTTATAAGGTCCAATGAACCTAGGCTTAAATTTAGGAGATGCTACTCTCATAGGAATATTCTTTGAGGACAACCAGACCAAGTCCCCCACTTTAAACCGAGGACCATCAGTCCTATGCCGGTTAGCAAACCGCTGGGCCCTCTCCTGAGAGAGGGACAACCTCTCCACTACCTGGTCCCAAATCAGTTGCATACGCTCCACAACAGAGTCAACACCTGGACAGACAGAAGCCTCCGTCTGTCCTGAAGAAAATCGAGGGTGAAATCCAGAATTACAGAAAAACGGAGACATCAAAGTAGCAGAGCTAGCCCTATTATTAAGAGCAAACTCAGCCAAAGGCAAAAAAGAGACCCAGTCATCCTGATCAGCAGACACAAAGCATCTTAGATAAGTCTCCAATGTCTGGTTTGTTCTCTCAGTTTGACCATTGGTCTGAGGATGAAATGCCGAGGAGAAAGACAATTGAACACCCAGTTTAGAACAAAAAGTCCTCCAAAATCTGGAAACAAACTGGACTCCTCTGTCAGACACAATGTTCTCAGGAATGCCGTGTAAACGAACCACGTGCTGAAGGAACAACAGCACCAATTCAGAGGAGGAAGGCAACTTAGGTAATGGCACAAGATGTATCATCTTGGAAAACCTATCACAAATTACCCAGATGGTGGTCATTCTCTGAGAAACAGGAAGGTTGGAAATGAAATCCATAGAGATATGGGTCCATGGTCTCTTGGGCACAGGCAATGGCATCAACAAACCACTAGAGCGAGAGCAAGGCTTGGAGCGAGAGCAAGTCCCGCAGGACTGCACAAATTCCCTGACATCACGAGACAAGGTAGGCCACCAAAAGGACCGACTAACCAAGTCTCTGGTACCAAAAATTCCGGGATGCCCAGCCAACGCGGAACAATGAATCTCAGACATCACACTCTTTTTCCACTGGTCCGGGACAAACAATTTTCCAACAGGGCAGCACTCGGGCCTATCCTCCTGACACCCCTCCAGAGCAAGTCTCAAATTGGGCGAGATGGCGGAAAGAACTACACCCTCTTTCAAAATAACAGAAGGATCAGATAACTCAGGAGAGTCCGCAAGGAAACTCCTCGAGAGGGCATCCGCCTTAACATTCTTAGTGCCAGGAAGAAAGGAAACCACAAAATTAAAACGTGTGAAAAACAAGGCCCACCTGGCCTGTCTAGGATTCAGTCGCTTGGCAGATTCCAGATAGACCAGATTCTTATGTTCCGTAAGGACCACCACCTGATGTTTGGCTCCCTCCAGCCAATGTCTCCACTCTTCAAAAGCCCACTTCATGGCCAATAACTCCCGATTACCCACGTCATAATTACGTTCAGTAGGAGAAAATTTTCGAGAGAAAAAGGCACAAGGGTTACTTTTAGAGGTCTCTGGATCTTTTTGGGACAAAACGGCACCTGCCCCTATTTCAGAGGCATCAACCTCCACCTGAAATGGCAGAGAAACATCAGGCTGCCGTAGAACAGGAGCAGAAGTGAATCTCTGCTTAAGTTCCTGAAATGCAGAGACTGCCTCAGGAGGCCAATTCACCACATCAGAACCCTTTCTGGTCAAATCAGTTAATGGTTTAACAATAACCGAGAAATTACCAATAAATTTACGATAAAAATTGGCAAAACCCAAAAATCTCTGAAGAGCCTTTAATGAAGTAGGTTGGACCCAATCACAGATGGCCTGAACCTTGACCGGGTCCATTTCAATAACAGATGGGGACAAAATGAATCCCAGAAATGAGATCCTCTGTACGCCAAAAAGACACTTTGATCCCTTCACATACAGAGCATTCTCTCTCAAAATCTGGAATACAGTTCGAACATGTTTCACATGAGAGTCCCAGTCATTAGAAAAAATCAAGATATCATCCAAATAAACAATCAGAAATTTGTCCACAAAATCCCTGAAAATGTCATTCATGAAGGACTGGAAGACGGAAGGAGCATTAGTGAGCCCAAAGGGCATCACCAGGTACTCAAAATGCCCTTCAGGGGTATTGAATGCCGTCTTCCATTCATCCCCGTGCTTAATGCGAATAAGGTTATACGCCCCCCTGAGGTCAAGCTTGGTAAACCAAGTAGCGTTTTTCACCCTGGAAAACAGGTCAGAAATCAAGGGTAACGGGTATTGATATTTCACAGTAATATTGTTCAAGAGACGATAATCAATACACGGCCTTAATGAACCATCCTTTTTGGCCACAAAGAAAAAAACCGGCACCTAAGGGTGAAGAGGATGGTCTGATATGACCCTTCTCCAATGATTCCTTGATATAAGACCGCATAGCGTCATGTTCAGGTACAGACAAGTTAAAAAGGCGACCTTTAGGGAATTTACTACCCGGCACTAATTCAATAGCGCAGTCATAACTCCTATGGGGAGGCAAGGATGCAGATTTACTTTCGCTAAACACATCAGAAAAATCAATCAAAAAGTCAGGAACATCCTGAGCCTGGGGGGAGGCAGAAAAAACAGGAGTGTTGGTATTAACACATTGGCAGCCCCAACTGGTTACAGACACAGATTTCCAATCCAAAACAGGATTATGAGACTGTAACCAAGGAAAACCCAGCACGATAATGTCATGCAGATTATACAGAACCAAAAATTTGCAGCACTCCTGGTGATCAGGTTCAACCCTCATTATCACCTGAGTAGAGAACTGAGGTTTATTCTCAGCCAAAGGGGTAGAATCGATCCCCAGTAGGGGAATAGACTTCTGTAGGTGTACCAAGGGAAATCCACAACGTTTAGCAAAATCATAATCCATCAGGTTAATAGCTGCTCCAGAATCAACGAAAGCCTGAGCAGAAAATGAGGACAGAGAGCATATCAGAGTGACAGTTAATAAAAACTTAGTCTGAACACTACCCAAGACAACTGAGCGTGCAAAACGTCTTCCCCGCTTAGGGCAGACTGAAATAGCATGAGAGGCATCACCACAGTAGAAACATAACCCATTGCGCTTTCGAAACTCATGACGCTGTGCCCCAGACACCACTCTATCACACTGCATGGGTTCAGAAGCTGGTTCACAAGGCAACACCATTCCACGCATACTTCTCCGCTCACGCAAACGTCTGTCAATTTGAATCGCTAATGACATAGAATCTTTGAGACCAGAGGGGACAGGGAATCCCACCATAACATCCTTTACATTATCTGACAGACCCTTCCGGAAAAGGGCTGCCAAAGCGTCGTCATTCCATTTGGTCAGGACTGCCCACCTACGGAATCTCTGACAGTATAACTCAGCGTCATCAAGCCCCTGATTTAATGCCAACAAGGCTTTCTCAGCTTGATCAGTGACATTAGGCTCATCGTACAATAACCCCAAGGCCTGAAAAAATGCATCAACATCACTCAAAACAGGATCCCCAGGTATCAGGGAAAAAGCCCAATCCTGAGGATCGCCACGCAGGAGAGAGATGATAATTTGAACCTGCTGCGCTGCGTTCCCTGAGGACTTAGATTTTAAGGCAAAAAACAATTTACAATTATTTTTGAAATTCTGAAACTTAGCTCGATCCCCTAAAAACAAATCTGGCATGGGAATCCTAGGTTCCACAACAGGCAACCCAGCAAGATAGATAGCAATACTCCGAACCTCAGTGGCAAGCTGATCCACATGGCCAGACAACTGTGCAAACTCCATTGAGAGAAAAGATCCTCCCCAGCACCCAGAGATACTGAGGGAAAAAAAAAAAAAATGCAACAAACAGAAAAATATCTCTGACAACTCTGACAATATTTTTTCCCTTCTGTGAGTACCATACAATTTTCAATTTTTAGGCCGGTGATACTGTTATGTTTCGGTAGCTGAGGAGTGCAGGCAAAAAAGGAAATACACCAGAGCAGTTGGAATCTATGAGATTGCAGTACCCTGACTAACCACCACAACTAGAGGCAGCCGTGGAGCGTTCCTACGTTGGTCCTAGACGCCTCGTCACAGCCTGAGAAACTAACTACACCTAAAGATAGATATAGGAAAGCTATCTGCCCCGGAGCAGAACCCCAAAGACAATAGAAAGCCCCCAAACATGTAATGGCGGTTAGACAAGATGAAATACTGACACAGAAAGAAAATAGTATGAGCAAACGATGGGGCCCAAACTAACTAAATAGAAAAGGATAGGAAGGGTACTTACTGCAATCCCAGAAAACCCTGAAAAGCACCAACTCTACTAATTTCAAAAACACCTGAGATCACACGACCTCTTCCACCTAAATTAGTTCTCTGGTGTAACAAAATCAAAACAGCAGCCACTGAAAAAACTGGAAAAAGCAAAAGTACAAACATCAGTGGCTGAACAAAACTGAGAGGGCAGAAGCCCCCGGAGGGGACCCTGAAGGCCCCCACAGAAGTGCAGGACAAAATGCAAAAATATAGCACAAACACAAAAGAAGAAAATGTCTTATCTGTTAGCAGGAGATGCAGACACGACACAGCAGGCTACAAGGGAAACTGGAATAAAGGATTCAGACCAGAAAAATTGATCACCGGCAACCCTGATGGGAAGGTGACTCCCTTATATAAGACCAGTCAGTAACACCTGATTCCCAGTCCTCACAATCTTCACTGGACAGACTAGCACCGCTTGTAACCACCAGAGGGAGCCTCTGCTCAGAACTCATCTCAAACCCATTCACAACAGTCAAGTGCCTTCTTCTTCCTCGCTCTCTTTCACGCTTCTGAGGCTCTCTCCACCCCCGAGTGGCGGTGTCTTTTTCCTTTGCCGCCATACCATGCTAGGACAAGAACTCCCCCAGTGGTCAGCCACGATGCTGTTGCATAGAAATACAGGCAGGTGAGGTTCGCTACTCGTGCTTTTCTTTGCCACACACGATGCACGCCTCTCTGCACTCCTTGTGGCATGGCCATATCCGCCATCTTTACAGTCCAAATCACACATCAATGGGTTTAATCCTTTGCACATTCTTTCAGGCACACAGGACCCTCATTCGAGGGTCGGTTCATCCTGTTCGTGACGCCAAAATGGATCGCCCACCAGGGCAGTGGGATACTCGGTACCAGACCGGTGTATTGAAGGGATGTGTCACAGCGGCAATGACCCAGTCCGTGGCCCTGGGAGTCTAATAAAAGGGGATTAGTTGTACAGGGGATGAATAGCGTTTGTAGTGTAGGTATTCGTGACGCCACCTGTGGTATCTGGTCAGAGGTGACCAGCACTGCGGTGCAGATCCTCTGGGACAGATGGTGAGATGCAGCAGAGTCGGTAAAGTCTCCCACAGGTGAGACTATGTAATCCCAGGGCAGGAAGATGTAATAATTGGTAATGGTGCGGAGAGATGTAGCTGAGTATAGTAGGTGACGCTGGAAGAAACTGAGAAACATCAACGAGTTGCAGTTTCCAAAGCTTTACTCACAGTTCTGATGTGCGCAGTACAGATGCCCGCTTGGTACCGTGTTCTCCAGGTGAGGGGCTCAGCGAACCCCCAGGTAGATTGGGAAACACCTTTCCAGGACTCCTTTCTATATGTGTTCCTTTTACTGGCCGTCTCACTGTGCTGATTTTCCCGCCGTCTATCCCTCCAGCACCTTCACAAACAGTGTCCCAGATCAGCGGCTGCGAATCCTGTCGGATAACGTCTTATCTCTGCGTTTCCTTGATTCTATATAGCTAACTCTCCGGCGAAGATATTTGTGGTTATTGACTGTGATCCCTATGTTATCACAGCAGTCGACTTGCTAGCTGAGTCATAAAGTTCTCCACTAGGCTAAGGGGTCGAGTGCCCTCTGCGACCTGGTCCCTCCGCCAGCAGACCGGGACCGACTGTTGGTTCTTGCTCTCTCCGTATCCCTAGGACCCCTTCCTCTCTCACTCCAGAAGCTTCTCTTTCTTCTTCTGCTTCTCTCTCCACTTCCCGGACTAAGCTATTCCCAGCTCCTCGTCCCTTCTGAGTCTCTCTCCGGACTCCTTTCCTTTTCTCTCTCTCTGCAGCCTCCCCTCATTGGGAGCTGCTTCAGTAAACGTCCTTCTCCTTTCACTTCCTCCTCAGGACTCCCTAAACTCTCCTAAACTCTCCTCTTGCTTCCTCAAGCTTCACTCCTCCTCCTTGCTACTGACTACTCCACCCACCCATACACTCCTAACTAACTTACTAACCTTCTGGAGTTAGCTATTGGCTCTATGGTGGAGCCTATTGTTGTATTATATATGGAGGTTTCAGGTCCCTCCCTGTCTGTCTCACTTTTTGGTTTGCATGTCTACTTTGACTATGAGTAACTTTTCTGATGTTATCTAACTTTGTAATAAATATACGATTTTTTACTGATATCACCTAAGACTCCTGGTTCTCCTTTATGCTATCTATTTATATGAGTTGGTGTTTTTCCTTTTTTTGCTTATGGGATCAAACACGGTTTTGTGTGATCCCTTGGTTTGTCTTTTGACGTTATGCAGCTGAATGTGTTTCTACTCCTTACTAACCAGCCTGGGTTGAGACCATCCTCCCAAAGGGTACGTCCAGGGTGCCCAGCTGCACTAGTGTGTGTTGGATGCAGGTGTTAGAGTCCTGGGTGGTGTTCCCTCCTTACCTGAGAGTGGGGTATCACACCTCTGGGAGAGGCGCAATACCTCTGTGGCGACTGAACCCTCAGGGGCGCCACGCCGCCACATAATCAGGGTGCACTTGTCTAATGTGTCCCTGACCAATTACCAAGAGGCCTCTAGTATTTAGGGCAGCTCCACCCAGTGGAACTTGCCTGAGCAACATCTTCACTCAATTAGTGTCTTGCTACTGAGTTGCCAGGTCCTGTCCTGTGTCTCGCCTTCTCTGGAGGCTTGATTCATAGCTTTGCTTTGTACTTGTCTGTCTGCCCTCCAGGAGGCTGAATATCCTGGTCTCTGTGTCTTTGTTCCTATGCCTTGTCTTGTTCCGTTCCCTGCCTGTGATCTGTCCTATACCTGTGTCTGTCTTGTCCCTGTCTCTGTGCCTTGCCTTGTGCGTTTCTTAGTCTAACTCTGTCCTATACCTGTGTCTGTTCTATCCCAGTCTGTGGCCTTTCCTTCCTTGCTCTGTGTGTGTACCCTTGTGCTTACTCCCTCTGTCTTGTCTGCTGCTGCAGAACCTCTTGCTGCAGCTCCCCTCCGCATACATTGCGGTTCCGTTTTGCTTCGCTCCTGCTGCTGCAGAACCTCTGCTTCAGCTCCTCTCCACATACCTTGCGGTTCAGCTTTGCTTTGCTCCTGCTGCTGCAGAACCTCTTGCTGCAGCTCCTCTCCGCATACCTTGCGATTCCGCTTTGCTCAGCTTATGTTACTGCTGAACCTCTCGCTACCAATTGCAGCTCCTCTCTGCAGTCTTGTGATTTTCTCCAGTGTGAACAGGGCCAATCCTGTTCCTTCATTCCCATCTATTTTTCCATTCTTCACGTACCTGTAACTGCACCTCCAGTGTGAACAGGTTCAAACCTGTTCCTTCATACACCACTTCTTCCTGCCAGTACCAGTAATTGCATCTCCTGTGTGAACAGGTCTCAACCTTCCATACACCACTCCTTCCTGCTCATGTCCTTGTGTCTCAGCCATGCCCGCCTGCTAGTATCTCAGCCTTGCCTGCCTGCCAGTGTCTCAGGCGTGCCCGCCTGTCAGTGTCCCAGCCATGCCTGCCTGTCTGTGTCTCAGCCATGACTGCCTGCCAGAGAACTAGCCGTGCCCACCGTGCTCACCAGCCTGTCTGCTACTCGTACCTGTCCTAGTGTTTCATCCCCCCAAGTGGGATCAGCAGCCACAGCCAGACAACACCCTGGAGTGGTACCTGGCAGCTACCTGCCGCACAAGCCTGACCTCACCATTAGAGGCTCCAGTGAAGACCAAGGTAGCTGTCTTAGTCACGCCCCTTCCAGGGTAGTCTGGTTTGTGGCACAGTGGGGCCACAACCACCTGCCTCACACCCTCCAGTCAGGGTGTGAGTGTAACAGTTTTCTCAGGCCATGGTCTTCGCTGTATCCCATGTCCTCCCGCTCGCAGAGCATAATGAACTTTTTCTTTGCACGTATGAGCAACCGGAAGAATTTGTTCTGCCCAGAGTAGTTCAGATTGTTGATACACCAGATCCCATCATAGTCTCTAATGCTATCTACAATTAACTCCTGGCTTATGAGAAGTTCCACCCAGCAGACTCGCCTACGTTCTATGGGAACCCTAAGGAGTGCCAAGGGTTCCTGGAGCAGTGCTTGCGCTACATCCAGGGGAATGCAGCCTGTTTCCCCTCTGACTGGGTCAAAGTGGGATACATCATGTCCTACCTGGCCGAAGATGCTTTGATATGGATCACACCCCTCTGGGAAGCAGGGGATCCTATCATCACGGACCAAGAGGCCTTCCTGGTGGCCTTCTGTAAAGCCTTTGCTGTACCTAGTCCTGCTACTCCTACCAAGCCTTCCTTTTCCAGATCCGAGAGGTGCTCCAGATGGGTGAAACCAGTTAGGAAACCACCACGTCAGACCGTGACAGTCTGAAACCCTCCTGTTCCTCTACCTTTTAAAGCAGCTACTCGCGTAGAACCCAAGAAGACTGATAAGAATGGGCTGGCAAAGCAGCAGCCTAAGACCAGTCATAAGAAGGGCATACTGTATTGCTGTGGTTGTGAGGAACACCCGGACGGCCTTTGTCCAAAGGATCTAAAGCTCCAGAACCTTGGGCCAGTAGGAGAGACTGCCCTTGGTGAGAATACCTCCCTTACACTAAAGTCTGTGACTGTTCTGGTGCCTTGTGGGAGCTGCGACCCTGCAGATGTATTCAAGCTGCAAGCCAGACGGAGTCTATGTGTGGTTCCTGTTCCACAGCTCCAGAATCCAGTGAGAGTGTTTGGTGATGGCCGAACCCTACTTATGAGCAGTCCAGTGTTGAAGGGACAACTACAGCTCCAAATCGGAGCATTATACACGGAGAAGTTTGTTTTCCACTCGCTGACCAGTTTGCCTATCAGTCGTTCTGAGCCGGGTACTCTACTGCCCATTCCGGTCCGAAGACCCAGCATGGTGCTGCATTTGGAGCTACCTAGTCACCAAAGGTCTCTAGTTCCAATACTGCAAGGTCAGTCTACAGTAAAAACCAAATTGAAATGAAATACAATACAGTGTGGAAATGTGTAATAAATTAAAATAATAAAATACTAAAAAATAAATCCACACCAAATAATTGAATCTCAAAACAAAAAAAGGGTGGATGGCATAGACCAGCCAAATAGGAAAACGTGACCCTTAGTGCAATAAGAATAGGGGGAAAGGAAGAAAAGGCTTCACCCAGGCAGTGGGGGTAAAATATAAAATTTTATTAAATATATGCATAAAAATATAACACAAGCATCAATTAAGATAAAAAGGAAGCCAAAGCCCCACACAGTGTAATCCAATACCCTGGTATATAATAAGAATCAATCAGGTCAATAGTAGAATATATCAGAAAGTATGCTAAAAACGGACTAAATGATAGTACAGTGAAATTTATATACAAGTGCATTCAAAAGAGGAATATATGTATATAATTGTGCTAAATAGAATACATAAAGCAGTGTATCCACACAATTATGTGTATATGCCCTTTACAATATGCCTTTAAATATATGCATGTCGCTAATGCAAAAATAATGTGTAACAAAAAGTAGTGCAGACATAAATAAAATACACTGTTGCCAAAAGAAACAACCACAATATGCGCACCAAATGAAATGTGCTTATATAAGAACCATCACCGTAACTAACATGACTACTAAATGTCCATAAAAATAATCATACAACCTGAAATACCAGGGGAGGAAATCGCTGGTGGTGGCCAGGCAACCTAGAACGCGCCCCGACGCGCGTTTCGGAAAGGTTATTCCCTGACGAAGGAATAACCTTTCCGAAACGCGCGTCGGGGCGCGTTCTAGGTTGCCTGGCCACCACCAGCGATTTCCTCCCCTGGTATTTCAGGTTGTATGATTATTTTTATGGACATTTAGTAGTCATGTTAGTTACGGTGATGGTTCTTATATAAGCACATTTCATTTGGTGCGCATATTGTGGTTGTTTCTTTTGGCAACAGTGTATTTTATTTATGTCTGCACTACTTTTTGTTACACATTATTTTTGCATTAGCGACATGCATATATTTAAAGGCATATTGTAAAGGGCATATACACATAATTGTGTGGATACACTGCTTTATGTATTCTATTTAGCACAATTATATACATATATTCCTCTTTTGAATGCACTTGTATATAAATTTCACTGTACTATCATTTAGTCCGTTTTTAGCATACTTTCTGATATATTCTACTATTAACCTGATTGATTCTTATTATATACCAGGGTATTGGATTACACTGTGTGGGGCTTTGGCTTCCTTTTTATCTTAATTGATGCTTGTGTTATATTTTTATGCGTATTGTGAGACAGTGAGAATATGTGGGTTAGATGGGGTGTATATTTCACCTGGGTGCTTTGCTGACTGGTATAAGGGAGGTGTATGGCTTTGTAGACCTGGTGGTAGAGAAAGGTCATTACACCTTCCACTCAGTGCATACTTGCAGCTCAAACCTGTAACCACTCAGCTGTTAATTAAGAAGCCAGAAATAGGTGTCTGGAAGCACAGTCAGAGAGAGCTAGTTTAGCCTGGACACAGGGAGGTGTCCTGGCACAAGAAACAGTCTCCAAGAGTGTTAGAGCTGTCTTCAGCCTGGACACAGAGAGGTGTCCTGGCACAAGGAAGCAGTCTCTGTGAGAATGCATGCGGATAAGCTACTGAAGAGGAGGAGAGCCGTCTCAGTCTGGGTGCAGGAAGGACCCCGGACATAGGAGTGTCTCTGTGAACCTCCATGCTGATGATTACTGAAGAGGAGGGGAGCCGTCTCAGTCTGGGTTAGAGGTACCCCGGACACAGGAGTGTCTCTGTGAACCTCCAGCATAATGACTACTGAATAGGAGTGGATCTCTCTCAAGTCTGGACGTCGGGTGGACCTTCAGACATAAGGAGGAGTATCTGGGAAACTCCATACTGGTAACATATATCATATGTGTTGTTTTGGGCACAGACTGATAGAGTCTGGGTTCCTGATAGAAAGGGACATTACATAAGTGTAATTTAGTGGCTAGACAAGCCTAGGTCTTTTGTTTATGCTTTGTTTTATCTGTGTGCTGTGGACTTTAATAAAACTGGTTGCGGCCAGTTTTTACCATAATTGCTGTCTGAATGAACTGTTTCCGTGCCATTCTGTCTACCCAGACAGCGATCCTAGAGCTAAAACCCCCTGAAAGGCTACAATTGGTGGAGAATGCGGGCAGCGCAGGGCCTGGTACAGTTAGTGCTGGAGTGTGCATGCAGCACAGTGGCAAGAGACAGCATTAAAGGTGAAGTCTATTGAAATAGCAACAGAGAAAAAAAAAGTGTGTCAGCAGAAACGTCTATTGGAAGCAGTCTTAAAGAGACAGTAGCCCTAATAGACTTTGCAAAGAAAAAAAAAAAAAAAGGGTGTTTGCACAGCAGAGCTAAATTTTTCTATGGAAAAGACTGTAGAGTGTGTGTATGTCTTGAGTGAAGACTACCGTTGTGAAGGCACCTGACTTGTCCGATGTAAAGAAGGTGGTAAGACGGTCCCTGGAAAAGATGACACCTCGTGATGATGTGGAGGTATATCTCACTAGGTTTGAGAGACTGGCAGAGAAGGAGAATCTGCCCCTATCTGAGTGGGCCATGATGGTCGCACCCTATCTGATTGGAGTGCCCCAGGTGGCCTATGCTGACCTGAGCAAGCAGGACAGCGAAGACTATGCCAAGTTGAAGGCAGAGATTCGTACCCGGCTGGGTGTTACGGTGACAGCCCATGCCAGGGGAGTTCATGACTGGAGATACAGTTGGGAGTCTGCAGTAAGCAGGCCTGA
The DNA here is from genome assembly GCA_033576555.1 of Oophaga sylvatica. Taxonomy (NCBI): domain Eukaryota; kingdom Metazoa; phylum Chordata; class Amphibia; order Anura; family Dendrobatidae; genus Oophaga; species Oophaga sylvatica. Next base: position 121,070,547 of record JARQOD010000008.1, read on the forward strand.
TTATGGAGTTGAAAAGGTGGTAGTGAACCGCTACACCCGAGCATGTCTTACAGTGAACCGCTACACCCGAGCATGTTCTCCTGAGGTACAGCCGTCTGAGAGGACGTCACTTCAGAGTTCCCGGACGTCGAACTCTCCCGGTAAGAGCGTTCCAGCTGTTGGGGACATGGGGTATGCTGATAAGCGGGTTCAGGCCCGAGGGGACATGTGGGTGGAAGAGTGTGATGGACAGTGTTGGAGATGTCGTGAAATTGCAGCCAACTGTCCACTAGAGGGGGAGCCTATGTGCCGTGATGTTGGCAGATCCCTCTCTCTCTGCGCAGAACCTGTGTGTGTGACCACCGCAACCGAAGAGACTGGACCACAGGTGTCCCCGGTGGTTACAAATGGTTGCTCAGCGCAGGCCCTCTTGGACTCAGAGAGTCCAGTGACTTCCGTATGTGACAGCCTGATTGATAGGGACTTCATCCCTGATAAGCACTTGAGTATGGTGTGCATCCATGGAGACACCAAAGTCTACCCAGAGACTGCCGTGGACTTGGTCCCTAAACTCGGGGAGGTTTCATGTGAAGTGGGGGTAGTGAAGAACCTGGTGCACCCCGTTGTGTTGTGTAATGACTTTCCCCGGTCTAAGGATCTCTGGGGAAGGGTGATTCTGATGGACAGTGTGATGAAGCCCCTACTGAGGGTACGCAGTCCCGAGGGGCGGAACACAATGTTAGTGGGCCGTTTATCTTGTGTGATAGTGATGATGATATTGATAATGATGATGATGCTAATCATAATAGTGATGATACTGATGATGACCGTGATAAAGATGAAATTTCTTTGCAGGTGATGTTGGGAGACGAGGATGGTGGTTCTCGGGAACCGAGTGTCCCTGACCTGCCTGTGTCCTGTGACAATTTTGGGAGAGAGCCGGTGCGAGACCCCACTCTTAAAATGGCACAGGAAAATGTAATTGTTCTGAATGAGGTTCCCCAAGAGCCTGGCTCTGAGGAGAGGTTTCCTCATGCTGACATGAACAATAACCTATTGTTTAGGGACACTGAAGTCCAGGGAGAGGTCGTGAGTCAGCTCCTGGTACCTGAGCTATATGGAGGTATAGTGCTGGGGTTGTCACATAGTCACATACTTGAGGGACCAGATGGTGAAGTTAATGTTGAGGATAACATGTTAACTAAGGTTCCAAATCAAGATGTGAATGGGAATGAGTTGTATAACCCTGACAGTGAGCAAGATGTGAATGAAAATAAATTGTATACTCCTGAAAGTGAGCAGGATGAGAATGAGAATAAATTGTATAACCCTGACAGTGAGCCGGATGTGAATGAAAATGAAGTGTCTAACCCTGAAAGTGAGCCAGATGTGGCTGAGAAAAAGGGGTCAGACAGGGATAGTGGGAGTGATAATGAATCATCTGATGACGCTTCTGTTAGCTCACGGCTGAGTGTGAGACCCGGTGGCGGACGAAAAGACAGAGAGTCAGACTCAGAGCTACCAGTAAGTTTGACTGGACGATGGACTCGCGACCGCAACGACGGTAGGAGTCAGTTCGGGAAAGAAAGGTCGGGTGAGGTGACACCGACACAAGGACAAGGCCAACGTTCTGACCGCTGGGGGCGGGAGAGGCCTAACAAAGAGGTGATATTGCATAGTGCCCAAAATCAACTGAGACGGGGTGACTGGCAGAGGCGACCGAGGGGGATCTCTGGTCGGGTGGCAGGTGTTCGACCCCACAAATTTGAACAGGGGGGCACTGGGTATGGCCCTCAGGATATGCATGGAGGCATGTGATGGATGGACGGTATGTATCGCAGAGGTGGGTGGCCCTGTGATGGAAGCCTGGATATATTTTGGTTCAGCAGATCTACTGCTGAGACTTGTGCTATACATTGGGAGGCTTCCAGGTGACTTGGAGAGCTGGGCGGGTCCAGTCACCTACAAACCCACCCAAGGGGTATGTGTCTAAATACCTAGGATAAAGTTGTATGCAGAGGGGACGGATGGGTAATGCAGCGCTGGCTGACATTCATTTAATGGATCAGTATGTATGTTTTGACTGTCCATGTTCCTTCTCCTCAGTTGACTGGTCACATGACTGTGACATCACACAGTGTGTGTGTGTGTGTGTAAGGGTATAGAAACCCTGCTTAATGGAAGATAAAGATGAAGATGATGTGGGCCATGACTTGAGCTGTGTTCACTGTCTCTTGAGGTTTGTTGACCAGTCCTCCGGTCTGGATGACCAGCCCTCCGGTCTGGAGAAGAGGGGGGGGATATGTGAGACAGTGAGAATATGTGGGTTAGATGGGGTGTATATTTCACCTGGGTGCTTTGCTGACTGGTATAAGGGAGGTGTATGGCTTTGTAGACCTGGTGGTAGAGAAAGGTCATTACACCTTCCACTCAGTGCATACTTGCAGCTCAAACCTGTAACCACTCAGCTGTTAATTAAGAAGCCAGAAATAGGTGTCTGGAAGCACAGTCAGAGAGAGCTAGTTTAGCCTGGACACAGGGAGGTGTCCTGGCACAAGAAACAGTCTCCAAGAGTGTTAGAGCTGTCTTCAGCCTGGACACAGAGAGGTGTCCTGGCACAAGGAAGCAGTCTCTGTGAGAATGCATGCGGATAAGCTACTGAAGAGGAGGAGAGCCGTCTCAGTCTGGGTGCAGGAAGGACCCCGGACATAGGAGTGTCTCTGTGAACCTCCATGCTGATGATTACTGAAGAGGAGGGGAGCCGTCTCAGTCTGGGTTAGAGGTACCCCGGACACAGGAGTGTCTCTGTGAACCTCCAGCATAATGACTACTGAATAGGAGTGGATCTCTCTCAAGTCTGGACGTCGGGTGGACCTTCAGACATAAGGAGGAGTATCTGGGAAACTCCATACTGGTAACATATATCATATGTGTTGTTTTGGGCACAGACTGATAGAGTCTGGGTTCCTGATAGAAAGGGACATTACATAAGTGTAATTTAGTGGCTAGACAAGCCTAGGTCTTTTGTTTATGCTTTGTTTTATCTGTGTGCTGTGGACTTTAATAAAACTGGTTGCGGCCAGTTTTTACCATAATTGCTGTCTGAATGAACTGTTTCCGTGCCATTCTGTCTACCCAGACAGCGATCCTAGAGCTAAAACCCCCTGAAAGGCTACAGTATATTTAATAAAATTTTATATTTTACCCCCACTGCCTGGGTGAAGCCTTTTCTTCCTTTCCCCCTATTCTTATTGCACTAAGGGTCACAAGGTCAGTCTACAGTGTTGTCACCTTCTCCACCTGATCTGCTGGTTATTAAGTCATGGTGTGCTGACGCCACTGAAGAAAAGGAAGCAGTGATGCCCTCTCCACACACCTCCTGTGACTATACCTGTAACCAGTCCCCAGGAACATCCCTGTCACTTGAAAATTTTCCTCTAGACCATGGGCAGAAGATGGATCCTGTAAGGATGCCTTCAGATTCCATGTGGCAGGTGGATGAAGAAGTTGGAGCAGAAGTCTTTGTATCTCTGTATTTCACCAACCCGGAGGAAGAGGTCCAATTTTCTTTAGATAATAGGCAGAGGATGGATCCTATGTGGGTACTCTCAGCTTCCATGTGGCCAGTTGATGAAGATACTCAGGCGGAGGTGCTTTCCTCTGATCCAAAGGAGCAGCCTCAGTTTTCTCTGGATAATGGACTGAAGTTGAACCCAGTGAGGGTGTCTTCAGTTTTAAAGTGGCCAGCTGATGTAGAGGTCCAAACAGAAGCTTCCAAGTTCCTGCTTTCTGCCTATCTTGAGGAAGAGCTCCAGGTCCTTGTGTCTTCAGTGTTGGGAGCTGACTTCGCAGGGCACAAAGTAACTTTGCAATCCGGCTTTCCCAATGTCACACCTACCTCGTTCTACCTGAGGGATGCCGTGATGGCTCTGACTGTATATACTCCTGTTCTTCTTCTACAGATCATTCTGGCAGGCTTGAACAAGAGGGGTGGTAAAGGGGGGTTACTGTAACAACTCTGCCGGCATCACTGCATGTCCTCCCATTCCTCACACACCAACTTACTCATTGCTCCAGGTCATGTTGTGATTTCTGTCTGCTGCCGACTCCATGTTCTGTGCCTCTTGCTTCCTGCCTGCTCTCTGCATGCTTCCTGGTTGTGTACATAGGGAGGCGGTGCCAGAACTCTGGTTCTTATGGAATCAGGGTGCACCTGTCTAATGTGTCCCTGACCAATTACCAAGAGGCCTCTAGTATTTAGGGCAGCTCCACCCAGTGGAACTTGCCTGAGCAACATATTCACTCAGTAAGTGTCTTGCTACTGAGTTGCCAGGTCCTGTCCTGTGTCTCGCCTTCTCTGGAGGCTTAATTCATAGCTTTGCCTTGTACTTGTCTGTCTGCCCTCCAGGAGGTTGAATATCCTGGTCTCTGTGTCTTTGTTCCTGTGCCTTGTCTTGTTCCGTTCACTGACCAGGCTCTGTCCTATACCTGTGTCTGTCTTGTCCCTGACTCTGTGCCTTGCCTTGTGCATTTCCTAGTCTAACTCTGTTCTATACTTGTGTCTGTTCTATCCCAGTCTGTGGCCTTTCCTTCCCTGCTCTGTGTACCCTTGTGTTTACTCCCTTTATCTTGTCTGCTGCTGTTGAACCTCTTGCTGCAGCTCCTCTCCGCATACTTTGCGGTTTCGCCTTGCTTCGCTCTTGTTGCTGCAGAACCTCTTGCTGCAGCTCCTCTTCGCATACCTTGCGGTTCTGCTTTGCTTCACTCTTGTTGCTGCAGAACTTCTTGCTGCAGCTCCTCTCCGCATACCTTGCGGTTCCGCTTTGCGTCGCTCTTGTTGCTGCAGAACCTCTTGCTGTAACTACTCTCCGCATACCTTGCAGTTCTGCTTTGCTTCGCTCTTGTTGCTTCAGAACCTCTTGCTGCAGCTCCTCTCCGCATACCTTGTGGTTCCGCTTTGCTTCGCTCTTGTTGCTGTAGAACCTCTTGCTGAAGCTCCTCTCCGCATACCTTGTGGTTCCACTTTGCTTCGCTCCTGCTGCTGCAGAGTCTCTGCTGCAGCTTCTCTCCGCATACCTTGTGGTTCCGCTTTGCTTCACACCTGCTGCTGCAGAACCTCTTGCATCAGCTCCTCTCCACATACCTTGCGGTCCCGCATTGCTTTGCTCCTGCTGCTGCAGAATCTCTTGCGGCAGCTCCTCTCCGCATACCTTGCGATTCCGCTTTGCTCCGCTTCTGCTACTGCTGAACCTCTTGCTACCAATTGCAGCTCCTCTCCGCAGCCTTGCGGTTTTCTCCAGTGTGAACAGGGCCAATCCTGATCCTTCATTCCCATCTATTTTTCCATCCTTCTTGTACCAGTACCTTCACCTTCAGTGTGAACAGGTTCAAACCTGTTCCTTCATACACCACTCCTTCCTGCCAGTACCAGTACCTGCATCTCCTGTGTGAACAGGTCTTTACCTTCCGTACACCACTCCTTCCTGCTCGTGTCCTTGTGTCTCAGCTGTGCCCACCTGCCAGTGTCTCAGCCGTGCCCACCTGCCAGTGTCTCAGCCGTGCTTGCCTGCCAGTGTCTCAACCATGACCGCCTGCCAGTGTCCTAGTCGTGCCTACCTGTCTGTGTCTCAGCCATGACCGCCTGCCAGAGTACTAGCTGTGCCCACCGTGCTCACCAGCCTGTCTGCTACTAGTACCTGTCCTAGTGTTTCGTCTCCCCAAGTGGGATCAGCAGCCACAGCCAGACACTACCCTGGAGTGGAACCTGGCAGCTACCTGCCACACAAGCCTGACCTCACCATTAGAGGCTCCAGTGAAGACCGAGGTAGCTGTCTTAGTCACGCCCCTTCAAGGGTAGTCTGGTTTGTGGCACAGTGGGGCCACAACCCCCTGAATTGTGCCCCCTCCAGTCAGGGCGTGAGCGTGACAGTGGCTCAATGATATTGAGGTCAGGAGATTGAAATGGCCACTCCAGAGTCTTCACTTTATTCTGTTGTAGCCTCTGACTGGTTGACTTGGCTTTGTGTTTTGGATCGTTGTCATGTTGGAACGTCCAAGTACATCCCATGTGTAGCTTGCATAAGTTTTCTGCACTTTTGGAGTTCAGCCGGTTCCCCTCCTGGGGCCTGTGCTCCTCTCAGTTTATCTGTAGCCACTGTTATTTGTTCATTTGCTTTTTCCTGTTTTTTCAGTGGCTGCGGCTTGGTTTTGTTACACCAGAGATCTGATTTAGGTGGAGGAGATCATGTGATCTCAGGTTTTTTGCAATCAGAAGTGTTGGTATTTTTAGGGTTTTTTTGGATTGCAGTCAGAAGTCTGTCCTGTACTTTTCTGTTTAGACAGATTGGGCCCCAGCGTTTGCTCATTCTATTTTTTGTCTGTGTCCGTGCTTTCTTCTTGTCTAACCACCATTACATGTTTGGGGGTTTCCTATTTTTTTGGGGGATCTGCTCCGGGCAGATAGCTTTCATCTTTCTGCCTTTAGGTGTAGTTATCTCTCAGGCTGTGACGAGGCGTCTAGGATCAACGTAGGAACGCTCCACGGCTACCTCTAGTTGTGTGGTTAGTTCAGGTTACTGCAATACAATAGGTTCCAGCCTCTCTGGTGTATTACCGTTTTTGCTATTTCTCCTCAGCTACCTAAACATAACAGGGGCCCATCTTACAGTCTGAATTTAGGTTACCAGCGATGGGATCAGCACAGGGAGAGGAGTGGTCACAGGTATTGTTCGGTGGTCCAGGCTGGTGCGGTGGTGGTGCTCTGTGTTGCAGGGGTGCTCTGTGGGTTGCTGTGTCTGTGGGGTGGCTGTGGTCCGTGGGGTGGCTGTGGTCCGTGGGGTGGCTGTGGTCCGTGGGGTGGCTGTGCTCTGTGGGGTGGCTGTGTCCATGGGGTGGCTGTGGTCTGTGGAGTGGCTTTGGTCTGTGGGGTGGCTGTGGTCTGTGGGGAGGCTGTGGTCCGTGGGGTGGCTGTGGTCTGTGGGGTGGCTGTGCTTTGAGGGGTGGCAATGTACTTACAATCCGGCGGCGGTCCGGTGGCGGCGGTCCCAATGCAGCCTCCTGTGCGGTGGTGTCGGGGCTCTGATGTGGCTGCAGCGGGGCTCTGTGCTGCGTGGGGGGCTCCACCGGCATTTTGTGCTGACCGCGAAAGCCCCCCGCAGCTCCGCTGTTGCGACGCGGTGGCTTCCTGAAACATGGCCACCTGGGGCCTCCGGAAAGATGGCCGCCGCAACGAGAAATTCAAATCTCAGCAACGAGATCTCTTCGTGGGCGGAGCTTCACAGAGGAAGTACGCAGCCCTTCGCAGCACCTCCACCTGCAAATGTGAAACCAGCCTGAAATAGTCTAATAACTGCGCTATATAATTAATATGAATGTGCAAGATTTGTGGTGGTCCCAAGCCTTAGAAGCCAAGCCATCTGTAATGCTCTCATTAACTATCGCAACTGATGTGGCACACCTCTAGGACTATTATGCCTTAGTGTATCTAAATGTAGAAAGGTTTATGGAAGTCATACACAACAGACAAACCTAGTAGCTACTACTGATGAGTGGTAAAGGTCTGAAGCTCAGGTTGGTACCACCTTCCTCCTCGCCACAGGCACTGAGACCCTCTGCAACACTAGTAAATGAGAGTGAACGAAACTGAGGCTCATGCCAACCTTTCCCCTCACAAGGGATGGGTATGAATGAGTAAGCAGCTGCCATTTCCATCACCATTTATACCATAAAGACAGGTCATGTGTTGAAGGTCAATATCCAGCCGAGGTAAAGTGAATTTCTGAGTTTCTACCATTGCGGCACACAGCTTATCCCTATTCAATCACTGGAGAGGTGACACTGCTGGGAAGGCTGGGACATTATACAGTAACGCTGTGAAGGGATCGGGGGATGACGATATCATTGTATCTTTCCTCCATCTCACGTATCTTCCCTACCCGATCTATCTATTATGGTAAATGGCATCATGCTCTCTCCCGCACCGGAAATCCGCTGCCTCGGAGTAACTCTCGACTCTGCCATGTCCCTCAAATCACACGTCCAAACTCTTGCCACCTCCTGTCGCTTCCAACTCAAAAACATTTCCAGAATCCGTCCCTTCCTCAGCCCTCAATCTACAAAAAACTCTTGTACATTCCCTCATCATCTCCTTGATTACTGCAACACCCTCCTCTGAGGCCTCCTCGTCAACTCTCTTGCACCATTCCAGTCTGTCCTCAACTCTGCTGCCCGGCTAATCCACCTCTCTCCTCGCTGCTCCCATGTCTCCCCTCTGCAAATCCCTCCACTGGCTCCCAATTCCCCAACGAATCCAGTTCAAACTACTAACACTGACCTACAAAGCTATCCACAACCTGTCCCCTCCTTATATCTCTGAACTAATCTCCCAATATCTTCCTTCACGTAATCTTCGATCCTCCCAAGACCTCCTACTATCCTCCACATTTATTCGTTCCTCACACAACCGCCTACAAGATTTCTCCCGAATATTCCCCATCCTCTGGAATTCCACGCCTCAACATGTCTGATTATCCACCACCCTTGGATCCTTCAGACGGAACCTGAAAACCCATCTCTTCAGGAAAGCCTACAGCCTGCAATAACCATTCTGCCGCCTCGCCAACACCCGAGCTTCCGCCTCACCACCACCCGAGCTGCCGCCTCGCCACCACCCGAGAAAACCATTTCCGGTGACTACCTCTTGAAGCTCATCAAGAGAATGCCAAGAGTGTGCAAAGCAGTCATCAAAGCAAAAAGTGGCTACTTTGAAGAACCTAGAATATAAGACATAATTTCAGTTGTTACACTCTTTTTTGTTAAGTGTATAATTCCACATGTGTTAATTCATAGTTTTGATGGCTTCAGTGTGAATGTACAATTTTCATAGTCATGAAAATACAGAAAAATCTTTAAATGAGAAGATGTGTCCAAACTTTTGGTCTGTACTGTATATATATATATACATATATATATATGTATATATATATATATATTGTCTGTAAAGATCACAAAATAATGCAAATAAAAATCTATGCAATAAACTTTTCAGAGACGTGAATGAATCATTTTTTAGTATTAATTTTTTTTATTTTTTATTTTGTGTGGATTTTATCATAAATCAAAATGTTTATCAATTAATACTTAATCCCATGCCAAAAATTGATAATAAAAAAAAACAAGTTTGAATCAGTGTGACCTTACATAGTTAGTTTTCCCGATGTGAAAAAGGAAGAAAAATATTGCTAACAGAATTTCGAGAGAGTTTGAGAACTTTGTTACAATAAATTTCTTTACATTATTCTGATGGCATATTCAATTACAGAAATATTTCTATATAATACAATAATACGCCTGTGTATAAGAATAAAATATGCAAATAATTAGTTCATATTGCCTATAAAGTAATATCAACACTTAGGAAAAACATTAATTACAAACTTCTGGCCATTGCATTGCATCTGCATTAAGAAAATATTTAAAAATTGCATCATGAGCATAAATTAATAAGAATTACATTTTTAATTTTGTTCATTTATTTTATGTGTTTTCTTAATGACAAAAGTAAAAAAAATGTGCAAAAGAAAGCATTAGAAAGTGAAGAAAAGAAACACGTTAATTTTGGGGAAGTTTGAATATAGAATTTTATATTTATAATCTCAGGGGGGTATTTGGCAGCTGGAAATGGCCACATTGAGGAGTACAGTTGCCTGTAAGTAGTGAACCATGACCACAAAACCACACAAGGGTTGGAAGAGGAAGTTTAAAATAGATTAGAAAAGTAAAATGTCTTATTCCTCAATAAATTACATGACAAGCTGCAGCCAATCATTGGCTTCAAAGGTGAAAATGACCACTGAGTCCAGTGATTGGTTGGGGAAGTCAGCTGACTGCTCTGAGCCACCGGAATAGCAGTGCCGAAGTATTGGGGTATTTAACGTGTAAGTATAGAATATTTCTACTCATTGGCCAATATTAAAAAGTCCCAGAAAACGCCTTTAATAAAACCATAACATCACAAAATTAAAAGAGGCATAGATGCTCATGAGGAGAACATAATTTTACCTCTATACAAGTCACTGGTGCGACCACACTTAGAATACTGTGTACAGTTCTGGTCTCCGGTGTATAAGAAAGACATAGCTGAACTGGAGCGGGTGCAGAGAAGAGCGACCAAGATTATTAGAGAACTGGGGGGTCTGCAATACCAAGACAGTTATTACACTTGGGGTTATTTAGTTTGGAAAAACGAAGGCTTAGGGGTGATCTTATTACAATGTATAAATATATGAGGGGACAGTACAAAGACCTTTCTAATGATCTTTTTACTCTTAAGGTACTGCCACACTAAACAATCCCGCTAGCGATCTCGTTAGCGTTGCATACTAATGAGATCGCTAGCGGATCGTTTCTATATCGCTAAATGCGGCCACATTTAGCGATATAGTTAACGACGCTATCGCCGTTAGCGATCTTCTTAACGACTTTAGCGGTACAAAAGTACCGCTAAATCGCTAAGAAAAGGTGCCACACAGCGATTAGATACTTACCCAGCGGGAGCGCCAGCGATGAAATAGGGTCCGGAACGATTCCAGCGACGAGCGAGATCACAGCAGGAAGCTCGTCGCTGGAAGCTGCCGCACTGAACAATATCGCTAACGGGATCGCTAAATAGTGACGTTTTTTAGCGATCCCGTTAGCGATATTGTTTAGTGTGGCATACCCTTTAGACCTGTGACGGGGACAAGGGGGCATCCTCTACGTCTGGAGGAAAGAAGGTTTAGTCATAACCACAGACGCAGATTCTTTACTGTAAGAGCAGTGAGACTATGGAACTCTCTGCCGTCTAATGTTGTAATGAGTGATTCCTTACTAAAATTTAAGAAGGAACTGGATGCCTTTCTTGAAAAGTATAATATTACAGGCTATATTCACTAGTTTCCTAGATACAGCGTTGATCCAGGGAGCTAGTCTGATTGCCGTATGTGGAGTCGGGAAGGAATTTTTTTCCCCAATGTGAAGCTTACTGTTTGCCACTTGGGTTTTTTTTGCCTTCCTCTGGATCAACATGTTAGGGCAGGTTAGGATAGGATATGGGTTGAACTAGATGGACTTAAAGTCTTCCTTCAACCTTAATAACTATGTTACTATGTTACAAATAATAATATATTGAGATAAAATAGAATGTTTACGTTCAATTTTATAGATTAAAACTTGATAAAAATTCTTCAATTTTATAAATTAATGCTTGACATAAATTCTAAAACAATTTTGCTTTATATATTAAGAAATTATACGAATTGTTCTGTCAATAGTATGAAAATTGAAAAATTAGATTTCCATTATTTAAACAATTCAAAGCAAATTTGTACTTGTTTTCCATTAAATACTTTTCCTATTTTAGGCCCCAAAATTCCAAATAATGTATCTTTACTAACAGCTTTGTCTTTGACCGGACTAAAAAAAAAAACTCTTCAAAACTAAGTCTTATAAAATGAGTCTGTTTGAGAGGCTCATCGTGCATGGGAAGAATTTACAGAATAAATGCATCTCACCATGTTATTCAGAGCTCGTATAACTTGATGGTTCCTCAGACTGTAAATGATGGGATTCAGCATGGGAGTCACTGTAGAGTAGATCATGGAAACAGTCAAGCCCAACCATTGAGATGAATTATCATTGGGTAAAAGATACATAAAAATTAGCCCCCCAAAGTAGAAGATGACAACAGTGATGTGTGCCGTACAGGTGGAGAAGGTTTTATGTCTGCTGCTTTTACTTGGCATCTTCATAATCACCAGTAGGATTAATATATAGGACATAAGGATGAAAAGGAGACAACTGACCCCAAACACGGCTGCTGATATTGTGGCAAGTATATCGTTGAGATGGGTACTGGTGCAGGAGAGACGTATCAAAGGCTGGACTTCGCAGTAGAGACGGTCTATAGAATTTGACCCACAGAAATTTAGATTGGAAGTGACGACAGTATTGATGGTTGAGTTTAGTATCCCACTCAACCAGGCAAATATGGCAAAATAAGCGCATACCATCCTATTGATTATAACCGTATAACGCAAGGGTCGACAGATTGCCACATAGCGGTCACAAGCCATGGCAGCCAGCAGGATGCATTCGGCAGTGGCACATAATGTAAACAGATAGACTTGGGTAATGCAACCTGAAAAGGAAATAGTGCCACTTTCCCGTATAATCCCAGACAGGATGTTAGGTATTGTAACGGATGTATAGCAAAGTTCCACAAAAGAGAGGTTTGATAGAAAAAAGTACATAGGAGTGTGAAGAGAAATGTTGAGTCTCACCACCAAAATGATGAGACAGTTTCCTATGACAGTGATGAGGAAGACTATCAAAAAGACGGTAAAAGTAAGCGATTTCCAATAAGAGACATAGGCAATCCCAAGGAGGGTGAAATCCATAATCTGGGACTGATTGTCTAATTTAATGGACATCATGAACGATGTGGACCATGCTGAGGTGGAAAAGAGGACTAGTAAGGGGACTGGTTTAGCAACATGTCACGGTTTTTAAATAGCTTAAAAGTGATGAACCCTTCCAGGTAGAGAACCTATAGTCCTACTTATCCTCATCTTTCTGCATTAAAACTAGAATGCCAATGCCAATATGAAAAGTTACCACTTTTCTCCTGCTAATAAACTACAATTTAATCCTTCTCACCACCAACATTTTCCAATATTTCCAAATGCCTCCTGTGCTTCACCTCTACTGTCAAATGGTCTTCTCCACGCCTACTCAAAGCCCATGTCCTAATCAAACTACCTAACATAACCTACTGATTTTAAGACGTCTTCTTTTATGCCTTTACTGTTAACAGAACTACCACTCTTCATTGCATTATTTCTTCTCTTCTCAATTCTTTCCACACTAGTGTTTATTCTCTACAAAACTTCACGACCAGAGTATATATAAGAAATGGAAAAATTCAATGCAACTTGAAAAAATGAGGCACATTTTACAATTCCTCTTATATGGGCCCTTTTCTTGCCTTTTCAAAATTTTCTAACATTTTTTTAGGCTAGGCAAGTTTCCTTACATGTTGGTTAGAAATTGGAATTTGAAATTTTCTCTTGAAAATTGGTCATTTTGAAAGTTTTTGTTTAAGAAACTCTGATAAATATGTTAGTGTTATAGATATAAAATGCAATAATTATCAGATAATTGTTTGTATATTGAAAACATTGACTAAAGAGCCAATGCTAAATACAGAACCTGCAGTGTCCAATATCTGTCCTGTATGAAGCGTCACCAGAAGCACACAGCCTTATAACCTGGTTAGGTAGGGAATTGTAGGCATACATACAATATATTTATGTGCAGCATCTTACCTGTGAGCAATAGTCACAATATGCCCTCAATAAGCCCGTAACTCTCCCTTATATTTACAATACCTGTACACTGAATGCAAGAAACAGACTCCCCATAGACCAGAGAGTCCCTGTTGTATGTAAATTAATTAGAATTTTATAACTCTAAATATCCCAATATTTCACTCAAAAAATATAACTACTACTACAATAATGGGATACATAACCAAAATTCAATACAATTAAATAGAACAAGGGAGAAATGCCATAAAGGACATACGGTAATCAAAATCATCCAAAAATGATGAGAAAGTGAGTCCTGCATCATGCACATGTCTATAATATCACAAGTATAGATATAGAAAAATAACTTGGCACTCAACTTTTGTGGAAAATGGTAAGAATTTTATTGCAGTCCAAAACAAAATCCAAGTTGGACCTTCATCAAAGTACCGACTGCTTATTTAGTGAGGTCCAATTGTGGACATGTTGTATTACATAGCACATTGTAATCTATGGGCTATAGACAGACCAAGTGCCTTATTAGTGTCCAACCGAGAACAGTTCCGGTTATCACTGAAATTGGAATTAGCACTGTGACTGGAAATCCCATTATCCACTGGGTTAATGCTTTCACTATATATTGTAGATCTGCTTCAGCCTGCTTCTCAGATGAAGACAATGGCTCAAATGTACTGGTGGTGACACAGTGGAAGGCTCAGGTCCTCTCCCAACGCGGTATGGAGAAGTCCACTTAGTGAGGTTTTCTCTATTGCTTCTCCTGCGGTTTGTTTGTGTGTTCTCCTTCCCAGCACACTTACCATTTTGTTACATTTAGGGTCTGGGGGTTTCCACATATACCGAAGGTCTTTTGGGGCTCCTTTCTTTTTCTTCTGTCTTTGTAGTATGATTGCATGAACACGTTTTCAGTTCTGTATCTCCTCCTCTGTGTGAACTATTTCCTGTTGTTGTTTTTGGGTTGAGGGTGCAGTTACGGACACTCAAGTTCAACCGATGTTTAGTGGAGATGCCATTGCGCAACTTTAGGGTGTCAACCTCCACGGTTAGGCAGGGACCAATCAGGGTCAATTTAGAGATTCGCCTAGTCTGTATTGGAACGTGTTGGGGTACAGGTTTAACATCTACCTTGGTTTGTTCATCCTCATGCAAGTGTTAGGGCTCAGTTATAAGAATTGCTTTCGGTATGTTGATCTTTCTTAGCATCTGGTTAACCTTCATTGCTGAATATTTCAGTATCTCAGAATATCTGTTGCGATTTTTGCTGTATTATTTTCTAGTTTTGGACTTTTATTTATTTTATTATGTTTGTTTGTCCCAAAAAATAGTATATTAAACCCATGAAACCATTGGCAAACACACAGGGACATTTGAAGACCAAATTCAGATAAATTATGATAATAAAAAATTGAATTATTATTTTTAAAATAGGATTTTTTAATCTAAACCTGTCTTTCTTTTGCTAGTCAAAAACTAGTTGTTTGCTGAATTTATGGATTTTAGTTATTTATCTTTTCAATTTATACATTTTAGAAATTAAAAGAAAACAATTTTGGAAATCAAATCCCGAAAAGATAGTGAATATAATGAATAATGGCAATGACTTGTGAGAACCTGTATATATGTTACATTTTATAAAGCTGCAAATGCTTTTAAACATGAAAAATGCCTTACCTAACCTAAATGCAATTACAAAAAATATTCTAAATGTATCATTTAAAATTCAAAAATAATTAGAATAAAGTTAAAAAATGATCAAAATCAACATAATTTATTTTTAAGCAAAATTCGGGTTTTATTGACATACTAATTTTAGATTTGTCTTCAGATTGTCCTCTAGCAGTATATTTGGCCGTTGCACAGGGCAGCTTGGCATGAAAAAACTTCCATCTGTTTTTATGTTCTTTGTAGCTGACATTGAATTTCATTGTTTCTGGTGCCTGCTGACATGTTTGCTTCCTATTACATCGGGGGTGGGAAGTTAGCCGGAATAAAAAATAGCAGGGATCTTGTAAATTAAAAAAAAATGTTTTATCAATCTACTGATTTAGTGAAAAAAAGTAACATCATTGTAGAAAAAATAGTTTTATAAATTTAATGATTTTGCTGGAAAAAAATTGTCAGTTATAGATAAATAGAGATTTTATTTTATTGACTTCTTGGGGACGCAGCCAATTTTTTTTTTTTCAATTTTATTTTTTTTTCAACTTATTACAAGAGTCAAAACTTTTTAATATCTCCATTCCCATAGCCATAAGAAAGCTTATTTATGTAGGATAAATTTTAGTTTTGAATTATGTCATTTATTTTACCATACAATGTGCTGGTAAAAAAAAATCCAAATGCAGTAAAATGATGAAAATATCGTAATTCCACCATTGTTATTTGGGTTTTATTGTTCTGTAAATATGACCTGGCAACATGATTCTATGGGTCAATACTAATATGACAATATCAGACTTTTATATATTTTTTAATTATTTCAGTGGCTTAAAAAATATCTGACCTTTGTAAAAAAAAAAAACAATGTGGCTTGTGTCATCATTTTCAGAGGCCTGTAACTTTATTATTTTGTTGTCAATAGAGCTGTGTGAGGGTTTTTTGTATGGTGATCTGTAGTTTAGGGTACAAACGATGTCTTTATTGTTTTATATTGTTTTTTGGGGAAGGGTGATACAACAAGAAAATTGCAATTTTCACCTGTAATAGAAAAATGAAAATACATAAGACATCTCCAGGGAGGGGGCATGCCCCCCTCACATTGAACATATTGGGAAGAGAGAAAACTACCTATGACTGGAGAAGAGCTGACTATCCAACCTCCCTTTGAAGTGGGATTAATTATAGCTAGGGAGAGAAAAACTAATTAAAACAACCTTTGAAGCAGAGATCTCCTGATGTCGAGAGGTGATTAAAACAGGACATCTGTTGGGGAAAAAACAGTAAGCTTTGATATCTGTTTACACATAGGAGAAGTGCAGAGGCTGCCTTTTTCTAGGGAAGAAGCATCCTGTGTCCAAAGGATTTTTACGAGAGTGTTCCAGGCTTTTTGTCCATTGTCCAGATATGAATGTTGGGGTTTTGTATTGATTCGATATTTATTGGATATAGATTTTCGGCAACGTAGTGAAGAGACAGATGTGGGACATTCACTGACATCGCCATTGGAGCACTAGAACCCCTCCAGCTTAGTAACGTTCCGATAGATTATGCAAACCAGCTCATGTTTTATCTCTATGTAACTGTAAAATCATGATAAGAAATATGACGTCAATATCTACCACCTGGAACCTTCAGGAGAGAAGATATAGTGTCAGTTGGGGATTTTATAAAATTCTTACAGACTCAGCACATCTCACAATCAGCCCCCACACAAGCTCATCAAGAGGAGGTATGTAACCTTGAGGTAATAAAAAGCAGTATTTGAATCTGGACCATTTGTCAGCCCATGGAAGACATAGCTGTGGTTCTGTCTATTGTCCCAATCTGACTGTTTCCCTCCCTAAGCTCTGAGCCATTTCCCTGACAAGGTTTAGTAATTCTCTTTTATTCCTTTTATTTTATGTAATTGTAATATATCGGATTGTTTCTTCCCACTATGTATCATCTTGTGTATTTTTTATAAACACTGCCTATCTTTCTGGATTAAATATGTAAATGTAATAGCTCTGTTCCTCTTGCTCTGTAAACCGCACCCCTGAAGCCTTATTATATCTGTAACGGGTGTTCAATCAGCCGGTATGAATGATTAGTGGTGGAAGCTAGTAGTTCTTTTGTTATTGCGAAGCTGGCAGTGATCATGTGGGGGGATATACATATATTCTGTACGTAGGTGTATATACCACACACTCACTGAATTCCTCAATAACCAGCCTAGCAATGGAAGCAGCCTCGGCCGCGTCTTTCATTCATCACTTAATTGCATAATTGTCCTGACGATTGGAGGGAGCAGAATAGCATTCCATTGACAAATTGGTGGCAGCAGTGGGATCAGTGCAAACCCCGGCTGTATATCCTTGTCCACTTGGTAACAGTGGTGGGATCTGCGTGACCCCCAAGTTCTTAGCTGTGACATATTGGTGGATCTGCATGACCCCCCTGGCTGTTAGCAGTGATATCACCTTTTAATTTTAAAAAAATATATTTATGGAATTTACCTTATGGTTTAAATCATTTTATTTTATATTTTGATTGATCATACACTTTTACAAAGGTGCTGCTGATAAATATGCACTATTATTATTTAGTTTTGGATGGAGAAAAGGGGGTGATTTTATTTTTTTTATATGTATCTAGTATCTTTGAAAACTTTTATTTTTATTTTCATTTCACTTTTTTAGTTACCATAGGGAGTTTGAACCTGGGATCGTTCATCATTCTTGTACAGTCATGGCCAAAAGTTTTGAGAATGACACAAATATTATATTTTCACATGATCTGCTGCCTTCTGGTTTTTATGTGTGTTTGACAGATGTTTTTATCACAGACAGAAATATAATAATTGCAAACATATGAGTAACAAAAGCTTATATTGACAGTTAGAATGAGTTAATGCAGCAAGTCAATATTTGCAGTGTTGACCCTTCTTCTTCAGGACCTCTGCAATTCTCCCTGGCATGCTCTCAATCAACTTCTGGACCAAATCCTGACTGATAGCAGTCCATTCTTGCACAATCAATGCTTTAATTTTGTCAGAATTTTTAGGTTTTTGTTTGTCCACCCGTCTCTTGATGATTGACCACAAGTTCTCAATGGGATTAAGATCTGGGGAGTTTCCAGGCCATGGACCCAAAATCTCTATGTTTTGTTCCGTGAGCCATTTAGTTATCACCTTTGCTTTATGGCAAGGTGCTCCATCATGCTGGAAAAGGCATTGTTGATCGCCAAACTGCTCTTGGAGGGTTGGGAGAAGTTGCTCTTGGAGGACGGACATTCTGGTACCATTCTTTATTCATGGCTGTGTTTTTAGGCAAGACTGTGAGAGAGCCGATTCCCTTGGCTGAGAAGCAACCCCACACATGAATGGTTTCAGGATGCTTAACAGTTGGCATGAGACAAGACTGGTGGTAGCGCTCACCTTGTCTTCTCCGAATGAGGCGTTTTCCTGATGTCCCAAACAATCGAAAAGGGGATTCATCAGAGAAAATAACTTTACCCCAGTCCTCAGCAGTCCACTGCCTGTACCTTTTGCAGAATATCAGTCTGTCCATGATGTTTTTTCTGGAGAGAAGTGGCTTCTTTGCTGCCCTCCTTGAGACCAGGCCTTGCTCCAAGAGTCTCCGCCTCACAGTGCGTGCAGATGCACTCACACCAGCCTGCTGCCATTCCTGAGCAAGCTCTGCACTGCTGGTAGCCCGATCCCGCAGCTGAAACACTTTTAAGAGACGGTCCTGGCGCTTGCTGGTCTTTCTTGGGCGCCCTGAAGCCTTTTTGGCAACAATGGAACCTCTCTCCTTGAAGTTCTTGATGATGCGATAGATTGTTGACTGAGGTGCAATCTTTCTAGCTGCGATACTCTTCCCTGTTAAGCCATTTTTGTGCATTGCAATGATGACTGCACGTGTGTCACGCTGTCTAATGATAAGTATACAATGTCAGTAAACTATTAATACAGGAACAACACTCTATACAACAACTAGTATAGCAACATCAGCATGTAAGTATAGAATAGATTTACCTGACACGATATCTGCTGAACTCAGGGTTAATCTTGAGGACTTGATGAGCTGAAACAGGAAAGAGGTGGACCGGAATCTAACCTGACCCTAAACTGGGGTCCTAACTAATCCCTCACCTTGGAGGTACTGATAATGGTTCAGAGGTCCAAGTCTCCAACCTAACCCTGTCTCCTATCAGACCCTGAACCCTGTAATCAGTCCTAAGAAGGATCCTGACTACCACCAAAGGGATATGGGCTGATCTCAGCTAAATACACAGATTAGACATATAAGACAGACAGGATAACACACGCTTGCATACACACTCAAACACCAAAGGAACATAAATGGTCTGGGAAATAAACTCTAACCAAGTTGAGCTTAGAACAACTAAGGAGCTCACAACTAAAGTCTATACAGATTCATTCCTAACTGTGGTCTGCATGAAGGTTTCACTGGCAACTCCCCAAGCAGACAGCCAGGAATTTAAAGGAAACCAATCAACAAATAATCAATTGCAGCCGGGAGAAACTGCACCCAGTCCCAGCACCGAGCACAGACAGAATTAACTCCCTAGCTGCCAAACACAAAGAAACAGCAGCTCAGCTGTGAGAAGTCAAAATGTGCAACCGCGACGATCTTCGTGGCAATGCACACATGACAGTACCCCCCCTTCTACGAGGGGCCTCCGGACCCTCAGGGCCAGGCCTGCCCGGGTGAGTTCTGTGGAAGGTCCGAACCAAACGATCTGCGTTAACATCAGACGCAGGGACCCACGTCCTCTCCTCCGGACCATACCCCTTCCAATGCACCAAGTACTGAAGGGACCGGCGATTCAGATGTGAGTCAATGATCTTTGATACTTGAAATTCCAAGTTACCATTGACCAACACAGGAGGAGGAGGTAGAGGTGACGGTATGACTGGTGCCACATACCTTTTAAGTAATGACTTGTGGAACACATTATGAATTTTAAACGTAGGAGGGAGGTCCAGACGAAATGCCACAGGATTAATTATGGAACTGATCCTGTACGGCCCGATGAATCTGGGACCCAGTTTCCAGGAGGGCACTTTAAGTTTTATATTCCTGGTAGACAACCATACCAGATCGTTCACATTCAGATCTGGACCAGAAACTCTCCTCCTATCAGCCATACGTTTGTAACGGTTCCCCATCGCACTCAGATTATTCAATACACCTCTCCACACACAAGCAAGAGACGACGAGAAACGCTCCTCCTCAGGAACCCCAGAAGGGCCCCCCCATTGAAAGTACAAAACTGGGGATGGAAACCATATGCCCCAAAAAACGGGGACTTACCAGTGGACTCGCTCCGCCTGTTGTTAAGAGCGAACTCTGCCAGAGGCAAGAAAGAAGACCAGTCCTCTTGGTTCTCTGAGACAAAACACCGGAGATATGTCTCTAAGCTCTGATTCAGACGCTCTGTCTGACCATTGGTCTGCGGATGAAAAGCCGAGGAAAATGACAATTGCATCCCCCGACGTAAACAAAATGCCCTCCAAAATTTGGACACAAACTGAGACCCCCTATCTGACACCACATCAGAAGGCAACCCATGAAGTCTAACGATCTCCCTAATGAACACCTGCGCCAGAGTTTTAGCATTAGGGAGTGCAGGAAGAGCAACGAAATGTGCCATCTTACTGAACCTGTCAACAACCACCAGTATGACAGTATTCCCTGACGACGGAGGAAGGTCCGTAATGAAGTCCATAGATAAATGAGTCCACGGACGCTCCGGAAGTTTCAAGGGTAAAAGGGTCCCAGACGGACGGGTATGAGGGGTTTTAGAGCGAGCACACACCCCACATGACGCGACAAAAGTTATAACATCTTTATTAGCATTAGGCCACCAAAACCGGTGAGAAAGGAGATCAAAAGTAGCCTTACTCCTGGATGTCCTGCTAGAGCAGAATTATGATGTGCCTCAATAACCTTTTGTCTCAACAGATTTGGGACAAACAGTCTCCCTGGAGGTCCTGCAGGGGCGTCCCCCTGAGCCTCTAACACCTCCTCCTCAAGCTCAGAAAATACAGCCGACACTACCACCCCCTCCTGAAGGATAGGACTCGGGTCATCCGTTTTCCCGGCCCCTGGGAAACTGCGAGACAAGGCATCAGCCTTTATATTCTTAGACCCCGGGCGATAAGTGACGACAAAATTAAACCAGGTAAAAAACAACGACCATCGAGCTTGTCTGGAATTCAGACGCTTAGCGGATTCCAAATACAACAGGTTCTTGTGATCAGTAATAACGGTAACCGGGTGGACTGCCCCCTCCAAAAAGTGACGCCATTCTTCAAAAGCTAACTTAATGGCCAAAAGTTCCCTATTGCCGATGTCATAATTCCTTTCGGCGGACGACAATTTCTTAGAAATGAAAGCGCACGGATGCCATTTACCAGGGGACGGACCCTGGGACAATATAGCACCCACCCCTACGTCAGACGCATCCACCTCCACAATGAACGGCTGAGATGCATCTGGTTGGATGAGAACGGGTGCCGAAGCAAAACATTTCTTCAAAGAGGAAAAGGCTTGGCAAGCTTTGTCCGACCATTTAGAAAAATCCGTCCCTTTTCTTGTCATGTCAGTGAGAGGTTTGACGACAGATGAGAAATTACAAATAAATTTCCGGTAGTAGTTAGCAAACCCCAAAAAACGCTGCAGAGCCTTAAGATCCCCTGGCTGATCCCATTCAAGCACTGCTCTCACCTTTTCAGGGTCCATACGGAAACCGGAGGCTGACACCAAAAAACCCAAAAACTGAAGTTCCTGTACGGCAAATACACACTTCTCCAGTTTGGCGTATAGTTTATTGTCTCGCAAGATCTGCAACACCTGTCTCACATGCTCCTGATGAGACACAAGATCTGGCGAGAAAATTAAAATGTCGTCCAAATATACAACCACAAACAGCCCCACAAGGTGACGAAAAATGTCATTAACAAAATGTTGGAATACTGCTGGTGCAGTAGTCAGACCAAAAGGCATGACTAGGTTCTCATAATGTCCCTCTGGCGTGTTAAACGCCGTTTTCCACTCATCCCCCTCTTTTATCCTAATCAGATTATACGCCCCCCTGAGATCCAATTTAGAGAACCATTTGGCGCCAACAATTTGATTGAAGAGATCAGGAATAAGAGGGAGTGGATACGGATCTCGAACAGTAATCCGATTAAGTTCGCGGAAATCCAAGCAAGGGCGTAGGCCTCCATCTTTCTTCTTCACAAAGAAGAACCCCGCGGCTACTGGGGAAGATGAAGGTCTAATATGCCCTTTGGCCAGACTTTCAGAAATATAATCTTTCATAGCCTGCCTCTCAGGACCAGAAAGATTATACAACCTAGCTTTAGGCAACTTAGCATCAGGAAGGAGATTAATAGAGCAGTCATACACGCGATGAGGAGGCAACTCCTGACACCCCTCCTCAGAGAAAACATCCCCAAAATCCTCCAAAAAAAGGAGGCAATGTACAAGGCACGACCGCACTGATGACTGTGTTCATGCAGTTGCTTTTGCAAAACTCACCCCATTGGCTTATTTCTCTGGACTGCCAATTAATCACAGGGTTATGTTTAACCAACCAAGGAAGTCCCAACACAATGGGAGTAGGTAGACCCTCCAACACATAACAAGATAATTGTTCCCTATGTATTGCCCCTACCCGAAGGTCAATGTTATGAACCTCATGAACAAAGCTACCTTGGCCGAGAGGCCTGGCATCAATGGAGAATATAGGGATCGGTTTGACCAATACACTCAGATGCATACCTTGAGCCTGAGCAAACTGAGCGTCAACCAGGTTAGCCCCGGAACCACTATCAAGAAGAACAGACAATCTCTCCACTCTCGTACCAACTACCACCTCCACTGGTACAAGGAACTGAGAAGAACTGGAGGATGAAATACATACTCCCAGGTTGTCGTCCACCACACAACCTGGGATTAACAGTTTTCCGGCGACTTTTGGCTCAACAAGGCACGGGATGGACATTCTCCAACAAAATGTCCCTCTTTCCCGCAGAAAAAACATCTTCTAGTCCTGCGGCGTACCGCCAATCCCCTCCTACGAAATGATGTCCCTCCCAACTGCATAGGCTCATCCGAACAGACAAGGGGAACCTCAACATAAGGGACTTTAGTGGTAGGTGGAGAAACAACAGGGAGTGGGGTTACCTCACCCCTCTCCCGAAGCCGTCTATCAGTACGGATAGCTAAGGCCATAGCAGCCTCCAGTGAATGAGGAGACTCATACTGAGCCAAAACGTCTTTTAATTTATCAGAAAGCCCATGACAAAACTGGCTCCTAAGAGCTGGGTCATTCCACTGAGTATCTGTGGCCCATCTACGAAACTCAGAAGCAAATTCCTCTGCTGGACGATCTCCCTGCTGTATCTTACGTAATTTTGTCTCAGCAAGAGAGACCCGATCTGGGTCATCATATACCAATCCCAGGGCAGTAAAAAATTGATCTACAGACTGTAGAGCCAGGGATCCCGGAGGAAGGGAAAATGCCCAGGATTGAGGGTCCCCTTGCAGAAGTGAGATAACAATTCCCACTCTCTGCTCATCACTCCCTGATGATCGAGGCCGAAGCCGAAAATACAATTTACATGCCTCCCGGAAGGTGAAAAATTTGTCTCGCCCACCAGTGAACCTGTCCGGGAGAGCTACTTTAGGTTCAACTCTGGTTTGCTCCAGGGGAGACAAAACTTTGGACTTAATGTCCGTCAGCTCCATGGATAATCCCTGCAACTGCAGAGCCAGCTGGGCTACTGGATCCATGGTAACTGGAGATAATTTTTATGGCCAGTGAAAATGTCACGCTGTCTAATGATAAGTATACAATGTCAGTAAACTATTAATACAGGAACAACACTCTATACAACAACTAGTATAGCAACATCAGCATGTAAGTATAGAATAGATTTACCTGACACGATATCTGCTGAACTCAGGGTTAATCTTGAGGACTTGATGAGCTGAAACAGGAAAGAGGTGGACCGGAATCTAACCTGACCCTAAACTGGGGTCCTAACTAATCCCTGACCTTGGAGGTACTGATAATGGTTCAGAGGTCCAAGTCTCCAACCTAACCCTGTCTCCTATCAGACCCTGAACCCTGTAATCAGTCCTAAGAAGGATCCTGACTACCACCAAAGGGATATGGGCTGATCTCAGCTAAATACACAGATTAGACATATAAGACAGACAGGATAACACTCGCTTGCATACACACTCAAACACCAAAGGAACATAAATGGTCTGGGAAATAAACTCTAACCAAGTTGAGCTTAGAACAACTAAGGAGCTCACAACTAAAGTCTATACAGATTCATTCCTATCTGTGTTCTGCATGAAGGTTTCACTGGCAACTCCCCAAGCAGACAGCCAGGAATTTAAAGGAAACCAATCAACAAATAATCAATTGCAGCCGGGAGAAACTGCACCCAGTCCCAGCACCGAGCACAGACAGAATTAACTCCCTAGCTGCCAAACACAAAGAAACAGCAGCTCAGCTGTGAGAAGTCAAAATGTGCAACCGCGACGATCTTCGTGGCAATGCACACATGACAACGTGTTTCTTTAGAGATAACCATGGTTAACAGAAGAGAAACAATGATGCCAAGCACCAGCCTCCTTTTAAAGTGTCCAGTGGTGTCATTCTTACTTAATCATGACAGATTGATCTCCAGCCATGTCCTCATCAACACCCACACCTGTGTTAATGGAGCAATCACTGAAAAGAGGTTAGCTGGTCCTTTTAAGGCAAGGCTGCAATGATGTTGAAATGTGTTTTGGGGGATAAAGTTCATTTTCTAGCCAAATATTGACTTTGCAAGTAATTGCTGTTAAGCTGATCACTCTTTATAACATTCTGGAGTATATGCAAATTGCTATTAGAAAAAGTGAAGCAGTAGACTTTGTAAAAATTAATATTTGTGTCATTCTCAAAACTTATGGCCATGACTGTACTATATACTGCATTGTAGAATGCTTCAGTATTGCAGAACATTGTAAAAATGATGATCTCCTATGAAACTCAACCTGTGGTTGGGCTTCACAGAAGCAATGGCGATGGGTGCCCGAATTGATGCCCTACCAGGATTGCACCATTTATTTGCCTTTGTCAGAGTTTAAACAGCAGCGATCAGAGTTTGCTCCGCCAACTGCACTGCTGTTAGAGGCAGATGTCGGCTGGATAACACAGCTGGCACCTGCCCTATGTGGAGGGAGCTCAGCTCCTGTAGCTGCTCTATACACCCTGATAGTAATAGTACATCATATGGCAGGAAGGGATTAATGCTAACGAGTATTATAATGTATCCTATATTTATAATATTGTATTATATTGCATTATCTGTCATATTTATTTCTTAATATTTAGTATTATTGGTATTAATATTGTTATTATGTTGTATTCATAATTTTAATAAGTCTTAATATAAAGCTCAGATGTACATTTTTAGGGGATGATTGCATCAATCATTGAAGTAAAAATAATTTTGTTTTTCATGTGGAAATTTTTATGGCACAAACAGGGATTTCTAGGCACTGTAGTTTTGCAACAGCAGGAGATCACTAACGTAGATTGACAATGTGTAGTGTGTTCCATCTTTACAATAGCAGTGAATATACAGTATATTATATACATATATAATATATATATATATATATATATATATATATATAGTAAAGATGGATTATTTAATTGACTAATATCATATATATACAGTACAGACCAAAAGTTTGGACACACCTTCTCATTCAAAGATTTTTCTGTATTTTCATGACTATGAAAATTGTAGAATCACACTGAAGGCATCAAAACTATGAATTAACACATGTGGAATTATACATTACACTTTACAAAAAAGTGTGAAACAACTGAAAATATGTCTTATATTCTAGGTTCCTCAAAGTAGTCCGCTCTCTAGACTGAAATCTACATCTCTGTGGAGGGGTAATGGACCCATTACCCCTCCACAGAGATGTAGATTTCAGTCTAGAGAGAGGATTCATATGTTCCCATGCAGACAGACTTTTCTAAGCGAGGATTGGCATTAGTTAGGACCTGATATACGAGAAGAGCCTTAACGTGGCTATCAGGTACACATAATTTGGCCATCTTATGCGCTAAGACTTCTCAATTTTTCATATTTCTAAGGCAGTGATGCAATTCATTTTTCATATTTCGTGTTTGCAAGCTATAGCGCTACAGTGTGCTACCCTTTTTTTCTTGTAAGTGATAATATTGATGTCTTCTTTTGTGGTAGAGTGGTCTTTGTGTAACGTGGTACGGGGTGGTAGCCGTGGGCGAGGTACATGTCTTACACCTCAGCACGTTACATGAAAGTTGAGGTCCTGGCTGGGAGTGAGGATTTGTGCTGTGAGGGCACTAAGCCCGGGCCAGCCACATGTAACTGATGTCCTTGGTTTGCCAGGACCAGATGTTTCACAGTTTAATGAGGGAGATCACCAGTCAAAAATAAACTTTTTATTCAACCGGAACTTGGTACGGAATATATACAAGGAATAGCGCAGATTGTGCACCCTCTTATGGATGTTTCCTTTACAACTCAAAGTATTTTTCACACAGTTTCCTTCCTTCATTTGTCTGTTGTTCTCTATGTCCATTGTTTCTCACTACTTCATCACAACCCAGTTTAAACACTACAGTCCTGCTTAGCAAGAGTCGTTTACTTGTCCCACAGTCGCGCATCTTCTTTTCCCTTAGGATGTCAGCATTGTCAGTACTGCTGACACTCTGGAACTCCCACCCCAGACACTTTACTCATGCCATGTACGGAATCCTGTTTAGGACCATTACCATCAAGCATTATAAACTCAGGGCCTTGAAGCTAGGCGTTCTCTCCCAGGACCCGTCTCGGGAAGGTCACTCTGTCTCTTAAGCCTGGGTCTCACATAGCGATACACCAGCGATCCCGACAACGATCAGGATCGCTGGTGTATCGCTACATGATCGCTGCTGAGCTGCCAAACAGGCAGCTCAGGCAGCGATCAGCACAGCGACGCTGCGGGTAAACATCGCTTAGTTACCCGCAGTGTACGTTGGATACCAGCGCCCTGATGCAGGGAGCTGGTAACCAAGGTACACATCGGGTTTCCAGGCGCTGCGCGGTGCCTGGAAACCCGCTGTGTACCTTGGTTACCAGCTCCCCTGCATCAGGGCGCTGGTATCCAAGGTACACAGCGGGTTTCTAGGCACAGCCCCGCGCCTGGAAACCCGCTGTGTAACTTGGTTACCAGCGGATCGCTGGTCTCCCGCCTGTCACACGCAGCGATGCGTGCCTGTCAGCGGGAGACCAGCGATCAAAAAAATGTCCAGGACATTCAGCGACGATCAGCGATACCCAGCAGGGGGGCTGATCGTCGCTGAATGTCACACACAGCGATATCGCTGGGGAGATCGCTGTTGTGTCGCAAAACTAGTGACTCAGCAGTGATCTCGCTAGCGAGATCGCTGCGTGAGACGGGGGCTTTAGTCACTTTTCGTCTGGATCTCACTATCCCTTTTCATGAGTCTCTTTTAACGTAGGGTTACCCCAGAATGCAGCACTGCTCAACTTGGACATTTAGGTTCACTTTCTATGCACTCCAGGCCCTATCTGACATTCTAACAGGAAATTGTCACTGTTAGGGTTTGCGGATCACACTGAATTAAATTACACTATAAAGTGTGATCGCAACCCAGGGTGCAAAGATGTTAAACTGCAGATAATGTGAACAATGACTGATAAAAAACTACTAGCAAACATTCCTTCCTAAACACACTGAGTTAACTCCACGCAGTGTGAATGGAATGCAAAAACCCAACACCAAATAATACTCAGGATTGCACAGGAATAGGAGTACTAGCTCAGCTAACCACCGAGGGGTACAAGGGAGATGAGTTACAGCTCATCTAACCACAGAGGGGTACAAGAGAGATGAGTACCAGCTCAGCTAACCACCGAGTGACACAGAAAATATAAGTACCTAACTCAGCTAACCACCTAGTGGAATAGAAAATATAAGTAGCATGCTCAGCTAACCACCGAGAGGTACAGAAAAATGAGTGTGCAATACCCAGTTAAAACAATAGCGAATAAGCACGTTGGCTGACTGTGCCCCGAAACTGACCCTTGCTAACCACACTCGTGGCCGAGACAGGCGCTAGGTCCAGCAAAAGCAAAAACCTGCCTAAGGAAAACTAGGCACACATACGAGCCAGCCGAGGGGCAGAGTACTTACACACACAGACAACGCTAGCACGCCCGCGTGCTTTGCTGAAAGCCCTTTAGGCACTATGCTCAACCCCAAACACTCACGCCCAGTCGGACGGGGCGTCGTCCGTGAGCCAATCCGGAGCTGCCACATAACCAGAGTGTCACGCTCATGCCCTGGCTGATGGGCGTGAGCCAAGGGGGGTTGTGGCCCCACTGTGCCACAAACCAGACTACCCTGGAATCGGCTTGACTAGGACAGCTGCCTCGGTCTTCACTGGAGCCTCTGATCGTGAGGTCAGGCTTGTGCGGCAGGCAGCTGCCAGGTGCCACTCCAGGGTGGCGTCTGGCTGTGGCTGCTGATTCCACTTGGGGAGATGGTGGCATGGCTGAGACACAGAACTGGCAGGCACGGATGAGACACAGGATGAGCAGGCACGGATGAGACACAGGACGGACAGGCACGGATGAGACACAGGGCAGGCTGGCACGGATGAGACACAGGGCAGGCAGGCATGGATGAGACACAGGACGGACAGGCACGGATGAGACACAGGGCAGGCTGGCACGGATAAGACACAGGGCAGGCAGGCATGGATGAGACACAGGGCAGGCTGGCACAGATGAGACACAGGGCAGGCTGGCACAGATGAGACACAGTGCAGGCTGGCACGGATGAGACACAGGGCAGGCTGGCATGGATGAGACACAGGGCAGGCTGGCACGGATGAGACACAGGGCAGATACTGGAACTGACTGGAAGGAATGGTGTATGGAGAAACAGGTAGAGACCTGTTCACACAGCAGGTACTGGTACTGGTACAGACAGAATGGAATGGAGTATGGAGGGACAGGTAGAGACCTGTTCACACAGGAGGAGTACCCAAGGCTGCGGAGAAGGGCTGTAGAGCCGCAAGAGGTACTGCAGAGGCAGGAGCAAAGCAGAGCGAAACCGCAAGATATACGGAGAGGAGCTGCAGCAAGAGATTGCTGTAGCGGCAGGAGCGAGGCAGAGCGGAACTGCAAGATATGCGGAGAGGAGCTGCAGCAAGAGATTTCTGCGGCGGCAGAGCGAGGCAGAGCGGAACCGCAAGATATGCGGAGAGGAGCTGCAGCAAGAGATTACTGCTTCTGCAGGAGTGAGGCAGAGCGAACCGCAAAAGAGTGCAGACAAGGGAGAGAGCGATATAGAGAGATCACAAGGCAAGACACACCAGGAAGAAACACAGACAAGGAGACTAAAGGGTATGCCACACTAAACAATATCGCTAACGGGATCGCTAAAAAACGTCACTATTTAGCGATCCCGTTAGCGATATTGTTCAGTGCGGCAGCTTCCAGCGACGAGCTTCCTGCTGTGATCTCGCTCGTCGCTGGAATCGCTCCGGACCCTATTTCATCGCTGGCGCTCCCGCTGGGTAAGTATCTAATCGCTGTGTGGCACCTTTTTAGCGATTTAGCGGTACTTTTGTACGCTAAAGTCGTTAAGAAGATCGCTAACGGCGATAGCGTCGTAACTATATCGCTAAATGCGGTAGCATTTAGCGATATAGAAACAATCCCGCTAGCGATCTCATAGTATGCAACGCTAACGAGATCGCTAGCGGATTGCTTAGTGTGGCAGTACCTTAAGAGACAGAGGTAGGACTGAGTTCAGACAAGGTAACGACATGAGACAAGGTACAGAGACAAAGACACAGGGTCTAGGAAATTCTGCCTCCTGGAGGGTAGCAAATAGGTACAAAACAAGGTCAGGAACAATAGAACAGAGACAAGGATATTCTGCTTCCTGGAGAGCAGACAAACAGGTACAAGGCAAAGTCAGGAACAATAGCACAGAGACCAGGATATGCTGCCTCCTAGAGGGCGGACAAACAGGTACAAGGCAAAGCTAGGAGAGAAGCCTCCAAGATGGAGGAACATAGAGCAAGACCTGAGACCTGGCAGCTAAGTAGCAAGACACTAACTGAGTTAACACATTGCACAGGCTAGATCCACAGGGTGGAGCTGCCTTAAATACTAGAGGACTAATGGTAATTGGTCAGTCAGGTGCACCCTGACTCCATAAGAACCAGAGAGTTCTGGCGCCGCCGCCCTATGGACACAGCTATGAGACATGCAGAGAGCAGAAAGGAGACCAGAGGTATAGAGCCTGGTGCTGGCAGCAGACAGAAATCACAGCATGACCTGGAGCAGTGAGCAAGTAAGTGTGTGGGGGATGGGAGGCCATGCAGTGATGCCAGCAGGGTTGTTACACAGAGCAGTCCGAGCACCAATAAGGCGCCACATCACGGACATGCTCAGTAAGGTGACTTCTGGACATAGACTTCAGAGAGTAGGGCTACCCTAGTATACAACTGGTTACTATAGACTTTAGCTGGAAAGCCAGCAGTAACCACAACTATAACAGGAGCCTGAGCAAGTTGCTGGGACTGACGTCTGTGCTAAGCAGATGGGCCCGAATGGGAGACCATGGCACCAGACAATGCTTGGGATCTATCCCGCACAGTTGAAGAATCCCAGCGCCTAACACTTTCCCTAAAACTCAGCCCCTCCCACTATAGCCTAATCTCAATCATTAACTCTTACTACTGTATCCCTATTGTCAAACTACACATACTATCAGTATTGTTAACACCTTTAATGCACATCATTAACAATTAGCACATTGTACATGACATATTTCACATTACACTACATAACAATTAAACTTGTTTCTTCAAGAGGGAAATGTGGGCAGCATGTCCATCTCTTTACATTTAGGCCACCCCAGGCACTAAGGCACCTATGTACATGATACCTCTCTGATTGGTGTATAGGTGCTGCATTAATGCTCCATACATTTTGGAAGTTCAATGTAGCCATTATATAGATGCGTGCATGAGCCCTTCGCATGTCAAAACCAGGTTGAATATTTTGCCTATGACAGCATTGTTATAATGCTGTTGCCGATGGGTCTGAACAGGGTGGAGGACATTACATACATCACCCATTGACATGCTACTTTTATGTCCAGGAACATGATAAAACTGAACTTGTATATTTCACGCTCAATTCAGAACTCTACAAGTCCATCTTGGATTTAGTTTTTGCTTCCAAAGAAGTGAATGAAAATGCAGATCTTCTGCCCAATATCACACTGGGGTTCAAGATATTTGATTCTTGCTTTTCTGAGTCAATTTCCCTTCAAGCAATATTCCAGACAATGTTAAGTGATACAAGCCTACCCCCAAATTATAGATGTGGACCCCAGCCTATGGTACCGGCAATCATCGGAGACATGTCGAGCTTATCAGTGGCAATAGCAAGAGTGCTTGTGAGTCGCACATGGTACCAGGGTTATGGGATACTCGGCACCGAGCCCATGGAAGTCTATGGGGGATGTCACTGGCAGCAGAGCTCGGTCCGTTGCCCTGGGCACTCATACAATGGGGGAATATTTACAGGGGATTGTAGTAATAGTTGTTCGTGACGCCACCTGTGGTTTCTGATCAGATAGACCAGCGCTGCAGGGTTAATCTTCTGAGGGGATGTTATTAGGCAGCTAGATGTTAAGTCCCCCACAGGTGGGACTGTTCCCTCAAAGTCAATGGTGTTGCAGAATAAGTCAGTCACACACAATTCAGCCTCTTTCCATACCTTTACTGATGTTGTTGGCAGGTATGTCCCGGGAAGCTGGTCAGGTTGGAGAATGCACATTCAGGGGATTGCTGAGCAGGTTTAAGGCCTCCTTTCTGCTTGAAGTGTATGTGAGTCCTAACTTGCATGAAGTCAAGTTTAACTCTTTCTATAGCAGCTTCGCCCGGCTGACATTGTGGTAGAGTCTTTTCTGTCTCTGATGCTCAGAGGCTGGCAAGAACGAAGTCCTCTAAGCTTGGCCTAGCTAAAAGTTCTTGTTCTCCCTGACTCCAGTTACGTATCAACGCTTAGGGCTACCTTCTGTGACTTGAAGTCCAGCAAGGATTCCGGTGTATCTTATTACTAGACGTGAAGTACTAGCAATGCTTCGGACCCCGGTGTCCGGTTAATTAAGTGAAAGTGATCTGTCACTTTGGTCACTTATCCGTCTTTCTCCACTTGCCTGTCGCCCTGCTCTTGCCCTTAACATAAGCACGGGTAACAGTAGGTGTAGTTGTCAGTCGTTTTCCCAAGCTCACTGACCTGTTCTCAGTTGCCTCGGTGTTATGGCTGTTGTAATCCCTTTCCTTCTTTCCTTCAAAGACTCTGTCCAGAGTGGCTATCAGGAGCTTCTGTCAAACTGATTTCATGCTCGCTCTGAGAGTTACTTTCCACGTTCATAGGGAACACAAGCAGCTTGTTCTGAGTAACAGCTTCAGATTCAAATGTAGCTCTGACTAGGCTAGAGTGATTCCTTCCCACTCGTACTAGCCTCCACTTCAGTACGAAATGAACTACCTGAGCTCTGTCAGGAATCAGTCTTCTCTCCTCTCCCTCCAAGACTGAACTGCTCTGTCCTGAGACAGGAAACTGGTCTCATCTCATCTGGCTACTGCTACGTCACACTAACTTAAATAGTCTAAGTTGCCCTCTGGTGGCAGTGTTGGAAGTGTGTGATGTGAATGAATATCAGACTTCACAATTACCTTATCTGTGCACTCTCCTGGAGACATGTGTACCAAGCGCAGCTGGGCCACACATCCCCCCTGGTTAAACTCAGCACTCCCGGGCTGAAATAGAAAAGAAAATATTTTTTGTTTTGCTTATAACATCAACATTTAACATATAACTCATCCCTTGCGGGAGGTAAGGACTCTTCAACGTTACAATTTGTACATAGGTCAGTAGAAAATTATCAAAACATTTTTTTTTTTTTCACATAAATATATAAGACAAGATTCTTGTGGAGGACCCGCACCAAAAACCTCCCACGTAGGTCCTGGGTGGGCTGCAGGACTTCTGAGCTGCAGACCTCACTCTAGGCCCCACCATACGGGTTTTTCTTCAGAGGTAGTAATGCTTTATGTAAAACCAAGATGGGGCACCGAAGTGCGAACTATTTACAATGAAAGTTTTTGGGCTGGCACAGTCCACAGCCACGCAGTCCTTTGATAAGAACATTTCAAGTAATCACATTATACTTTAATACTATTCACATTAGTATTATATTTCTTATTACCCAACTGGGGTATTCTATGCAAACATCATCACATTTAGCAAATTATGTAAACATTTTCATACATATCAATAAAGTGCAAAATTTTCAACTTCTCAACTTTTTTACAGTGGCAGTAAACCCTGTCTGGGTCCTACTGGTCTTCTTCTCTTTTGCAGATTTCAATGACGTCTTCCACTCCTGGGGCTGGAACGACGCGGTGCTCTTTTGAACGCATAACAAACAAGTCATGACCTGCAATCAAGGTTTGCGTAGCTACAGTTCTTGTTTAATCCACTAGGGGCTCAACAGGTGCCTCTCCAGAATATAGATTCAGCTCCATAGGGGTCGCTGCTGCAGCATAAGATGCTGTACAAGAAGCAGGCTTGCTTAGTGGCTCCATGGAAGTCGCATCAGGCGTTTGCGATTTGAAACAGGACTCAGAATATGACACAGATTGCGATGCAGAAGCGACCGTGGGTTGCGATGCAGGTTGGGTCGCAGAATATGAGGCTGGATAGGATCTTGGTACAGAAGAGGACGCTGGTTGCGATGCTGGTGCACGGCTGGGTGCTGAGGGGGGTGTGACTTTGGATGTTGAGACACGGGAGACATTCAAGGCAAACCACCCCTGACGACTACAGTGTCGCGTGTAGGTGACAACATCCCCTTTTAACAGATGGAACCCCGCATCGCAGCAGTGAACATAGATCTCTGGAGAGAACCCGGGCTCACATATGTAACCCCAAACTCCTCGGGCCTTAGAGGCACACACCGTCCCCTGGCGTCGCGGTTCCCGAAGCGTACCTTTATCTCTCCTGACGTTTTCCTTTTCAGCGAGAATTTCTTCCTGGTACCTCTGGCGAAACTGCTGCAACTCCCTCTGCTCCTGCTGCCGCCGCTGTTCGTGTTCCCGGCGTCGCCACTCGTTCTCCATCTGGGCGGCATATTCTATGTCGTCCAGGTACTCCTTATCGTCCCAGTCGACCTCCATTATGGACAGCTGGCTTCCCTCCGGTGTCCCTACCGGGGGACTGCATTCTGCTGCGGCCTCCTGGCCTGGCTGGCACTCCGGTCTGGGCAGGGCCTCCTCAGCCTCCGTCCCTCCGACCGGATCATCGGTGGAGTCGGGATCAGCTCTTTCGGGGCCGGCCTCCGGTTTCTCTTCAGCTTCTGACGGTGGTGGCACAGGGAGCACAGGTACTGGCTGCGTTCCTGGGGGAGAGAGCATTGCGTCCCACAGCAGCCGCTGTTTCCGGGCACGCCATTTTTTGTCTGTCTCGTCCATCTCTTCACGGCGCTGGATCATTTCCTTGAGCACCGCATTCACCCCTCTAACTCCAGCATGATTTGGTTAGTGTCCCGAACTGGGGACGGCTCCGGCACAGGCAGTAGCTTTTCTGGGGAACGGGGCCTGCGCGCCGCCGCTCCTCCACACAGCGTCTCCTGTCCTTCCGCCATCTCTCTCCAGGCCAGACTGTGTTTTCCATCTGGAACAATCTGGTCTCTTCCGTGGAGGCGGGATTTGCGCTTCCTCTTTTTGGCATAGAAAATGAAGAGGAGGCGGATCTCCTTGGCAGTGGGGCAGGCTCTCACATTATAGTAGCATTTTGACAGGGCGCCCATCACTTTCGCGCCACAGGGGGTACACGCCCACGAATGCACGCCCACCTTCTTCACCAGCGCCTCAGGCCGCGAATATGGCGGCAAAATGGCGGAAAATGGCCCAAAAATCACAAAAATAGCAAACAGTCTTTTTGCACAAAACAGTTCAATCTAGGCACACAGGACTCACATCCAGTAAGCTTCGTATCCTGTTCGTGACGCCAAAGAATGAGTCGCACATGGTACCAGGGTTATGGGATACTCGGCACCGAGCCCATGGAAGTCTATGGGGGATGTCACTGGCAGCAGAGCTCGGTCCATTGCCCTGGGCGCTCATACAATGGGGGGAATATTTACAGGGGATTGTAGTAATAGTTGTTCGTGACGCCACCTGTGGTTTCTGATCAGATAGACCAGCGCTGCAGGGTTAATCTTCTGAGGGGATGTTATTAGGCAGCTAGATGTTAAGTCCCCCACAGGTGGGACTGTTC
The DNA here is from genome assembly GCA_033576555.1 of Oophaga sylvatica. Lineage (NCBI taxonomy): Eukaryota > Metazoa > Chordata > Amphibia > Anura > Dendrobatidae > Oophaga > Oophaga sylvatica. The sequence continues at coordinate 121,106,004 of JARQOD010000008.1, forward strand.
CCTCAAAGTCAATGGTGTTGCAGATAATAAGTCAGTCACACACAATTCAGTCTCTTTCCATACCTTTACTGATGTTGTTGGCAGGTATGTCCCGGGAAGCTGGTCAGGTTGGAGAATGCACATTCAGGGGATTGCTGAGCAGGTTTAAGGCCTCCTTTCTGCTTGAAGTGTATGTGAGTCCTAACTTGCATGAAGTCAAGTTTAACTCTTTCTATAGCAGCTTCGCCCGGCTGACATTGTGGTAGAGTCTTTTCTGTCTCTGATGCTCAGAGGCTGGCAAGAACGAAGTCCTCTAAGCTTGGCCTAGCTAAAAGTCCTTGTTCTCCCTGACTCCAGTTACGTATCAACGCTTAGGGCTACCTTCTGCGACTTGAAGTCCAGCAAGGATTCCGGTGTATCTTATTACTAGACGTGAAGTACTAGCAATGCTTCGGACCCCGGTGTCCGGTTAATTAAGTGAAAGTGATCTGTCACTTTGGTCACTTATCCGTCTTTCTCCACTTGCCTGTCGCCCTGCTCTTGCCCTTAACATAAGCACGGGTAACAGTAGGTGTAGTTGTCAGTTGTTTTCCCAAGCTCACTGACCTGTTCTCAGTTGCCTCGGTGTTATGGCTGTTGTAATCCCTTTCCTTCTTTCCTTCAAAGACTCTGTCCAGAGTGGCTATCAGGAGCTTCTGTCAAACTGATTTCATGCTCGCTCTGAGAG
>JARQOD010000008.1:121106809-121175746 GCA_033576555.1 Oophaga sylvatica
AAACGTTGTAGAAAGTTTGAGAATTTTTGCCAGATTTGCACTTTATTGCCAAATGTATCTATGTTTTCTATAATGAGTAGAATACCCGGCTGGGTACCAGAATGAAAATTTGAAAAAGTTGAGTGCATAGTTTTGCATCAAATACCCTGGTTGAGTAAAGTGAAATTAAAGTTAAAACAAGTATATATATAGATATATAATGTAAATATTGAAGTGAAAATATATATGTGTCTTTTGTTATGCCATGGACTGAGAGGCTGAGGACTGTGCCAGCCCAGAACTTATCTTTGTACATAGTTGCGCTTCGGTGCATTATATTGGTTTTACATGAAACCACCACAATTACCTCTGAACAGAAAACCCGTGTGGTGTGGCACTGAGTGAGGTCTGCATTCAGATGTCCTGCAGCCCACCCAGGACCCACGTTGAAGGTTTGGTGCGGGTCCTTCACAAGAATACTGTTTAATATGACATATTTATTGAAAGTATGTTTTTGTATTTTTCTATGTCCATTGTACATAATGTAACGTTTAAGATTTCGTACCTCCCGGATGGGATGAGTTTAATGTTTATTGTTAATGCAAAACAAAATGTCTTCTTCTTATATTTCACAGCCCGGGAGTGCTGTATTTTACCATGGGGAATGTGTAGCCCTGGTGTGAAGGCACACACAGTACCCTGGAGGATGTGCGGAGAGGTAACAGTTTAATGCTCGATATCCATTCACTCCATCACACACTTTAGACACACCCATAGTGTATATAAGCTAGTGACATGCGCAGTCAGTGGGTTTTCCTGTCTTGAGACAGAGGGACTGAGTCAGTCTAGCCTGGACGTGGAGGGAGGAGAAGTTCAGCCAGATCCTGTCAGCAGTTCTTAAAGTGGAGGCTAGTAAGGGTGAGCCAGTTCACCTTAGCCTAGTCAGAGCTGTGCTTAATCAGGAGATAGAGACAATTAAGGAAGAAAGAAGAGTTAGCAGCAGAAACTTCAGTCGCCTGTCCCAAGGACAGTGAAGTTCAGTCGACGTGCTCCTGAACTAGAAGAATACTGAGATTCTGTCAGCAAGCTCCAAGGAAGAAGCAAGAAAGGATTAACTTGTATTAGTCTAGGAAGTGTGGAGTGCTTATGCTAAAATCGCGAACAGGGCGAAGGGCGCAGTGGAAGAAACAGAGACGTGCCTTAGGTATAGAATTGCCTGCACAATTTCACCGGTCACTGGGGACCGAAGTGTCACTACAGCTTCAGGCGTAGTGGTAGAAAAACCAGAGTCTTACTGGACCTTAGGTCGCAGAAAGCAGCCCTTGGAGTGTCGGTACGTAACAGGGGTCAGGGAGAGTGGGAACCTTGAGTCGATGCAGGACAACAGTAGGAACTCAGCTCTCTCAAAGGAAGGCTCCGACCACAAAACTGACCGGGCAGTACAGCTAAGGAGTTAGCTGGAGTATTCGGAGTGAACTTAGCTCTATGCTAGTTGGACTCATCATCTTGGAAGTAAAGGAGGCCCCTAACCTGTTCAGCTGTTATCTCGAAGCACATTCTCCACCCGACCAGCCTCCCTGGGACCTGCCTTATCATCTGACAAGTAAAAGGTATGGAAAGACACTGGATGGTGTGAGACTGATTCATTTATTTGCACCCTACATCATTAATACCATAGACTTTGAGGGACCAGTCCCACCTGTGGGGGACCCGTCATCTAGCTGCCACAACATCCCCTCAGAGATCTACTGCAGCGCTGGTCTTAGTGATCAGACAACTACAGGTGGCGTCACGAACTGTTATATACAAATCCCCTGTAAATAATCCCCTTTAACGCCTGACCGCCAGGGACACGGACCGAGCCACGCTACCAGTGACATTCCCTATAGAAATCTACAGGCTCGGCTCCGAGTACCCCCTATCCCTGGAAACCCACAATTGTGGTGCGTGGTCGAGACAAGCAATGCCTGCCCATCATCATCTTCTCCCCATCATCAATGCCTCCCCATTATCAGCAATGCCTGCCCATCATCACACACAGACAGCACACAATCACTCTCTCACATACATACATACACACACACACATACATACACACACAAAGCACCGCACTACATACACACACAGAGACACACACACAGAGACGTCTTACCTGTTCAGCGTCCCCTCGCTCTGTGCCACAGCCGGCCGCTGAATGATGACGTCATTCAGCGGCCGGCTGTGAGAGGAAGCGCCGGCGCCCCCTGGAGCCCGGAGCTGCGGCAGCGGAGGCACGGGAGAGGTAAGTATTGTTGCCAGCTGCTGCCGGGGCCCTGAGCAGGTGGGGGGGGGGCCCAGTGGCGGCGCTGACACCGCTCTCCGCGCGGTGGTGCCAGACTACGAGTGGGCCCCCCCGCCTGCTCAGGGCCCCGGCACTGGCCCGGGTGTGCCGGGTGCTGACGCCGGCCCTGATTCATGTGTATGACTTCTAACAGGTCACTGAACCCTCACTGATCTGCCCCCTAGTTTTCAGAATGAATACTTGTACATACTGAAGAAAACAAAAAAAAACCTTTTGCAGACAGGCGCCAGCAGTGGCACCTGCGCTGCAGCATAATCACATATTTACTGTCCTAATAATAACTGTGCTTGATGTTATTCAGATAAAAAAAAAAATTAAAATGATGCCCGCAGCACCTGCGCAGTAGCAGCTTTCGGCTATCTCCATAGCTGCTACTGCGCAGGCGTGGGCGGTGCCATCTTGGAAGAGGAAATTTTTTTTCTTCTCCAGCAAGATGACACCTTTGGCACATGCACGATTTTTTATTTTTTTTTCTATCTGAATAACATCAACCACATTTATTGTTGGCACATAAAACGTGATTATGCTGAAGCACAGGTGCCACGGCTTGCATCTGCATGCAGAAGGGTTTTATTTTTATACTTCAGTATGTACAGATATTCATTATGTAAACTAGGGGGTAGGTCATTGAGGGATCAGTGACCTGTCAGAAGCCATACACATGAATACCTAATCAGAGCACCACATGAAGACCCCCTACAGGCCGCCCCGGAGCACGAGAATATCATTAGCTAAAAACTGAAAATAAAGATTAAACAACAACCATAAGACGGATTTCATCACCAGGTATCATTGTAATCAGTATAACGGCGCCGACCTGACACTGTCTGTAGGTTACTGTGCACAATCCTGCTGACAGGTTCCCTTTAAAGTCAAAATTGGCTCTTTCATTAAGGGGTTAATGGTGTATTTGAAAACGCGTTTTCTAAAGTACAGTAGACAGCTCCTTTAAGCTTTTCTTCTCCAAATATCCTCAAAGATTTAATTTACACATCACATGTATCAATGTGTGTGTTGGATCCAAATTGAATACGTTTTTGTTCATTTCTCTTGATGAAGGTTTCCTAAAAAACAAACTTGGATTACATTTGGGCGCTGTCCATCTTTTATGGGGGAGATTTATTCACTTGATTAGGCAAGTTTGATCCATAAAATGGGTCAAAATCAAACATGTCTACGTTTTTTAGGGGGACGATGTAATGGTCTGTACAAAATTGGCAGGTGAAAAGGCTCATTTATTGTAATGAGTGTTTTACGTGAAGAGAAACTGGATTGAATGTGTACGAGAATATCAGATTTGTGAACGAGGTTTAAAAGTGAGAGTTGAAAATTAATTGGTAGAATCAAATGCTCCAATTGTGCTTCTCACTGGTATTTTTCAAACTCCTCCAATTTGTCAAACGTCATTTGTCCAACAGGAAATTGTACCCACATTGTAGGCTTTTTCATATCTGTGAACTGTTTGAGTTTTTAGAAATAAAAGGACAAAAATATGAAAAAGTTTCTCTACCTTCTTAAGTGGACATCATATTTAACATTTGCTTGTCAACCATCCTTTAAGTCCAACCTCACTAAAGGGAACCCCAAACATATAATTAAAATACTAATTCATTCCTTTGCAGAAACCATCTTTTGAAGGTTTTACCAGTTCAAGTCATCAACTATCTCCTACACTATTTTTCTCTTTGTAGATACATAGGTATAGCATAGGTAATAGATACGTTTTTCTGTTAAACAAGAAAGTCAGTCTCCAAGGTTCACGTCATTTCTATTGAAAAAAGTACAAATTAGATCTTGAAGGTTCAAGACATAGGTCACGGCAAATATTATTACCTATTTTTTTCATGCTTCAATGTTCAGGGTTGGAGGAGCCCACTTCAAATACTGAGAATGCCAGTGATGTTTACTGAAGATAATAAAGTTTTTATGTTTTACAGAAAATTTGAGGTCTACTCAATATCCTATAGAATGAGGCCTTTACTTCTTGGTTCCTTAGACTGTAGATAAGAGGGTTGAGCATAGGAGTCACCACACTGTAGAAGAGAGCCAGAAAACGATCAATATCTAATGAATACAGAGATCGAGGTCTAAGGTACATGAAAGCAGCTGTGCCATAGAAAAGGGTGACAGAAGTCAGGTGAGATACACAAGTGGAATACGCTTTACCACGATTGCCCACAGAGGTCATTTTCAGTAGAGTTGAGAGGATTCGGGTGTAGGATCCGAGAATGAGAAGGAAGGGCGTCAGAAGTATGGCCACACAAACACTGAAGATGGCAATCTCATTCAGGTATGTTTCTGAGCATGCTAGCTTCAGGACTGGGGGTATGTCACAAAAAAAGTGGTCAATAACATTTGGTCCACAGTAGGGCAGGCTGAAGATAAACATGGTCTGCCCCATAGAAAGTAGAGCCCCAGACAACCATGAAAAAGCAGAAAGACGACAACAGTTCTGAGCACTCATAACCAAGTTATAATAAAGAGGTTTACAAATGGCAGTGAAACGATCAAAGGCCATGATGGCCAGTAGAAGACATTCAGTAGTTCCCAATGACAAGAAGAAGAACATCTGAATGGCACAACCAAGAAATGAGATTTTCATTTCCTCCGATAGGAGGTTTGCAAGAATTTTTGGCATGGTGACTGATGAGTAGATGGTCTCCAAGATGGACAAGTTACACAAGAAGAAATACATGGCAGTATGCAGAGCACGATCTGAATGCACAATGTAGACAACAGCTCCATTACCAATCAGAGTAGCCATGTATACGAAGAAGAGGAAGACAAAAATGGGAAGATGAACATCTGTGAAGGCTGAGAAGCCAAGGATGATGAATTCAGTCACAGCCGTATGGTTCATCATCGATCTCACAATGCCAATTAGACCGCTCTCTTTATCCTGCAGGATAAATAGCATCACAATACATGCAGACACCTCATCTCATGCAGAGTATCTCTCACATGGACCATGTGGCAACCACATAATCTTTGTACTATTGGCAATTTGATAGAAGAAGGTGCAGGTTTGGGCTGAAACTGCACAACTTCCTTGGTTTTTTATATAAATCCTAAACATAAATTACAGATTTATGTCCTTATTTTTCACAATACTAAGCACTAAATCTACAACAAAGATGTAGCATTAAATAGGTTGACCAGCAAGGTATTTATTTTTAAACAGCTCAGAATGACATAAAATAATAAGAGAAGTCATACCTACCTTATCGATCATCGATTTCCACACTTCCTAGTTCCCTTTTGTGGTCTCTTTACCTCCCGATGTAGTCAGGACGTCCCAAAACACGCACATATGACTGCTGCTGACAATCACTGACAGCAGTGAATCACCGATGCCAAAAGTGATTGAGATCAGCAGTCACATGTCTGTATCGAGATGACATCAATGAAGCAGGAAGCAAAGAGATCAACGGAGACCCATCCTGGAAAAAATGGGATTGATAAATTCAGTATGACTTTTTTAACCTATTCTGAGCATTTTTGGGGGTGAAGAAGGTTATGCACAACCCCTTTGCAGAAAACGTTCCTGTTTTCAGCCACCATTATGGGGAGCCCAAGAGCTTCCGGCATTCTGTTTCTACATTGCAGGTCATGTATCGGTAAATACAGATGTTGACTCTTGAAGCCACAGGTAAGACCAATCATAATGCAGAGTCCAAGGCAAACTGCTAATCAGAAGTGTAGCCATGGATCACATCCAAGTGTAGGACAACAGACACCAGAGGACAGGGCAGAAGTTAAGCCAGGATTGAAGGCAAAGATAAGGATTTGAGAGAGGAATCCTTATGTTTTTACCTGGCAAAAGAGGGCTAGACAAAGGAGTAGCCAGGAACAAGACTAGATAAGCAGGGATCCACTTCAAAAAGGCAACAAGGCCTTGGGAAATCTGGAGGAGCAGATCACTTTGGCAAGCCAACACAAATGGATTGCCATGGGAAGCAGGAAGAGTGTGAGGAAATGGAGTCAAGATGACCATCAACCTGCCTTCAAAGATTACCCGAACCCCAAACACCTTAGGCGACGTATTGATGAATCGGGGAATGAGGAGTAACAAACTGAACTCAATATTATCACAGTATGCATAGTGCTCCCACTCGTGGTGGCTTCAGGCAAAATTATATTGGTTGCCTCCATGGCCATGCAAGGGATTTTGGAGCTGAGTATCAAAGTCTAAAGTGTTAATGATCACACGTAGAGCAGAATGTTGTAGGTTTTCCTGTAGTGGAAACCATACAAAGAGAAAAATATAAAGAGAAAAATATCAGGCACATACTGTATATTAATCATTGAACTCAGATTTTTTTCTTCAGCCCCGTTGAACCCTGTGTATAAAATCTGGCCCCTCGCCCTGCTGTCTGCTTCTACTAACAAGTGACTGAATGGCTGGTGCTAAAGAGCTCACTGATGAGTTGCAGAGAGGGTGCATAAAAGTCAACAACACTTTTCTGACTCCACACTTGCAGAGTCCAGGCTTCCTCTGGTATTAACAAAAGCACAAACACAAACATCAGCATCATGGTCGAGCAGCTGCATGCAGCCTTACATCGCCAAGCACAGTGCCAAGCGTCAGATGGAGTGGAGTAAAGCTGCCACCACTAGACTTGGATCACATATCTCTATCTGGGGTCTGATGGAGGAGTCTGGGTTTGGTGATTTCCAGGAGAACATTACCCGCCTGCTGTACAGTTTGGTGGAAGAGGGATAATGTTATGGGCTTGTTATTGTAAGGAGATAGACAAATGGAAGATTTCCACAGTTAATGTATAAAAGGATGTCCACAAGACAGCGCAACCCAAAGATTGTGGGACAAGAGAAAGGTTTAAGGATTGTATCAGCAGGAACTGCATAACAAAGGCCCAGGAGGCGAGTGAAGGGGAGGAGTCGGCAACTGAACCTGTACCAGGACGGACACATGGTGCTGTGCGGTTGGCTTATGGCCGCCATATCGAGTGATCAGACCCAAGTGAATGATCAAGTGACTAGACCAGAGTGAAGAATCCAGTGACCAGACCTGAGTGGGTAGCTGAAACCAGAGGAGGGAGACCAGAGCTAAGAGATCTGAGCCAAGGGAGCAGAGCCAGAGTCGAGAGATGACCAGGCCATTGAAGAGGGATGTTTGTGTTACCCGTGACTTCTGGTGTAGACATACAATACACAGGGGACCGGGGCTGTGCTTTAGGGGACAAAGACTGCCAGCATAATGGGTGTGCAAAGTGACTCATCGATAAGGGACTTGCTACATAACGACGTGGTATCAAAGGTCTCCGTTATGGCTTGTCTTACTGCTCGTCTTGGCTAGAGAGTGAGACGGTGGGAACGGGCCCGATAGTGAGGCTTATGCACCATGGGTTAAGATATTAGGACCAAGACATCACTGACAATAATATTTGTTTATATGTAATAATAGAACAATAGTGTATGGTTAGAATTGTGCTGATATCCTGTATAGCCAAAGTGCTGAATTCTATTGTACAATAACGTACGGTCCTTCCACCATTTGCTTTACCCTTTATATTGCATTCATTAAATAAATATTTGTTGGTTAAGTTATCACTGTGTCCTCATCCTCTACGCTGCTGCATCTGCGTACCTGTTTACTTTATTAGGATTCGGCCTTGGCTCCATAGTACCAATGATAGGAAATCTTAATGCTTCAGCACAAGACATAGTGGACAATTTTAGCTTCCAGCTTTGTGGGAACAGTTTGAGGAAGGCTCTTTTCTGTTCCTCATGATGGTGCCCAGTGCACAAGGTCGGAGGAAGAAAAAGATGACCACCAAAAATGTTGCACACCACCCTATATAATAATAAAAAATGACTTTATTGGCAAACAACAATAAAAACATATACTAAAAACAGTGAGAAGCCAACCGCATACATCCTGCTATACAATAGTCAATAATAAGGCAAAACATGTAGTATAAGCCATCCTATAATCAGCAATAATGCCTAATATATAATTGACAAAATGTCCACAAAGAAAACCCCCATATGTATGGTTAAATGTGGACAAAACCACAAATAAACCAGCAGCTGTGTGAACATAGACAAAAATGTTCTGTGAACCAGAATGCACCCATGAGGTAGAGAAAGACAATAATTATGCACAGCAAAAGTTGCTAAGATATACTACCAGTCAGGGAAATCCCATGCAATGTGCCCAGATGCAAGTCCAAAGAATGAAAAGCAATGAGCGATGTAGAAATGTGCTCACAAATCTGCCATGGTGAAGGAGGGCAAGTGACAAGGAAGCAGGAGGCAGAGGCGGAGGCTGCCCAACGCGTGTCGCCGTCACCCGGGCGGCTTCGTCAGTGCACAAGGTCCACACATGGTTGGGAGAGTTTGGTGGAAGAAAACGACCAGCCGCACAAACCCCGAAACCTCAGCCCAATCTTAGAATAAAGATTGTGAACCCGGCCTTGTCCACAACATCAGGGTCTGACCTCACAAATGTTCTTCTTGATGAATGGGTGAAAATTCCAAGATTTTGCAGATATCCTTCCCACAAGAGCAGGAACTGTTATATCTCTAGAGGGGCCAACTCCACACTAATGTCTATGAATGTAGGATGGGAGGTCAGAAAAGCTCCTGGAGGTGTAATGTACACACTATTCTCCTTATAGCTCTGCTGCATCTACATATAACAACTTACTGGGACATGAGCACTTGAGGGCCCAAATTTCTCTTTGCTACATAAGAAAACACCAGTATTATAAATGGCGTGTGGAAGGTAGGGCCGTGCTACAGATTTTGCATTAGGACCTCGGAGGGTCAAGTTAGACCTCTGATTTACAACACAACATTTATAGAATACAGAGGTGGGTATGATATAAAAGAGATGTAACCCTCAGGACATACAGGCACCCACCTCCAGCATGGTTACATACTGGTAATACACAGCCGCTATACACGCTCTATATCTAGACGGAGGATTCCTATGGGGGATATCGCAGATCTCTCTCTACAGTACAACTCCTGATAATGTGACTCAATTAAAAAAAAATCTCCCAAGAATTACATCATTACATTATTTTGCGTAAAATGTCATAACTATTGCAAGGTCAGTCTCAACTTTAAGGAACATTATATGTAAAATCATATAACACCCTGCATTTTTATATTTTATCTTATTTTTGCACTGTTCATAGGTTTTTTTTCTTAGTTTATTTCTACTCACCGATCCTACATTACATACTGCAGAAACAAAATCTAAAACTCTAAGACCATCAAAAAGTTGATAAAGGCCACAAACAGGTTGCTAGAGACCATCAGCAAGCATCTGGAAACCATCATAAAGCTCCTGGAGTCAGTCAACAAGCTGACGTTAACAGATGAATAAAAGTAATACAGCTTCTTCTTGGTCCGTTACCAATCGGAGTTTTAAACTCTGGGCCGTAATACTAGGCATCCTTCCCTTGAACCTGTTTCCAGTCGATCACTCTGTTTTTCGGTCACTTCTCTCATTCCTTCCACTAGCATCACGCTATCCTTTGTTACAGTCTCCTCTCAAGTTAGACACCCAACCCATGCAGCACTGCTATTGTCTAGACTTAAGGTCTACTTTTACTGCACACTGGGTTCTATCTGACATTCTGACTGGAAACTGTCTCTGTCCTTTCAGCTTAGCCCCTCCCACTTTGGGCTAGTCTCAAACTTAACTCTAACTTTGCCTACTGTTGGGCAACACACAAAACACAATATTAACGCATATCACAATTCACATAACACAATATGTTACACTTATTTTTCAAGGGGGAATGTGGGCAATATGTCCATCTCCTTACATTCTACCTTGTTTAACAATGGCTGTCTTCGGCCATCTGAAACCTAAAATACACCAAGACACCCTCCTGCATATAACTTAGACCACACCAGTTGACCTCCAACACATTACTTAGACCAGACCAGTTGGAGTCCTTTTCTTTTCCTTGAGAGAGACACAGACCCCGGTTCTATTCAGTTAGGACCTTGGAATCATGACCATCCAAAATCCTTTTTAGTTTTCTCCTAACTCAGCAGTAATTGGCTGCTCTGAGCAAAGGCCCTCAAACCAACACGATAGGACATAGTCCTTCCCTTTAAGGGTAGCTGTTTTTGCTGAGGGCACAGTCCATTGTCCCCCCATCAGCCCTTAGGATGGTGACACAGTCGTTTTATTCCTCTCCTGCTATAGCGCCAGCATTCCTTCATGGTTCTTCCCCTTCCCCCTTGCAGGGAGGCTGACATGCTTACCACAAGGATTGCTTTGTTGTTTCCCTTGCTTCAGTTCCTACTGCAGTTTTCATGTCTCAGAGGCAGCGCATGCTGCACAGTTCTCCTGACAATGCACATAGGGCATGCGCGCTACAAGCTTCTTAAAGTGGCAGTACACACAATAGAAGTTTCCTAAGCTTATTTCTTAGAGGCATCATGTATTTAAGGCACCCTCTACTGTAGGGAGGTACCTGATCAACCTTAGTTTCTAGTTTGTCTTCAAACTTTTTAGTTCATTGTTAGGTCCCTGTCCTGTCTGAACCAGTATCTGTGATCCTGAATCCATTCTGTCTAAACCAGCCATCCTGTCTCAACCAGTACCTGTGATCCAGAATCCATCCTCGCTAAACCAGTCATCCAGTCTAAACCAGCACCAATAACCTTTTTGTCAGTGATTCTCTCCCTGTCCCTCCTGACACTCTGATTCTTTACCGGTGTCCCTGTCCCTTGGAGTCAGCTTCTACGGTACCAGGGACTGCCCTGGAGTGATACCTGGCTGCTAACTGCGGCACAAGCCCAACCCCACCATCAGGGCCTCTAGTGAAGAACCCGGTAGCGTTTAGTCACGCCCCTTCAAGACAAGTCTGGCCCGTGGCATAGTGGGTCCACACCTACCAGCATAACATCTGTATACAAGACAGGCTCATACAGTCCCTTAGGGACAACATGCATCACAGATTAGAATCAGTCCTTAACTGAGGGTGTAGGACTCTTCAGCTGCTTCAACTTCTTTTAAGGTACTGCCACACTACACAATCCCGCTAGCGATCTCGTTAGCGTCGCATACTAATGAGATCGCTAGCGGGATTGTTTCTATATCGCTAGTAGCTACCTATTTTAGCGATGTCGTTAGGACGCTATCGCGGTTAGCGATCTCCTTAACGCCTTTAGCGGTACAAAAGTACCGCTAAATCGCTAAAAAAGGTGCCACACTCAGCGATTAGATACTTACCAGTGGGGCGCCAGCGACGAAAATAGGGTCCGGAACGATCGCTGTGATGAACGATATCACAGCAGGGGCCTCGTCGCTGGTAGATGCCGCACAGAACAACATCGCTAACGGGATCGCTAAATAGTGACGTTTTTTAGCGATCCCGTTAGCGATGTTGTTTAGTGTGGCATACCCTTTAATCCAGCAGGGGAATGCGCAACAAGTGCAACAAAACTAAGGGAGGGAGGAAACAACTTCAGTCACCTATGGCCAATAATGTGGGGGAATCCCGGATGCATTTGGGCTGACACTTCTAGTCCCGACACTTCCTTTGGTAGGTGTAACCTCTGGAGGGCTGGAAAGCTCTTTGCGCATTTTTGTTCCTTCTACGCCCACAATGGGAGGGACCTTCTCGTTATTTTGCGCCATCAACCGCCATAGCAAAGTTTGTGCCTAATGTCATTTTAGACCGCATAACGGTCAACATCTTTATTTATTTAAGGGTTTTTTCAGTTATTTATCAACACTGCATAAGTGTTCAGTAATATAGGCAACAAGATGTACACTTTAAAATTGTAAACCAGTCCGATCTTAAGAAAGGAGAGAATTTTTAATAAGGGACAAATTGCAAAGTTACTTTTTTTTTAAAAGAAGTTCAGACAACCCATTTAATGAAGCACACTGTACATTTCATTTTAGAAACTATACCTTGACGGCATAGAAAACATGTGAAATGCCAAAGATGTGTGTAGAACACAGCCTTCAATTTGGCCCATAAAAGAAGAAGATCCGGTTTTGGTTGACCCCATCAATTAGCAGTGATCACAAAAGCAACAAGGGTGTAAGACATTAATTACATGGAAGACCATTAATATCAGATTGGTGGTTGTCTGAGTCTCTGCGTAACACAGGTACTTGGATGCAGTGGCACAGATGCACGGAGCAGGGTTAACTAATATTTACTTAATTGACAGTAATAAACTCCTGGCAGGGAGCTAACAGGGAAAAAGAGGATGCAGGTATGAGGGAGTGCCAGGGCCGTAGTCATGGCCGAGGACACCGAGTCACCTGTGCCCTGACCTTCTGTCACAGGAAAACAACACTCATTCGTCGGCATACCTGTGTCTTCTCTCAGTGCACAGTCAGGAACTCCTCTGCGGTGCTGGGTACCTTCTGTAGTCGATTTCACAAGAACTGAGACACGGTCTGATTCCAATGCAAAACGAAGAACTTTACTTGAAATACTCTGCAGCACATTCTTGTCAGAAACAGCATAAGCAACAGGTTCCATACAGTTCACATCCTGCCCTTCCCTGTACTTCTTTCCATGTCCTCCATTACATTACGGGGTAATAGTTCCTTAGGCGGTACCGCAGCATTCTCCTTGACCAAATTCACTACTTCTGGGGACTCCCTCATCCATTTGCTCCGTATCTGAGAGCATCTGCCAATACAATGACCTGCCACATGCTGAACAATCTGTGCCCAGTACTTTCCCGGACCACTTCCATTCTTCCAATCCAAGCTGTGGTAACTCTGCTGCTGAACACTGTCCTTCTGTCCCTATAGGACTCTGAATGGCTGTGTTCTCTGCTTAGTAACATTGCGTGGCTACTGTGGTGTCCAGGGCTTAGAGCCCATGTGGATGCTTTGGGTGCATAGGCCCTTCAGGTACTAGTGCCTCTCTGACCCTGACTGACTGAATACAGGAAATGTCCCTAAATGACCACACAGCAGCCCCTCCTATGATTAACTGTTTCCTATACTAATTCCTAAGCTACAATTGTATACACTATAATGCCCCCCATCTAGTGGCCAAAAATGGGCACTACACTTTTCCTATAACAGCATGAATACAATAACACTAGATAGACATTGCAGAGCAAAGGAAAATACTAAGATATGTACATTTTACAGGAAATGGCAATACACATAATAATGTAGCAGTACCATTACTTATAGGTGGTAATACATACAGTATAATCATGTAGCAGTACCACAATATATCAACAAATACATATTGACTTATATGACACTAGAACGGTACCCGGACCTACTAAGGAGGAAAGATAAAGCAGTAATATTATTCCATCCCCTTACACAGGGTAAACAGTATAACTGCTATTCAACTATGTCTTTATATCAGGTTTAACTTATCATAGCTCTGCTGTCCATTATTCTCTGGTGGTGTGCGACGGGCCCTGTTCTACCCGCTGGGCAGGGGAAGCGCCCAATGCTGTAACTGCACCCAGGTTGGCCCTAGCCTCCCGCTCCTGAAGGCTGCAGGACAAATCAAGAGGCTTGCTACTCACAACAGGGAGCTGTGGGGTTGACCGACCTGACGGGATAGTAAGTTGGGGCAGAGGCCAACCCTCAGGGATCAAGGACTGGGGAGCACTCACCGGTCCTGGAGGCGCTCTTGGTCGCGTCGCACCGTCGACACCCTCTCGGCTCAGGTTGGGTCTTTCCTGTGTTGAAGCCGCTGCTCGCTCACCACTGAAGGCCTTGTAGTTCTGGTCAGGCCCATCCCGCGTGTGTGGGATTCCTCTGCGAGCACGGCTGCGCACTCCGGCTGGGCACTCCGGCTGGGCCTTCTCTTCCGGTCCAGGCTCCTCATGGTTTGTCTCTACTTCTGGTCCCTGCTGCGGCTGCAAAACTGGCTCTGGACACAAAAGTTCCGCTTCCCGATAACACTCCGATTCCTGTTCCAGTCGTCGCGGAGGCTGCGGCTTAGCATCCTGTGGCTCCGGTGAGGCATGCTTTTTCGGCAAGTGTTCCGATGGGGCAGTCGCTGGTTCTGGCTCCGGTGGATGGACGTCCTGCTTCATGAGACGTGTTGGTTCAGGCCCCGACAGCCGCCAGGGATCCTTCTCTGCAGGTAACAAGAATTGTTCAGCCACTTCATCCCATCTTCGTGCGGGCCGTGTTCTTTCCTCCTCCCGCCGCCACTTCCATTCCACTCAGCCAATGCCTTTACAGTGAAGGGTAGAGGGGTGATGCATTGCTGCCATCGTTCGTCATGTTTCGTAGTGACTTCAGGCAGCTGCACACGAGACTTACTGCACCCAACCCTTATCACTGCCACACTGCCTGTCACTGTTCGCAGCACGGCGCAGGTCCTCTCTCACTCAGCCCTCTGACGGGAAGCCCTCTCTTTTCCCGCACAAACCTTCTTATACTCCCCTAGCTCACCATGCACCCTCTCTGCAGGTCATGGGTCTCCACTGTCCTCAATTTCCTTCCCCCCAGCAACTTTACCCTCCCCCATTTACACTCCTTGTTCCTAAGTTTTCAGTCCCTTGTTATATCACACTGTTTTCTTCACACCTCCTCCCTGCATGGAGTAAAACTGTGTAAGGTTCTTTGTACATGTTCTTGAAACTCAGTTTTCCGTCAGCCATTTTGCTTTCTGTCTTGCTGCAGCTATCTTGCCCTCAGTCAATATGGAGTTTTCAGCTTTCATGTTCCCGCCCTGATTCTCTCCCTCTTGCTTCTTAAGTAGCCACAGCTGAGCAATCAGTGCTTCAGAATCTAGTCTGCAGTGAACCTGTGACCTGACTCCTGGAAGCCTTGGACTATGTACTCCAGCTATTCCTACTGAGGAACTCTGAACACTTGTGGACTCTGGAACCCTGCTCTTTGAAAGATCCACGTTTGCATGGACTTACGGTAACAGAGAAGAAGATCCTGAACCTGTTGTGGAGAGTGATTGCTGAGCTTAAGTTACTCTGGCCTGCTGTGTCTCCTGCTTCTGTATCTGCAAACTGTGTGACTATTTTTGCCACTTGTATGAAGTAATACAAGACCTTCTATATCAAACCTGTGTCTCATGTATTTTCATCGCACCCAAGCACAAGACGCTATATGAACTGTACTACATACATTACAAGATTCTGAAGCCAAACGTTAGTGTCTGCTGGGTCTGGGAAGGCTGTGTCTGCTGTAACTGTGGATATCAGACGTCCAGTTGTACTTTCTGTGATGACAGTGGTTGTGACTTCTCACAACCATTCCAGGTGAGCAATTCCCTTAAGTTTTTTTTTTTCCTGCAGTGTTACCACAGGTAAACACTAACTTTTTTTTTTTTTTCTCTTCCCTCTTTTGTGTCTGCTGTAACTGTGGATATCAGATGTCCGGTTGAACTTTCTGTGATGATAGTGGTTGTGACTTCTCACAACCATTCCAGGTGAGCAGTTCCCTTAATTTTTTTTTCTCTCTGCAGTGTTACCACAGGTAAACACTATTGTTTTTTTTTCCTTTTCTCCTCTCCTTCCAGTACTCCTGTCTTAAAAGATCTGGAAAATGGAGGCCCGCATAAAGGAACTTTGCGGAGTGACTGATAATATCCTTGCAGATTTACAGACTATAAAAACCCGTTTTACAAACCTACAGGACCTCACTAATCACAATTTGCAAGTGTTTGGACAGACTGCCCAGGATTTGCGAGCCAGGATTGAGGTTCTAGAGGAGCGAGTCCAGGCTCCTGCCGTAGCCCCAAGTTCTGGGATTCCCAAGTTGCCCCCTTTTCGTTTTGGCGGTGAACGTGAAAAATTCAGGGATTTATTAACCAATGCAATCTGTTTTTTTCTGCACATGCTTCACAATTTCCCACTGAACGATCTAAAGTGCTTACTATAATTATGTTACTTACCAACAAGGCTTTGATGTGGGCAAACCCTCTGATTGAGACTGAGGATGAATGTTTGGATCATCTTGATGCTTTCATTTCAGCCATGGGGCAGGTGTTTGATGACCCCAATCGAGGTGCAACAGCTGAAGCAGCCATGTTAACTTTGCGCCAAGGTAAGCACTCGGTAGCCGAATATGCCTTGGATTTCAGGAGATGGGCCCTTGATACCACCTGGGACAGTTCCGCCAAAAAATCTATTTTTCGAAAGGGGTTGTCTCCACTAATTAAGGATGAACTTGCTCGTGCCGACCCTCCCACTGCGTTAGGTGACTTTATTAACTACTGCATCCGTATTGATGCTCGCCTGACTGAACGCAGGCAAGAGAGATGGTTCGAAAGCAATCGCACTAACCTTTTCCTACCTTCCTCCCCAGCTAAGGAACCTTTGAGTAGGATCACACGGGAACCTGAACCTGAACCCATGCAGGTAGACTCTTTACAAAGACGGGTTAGTGATGCACGCAAGGAACATCGTTTTAAGGAAAATCTATGTTTCTATTGTGGTAAGTCAGGGCACTTCATTATAAACTGCCCCAGCCGTTCTCGTAAGACTACTGCAGCACTCATTCACTGTGAGTGTTGCGAGAGGAGATCTGTCAGGTCCGAGCCTCAGGCTCCAGAGAGATCTGCAGCAACAGATCTTGATTTCTCGGACTTAAACTCCGTTACTTCTGAGGACGATGACTGTGTAAACGCTGCAATTTTTCAAGTTTCCTCAGCGGTGTCCCAGCTGAGTTGTAGGAAAAACAATTCTCATTGCTTCCTTTCCATCAAACTCTGGGTTAACTCAGTCTGGGTGTCTAGCTCTGCTATGATCGACTCAGGGGCAAGTGGGAATTTTATGGATGTCTCCTTTGCTCTGAAACAGGGGATACGTTCAGTGAAGAAGGCTACTCCAGTACAGATGGAAACTGTGGATGGCTCCCTGCTGACCTCTGGACCAGTGGATCAGGAAACGGAGCCTTTGAGGGTCCTTATGGGTAAAGATCATCAAGAGAAACTGTCCTTTATGCTTATCTCTTCTCCCCACTTTCCCATTATTCTAGGGCTACCATGGCTGCAGGCTCAGAACCCTACCATTAACTGGGAGACCAAGGAATTACACTTTCCAGAGAAACAGATGAGTCCAGAAGTTTCAGCTTGCTCTGTTCCTAAAGGAACCATGTCAGTCCCTGAACTACCAGCTGTATACCAGGACTATGTGGATTTATGTGACAAGAAGAACGCTGACCAGCTTCCCCCTCACCGTCCATATGATTGTCCAATTGAATTATTGCCTGGAGCAGAGATACCTTTTGGTAAGATCTACCCCCTGGCGGGGCCTGAGCTAAAGGCTTTAAAGGATTACATAGACGAAAATCTAGCCAAGGGCTTCATACGCCCCTCTTCATCTCCTGCAGGTGCACCCATCTTCTTTGTGAAGAAGAAAGATGGATCTCTGAGACCCTGCGTAGACTATAGGGAACTTAATAAGGTTACTATTAGAAACCGTTATCCATTGCCTTTAATCCCTGAGTTATTGGAGAGAGTGCGGCATGCCAAAATTTTCTCTAAATTGGATCTCCGTGGGGCCTATAACTTGGTCCGTATTAGACCTGGGGATGAATGGAAGACTGCATTCAGGTCACGCTATGGACACTTTGAATATCTAGTTATGCCTTTTGGTCTGAGTACCGCCCCAGCCACTTTCCAACACTTGGTGAATGACATCTTCAGGGATCTCCTAGATACATTCGTGGTGATTTATTTGGATGATATTCTAATTTTTTCTAACTCCACAGAGGAACATCATGGACATGTGAGAATGGTCTTGGAACGTCTAAGACAAAACCATCTTTACATCAAACTTGAAAAGTGTGAATTCCATAGGACCGAAATTCAATTTCTGGGGTATGTACTGTCTACACAAGGAATTAGTATGGATGGAAGTAAGACCCAAGCCATCAAGGATTGGCAAGTCCTAGAAATGTGAAGGAGGTGCAGCGCTTCATCGGTTTGCCAATTTCTATAGACGTTTCATTAGGAATTTCTCTGAGGTAGTGTCACCTATCACCCAACTTACCCGGAAAGAGTCTAAGTTCTCCTGGACTCCCCAAGCCCAGGAAGCATTTTCTCGTCTAAAAGATAAATTTACCACCGCACCTATCTTGGTACATCCCAACCCCGAACTTGCCTTCATAATAGAGGTGGATGCTTCAGATTGTGCCGTTGGAGCTATACTCTCTCAGAGAACAGGTGAGAAGAATGTCTTGCTTTCCCTGTGCCTTCTTTTCCCAGCAGTTGTCTTCGGCTGAGAGGAACTACGATGTGGGCAATAGAGAGTTGTTGGCCATTATTGCCGCCTTCAAAGAATGGAGACACCTTCTTCAGGGAGCTGCACAGCAAATAGTCATCCTGACAGACCATCGTAACCTTGAATTTATCAGGTCGGCTAAGTGCCTGACTCCTCGCCAGGCTCGCTGGAATCTTTTCTTAAACCAATTTAATTTTGTCATTTCTTATAGACCAGGATCGCGCAATGGAAAGGCTGATGCACTCTCTAGGATTCATTCAGCAGAGACCCGTCCACTTGCTCCTTCTAAGACTATTCTTCCTGACTCTAGATTCCTGGGAGTGATTCATAATCAAGACCTACTTAAGGACATCAGGAAGCATACCATGCGGATTCCTTGTTGGCACAACCCCCAAGGGACGTAAGTCTTGTCTTTAAGAATGGTGTGTGGATTCTGGGACAACGTCTGTATATTCCTGAAACAGTCAGATTGAGAGTATTGCAACTCATTCACGATTCCAAGATAGCTGGGCATAGAGGAATTCTAAAGACACAGGAATTTCTTTTCTCGTTTCTTTTGGTGGCCCACTTGCAGGAAGGATGTTTTAAACTATGTCACTTCATGTGAAATCTGTGCAAGATGCAAAACACCTCGCTCCTCACCAACTGGTCTGTTACAACCTCTTCCCACCCCGTCCCGCCCGTGGGGATCCATTTCTATGGACTTCATTGTGGAGTTACCAACCTCTCAAGGAAAAACACCATTCTAGTGGTGGTTGATCGTTTAACAAAGGCAGCTCATTTTATTCCTTGTAAAGAGAATAATCACTGCACACGTAGTATTGAATGGTGCAAAAAGTGAACAAGTTTTTATTGAGATATGGTGTGGCGATAGGTAGTTGACGTTTGGCCACTTATGGCCTTTATCAAAACTGATCGCTGAAAAAACAGAAAAATATATACATAAGCGAAAGTAATATACAAAATATACATAAAAAATAGGGAAAATATCCTAAATATGTGATAATTGGTTGTTCATGCCTGATAACGAATCACAAATTATTTCTAAGAGTTGGTATAAGAGATAAAATACATAAGGAATAACAATATCATACCCTTTCACATAAGATGAATCAAAAGACTTCGTTTAGGTACATAGAGGTTCACAAAAGCAACCTATAGGTAAAATGGTATATTGTTAGGACAAATTCAAGTGTACTAATAGGTCCATGGAATGATGTGCAAAGAGAGAAGTATGCGTTTTTGACAAGCTGGTCATATACATTGGGTATATGAGAGTCAGCGCAATGGTCATATCATTTGTACAAAAAAGAAAAAGAAAAACATGTGTCTACAAGTTTGTCAGATATCCCAGGTGGGGAGGATTCAGAAATACTCTAAAGACTATGTGGGATCCAAAGATTCATATGCAAATATATAAAGGTTAAGGTGGTGACCCGTAGGGGGGCTGTAGTACGATTATCATCATTAGTGGCTAGACAGTAAGATTTGACATATGTCAGTAAACAGTTATAACAAGAACAAAACAAATATACATACATCTGTGTTAGGTGTCCCAGGCAGAAGGGCAATGATCATGTGGACCCTGAAGGCTATATAGAAATAAATACATACTGGGGTAAGAGTGGTGACCGGTGAGGACACTGGTATATAGTTATCAAAAATGTCAATGCGGAGGGAATGGTACAAAAATAGAAGTTACTTACAAGCATTGGTGGCGCAGGGTAAAGCGCTGACACAGCAGCGTCCTAGTGGTGTGTGTCAGGCTGTATGGTGCCGGGTTTATAAAGAGAACGCCGTCGGTGCACGAGACCGGAAGTGACGCTAACCGCGTCACCGGAAGTGACGTCGGCGGCTGAGAGGAGGCGTCTGAGATGTCTCTCAGTGACCATGAGAAGGGCTGCGCTTGCGCAGAGCGGAGGGGACGGTCCTTAGAGACCGACAGGACGCTTCCCTGTAGTTAGGGGGAGCGATAGCTCGGTGCTATTAGGGAGAGGGCGTTTTTGGAGTGTGTGAAATAAAAATATTAGAAAATTGTAAGCAACAGTGGTACATAGGTGGCAGAACAACATATATAGACATAAAAGTATGATAACCTAAAGATACAGCCCATGGATAAATATCAGGATATACAAATCAATGATGTAAGGGTGGCTGAAAATGGATATATTGCTGCAAATGGTCAAACATACTGTCAAATATATATACACAAGGCATAATAATGCATAACAATGAGTAGGAGTCCAAACTGAAAAATAAAAGGGGGAGGGTGAAAAAATAGAGGGAAAAAGAACAAACAAGCAATAAAAAGGGGGAAAAAATTTGATAAGGGGGGGGTTTAAAAGAATAGGGAAAGAAAGGTAAACAAAAATGTAAAAAATGTAAAAATAAAAATAAAAATAAATATGTAAATATGTAAAAATAAATAAAAATAAAAGGGAGGGGGGGGTTTGTGTTGTTAGTTTTGGGATTATCTTACCAGTAGGAGGAGAGAAAAGAGACTGACATATGGGAGAATTCAGTGGGCCTAAGAAAGGGAAGAAAAAATACTACGTTAGTTGGTCAAGTATTATTAAATTAACCAGTCGATTTCTCTGTTGAGACCTTTGGGATGTAACGTATCTAGAGTATAAATCCAAAATGTCTCCCGTTGTTTCAGGAGTTTAATGTGATTACCCCCTCGGGTAGGTCTGGGTACTCTCTCAATGATTTGGAAACGTAGTTGTGCCACATTATGTCTGGCTTCCTTGAAGTGAGCGGGTAGAGGAAGCCAAGTTTTTTCGCATCTAATGGTCGATTTATGAGCTGAGATGCGGTCTCTTATGGCTTGTGTTGTCTCACCCACGTATAAGTACCCACATGGACACTTGATCATATATACGACAAATTTTGTCTCGCAAGTAAAGAAGTCTTTGATGGGGTAAGACTTCCCCGTGCGTGGGTGGACAATCTCACTACCTTTAATGATATTAGAACAGCTCATACAATTAAGACATGGGAACGTACCAGTTCTTTTGGAGCCTGATAGCGTGCGGGTAGTAGCAGTGGTGTTAGGTTTCATGTCAGCTCTAATTAGTTGGTCCTGATGTTGCGGGGTCTCTTCAGACACATCAATGGAGGGTTGGTAAAGCTGGCAATGTTGGGGTATGCCTTATTCAACAGGGGCCAGTGTTTTAGCACCAAGTTGTGTACCCTTTGCATAGAAGGATGATGTTCATGAACAAACGGGATACGCGGTGGTTTGGATTGGGCGGTTCTGGTGTCATCAGGGCTCGTCAGAGCTTTTGTCATTTCAGTTTGGAGTAGATTAGGAGGGTAATTTCTTGAAAGAAATTTGTTTGACATTTCTTGTAAACGGACTCCTTTTTGAGACGAATCAGATACAATCCTGGTTACCCTCTTGAATTGTGATCGTGGGAGACTATTTTTGGTCGGTTTGGGGTGACAGCTATTATAGTGAAGCAAGGTGTTGCAGTCAGTGGGTTTTGTATAGATGTCGCTAGTTAATCTGCCCAAATTGTCTTTGTAAATTTGAGTATCCAAAAAGGTAACTGTATCATGGCTATGGGATAGTGTGAACTTGAGTTCATGTCTGATATTGTTGAGAGCATTAAAAAATGTGAAAAGGCTGTCTAGATCACCAAGCCAGATATAAAAAATGTCGTTGATATACCGGTACCACGTGAGGGCATGTTGTTGGAACAGGGGATGTTGGTAAACGTGATCGCGTTCGAACCTATCCATGTATAGATTGGCGTAAGCAGGTGCCACGTTGGATCCCATTGCGGTCCCGCAGGTTTGTATAAAGAAATCGTTTTCAAAACGAAAAAAAATTTCTTTTAGTACAAGATTTAATAGGTCAAGACATAATTCATGTGATGGTAGGTCAACACCGGCTTCACTTAAGGTCAAAGATGTGGCCTGAATACCTTTATCATGTACAATCGATGTGTACAGGCTATTGACGTCAAGAGTGCACAGAATACTGTTTGGATCAACACTGGAAATTGTTTTGATTTTGTTCAGGAAATCACCTGTATCAAGAATGAATGATTTTGTTGTATGGGTATGTGGGGTCAATATTTTTTCTAAGAAAATTGAGATAGGATTCAAAATGGAGTTAGTGGATGCCACAATCGGCCTACCTGGTGGATTATATAGGTCTTTATGAATTTTGGGAAGAATGTATAGTACTGGTGTAACAGGATGTAAATTAGTAAGAAAGGTTTTGGTTTTGGCATCTATCGTGTAACGTTGAAGGTGTTTGTCAAGTATGAAGTCGATTTTTCTGCGTATATCAGGGGTGGGATCTGAAGTGACTTTCTTATAGGTGTTAGTGTCGGAAATTTGTCTCTTGATTTCGGTGAGATATTGGGTTTTGTTCATAACTACTACTGCACCCCCTTTGTCCGCCGGTTTTATAATAATATTAGGATTGTTTTGTAGGGATGTTATGGCTTGTCTCTCCAGGGAACTCAGGTTGTTATGAACAGGTAA
Source organism: Oophaga sylvatica (assembly GCA_033576555.1). Lineage (NCBI taxonomy): Eukaryota > Metazoa > Chordata > Amphibia > Anura > Dendrobatidae > Oophaga > Oophaga sylvatica. Next base: position 121,129,812 of record JARQOD010000008.1, read on the forward strand.
AAGGCCCAGTTTTTGATCATGAATGGTGCTGTTTATGTCTCGATTGATCAGGTCAACAAAAGTTTCGACTGCATGGTAGGTTTTTGGGGGTTGGAAGTTACTAGTATTTCTAAGACCTAGGTTGTCGATAGAAAATGGTGGACTAGCATTGTTGTTAGGAGTGGAACTCAAAGTGTTGGGGGTTTGGGAAGGACTGTTCTCAAAGTGTACCTTCAATCTAATGTTGCGGTAGAATTGTTGAAGGTCCCCCAAAAACCTACCATGCAGTCGAAACTTTTGTTGACCTGATCAATCGAGACATAAACAGCACCATTCATGATCAAAAACTGGGCCTTTTACCTGTTCATAACAACCTGAGTTCCCTGGAGAGACAAGCCATAACATCCCTACAAAACAATCCTAATATATTATTAAAACCGGCGGACAAAGGGGTGCAGTAGTAGTTATGAACAAAACCCAATATCTCACCGAAATCAAGAGACAAATTTCCGACACTAACACCTATAAGAAAGTCACTTCAGATCCCACCCCTGATATACGCAGAAAAATCGACTTCATACTTGACAAACACCTTCAACGTTACACGATAGATGCCAAAACCAAAACCTTTCTTACTAATTTACATCCTGTTACACCAGTACTATACATTCTTCCCAAAATTCATAAAGACCTATATAATCCACCAGGTAGGCCGATTGTGGCATCCACTAACTCCATTTTGAATCCTATCTCAATTTTCTTAGAAAAAATATTGACCCCACATACCCATACAACAAAATCATTCATTCTTGATACAGGTGATTTCCTGAACAAAATCAAAACAATTTCCAGTGTTGATCCAAACAGTATTCTGTGCACTCTTGACGTCAATAGCCTGTACACATCGATTGTACATGATAAAGGTATTCAGGCCACATCTTTGACCTTAAGTGAAGCCGGTGTTGACCTACCATCACATGAATTATGTCTTGACCTATTAAATCTTGTACTAAAAGAAAATTTTTTTCGTTTCGAAAACGATTTCTTTATACAAACCTGCGGACCGCAATGGGATCCAACGTGGCACCTGCTTACGCCAATCTATACATGGATAGGTTCGAACGCGATCACGTTTACCAACATCCCCTGTTCCAACAACATGCCCTCACGTGGTACCGGTATATCGACGACATTTTTTATATCTGGCTTGGTGATCTAGACAGCCTTTTCACATTTTTTAATGCTCTCAACAATATCAGACATGAACTCAAGTTCACACTATCCCATAGCCATGATACAGTTACCTTTTTGGATACTCAAATTTACAAAGACAATTTGGGCAGATTAACTAGCGACATCTATACAAAACCCACTGACTGCAACACCTTGCTTCACTATAATAGCTGTCACCCCAAACCGACCAAAAATAGTCTCCCACGATCACAATTCAAGAGGGTAACCAGGATTGTATCTGATTCGTCTCAAAAAGGAGTCCGTTTACAAGAAATGTCAAACAAATTTCTTTCAAGAAATTACCCTCCTAATCTACTCCAAACTGAAATGACAAAAGCTCTGACGAGCCCTGATGACACCAGAACCGCCCAATCCAAACCACCGCGTATCCCGTTTGTTCATGAACATCATCCTTCTATGCAAAGGGTACACAACTTGGTGCTAAAACACTGGCCCCTGTTGAATAAGGCATACCCCAACATTGCCAGCTTTACCAACCCTCCATTGATGTGTCTGAAGAGACCCCGCAACATCAGGGACCAACTAATTAGAGCTGACATGAAACCTAACACCACTGCTACTACCCGCACGCTATCAGGCTCCAAAAGAACTGGTACGTTCCCATGTCTTAATTGTATGAGCTGTTCTAATATCATTAAAGGTAGTGAGATTGTCCACCCACGCACGGGGAAGTCTTACCCCATCAAAGACTTCTTTACTTGCGAGACAAAATTTGTCGTATATATGATCAAGTGTCCATGTGGGTACTTATACGTGGGTGAGACAACACAAGCCATAAGAGACCGCATCTCAGCTCATAAATCGACCATTAGATGCGAAAAAACTTGGCTTCCTCTACCCGCTCACTTCAAGGAAGCCAGACATAATGTGGCACAACTACGTTTCCAAATCATTGAGAGAGTACCCAGACCTACCCGAGGGGGTAATCACATTAAACTCCTGAAACAACGGGAGACATTTTGGATTTATACTCTAGATACGTTACATCCCAAAGTCTCAACAGAGAAATCGACTGGTTAATTTAATAATACTTGACCAACTAACGTAGTATTTTTTCTTCCCTTTCTTAGGCCCACTGAATTCTCCCATATGTCAGTCTCTTTTCTCTCCTCCTACTGGTAAGATAATCCCAAAACAAACAACACAAACCCCCCCCCTCCCTTTTATTTTTATTTATTTTTACATATTTACATATTTATTTTTATTTTATTTTTACATTTTTTACATTTTTGTTTACCTTTCTTTCCCCTATTCTTTTAAACCCCCCCCTTATCAAATTTTTTCCCCCTTTTTATTGCTTGTTTGTTCTTTTTCCCTCTATTTTTTCACCCTCCCCCTTTTATTTTTCAGTTTGGACTCCTACTCATTGTTATGCATTATTATGCCTTGTGTATATATATTTGACAGTATGTTTGACCATTTGCAGCAATATATCCATTTTCAGCCACCCTTACATCATTGATTTGTATATCCTGATATTTATCCATGGGCTGTATCTTTAGGTTATCATACTCTTATGTCTATATATGTTGTTCTGCCACCTATGTACCACTGTTGCTTACAATTTTCTAATATTTTTATTTCACACACTCCAAAAACGCCCTCTCCCTAATAGCACCGAGCTATCGCTCCCCCTAACTACAGGGAAGCGTCCTGTCGGTCTCTAAGGACCGTCCCCTCCGCTCTGCGCAAGCGCAGCCCTTCTCATGGTCACTGAGAGACATCTCAGACGCCTCCTCTCAGCCGCCGACGTCACTTCCGGTGACGCGGTTAGCGTCACTTCCGGTCTCGTGCACCGACGGCGTTCTCTTTATAAACCCGGCACCATACAGCCTGACACACACCACTAGGACGCTGCTGTGTCAGCGCTTTACCCTGCGCCACCAATGCTTGTAAGTAACTTCTATTTTTGTACCATTCCCTCCGCATTGACATTTTTGATAACTATATACCAGTGTCCTCACCGGTCACCACTCTTACCCCAGTATGTATTTATTTCTATATAGCCTTCAGGGTCCACATGATCATTGCCCTTCTGCCTGGGACACCTAACACAGATGTATGTATATTTGTTTTGTTCTTGTTATAACTGTTTACTGACATATGTCAAATCTTACTGTCTAGCCACTAATGATGATAATCGTACTACAGCCCCCCTACGGGTCACCACCTTAACCTTTATATATTTGCATATGAATCTTTGGATCCCACATAGTCTTTAGAGTATTTCTGAATCCTCCCCACCTGGGATATCTGACAAACTTGTAGACACATGTTTTTCTTTTTTCTTTTTTGTACAAATGATATGACCATTGCGCTGACTCTCATATACCCAATGTATATGACCAGCTTGTCAAAAACGCATACTTCTCTCTTTGCACATCATTCCATGGACCTATTAGTACACTTGAATTTGTCCTAACAATATACCATTTTACCTATAGGTTGCTTTTGTGAACCTCTATGTACCTAAACGAAGTCTTTTGATTCATCTTATGTGAAAGGGTATGATATTGTTATTCCTTATGTATTTTATCTCTTATACCAACTCTTAGAAATAATTTGTGATTCGTTATCAGGCATGAACAACCAATTATCACATATTTAGGATATTTTCCCTATTTTTTATGTATATTTTGTATATTACTTTCGCTTATGTATATATTTTTCTGTTTTTCAGCGATCAGTTTTGATAAAGGCCATAAGTGGCCGAAACGTCAACTACCTATCGCCACACCATATCTCAATAAAAACTTGTTCACTTTTTGCACCATTCAATACTACGTGTGCAGTGATTATTCTCTTTATTGTGAATTTTGGACTTTTGGTCCCTTTTCACTAGCACCGTATAGGGCAACCTACCAGGGTCGAGTGCTAACCATTTTCTCTATAACATTTTATTCCTTGTGTCGGCTTACCCACTGCAAAACAGACATCAGATTTGATGATTAAAGATGTGTTTCGCTTACATGGAGTACCGGATGAGGTTATTTCGGATCGAGGGGTGCAATTCACTTCAAGGTTTTGGCAAAATTTCTGTGCAGCATTGGACATTAAAGTAAACCTTTCTTCTGCTTTTCATCCCCAGACTAATGGACAGACCGAACAAACCAATCAAACTCTGGAGCAGTATCTCCGCTGCTTTATCTGCCACCTACAGGATGATTGGGTGGATCTACTTCCATTGGCTGAGTTCTCTTATAACAACTCTCAGAGTGCCTCCACTAAGCAGTCTCCTTTTTACTCCAATCTAGGTTATCATCCTAACATTCTTCCACGATTTCCCATAGAAACGCCTTTACCAGCAGTGGCCGAAAGAATCACGTCTTTACAGAAGAATATGGATCTTCTAAAGGAGAATCTGGAATTGGCTCAGGAAAGGTACAAGAAAGCAGCAGATAAATTTCGTAAACCTGCACCAGCTTTCAAGGTAGGAGACCTGGTCTGGCTGTCAACCAGAAATCTTAAGTTAAGGATTCCATCGTCTAAGTTGGGACATAAGTACATTGGACCCTATAAAATCAGTAAAATTATAAGTGCCGTTGCTTGTCGTCTTCAACTGCCTAGAACTATGAGAATCCACCCTGTCTTTCATGTATCCCTACTAAAGGCTGCAACACCCAATACGTTTCCTGGACGTTCTTCTCCTTGCCCTGACCCAGTGCTAGTCGATGGTCAGGAAGAATTTGTGGTAGAAAGAATTCTAGATTCCAGGTTATACAGAAATCAGTTACAATATTTGATTAAATGGCAGGGCTACCCAGTGGAGGACAACTCATGGGAACCAGTCAATAACGTTAATGCTCCTCGTTTGCTCCGCCAGTTCATCAGAGGTACCCAGACAAGCCTGGTCTGAGGCCATCCGGAGGTTGTCCCTAAGGGGGGAGTAATGTAAGGTTCTTTGTACATGTTCTTGAAACTCAGTTTTCCGTCAGCCATTTTGCTTTCTGTCTTGCTGCAGCTATCTTGCCCTCAGTCAATATGGAGTTTTCAGCTTTCATGTTCCCGCCCTGATTCTCTCCCTCTTGCTTCTTAAGCAGCCACAGCTGAGCAATCAGTGCTTCAGAATCTAGCCTGCAGTGAACCTGTGACCTGACTCCTGGAAGCCTTGGACTATGTACTCCAGCTATTCCTACTGAGGAACTCTGAACACTTGTGGACTCTGGAACCCTGCTCTTTGAAAGATCCACGTTTGCATGGATTACGGTAACAGAGAAGAAGATCCTGAACCTGTTGTGGAGAGTGTTTGCTGAGCTTAAGTTACTCTGGCCTGCTGTGTCTCCTGCTTCTGTATCTGCAAACTGTGTGACTATTTTTGCCACTTGTATGAAGTAATACAAGACCTTCTATATCAAACCTGTGTCTCATGTATTTTCATCGCACCCAAGCACAAGACGCTATATGAACTGTACTACATACATTACAAACTGTTATATTAAACCCCCACGTTAACCCTTGCTCTGCCTCCGACCGTTACTGCATTTGTGTGCCTGCTTTCACTTGTCTGACGGCTGGTACCTCCTAGGTCTGAGAAAAAGAGGGCTAGGCCCCGACTCTCGATGAGCGTCAACTGGGCTCTAGATCTTGACCGGCATAGGGCAAAGATTCTGACTTTGATCAACGCAGTCTGGTCTCCGGGTCTTGTCTTTGGGTATTCGAATCTTGACCAGCATAGTTGAGTCTTTGGATCTCAATAGGTGCCGTCCGGGCTCTGTCTGACTGCAGCCAGCACGCTGCTGGTGCACACTCTCTGCTGAAAGTCTGCTGCGCTTGCTTCAGCATCATCTCCGGCCCACATCCGCACCACTTCTCTCCTTGGTGCCAAATCCTCCCCCCGTTTGGAGCATAGGAGTTTTATAACTGGATACTCCATCGTCCAAGGCACCTGACCAGGTCCAGCACATGAGCTGTTCCATCTGCAACTCTTCTGGTGCCGGTTGTTTCTGCATGGTTTCATCCAGCCAGTAGATGGCAGTCAGGGGCTCTTCAGGGGTACCATTGCCTCCTTTTACAGATATATGGCCGATATCTACTACTTTTGGACATTTGCTAATGTGGAGGACTACTTTCTTGCTGTCATTGCTTATGATCTCCATTAGGAGGTGGTAATGAGAAGTAGACTGAGTGCCTAATTTGTTGTTTTGTGCTGGGTATTATCTACAACCAATGCAATTCTACATCCAACCATGACTTTAAGACTCTCAAACTGCAACACTAACCTCATTTATCTATCTATACTTGTGCAACCTGGTGCCCTCTTCAAATTCTGCTTCTTGGGCATCATTATCAATTAACTTTTCATCATTACTAGTGGATCCATTGATGTAATTTGTCCGTTTCTGCTCATCTTATTGCCCTACATCTGCCTAAGTGAAGGAATGATAAATAGCAAAATCCATCTTCTAAACATCAAAACTATAGCAAGTCTGGGAAGGTGTGCAGGCACATGGACAAAGCAGCAAATTGTCCTACAATTGTATTATTTCCGCCATTCTTCAATTCCTTTCTGATGAAGAACCTAAGGAGATGAACTGGAATATGCCTTGGTGTGCATTCCGTATTTAGGCACATGTTCACACTGCCCACTAAACAGACAAAAATATACTGTAGTAAATAAATAAATAGCAATAATGCAGGAAAATAATATAGGGTGCTTAGTTAACATAATTTTGATTAAAAAAATTTAAATGCCATCCTGTTGTGAATTCGCTGGATTCTGAGTTGGGGCTCCCTCTGGTGCCTGTTGATATTAATGAACCAGTCTTGACTGACAAAGACCTTTCAGCTGCTGACGATTGGCAATCTGGGAGTCATGACTGGGGGATTTAAGGGAGTAACTTTCCTATGATCCTCGCCGGTAATTAGTTTCTCTTCCTGGTCCAGTTTGGAAGTCAGCTGGTTTTCTGCTGTCTCCTGCGAAAATTCAGATAAGTTATTTTCTGCTTGCTTCTGTGGTTTTGCTTTTCTTTGTTTTTGCTGGCTTTCTGTGTGTGGTCAGCCGGGTCCCCCTGCTGGGGCCTGCGCTGGTCTCTGTTTCTCATTTATTTCTGTTCAATTGCTCTGTCCCTGTTATTTCAGTGGCTGCGGGGTAGCTGCTTGTTCACACCAGAGATCTGATTTAGCGGGGGACGAGATCGTGTAGTCTCAGCATTTTTGGAATCAGAAGTGTTGGAATTTTTCCTAGGGTTTTGCTGGGTTGCAGATAGTATTCTTTCCTGTCCTGTCCTATCTAGACAGTTTTTGGCCCCAGCGTTTGCTTACTCTATTTTCTGCCTGCGTTTGTATTTCATCTTGTCTAACCGCTATTATATGTGTGGGGGCTACCTATTCCTTTGAGGCGCTACTCTGGGGCAGTTAGCTTTCCTCCTTCTATCTTTAGGCTTAGCTAACTCTCCGGCTGTGTCGAGGCATCTAAGTCACCGTAGGTACGTCCCACGGCTGCTTCTAGCTGTGCGGTTAGTTTAGGGATCTGCAACCCATTAGTTCCCAACCTCTCTGGGTGTTTTGCTGCCTCGGCTGTTTTTGCTCCTGTCCTCCTTGGCTACCAAAATCATAACACCATCCCACCCCATCATGGTGACCCCATTCGGGACAGTCCTAACCTCTACTATTACAAATTTATTATTTGTCAAGTGACATTCATGTGGATAAAGGTTGAGAAGGACTGAGACCAAGCTAATGGACACTCAGGCATGGGGAACTACATACAGTACATGTAATGTCCAGCTCAAAGGAAAAGAATTCTCCACCAGTTGTTGTCACCTGCTCATGACAGATTTCTATTTCAAATTTATGCACTTTGGCCCAGTCTACTCATTGAAAAATGAGTAAAACCCCACACATTTACAATGAGTGTAGAAGAAAATGGGACTAAGAATTGCCCCTCCTAGTATGCTGTCTGACCGGGTGATGGAGGTATATGATGGGTTAGCTGCCTTTTAAATCATCACTAATATTTATGGTATATTCCAACCAGGTTTCAGTAGTTTTCTGATAATACACTAATAATTTCAGATGTTTGAAAAGACCAATTTAGTCCATTTTTACCTTGGAAAGTTGTTTTCACTGCATAGAATATTTGGTTCACATCAATTAAAGCCAAGACTAGGTCCAAGACCAAGGTAGAATTAGATGGTCAACACCTTCAGTCCTCTACAAATGGACCACTAAAATCTCTGTTGTCGGCTGTAAGATACATATTTCCACAAGCAACTACATGTATGTTTATTTCTGGAGGACAGTAGTACATAGTTATTGCCCAATGCACTGTAGAAGATCCAGAGAACATCAGCAATCAGTGGAGAACATAGGAGGAACATTACTCTACATTACAGTAATGGGGCCTCATACACAGTGGATAGCTGTTGAACGAACAAAGGTTGATCCAATTGTTTGTCCGGCAGCTATCTCTCTCGATTCCTCCATACATAAGAGCGCTCTCTCTTCTAAGTGCCCCTATGTTCTGTACAAGAGACTCACTGCCAGACTACTTTGGTGGTGGCTCATCTCACTGAGAAAAAATGGATAGGCAATGTGAACAAACATGCTGTATCCATATTTTCCCCCACATCACCGTTCAGTAGAGAGTCACGACGCAAACATAAACATTGGACTGTCAGCAAATTCTGCCGATATTGATGGGATTGGCCAATGTTTAATTTGTCTAATGTCAATCACAGTAGAAGGAAGTCTCTAATCATGTTATTCGCATGGCGTAAGCAAAAGAATGCATAGGACACAAGCAACGAGACACCAAGTAGTGGTGGGAATAGGTAACAAGCTTAAAGATGGTTGGGGGTGAAAACCAGTGTCAATTAATGCCCCATTTTGACTTATCTATGAAGCACCTACCACTCCATGTGTATGTAAGTTGGTCAGCCATCATAAATAAGATACAAGGGGGCCTGTCGACAAGTATTTTGGGAAAAACTACTGCAGACATTGCCTAAAGACGGCTCCTTCAATTTTCCTAATGACTTCTTTGAAAAAAAAAAAAAGAATAAAAAATATAAAATTTCTCCTATTCTGATTTTTTTATAGGTTTCCTCGACAGTGTTAGAGATTTCCAGAAATGGAAGTCATGAAAGAGTTGGAGTTCTCCAAAGAGTGCTCCAGAACCTCTACATCGGAAATAAGCAGAGAGACTGAAATATAAGAGAAATCCATACATCCATTTTGAATTCTGGATCTCTCTATAGTCTACAAGGATGGGACAAATATAACCAAAAATGTCTGAGTTCATATGATTTATCGAGCTAGACGTTAACTTGCAGATGTTAATAAGTGAAGGTAATTACGACTGAGTAGCTCGTATTTCCAATTATAATTGTTATTTTTAAATATTTCCATTAATGTATTCTCCAGAGATCAATCAGTTTTATTATTTACTGCACAGAATTAAAGAGTCCCAACAGAACGGCGCCAAGAGAATACAACGTAAGCTGTAATGATATAATACAGGTGAAAAACCAATGTGATACAGTCTGGCCCGCTCAATGCTAAGCAGATGCTGGTGAGTTCATCATTATGGGGCTTCACAGCTGAAAGTTTTGTGGCACCAACAGAACCAATACATGTCCACAGTCCTGAAGAACATATGATGGCTGGAACATTCTGTTCCATTTCCCATTCAATTACCAGTACAAGTGCCCATTGTGCCAATGATTTTCCCAGCAAGGATAAAGGTACTGCCACACTAAACAATCCCGCTAGCGATCTCGTTAGCGTTGCATACTAATGAGATCGCTAGCGGGATTGTTTCTATATCGCTAAATGCTGCCGCATTTAGCGATATAGTTAACGACGCTATCGCCGTTAGCGATCTTCTTAACGACTTTAGCGGTACAAAAGTACCGCTAAATCGCTAAGAAAAGGTGCCACACTAGCGATATATACTTACCCAGCGGGAGCGCCAGCGATGAAATAGGGTCCGGAGCGATTCCAGCGACGAGCGAGATCACAGCAGGAAGCTCGTCGCTGGAAGCTGCCGCACACAACAACATCGCTAACGGGATCGCTAAATAGTGACGTTTTAACTATTAGTGTGACGCGCTTCCATCCGTATCCAATACATTGGTTGCAAACACTATAGAAGTAGACAAAGGAGTAGCCTTTCACAGATTGTGAACAGTTGTGTTTCAGTGTTCACTTCAGTCTGTGTTTTTTATTTTTTGAGTGCACATCACGCTCCAGTTACTTGTTCAAGCACTGCTGCTTGTACTCTGCTGAGCGTGTCTCAGTGCCTCATCCTTTTCATTTATCTCCAATTGGTTCTGCTCCATTCCATTTAAAATATAATCTATTAGTGTGACGCGCTTCCATCCGTATACAATACATTGGTTGCAAACACTATAGAAGTAGACAAAGGAGTAGCCTTTCACAGATTGTGAACAGTTGTGTTTCAGTGTTCACTTCAGTCTCTGTGTAATAACCACACTTAGGCCTCATAACTTTTCTGACTTTCTTTATCAATCTACCAAGATGAAGAAGTCAGTGAGTAAGGCACGTGGTCGTGGCCGTGGAGTTTCAGCAGGGAGAGGACGTGGGGATTCTGTGTCTGCTGCCGCCCTCAGTGACACAGCATCCACCAGTTTTCCCCGTGAGCGTTCCTTTATGCGCACTTTGTTAGGAGCTCGGCGTGCCCCCCTGCTGCTGGAAGAACAAATTGAAGCCGTTGTTGGTTGGATGGCAGCCAATGCATCGACTTCAATTCCTTCCACCTCCTCTCAGGAACACAACACTGTTGAGCAACCATCTGTCTGTTCACCGCCTGTCAAATTGCCCAGGCAGTCAGAGAGTTCTGTACAGGAGCCAGCTGAGTCTCTGCTTCTGTTCTCAGAATCTGTTGGCTCGCAAACACGGGCACAGGCAAGCAGCATTCTGCAGTTTGAAGAAGAGGGAGTATGCAGTGATGCGCAACAGCTGTGTCTCTCTCAATCTGAAGAGGCGGGTGAGCCAGTGCCGATGGACAGCACACCGCAGAACGCATCTTATGATGATGATGAGACTCAGGTGCCAGGTTTTGTGGAGCATGGTGCTGCCCAGACCATCCAACAGCAGCAGGTGTTGGAAGAGGGTAGTGGAGATGATGAAGTCCGAGACCCAACATGGCGTGAGCAACAGGAAGGTGGTGGGAGCAGCTCTGAGGAAGGGATTGTCCCAACGGTACAAAGAGGAGGGAGAGGTAGGCTGCAGACTCGCTTGCCTGTAGCCTCCAGTTTGGCACCTGTTGGGAGCAGTTCTCTTAGAATTGTCAAAATTGGCGCTCCCATGACTTGCACTGCGTGGTCCTTTTTTGACAGACTTGTACATGATATTTGCTATGTTCAATGCAAGCTGTGTAAGCAAAAAGTTAAAAGAGGTAAAAATATCAGGAACCTGAATACCACAAATATGTGGAAACATGTACGGACAAAGCACGTAGCTGAGTTCCAAAGACACACTGGAGATGTAGGCCAACCTACAGCAGCACCTACATCTTTAGGTCATGTTCGAGCCTCTACCTCCAGCTCTCACACACCTGTTTCGGCTTCCTCACAGGATCTCCATGGAAGAACCTCAGTCACTGTTGTCCATAGACAAACTGTTATTCCACCCACTGCAGCAATGTCATGTGTGCATTGCCACGAAGATCGTCGCGGTTGTACATTTTGACTTCTCACGGCTGAGCTGCTGTTTCTTTGTGTTTGGCAGCTAGGGAGTTAATTCTGTCTGTGCTCAGTGCTGGGACTGGGTGCAGTTTCTCCCGGCTGCAATTGATTATTTGTTGATTGGTTTCCTTTAAATTCCTGGTTGTCTGCTTGGGGAGTTGCCAGTGAAACCTTCATGCAGACCACAGATAGGAATGAATCTGTATAGACTTTAGTTGTGAGCTCCTTAGTTGTTCTAAGCTCAACTTGGTTAGAGTTTATTTCCCAGACCATTTATGTTCCTTTGGTGTTTGAGTGTGTATGCAAGCGAGTGTTATCCTGTCTGTCTTATATGTCTAATCTGTGTATTTAGCTAAGATCAGCCCATATCCCTTTGGTGGTAGTCAGGATCCTTCTTAGGACTGATTACAGGGTTCAGGGTCTGATAGGAGACAGGGTTAGGTTGGAGACTTGGACCTCTGAACCATTATCAGTACCTCCAAGGTGAGGGATTAGTTAGGACCCCAGTTTAGGGTCAGGTTAGATCCCGGTCCACCTCTTTCCTGTTTCAGCTCATCAAGTCCTCAAGATTAACCCTGAGTTCAGCAGATATCGTGTCAGGTAAATCTATTCTATACTTACATGCTGATGTTGCTATACTAGTTGTTGTATAGAGTGTTGTTCCTGTATTAATAGTTTACTGACATTGTATACATATCATTAGACAGCGTGACAAGCAAGTTCACAGTCATCGTCACACTCCCAGAACAAAAAACAGCCATCGGTAACACAGGCATGGGATAAAAGACGGCCATACTCGGCAAACCATCCACGAGCACAGGCTCTGAATGCTGGCCTTGCAAAACTCCTGTCCCTTGAAATGCTGTCATTCAGGCTGGTGGAGATGTGTAGCCCTGGTATTTAAGGTACACAATACCAGGAGGATGAGTGGAGAGGTAACGGTTAAGGGCTCTACATGACATCACATATACTTCGGACACACCCAGCAGGGGTGTAGAGGGGTGTGGTTTTCAGCACAAGAGAGTCGAGTAGTGTCTCCTGAGGTGAAGGGAGGGAGAAGGAGTGCCTGTCTGGAGCCACCAAGATTCCTGTCGATTCAGAGAGACAGTACAGTAGTGGAGGCTAGTACAGGTGAGCCAGTTCACCTTAGCCTAGTCAGTGCTGAGATTGAGAGTTTGAGCAAGTTGAAAGGCACAGTGGAAGGAAATCAGAAGTGCTTTAGGATTGAAGTATCCTGCACATTGTCACCGGTCACTGGAGACCGAAGCATCACTATAGCTGCACGCATAGTGGTAGAAGATCCAGAGGCTTACTGGACCTTAGGTAACAGCAAGCAGCCCTTGAAGTGTCAGTACGTAATAGGGGTCAGGTGGAATAGGAACTTTGAGCTAGGCCAAGCATATAAGAACCTAGTTTCATCACTGGAAGGCTCCACCACAAAACTGACCGGGCAGTACAGCTTTGAAATAGCTGAAGTTTCAGGAGTGAACTACGCTTTATGCTGGTTGGACTCATCATCATTGGAAAGTAAAGGAGGCCCCTGCCTTGCTCAGCCGTTGCCTCAAAACTCATCCTCCATCAACCCCATCAGCCTCCCTGGGACCTGCCTTACCATCTTACAAGTAAAAGGTATGGAAAGACGCTGATGTGTGAGACTGTGTTATTTGATTGCGTCCCTGCACTACCCCATCATAACTATCGACCTGAGGGAAGAGTCCCACCTGTAGGGGACCCGACATCTAGCTGCCTCACCATCCCCTCAGAGCTCTACAGCGGCGCTGGTACAAATTACCAGAAGACTACAGGTGGCGTCACGAACTGTAAATATATCTATCCCCTGTAAATATTCCCCAACATACGCCAGACCGCCAGGGCCACAGACCGAGCCACCGCTACCTGTGACAAACCCCATAGACTTCCATGGGCTCGGCTCTGAGTACCCCATTGCCCTGGTAATCCACAATTGTGGTGGGGGTCGACACAAAACTTTGGCGTCACGAACAGGATACGAAACTTGCAGCATTGCGAGCCCTGTGTGCCTGTGGAGTGTTTTGATGAAAAAGACTGTTGCTATTGTTTGGCGCCAAATACCGCCATATTTGCCGCCAGATTCGCGCCCTAAGGCGCTGGAGAAGAAGGTGGGCGTACCTGAAAGAGCGCGCAAAGTCTTGGACACGCCCCCGGCTCTGACTCAGCGGCAGGTCCTGCAACAGGAAGTGAACGCTCTGACATCAGAGCGCCTGTGACGAAGGTCCTGTTCCCACTGCTGTGCCTGTGAAGTAGCAGCATCTGAAACCGGTAGGCTCCGTTTAACCAAGGGGGCGCTAAGATGTCTCAACAACCGGCTGACAGTGCGGCCCCGGCCGGAGGCCCCAATCCCGCACCGCCTGGTATTGTAGCGCCAGATGGGGGTGCAGGTCCAGCACCCAGTCCGGTAGTCCCGATCATGCCACTAACGCTCCCATATATGCCTGGGGCGAAATGGCTTCCCCAGTACAGCGGTGAGCCAGGCACATTAGCAGGCTTCAAGCGGAAGTTATGCAGCATCCTAGAAATGTACTCCATGCCTGAGAGACAAAAAGCTGCTGTGCTAATAGGGCAGCTAACTGGCGCTGCTGAAAGGGAAGTGGAGACTTGGGATACCGTTGATCAGGAGTCGGTACCTGCGATCTTCCTTAAACTACATGCCATATTTGAAGACCGCACAGAAACGGATCTCCGGATGGCCTTCTACCACTGTTCACAGCAACCAGGTGACAGCATCCGGGACTACGCTTGCCGACTACAAGGAGCCCTGAGAGCTCTTAAGCAGATTAATAATTTAAATGCTATCGATGAGAATAAAATGCTGAAAGAACAATTTATCCAGGGATTGAGATCCCAAGAGGAACGCAGAACTGTAAACTGGTGGTCCTTAGATCATCCGGATGCTACCTTTGATGCCCTAAAAGACATGGCAATAAAAGGGCTGCGGCCCCTGGGCAAACCTGAGGTGGCAACCCAACATCATCAGGGTGAAGTCACTCTGGAACCGGCAGTAACCCCCTGTTCCCCGTTAGTGGCCGAAACCAAAACGCAGGTGACACCTCCCAGTGAATTGGATTGTCTGCGCTCAGAGGTGCGCCAGCTGACTAAAAATCTGGCTGCTGTAATGAGTGCCCTGCAGCTGCGGAAAGAGGAGGAAGGAAAGATCTTGTTAGCTGACTGCCCAGAAGACGTCCCGTGGATGCACCGGAGAAGAAAGAAGACGTCGCCCCCCCGGAGGAGGACAACGCCACCCCCAGGAGCGACCTCTGATCAACACCCTCCTCGTCGAGAGATCATCTGTTATCGATGCAACCGGAAAGGTCATATGTCTCCACAGTGTCCTTTAAACGGGCAGAACCTGGGTCCAAGGGCCAACACCCAGGAGAATACCCGTCAGGCCCCTTAGACTGGAACCGCAGGTATGTGGGTGGGCGACCCTACCTGTCCATCATCTTAGATGGTATTGCAGTTCCGGCATTGTTAGACACTGGGTCCCAAGTGACCCTAATACCTGATGCCCTATATACTAAGTACTGGTCAATGGACAGTCTTAATTCCCCGAGCCCTGACTTTACCGTATATGCTTCTAATGGTCTTCCTGTAGAAGTACTCGGGACAAAATGTGTAGATGTAAAGGTGGGCAGAGAGGAGTTGAAAGACCAGGGGCTTCTGGTAGTAAAGACTGCAAATGAGGAGAACGGTTTAAATATAATTTTGGGCACTAACATTATCGGTAATTGTTTGGGAGAAGTTGTGTTCTTGCTCCAACAGCTCGCTGAGATTGCCCGACCAAGGCAGAAAGGAGTAATCCAAAGAGAGATCCGGGCCCTGGTGTGTCAGCAGCAAGCGAAGCTTACAGGCGGCGAAATTGGTAATGTACGGGTCACCGACTCGGATCCTATTGTGATACCCCCAATGAGTGAAATGATCATCTGGTGCAGGGCAGCCATAGGTCTGAGAGGACAGAATTACCAAGCTGTAGTAGAACCCCACCATTCAGAACATAGACCTACACTTATGACTGCTAGGGGAGTAGTAGAAGTGGTGAATGGAAGAGTACCGGTACGGCTTCTCAACTGGGGAGATGATGAGGTAAACTTACCCCGTTATGCAACCATTGCTAAACTACATGCTGTCGACAATAATTCTATTCTCCCGGCTGAGTCCTTAGACTCCTGTCAAATAGCGGAGGACAATGACCCAGCAACTCAGGTGGCGGAATGGTGTCAGCAACTCCATGTTGGGACAGACACCACTCCCGCTCACCAGAAGCAAGGGGTATTACGGGTGGTGCAAGAGTATGCCCAAGTGTTTAGCAAGCACCCACTTGATTTTGGGGTAATTAAGGGAGTCCAACATCATATCCCTACAGGCAGTCATCCTCCCATCAAGGAGCGGTATAGGCCTATACCCCCAGCCCATTATCAGAAGGCTAAAGAAATGTTGCATGATATGAAGAAGGCCGGGGTGATAAGGGATAGTTGTAGCCCCTAGGCAGCCCCTCTAGTTCTGGTTAAAAAGAAAGATGGTAGTATGAGAATGTGTGTGGATTACAGGCAGGTGAACCGCATAACACACAAGGATGCATACCCGTTACCACGCATAGAGGAATCATTAGCTGCTCTGAAAACGGCTAACTACTTTTCTACCCTTGATCTGACTAGTGGTTACTGGCAAGTGGCTGTGGCTGAGGAGGATCGTGAGAAAACGGCTTTCACCACCCCAATGGGGCTCTGTGAGTTCGACAGAATGCCGTTTGGGCTCAGTAGTGCCCCAGGAACATTTCAGAGAGTGATGGAGAACTGCCTGGGACATCTCAATTTTGAAACCGTGCTGCTATACCTAGACGACGTCATCGTGTATTCCAAGACTTATGAGGATCATCTGAAGCACCTGGCAGAAGTATTCGAGTCCCTGTCCAGGTACGGGATGAAATTAAAACCCTCAAAATGCCGTCTACTCAAACAGAAGGTACAATACTTGGGGCACATCGTCAGTTCGGAAGGAGTAGCGCCGGACCCAGAGAAAGTCACTGCCATCCAGAAGTGGCCGGAGCCGAAGAACCTTAAGGAAGTGCGACAGTTCCTGGGACTAACGGGTTACTACAGGAGATTCGTGAAAGATTACACGAAGAAGGCAGCTCCTTTACAGGACCTCCTAGTAGGACAATCCCTAAAGAGCAGAAACCCTCCCTTTAATTGGGGTAAGGAACAGGCTGAAGCATTCCAAAAGATGAAAGAGATCCTTACAGGTGATGAGATCTTAACCTATCCTGATTACAGCCAACCGTTCCTGTTGTACACCGACGCCAGTAATGAAGGGTTGGGAGCAGTTCTCAGTCAGAAGCAGAATGGCCAAGAAAAGTCATCGCATATGCCAGCAGAAAACTCAGGCCAACTGAAAGGAATCCGGAAAATTATAGCAGCTTCAAGCTGGAGTTTCTGGCGCTGGTCTGGGCCATTACTGAAAGATTTAAGCATTATCTGGCCTCCAATCGGTTCACTGCGTTTACAGATAACAACCCCTTAACGCACCTGGAAACCGCCAAGCTGGGTGCCATGGAGCAGCGATGGATGGCTCGGTTGTCCAATTACCAGTTTACTATCAAGTACCGGGCAGGTCGAAAGAATGCTAATGCTGACGCATTGTCTCGAATGCCGCATGACTCTGATACGGAAGAAGAATCGGACGACCTGGAAGAAATTGAGCTACCTGCGTTCCATCGAAATGGGGTAGTCCACGAGCATCGAGTCAACAGAAAGCAGTATGGTGCAACATTAAATCCTTTACCCCATCACAGCTGGAAAGAGACTCAGGACAGTGATCCAGTGGTCAGCCGCATCAAGGAGTTGTTAAGACAGGAAGGCTCCTCTTTGGAAAAGGATGCACCTATGTCAGCCAAGCTCTTGTGGAACGAGAAAAGCAGGTTGTTCCTATACCGTGAGAAGTTGTGCAGGAGATACGTCAACCCCAGAACCATGAGATGGTCTGGCAAATCGTGGTCCCCAAGGCAGACGTCCCAATGGTGTTGGAAGCATACCACGATCAAGCAGGACACTTTGGCTGGAGAAAGCTGGAGACCCTGTTGAGATGCCGGTTCTACTGGGTAGGGATGCGCAGCTCCATTGAGAGGTGGTGTCGGAACTGTGGACCCTGTGGTCTCAGAAGGAAGGACTACGGTAGTCAGAAGGCACCCCTGCAACCTATCCGGACGACTCGCCCCCTGGAGATTGTGGCCCTGGACCACGTCAAACTGTCGCCAAGTAGATCTGGATACTCATACGCCCTGACCATGGTGGACCATTACTCCAGATTTCTGGTGGTTGTTCCAGTTAAGGATCAGACCGCAGTGACGGCCGCGAAAACCTTTCAAGCAAGCTTCTGCAGACCGCATGGGTATCCGGAGCAAGTATTAACCGATCAAGGACCTGCTTTCGAAGCTGATTTATTCAAGGAATTCTGTCACATGTACGGGTGCAAGAAAATTAGAACAACGCCATACCACCCTCAACCAACGGTCTTTGCGAAAAAATGAACCATATTGTCCTTGACTTGTTGAGATCCATACCGTTGGAAGACAGAAATCGATGGCCGGACTTACTACCTGATTTGGTTGACTTGTATAACCATATACCTGTAAGTTCTACTAACTGCACTCCAGCCTATCTTATCAGAGCAAGGCCCGGAAGACTACCAATGGATTTAGAACTTGGAGTGGTAGAACCGGAGGCAGACGACGCCATTGAAAACTGGGACATCAATCGGCAAGAGCAGTACAGACGAGTGCAAATCTGTGTAGAAGAAAGTCTCAACAAGGCACGGGAGAAACAGGAAGATATTTACAACAGAAATGCTCCTGCCAAGCCTTTGATGCCTGGAGAAGTGGTATTAAAAAGGAAAAGGAAAATGCACAAATTGGATAACCAGTGGGAACAAGAACCCTACGTTGTACAAGATTCTAAATATGACAACAGAAAAGTTTGTATCATCAGTAAGGACGGAGGAAGAACAATAACCACTGTGTCCAGAGACCATTTGAAATTGTGTCCAGTACCCTTAAAGCTTTGTGAAAAGAACCCTGTCATCAATCAAGAGGAAGGAAAGGAAGAGGTCATACACACGGATCTGGGAGATTTTCCTGCGGATTGGCCCCGACTGGGAGATGCTGTAATAGTTCCGGTGTTGCAGTTTTATCAGCCACAAGAGGAAGTTCTACCTCCAGTTGTGCCCGTGGTGCCAGTTGAGTCCGTTCAGGAGTTACCCATTCCAGCAACACCTCAACCTACGGAATCTCAAGAAGGATCATCAGAAGCAGCGCCCCATACTATGGGATCCCCTGGTGAAGCTGACTCACACCGCCCAGCCATCAGTACGCTTGCCAGATCCATAGAAAGATTGAGGCAGTTCTATAGTTTGCCGTTACGCAGTGCAGACAGATCACAACTTAATATACCTGAAGCTACTCCACGTAGATCAGAGCGAATCACAAAAGGGAAGATACCCATTCGATACCAGCAGTAATTATAACAAATTAATGTGAATATTGTAAAAAGTATATATATATATGTGTCTTATAATGGACTGAGAGGCTGAGGACTGTGCCAGCCCAGAACTTATCTTGTAAATAGTTGCACTAAGGTGCCTTATAATGGTTTCACACGAAGCCTTGACTTACCTCTGAACATAAAACCCGTGTGGTGTGGCACTGAGTGAGGTCTGCATTCATATGTCCTGCAGCCCACCCAGGACCCACGTTGAAGGTTTGGTGCGGGTCCTTCACAAGAATCTTGCCGTTTATTATATGAACATGTCTATTTAATATTTTGTATTTTTCTATATTTAATGTTTTGTTTGCAACGTTCAAGAAATCCTTACCTCCCGGATGGGACGAGTTAATGTTAATGTTTAATGCATAAACAAAATTGTCTCTTTGTATTTCACAGCCCGGGAGTGCTGTCGTTTACCATGGGGGAATGTGTAGCCCTGGTATTTAAGGTACACAATACCAGGAGGATGAGTGGAGAGGTAACGGTTAAGGGCTCTACATGACATCACATATACTTCGGACACACCCAGCAGGGGTGTAGAGGGGTGTGGTTTTCAGCACAAGAGAGTCGAGTAGTGTCTCCTGAGGTGAAGGGAGGGAGAAGGAGTGCCTGTCTGGAGCACCAAGATTCCTGTCGATTCAGAGAGACAGTACAGTAGTGGAGGCTAGTACAGGTGAGCCAGTTCACCTTAGCCTAGTCAGTGCTGAGATTGAGAGTTTGAGCAAGTTGAAAGGCACAGTGGAAGGAAATCAGAAGTGCTTTAGGATTGAAGTATCCTGCACATTGTCACCGGTCACTGGAGACCGAAGCATCACTATAGCTGCACGCATAGTGGTAGAAGATCCAGAGGCTTACTGGACCTTAGGTAACAGCAAGCAGCCCTTGAAGTGTCAGTACGTAATAGGGGTCAGGTGGAATAGGAACTTTGAGCTAGGCCAAGCATATAAGAACCTAGTTTCATCACTGGAAGGCTCCACCACAAAACTGACCGGGCAGTACAGCTTTGAAATAGCTGAAGTTTCAGGAGTGAACTACGCTTTATGCTGGTTGGACTCATCATCATTGGAAAGTAAAGGAGGCCCCTGCCTTGCTCAGCCGTTGCCTCAAAACTCATCCTCCATCAACCCCATCAGCCTCCCTGGGACCTGCCTTACCATCTTACAAGTAAAAGGTATGGAAAGACGCTGATGTGTGAGACTGTGTTATTTGATTGCGTCCCTGCACTACCCCATCATAACTATCGACCTGAGGGAAGAGTCCCACCTGTAGGGGACCCGACATCTAGCTGCCTCACCATCCCCTCAGAGCTCTACAGCGGCGCTGGTACAAATTACCAGAAGACTACAGGTGGCGTCACGAACTGTAAATATATCTATCCCCTGTAAATATTCCCCCAACATACGCCAGACCGCCAGGGCCACAGACCGAGCCACCGCTACCTGTGACAAACCCCATAGACTTCCATGGGCTCGGCTCTGAGTACCCATTGCCCTGGTAATCCACAATTGTGGTGGCGGGTCGACACAGAGACTGACAGTTTCAGGAACTTTATGGCATTGGCAGTCCCACAATATAATGTGCCAAGCCGATTTTATTTCAGCAGGCAAGCTGTCCCTGCTCTGCAAAAACATGTTGAGGGAAACATTAAACATGCGCTACTAAACGCCGTCAGTAGCAGGGTCCACCTGACCACCGATGCGTGGACCAGTACCCATGGCCAGGGACGATACCTTTCCCTCACTGCCCATTGGGTCAATGTTGTGGAGCCGGGTACAGATCTTGCCAGTGGCGCTGTACGTGTTCTGCCAACTCCAAGGATTGCAGGAATCCAGTCTGTGCACATTGATTCCTCCTCCTACTCCAGTTCCTCAGAATCATCGCTGCACGAGCCGTCACGGTATACCTCCACATGGACCCGTGAACGCTTACCAGTTGCGACCGATATGAGCACAGCCGTGGCCAAACGTCAACAGGCCGTCCTGAAATTAATTCCCATGGGTAATCGAAGCCACACAGCGCAGGAGCTCTGGGATACCATCAAGCAGGAGAGCGACGTGTGGTTTTTGTCAGCTAATCTCCAGCCAGGCTTGGTAGTGTGTGACAATGGCCGAAATCTGGTGGCAGCTCTGGGCCTTGGCAACCTCACTCACATACCATGTCTGGCACATGTGCTCAACTTGGTCGTGCAGAGTTTTTTGAGGGACTATCCGGATCTTGATGCACTGCTGCACAAGGTCCGCCTAGAGTGCGCTCACTTGCGACGTTCCAGCATGGCCAGATCGCGCATTGCAGCTCTGCAAGTCAGATTTCGCCTTCCTGAACATCGCATCATATGTGACGTACCCACCAGGTGGAATTCCACGTTACATATGTTGGAGCGGTTGTGTGAGCAGCAGCCAGCAGTAATGGAGTATCAGCTGCAACAGGCGCAATCAACTCGCAATTTGCGCCGTTCACACTTCATCACTACTGAGTGGGCCTCTATGAAGGACATCTGCGACGTTTTGCGTGCGTTTGATGTCTCAACGCGGATGGCGAGTGCAGATGATGCACTAGTCAGCATGACTGTCCCCCTTATCTGCCTGCTTCAGAAATCACTGAAAGCACTAAAGGAAGAGGTTTTGGAAGAGGTGGAGGATGAGGAGTCACAAATTCAATTACCTTCAGGACAGTCAGCGCAACGTGGTTCCTCACAAAGGGCTGGGCAGGGCTCACTTTGTGAGGAGGATGAGGAGGAGGAGGAGTCAATGGAGGAGGAAGAAATCCCTACAGAGGGAGGTACACAACGCTCTAGTCAGTATGTAGAGCGAGGGTGGGATGATGCAGAGGAGGCAGAGATGACGCCTCTTCCAGAGGACAGCCTTTGTTGGCCAGTTGGGAGTCTGCAGCACATGGTTGATTTCATGCTTCAGTGCCTGAGAAATGACCGCCGCATCACCCACATTCTCAGCACGTCAGATTATTGGGTGTACACCCTCCTAGACCCTCGCTACCGGGACAACTTACAAACCCTCATCACACCGGTGAACCGGGACCGTAAAATGCAGGAGTACCAAGACACACTGGTGCAATCCATACTGTTGTACATTCCAGCCGAGAGAGCTGCTGCTGCTGCTACTGCTTTACAAAGCAGCTCTGTGCGTCGAGGCAGTGTAGACACCTCTACAACAAGAGGGAGCACAAGCAGCGCCTCTGCACAGGGCAAGAACTGTATGTTACAAATGTGGCAAAGTTTTGTGACAGCGCCAGCAAGGTCTACACCATCCGAGACGGCTCCAGTCACCAGGAAGAAACGTTTCCGTAAGATGGTGACAGACTACTTGGCTTTCCCTCTAAGTGTACTCCCAGATGCCTCTTCCCCTTTCAAATTTTGGGTCTCTAAGTTGGATACATGGCCAGAGCTTAGCCAGTATGCATTGGAGGTGCTGGCTTGCCCTGCTGCCAGTGTATTATCTGAGCGCGTCTTTAGTGCTGCAGGTGGTGTAGTAACAGACCGTCGCATGCGACTATCCTCAGAGAATGTAGACCGGCTTACTTTTCTGAAAATGAACAAGGCATGGATCTCACCTGAATTTGCCTGTCCGTTTTCAGATTAAATAACTGTTTGGCAACGTTTTCCATGTCTCCTGTTATGTTCATCTTTCTACCACCTGAACTCTACTCCCTGGGCTACAACACCGCCATTTGTTGCTCGTAAGTAATTGGCAGGGGTACTGACTCCTGGCCAGCCTGGTTACAGCACGACAGCTGTTTCCTGGCAGTGTGAACGTCAATTATCCTCCAATAAGTTGTGCTGTCGTGTTGCATTCGGGTTAGCCGACTCTATGGTGCCTGCAGTTTAGGTGATTCCTATGTGTGCTGTGGGATATGTAAATAAAGGCGGTTTCCATTGTGACAATAGGATAAGCACCCACTGTAGGACTGTTTGATTCGGTAACTGCGGACGGCTTGCGTCCTGTCAACTTACATTTTCATGGGTGCGTTCTTCTACCCGTCCAGGGTCCAGTACCGTCAAGTGGTTCTCCCCAGTGCCTTTGGCCTAGGTGCCTCCATCTCCGTATCCGAGTTCCAGCAACGTCTGCTGGTCCTTGGTAGTGCTTTGGAGCACAGGTACCTCCTGCTTAGTAACCGTGTCACAGTAACGTCAGCTGGTACTCGGTTGTGACATTGCCTCTTTTCCTTCTGCTACCCGTCTGGGGTCCAGTACCGTCAAGTGGTTCTCCCCAGTGCCTTTGGCCTAGGTGCCTCCATCTCCGTATCCGAGTTCCAGCAACGTCTGCTGGTCCTTGGTAGTGCTTTGGAGCACAGGTACCTCCTGCTTAGTAACCGTGTCACAGTAACGTCAGCTGGTACTCGGTTGTGACATTGCCTCTTTTCCTTCTGCTACCCGTCCGGGGTCCAGTACCGTCAAGTGGTTCTCCCCAGTGCCTTTGGCCTAGGTGCCTCCATCTCCGTATCCGAGTTCCAGCAACGTCTGCTGGTCCTTGGTAGTGCTTTGGAGCACAGGTACCTCCTGCTTAGTAACCGTGTCACAGTAACGTCAGCTGGTACTCGGTTGTGACATTGCCTCTTTTCCTTCTGCTACCCGTCCGGGGTCCAGCACAGTCAGCTGGTCCTCGTTACTTCCATTGTCTCTTGCTCCATCTGATACCCGTCAGGGTTCCAGTAACGTCAGCTGTTTCTCGGAAATTAGACGACCTTAAAGACCACCCAGAAGAAGATGACGACAACAAGGACGACGAGCATGAAGCCAACCAGCCTGAACACCATCACAAAGAAAAAATAAAAGATTACCCAGAAGAAGATCACCAACAGGACAAAGAAGGTTAAGGCAAACTACAAGATACAGAACAAGAGACAGAAGAACAATAAGCAAAAGATCAAAAAGCAGAAGAACATGAAGTATAAGACCAAAATGAAGAGCAAAATATATGCTCTAAATTCTAAGCAGAAGAAGACTAAGCAGTGTATGGGGGTGAGTCCATTCCTCCTCGTGGTGCCCCTGGAAAATGCCTGCTGCTGCTGCTGCAGGCTAAACTGAACACGGACAAATACTGTTGTAATATAAATCTTTTGTGACAGCAAGAACGGAAGGATGAACAATTCATACTTTTACAGATTACAAGTACAGGAATCTCTGTCACAAATAAGAATATGATGAAGAAGATGAAGAGGAAGAAGATGAAGAATTTGAATATGAAGAAGATTAATTAGTTTAATAATAACAATATGAGTAATGTAAAAAAAAAACATGAATAGCAAGAAGTTTAAGAAGAAGATTAAGAAGGTGAAGATAAAGAATAATTTGATGAGAAAGATGATGCTGCTGAAGATTATGAAGGAGAAAGTGTGGCACTGGCAAAAGTTAAAAAGGTGAAGAGCATGGAAGTTGTGAAACATACATATTTGACAAAATAGAAAAAAGGTTAACAACATTGTCAATTTATTAGTCAATCCAAACGTATTTCCAAAAAAAAATATATTAATGCTATTCCAATGCATTGGGTTAAACATGTATGCCTTTACTGTCTCCTCAACCTCCCCCAATACATTCTACATTAGTCTTTGTTGTTTTCCTTCATGTACAATTAACCAACAAGGCAAGAATGGTTATTTTTAGTTGCGATATTTTGTTCCCATAGACTTACATTGGACTTCCGGTATCGGAATCGGATATCGACGATATTTAGTGATATCGGCGATACCATTCCGATCCGATATTTTTAGATATCGAGCAGTATCGCTCAACACTAGTTGTTAACCTTTTTTCTATTTTGTCAAATATGTATGTTTCACAACTACCATGCTCTTCACCTTTTTAACTTTTGCCAGTGCCACACTTTCTCCTTCATAATCTTCAGCAGCATCATCTTTCTCATCAAATTATTCTTTATCTTCACCTTCTTAATCTTCTTCTTAAACTTCTTGCTATTCATGTTTTTTTTTACATTACTCATATTGTTATTATTAAACTAATTAATCTTCTTCATATTCAAATTCTTCATCTTCTTCCTCTTCATCTTCTTCATCATATTCTTATTTGTGACAGAGATTCCTGTACTTGTAATCTGTAAAAGTATGAATTGTTCATCCTTCCGTTCTTGCTGTCACAAAAGATTTATATTACAACAGTATTTGTCCGTGTTCAGTTTAGCCTGCAGCAGCAGCAGCAGCAGGCATTTTCCAGGGGCACCACGAGGAGGAACGGACTCACCCCCATACACTGCTTAGTCTTCTTCTGCTTAGAATTTAGAGCATATATTTTGCTCTTCATTTTGGTCTTATACTTCATGTTCTTCTGCTTTTTGATCTTTTGCTTATTGTTCTTCTGTCTCTTGTTCTGTTCTTGTAGTTTGTCTTAACCTTCTTTGTCCTGTTGGTGATCTTCTTCTAGGTAATCTTTTATTTTTTCTTTGTGATGGTGTTCAGGCTGGTTGGCTTCATGCTCGTCGTCCTTGTTGTCGTCATCTTCTTCTGGGTGGTCTTTAAGATCGTCTAATTTCCGAGAAACAGCTGACGTTACTGGAACCCTGACGGGTATCAGATGGAGCAAGAGACAATGGAAGTAACGAGGACCAGCTGACTGTGCTGGACCCCGGACGGGTAGCAGAAGGAAAAGAGGCAATGTCACAACCGAGTACCAGCTGACGTTACTGTGACACGGTTACTAAGCAGGAGGTACCTGTGCTCCAAAGCACTACCAAGGACCAGCAGACGTTGCTGGAACTCGGATACGGAGATGGAGGCACCTAGGCCAAAGGCACTGGGGAGAACCACTTGACGGTACTGGACCCCGGACGGGTAGCAGAAGGAAAAGAGGCAATGTCACAACCGAGTACCAGCTGACGTTACTGTGACACGGTTACTAAGCAGGAGGTACCTGTGCTCCAAAGCACTACCAAGGACCAGCAGACGTTGCTGGAACTCGGATACGGAGATGGAGGCACCTAGGCCAAAGGCACTGGGGAGAACCACTTGACGGTACTGGACCCCGGACGGGTAGCAGAAGGAAAAGAGGCAATGTCACAACCGAGTACCAGCTGACGTTACTGTGACACGGTTACTAAGCAGGAGGTACCTGTGCTCCAAAGCACTACCAAGGACCAGCAGACGTTGCTGGAACTCGGATACGGAGATGGAGGCACCTAGGCCAAAGGCACTGGGGAGAACCACTTGACGGTACTGGACCCCGGACGGGTAGCAGAAGGAAAAGAGGCAATGTCACAACCGAGTACCAGCTGACGTTACTGTGACACGGTTACTAAGCAGGAGGTACCTGTGCTCCAAAGCACTACCAAGGACCAGCAGACGTTGCTGGAACTCGGATACGGAGATGGAGGCACCTAGGCCAAAGGCACTGGGGAGAACCACTTGACGGTACTGGACCCCGACGGGTAGCAGAAGGAAAAGAGGCAATGTCACAACCGAGTACCAGCTGACGTTACTGTGACACGGTTACTAAGCAGGAGGTACCTGTGCTCCAAAGCACTACCAAGGACCAGCAGACGTTGCTGGAACTCGGATACGGAGATGGAGGCACCTAGGCCAAAGGCACTGGGGAGAACCACTTGACGGTACTGGACCCCGGACGGGTAGCAGAAGGAAAAGAGGCAATGTCACAACCGAGTACCAGCTGACGTTACTGTGACACGGTTACTAAGCAGGAGGTACCTGTGCTCCAAAGCACTACCAAGGACCAGCAGACGTTGCTGGAACTCGGATACGGAGATGGAGGCACCTAGGCCAAAGGCACTGGGGAGAACCACTTGACGGTACTGGACCCGGACGGGTAGCAGAAGGAAAAGAGGCAATGTCACAACCGAGTACCAGCTGACGTTACTGTGACACGGTTACTAAGCAGGAGGTACCTGTGCTCCAAAGCACTACCAAGGACCAGCAGACGTTGCTGGAACTCGGATACGGAGATGGAGGCACCTAGGCCAAAGGCACTGGGGAGAACCACTTGACGGTACTGGACCCCGGACGGGTAGCAGAAGGAAAAGAGGCAATGTCACAACCGAGTACCAGCTGACGTTACTGTGACACGGTTACTAAGCAGGAGGTACCTGTGCTCCAAAGCACTACCAAGGACCAGCAGACGTTGCTGGAACTCGGATACGGAGATGGAGGCACCTAGGCCAAAGGCACTGGGGAGAACCACTTGACGGTACTGGACCCCGGACGGGTAGCAGAAGGAAAAGAGGCAATGTCACAACCGAGTACCAGCTGACGTTACTGTGACACGGTTACTAAGCAGGAGGTACCTGTGCTCCAAAGCACTACCAAGGACCAGCAGACGTTGCTGGAACTCGGATACGGAGATGGAGGCACCTAGGCCAAAGGCACTGGGGAGAACCACTTGACGGTACTGGACCCCGGACGGGTAGCAGAAGGAAAAGAGGCAATGTCACAACCGAGTACCAGCTGACGTTACTGTGACACGGTTACTAAGCAGGAGGTACCTGTGCTCCAAAGCACTACCAAGGACCAGCAGACGTTGCTGGAACTCGGATACGGAGATGGAGGCACCTAGGCCAAAGGCACTGGGGAGAACCACTTGACGGTACTGGACCCCGGACGGGTAGCAGAACGCACCCATGAAAATGTAAGTTGACAGGACGCAAGCCGTCCGCAGTTACCGAATCACACAGTCCTACAGTGGGTGCTTATCCTATTGTCACAATGGAAACCGCCTTTATTTACATATCCCACAGCACACATAGGAATCACCTAAACTGCAGGCACCATAGAGTCGGCTAACCCGAATGCAACACGACAGCACAACTTATTGGAGATAATTGACGTTCACACTGCCAGGAAACAGCTGTCGTGCTGTAACCAGGCTGGCCAGGAGTCAGTACCCCTGCCAATTACTTACGAGCAACAAATGGCGGTGTTGTAGCCCAGGGAGTAGAGTTCAGGTGGTAGAAAGATGAACATAACAGGAGACATGGAAAACGTTGCCAAACAGTTATTTAATCTGAAAACGGACAGGCAAATTCAGGTGAGATCCATGCCTTGTTCATTTTCAGAAAAGTAAGCCGGTCTACATTCTCTGAGGATAGTCGCATGCGACGGTCTGTTACTACACCACCTGCAGCACTAAAGACGCGCTCAGATAATACACTGGCAGCAGGGCAAGCCAGCACCTCCAATGCATACTGGCTAAGCTCTGGCCATGTATCCAACTTAGAGACCCAAAATTTGAAAGGGGAAGAGGCATCTGGGAGTACACTTAGAGGGAAAGCCAAGTAGTCTGTCACCATCTTACGGAAACGTTTCTTCCTGGTGACTGGAGCCGTCTCGGATGGTGTAGACCTTGCTGGCGCTGTCACAAAACTTTGCCACATTTGTAACATACAGTTCTTGCCCTGTGCAGAGGCGCTGCTTCTGCTCCCTCTTGTTGTAGAGGTGTCTACACTGCCTCGACGCACAGAGCTGCTTTGTAAAGCAGTAGCAGCAGCAGCAGCTCTCTCGGCTGGAATGTACAACAGTATGGATTGCACCAGTGTGTCTTGGTACTCCTGCATTTTACGGTCCCGGTTCACCGGTGTGATGAGGGTTTGTAAGTTGTCCCGGTAGCGAGGGTCTAGGAGGGTGTACACCCAATAATCTGACGTGCTGAGAATGTGGGTGATGCGGCGGTCGTTTCTCAGGCACTGAAGCATGAAATCAACCATGTGCTGCAGACTCCCAACTGGCCAACAAAGGCTGTCCTCTGGAAGAGGCGTCATCTCTGCCTCCTCTGCATCACCCCACCCTCGCTCTACATACTGACTAGAGCGTTGTGTACCTCCCTCTGTAGGGATTTCTTCCTCCTCCATTGACTCCTCCTCCTCCTCATCCTCCTCACAAAGTGAGCCCTGCCCAGCCCTTTGTGAGGAACCACGTTGCGCTGACTGTCCTGAAGGTAATTGAATTTGTGACTCCTCATCCTCCACCTCTTCCAAAACCTCTTCCTTTAGTGCTTTCAGTGATTTCTGAAGCAGGCAGATAAGGGGGACAGTCATGCTGACTAGTGCATCATCTGCACTCGCCATCCGCGTTGAGACATCAAACGCACGCAAAACGTCGCAGATGTCCTTCATAGAGGCCCACTCAGTAGTGGTGAAGTGTGAACGGCGCAAATTGCGAGTTGATTGCGCCTGTTGCAGCTGATACTCCATTACTGCTGGCTGCTGCTCACACAACCGCTCCAACATATGTAACGTGGAATTCCACCTGGTGGGTACGTCACATATGATGCGATGTTCAGGAAGGCGAAATCTGACTTGCAGAGCTGCAATGCGCGATCTGGCCATGCTGGAACGTCGCAAGTGAGCGCACTCTAGGCGGACCTTGTGCAGCAGTGCATCAAGATCCGGATAGTCCCTCAAAAAACTCTGCACGACCAAGTTGAGCACATGTGCCAGACATGGTATGTGAGTGAGGTTGCCAAGGCCCAGAGCTGCCACCAGATTTCGGCCATTGTCACACACTACCAAGCCTGGCTGGAGATTAGCTGACAAAAACCACACGTCGCTCTCCTGCTTGATGGTATCCCAGAGCTCCTGCGCTGTGTGGCTTTGATTACCCATGGGAATTAATTTCAGGACGGCCTGTTGACGTTTGGCCACGGCTGTGCTCATATCGGTCGCAACAGGTAAGCGTTCACGGGTCCATGTGGAGGTATACCGTGATGGCTCGTGCAGCGATGATTCTGAGGAACTGGAGTAGGAGGAGGAATCAATGTGCACAGACTGGATTCCTGCAATCCTTGGAGTTGGCAGAACACTACAGCGCCACTGGCAAGATCTGTACCCGGCTCCACAACATTGACCCAATGGGCAGTGAGGGAAAGGTATCGTCCCTGGCCATGGGTACTGGTCCACGCATCGGTGGTCAGGTGGACCCTGCTACTGACGGCGTTTAGTAGCGCATGTTTAATGTTTCCCTCGACATGTTTTTGCAGAGCAGGGACAGCTTGCCTGCTGAAATAAAATCGGCTTGGCACATTATATTGTGGGACTGCCAATGCCATAAAGTTCCTGAAACTGTCAGTCTCCACCAGCCTGAATGACAGCATTTCAAGGGACAGGAGTTTTGCAAGGCCAGCATTCAGAGCCTGTGCTCGTGGATGGTTTGCCGAGTATGGCCGTCTTTTATCCATGCCTGTGTTACCGATGGCTGTTTTTTGTTCTGGGAGTGTGACGATGACTGTGAACTTGCTGCAGTGGGTGGAATAACAGTTTGTCTATGGACAACAGTGACCGAGGTTCTTCCATGGAGATCCTGTGAGGAAGCCGAAACAGGTGTGTGAGAGCTGGAGGTAGAGGCTCGAACATGACCTAAAGATGTAGGTGCTGCTGTAGGTTGGCCTACATCTCCAGTGTGTCTTTGGAACTCAGCTACGTGCTTTGTCCGTACATGTTTCCACATATTTGTGGTATTCAGGTTCCTGATATTTTTACCTCTTTTAACTTTTTGCTTACACAGCTTGCATTGAACATAGCAAATATCATGTACAAGTCTGTCAAAAAAGGACCACGCAGTGCAAGTCATGGGAGCGCCAATTTTGACAGTTCTAAGAGAACTGCTCCCAACAGGTGCCAAACTGGAGGCTACAGGCAAGCGAGTCTGCAGCCTACCTCTCCCTCCTCTTTGTACCGTTGGGACAATCCCTTCCTCAGAGCTGCTCCCACCACCTTCCTGTTGCTCACGCCATGTTGGGTCTCGGACTTCATCATCTCCACTACCCTCTTCCAACACCTGCTGCTGTTGGATGGTCTGGGCAGCACCATGCTCCACAAAACCTGGCACCTGAGTCTCATCATCATCATAAGATGCGTTCTGCGGTGTGCTGTCCATCGGCACTGGCTCACCCGCCTCTTCAGATTGAGAGAGACACAGCTGTTGCGCATCACTGCATACTCCCTCTTCTTCAAATTGCAGAATGCTGCTTGCCTGTGCCCGTGTTTGCGAGCCAACAGATTCTGAGAACAGAAGCAGAGACTCAGCTGGCTCCTGTACAGAACTCTCTGACTGCCTGGGCAATTTGACAGGCGGTGAACAGACAGATGGTTGCTCAACAGTGTTGTGTTCCTGAGAGGAGGTGGAAGGAATTGAAGTCGATGCATTGGCTGCCATCCAACCAACAACGGCTTCAATTTGTTCTTCCAGCAGCAGGGGGGCACGCCGAGCTCCTAACAAAGTGCGCATAAAGGAACGCTCACGGGGAAAACTGGTGGATGCTGTGTCACTGAGGGCGGCAGCAGACACAGAATCCCCACGTCCTCTCCCTGCTGAAACTCCACGGCCACGACCACGTGCCTTACTCACTGACTTCTTCATCTTGGTAGATTGATAAAGAAAGTCAGAAAAGTTATAAGGCCTAAGTGTGGTTATTACGCAGAGACTGAAGTGAACACTGAAACACAACTGTTCACAATCTGTGAAAGGCTACTCCTTTGTCTACTTCTATAGTGTTTGCAATCAATGTATTGTATACGGATGGAAGCGCGTCACACTAATAGATTATATTTTAAATGGAATGGAGCAGAACCAATTGGAGATAAATGAAAAGGATGAGTGTTGTGAATGGGTTTGAGATGAGTTCTGAGCAGAGGCTCCCTCTGGTGGTTACAAGCGGTACTAGTGAAGATTGTGAGGACTGGGAATCAGGTGTTACTGACTGGTCTTATATAAGGGAGTCATTTTCCCATCAGGGTTGCCGGTGATCAATTGTTCTGGTCTGAATCCTTCATTCCAGTTTCCCTTGTAGCCTGCTGTGTCGTGTCTGCATCTCCTGCTTCCAGATAAGACTTTTTCTTCTTTTGTGTTTGTGCTATATTTTTGCATTTTGTCCTGCACTTCTTTGGGGCCTTCTGGGTCCCCTCCGGGGGCTTCTGCCTTCTCAGTTTAGTTCAGCCACTGAGTTTTGTTCTTTTGCTTTTCCCAGTTTTTTCAGTGGCTGCTGTTTTGATTTTGTTACACCAGAGAGCTAATTTAGGTGGTAGTGGTCGTGTGATCTCAGGTGATTTTGAAATTAGTAGAGTTGGTGTTTTTCAGGGTTTTCTGGGATTGCAGTAAGTACCCTTCCTATCCTTTTCTATTTAGATAGTTTGGGCCCCAGCGTTTGCTCATACTATTTTCTTTCTGTGTCTGTATTTCCTCTTGTCTAACCGCCATTACATGTTTGGGGGCTTTCTATTATCTTTGGGGTTCTGCTCCGGGGCAGATAGCTTTCCTATTTCTATCTTTAGGTGTAGTTAGTTTCTCAGGCTGTGACGAGGCGTCTAGGACCAACGTAGGAACGCTCCACGGCTGCCTCTAGTTGTGGTGGTTAGTCAGGGTACTGCAATCCCATAGATTCCAACTGCTCTGGTGTATTGCCTTTTTTACCTGCACTCCTCAGCTACCGAAACATAACAGTATCACCGGCCCCAAAAATTGAAAATTGTATGGTACTCACAGAAGGGAAAAAATATTGTGATAGAAAAAAGGTTGTCAGAGTTGTCAGAGATATTTTTCTGTTTGTTGCATTTTTTTTTTTTTTTTCCCTCTGTATCTCTGGGTGCTGGGGAGGATCTTTTTTCCCAATGGAGTTTAACAGTTGTCTGGCCGTGTGGATCAGCTTGCCACTGAGGTTCGGAGTATTGCTATCTATCTTGCTGGGTTGCCTGTTGTGGAACCTAGGATCCCCATGCCAGATTTGTTTTTAGGGGATCGAGCTAAGTTTCAGAATTTCAAAAATAATTGTAAATTGTTTTTTGCCTTAAAATCTAAGTCCTCAGGAAACGCAGCGCAGCAGGTTCAAATTATCATCTCTCTCCTGCGCGGCGATCCTCAGGATTGGGCTTTTTCCCTGATACCTGGGGATCCTATTTTGAGTGATGTTGATGCATTTTTTCAGGCTTTGGGGTTATTGTACGATGAGCCTAATGTCACGGATCAAGCTGAAAAAGCCTTGTTGGCATTAAATCAGGGACTTGATGACGCTGAGTTATACTGTCAGAGATTCCGTAGGTGGGCAGTCCTGACCAAATGGAATGACGACGCTTTGGCGGCCCTTTTCCGGAAGGGTCTGTCAGATAATGTAAAGGATGTTATGGTGGGATTCCCTGTCCCCTCTGGTCTCGATGATTCTATGTCATTGGCGATTCAAGTTGACAGACGTTTGCGTGAGCGGAGAGGTGTGCGTGGTGTGGTGTTGCCTGGTGAACCAGCTCCTGAAACCATGCAGTGTGATAGAGTGGTGTCTGGGGCACAGCGTCATGAGTTTCGAAAGCGCAATGGGTTATGTTTCTACTGTGGTGATGCCTCTCATGCTATTTCAGTCTGCCCTAAGCGGGGAAGATGTTTTGCACGCTCAGTTGTCTTGGGTAGTGTTCAGACTAAGTTTTTATTAACTGTCACTCTGATATGCTCTCTGTCCTCATTTTCTGCTCAGGCTTTCGTTGATTCTGGAGCAGCTATTAACCTGATGGATTATGATTTTGCTAAACGTTGTGGGTTTCCCTTGATACCCCTACAGAAGTCTATTCCCTACTGGGGATCGATTCTACCCCTTTGGCTGAGAATAAACCCCAGTTTTCTACTCAGGTGATAATGAGGGTTGAACCTGATCACCAGGAGTGCTGCAAATTTTTGGTTCTATATAATCTGCATGACATTATCGTGCTGGGTTTCCCTTGGTTGCAGTCTCATAATCCTGTTTTGGATTGGAAGTCTGTGTCTGTGGCCAGTTGGGGCTGCCAATGTGTTAATACCAACACTCCTGTTTTTTCTGCCTCCCCCAAGCTCAGGATGTTCCTGACTTTTTGTTTGATTTTTCTGATGTGTTTAGCGAAAGTAAATCTGCATCCTTGCCTCCCCATAGGAGCTATGACTGCGCTATTGAATTAGTGCCGGGTAGTAAATTCCCTAAAGGTCGCCTTTTTAACTTGTCTGTACCTGAACATGACGCTATGCGGTCTTATATCAAGGAATCATTGGAGAAGGGTCATATCAGACCATCCTCTTCACCCTTAGGTGCCGGTTTTTTTCTTTGTGGCCAAAAAAGATGGTTCATTAAGGCCGTGTATTGATTATCGTCTCTTGAACAATATTACTGTGAAATATCAATATCCGTTACCCTTGATTTCTGACCTGTTTTCCAGGGTGAAAAATGCTACTTGGTTTACCAAGCTTGACCTCAGGGGGGCGTATAACCTTATTCGCATTAAGCACGGGGATGAATGGAAGACGGCATTCAATACCCCTGAAGGGCATTTTGAGTACCTAGTGATGCCCTTTGGGCTCACTAATGCTCCTTCCGTCTTCCAGTCCTTCATGAATGACATTTTCAGGGATTTTGTGGACAAATTTCTGATTGTTTATTTGGATGATATCTTGATTTTTTCTAATGACTGGGACTCTCATGTGAAACATGTTCGAACTGTGTTCCAGATTTTGAGAGAGAATGCTCTGTATGTGAAGGGATCAAAGTGTCTTTTTGGCGTACAGAGGATCTCATTTCTGGGATTCATTTTGTCCCCATCTGTTATTGAAATGGACCCGGTCAAGGTTCAGGCCATCTGTGATTGGGTCCAACCTACTTCATTAAAGGCTCTTCAGAGATTTTTGGGTTTTGCCAATTTTTATCGTAAATTTATTGGTAATTTCTCGGTTATTGTTAAACCATTAACTGATTTGACCAGAAAGGGTTCTGATGTGGTGAATTGGCCTCCTGAGGCAGTCTCTGCATTTCAGGAACTTAAGCAGAGATTCACTTCTGCTCCTGTTCTACGCAGCCTGATGTTTCTCTGCCATTTCAGGTGGAGGTTGATGCCTCTGAAATTGGGGCAGGTGCCGTTTTGTCCCAAAAAGATCCAGAGACCTCTAAAAGTAACCTTTCTGCCTTTTTCTCTCGAAAATTTTCTCCTACTGAACGTAATTATGACGTGGGTAATCGGGAGTTATTGGCCATGAAGTGGGCTTTTGAAGAGTGGAGACATTGGCTGGAGGGAGCCAAACATCAGTTGGTGGTCCTTACTGACCATAAGAATCTGGTCTATCTGGAATCTGCCAAGCGACTCAATCCTAGACAGGCCAGGTGGGCCTTGTTTTTCACACGTTTTAATTTTGTGGTTTCCTTTCTTCCTGGCACTAAGAATGTTAAGGCGGATGCCCTCTCGAGGAGTTTCCTTGCAAACTCTCCTGAGTTATCTGATCCTTCTGTTATTTTGAAAGAGGGTGTAGTTCTTTCCGCCATCTCGCCCAATTTGAGACTTGCTCTGGAGGGGTGTTAGGAGGATAGGCCCGAGCGCTGCCCTGTTGGAAAATTGTTTGTCCCGGACCAATGGAAAAAGAGTGTGATGTCTGAGATTCATTGTTCCGCATTGGCTGGGCATCCCGGAATTTTTGGTACCAGAGACTTGGTTAGTCGGTCCTTTTGGTGGCCTACCTTGTCTCGTGATGTCAGGGAATTTGTGCAGTCCTGCGGGACTTGCTCTCGCTCCAAGCCTTGCTCTCGCTCTAGTGGTTTATTGATGCCATTGCCTGTGCCCAAGAGACCATGGACCCATATCTCTATGGATTTCATTTCCGATCTTCCTGTTTCTCAGAGAATGACCACCATCTGGGTAATTTGTGATAGGTTTTCCAAAATGATACATCTTGTGCCATTACCTAAGTTGCCTTCCTCCTCTGAATTGGTGCCGTTGTTCCTTCAGCACGTGGTTCGTTTACACGGCATTCCTGAGAACATTGTGTCTGACAGAGGAGTCCAGTTTGTTTCCAGATTTTGGAGGACTTTTTGTTCTAAACTGGGTGTTCAATTGTCTTTCTCCTCGGCATTTCATCCTCAGACCAATGGTCAAACTGAGAGAACAAACCAGACATTGGAGACTTATCTAGATGCTTTGTGTCTGCTGATCAGGATGACTGGGTCTCTTTTTTGCCTTTGGCTGAGTTTGCTCTTAATAATAGGGCTAGCTCTGCCACTTTGATGTCTCCGTTCTTCTGTAATTCTGGGTTTCACCCTCGATTTTCTTCAGGACAGACGGAGGCTTCTGTCTGTCCAGGGGTTGACTCTGTTGTGGAGCGTATGCAACAGATTTGGGACCAGGTAGTGGAGAGGTTGTCCCTCTCTCAGGAGAAGGCCCAGCGGTTTGCTAACCGGCATAGGACTGATGGTCCTCGGTTTAAAGTGGGGGACTTGGTCTGGTTGTCCTCAAAGAATATTCCTATGAGAGTAGCATCTCCTAAATTTAAGCCTAGGTTCATTGGACCTTATAAGATCATGGAGATTATTAATCCTGTTTCTTTTCGTTTGCTTCTTCCAGGGACATTTAAGATCCATAACGTGTTCCACAAGTCCTTGTTGAAGAGGTTTGTTGAGCCAGTGGTTCCTGCTGCTGTGCCTCCTGACCCTGTTTTGGTTGGGGGCAATCTGGAGTATGTGGTTGAGAAAATATTGGATTCTCGTTTTTCTAGACGGAAACTCCAGTATTTGGTTAAATGGAAGGTTATGGTCAGGAAGACAATTCTTGGGTGTTTGCTTCGGACATCCATGCTAGGAGACTTATCCGTGCTTATCATAGAACTCATCCTGACCGACCTGGTTGCTCAAATGAGGGTTCGGTGACCCCTCCTCAAGGGGGGGGTACTGTTGTGAATGGGTTTGAGATGAGTTCTGAGCAGAGGCTCCCTCTGGTGGTTACAAGCGGTACTAGTGAAGATTGTGAGGACTGGGAATCAGGTGTTACTGACTGGTCTTATATAAGGGAGTCATTTTCCCATCAGGGTTGCCGGTGATCAATTGTTCTGGTCTGAATCCTTCATTCCAGTTTCCCTTGTAGCTTGCTGTGTCGTGTCTGCATCTCCTGCTTCCAGATAAGACTTTTTCTTCTTTTGTGTTTGTGCTATATTTTTGCATTTTGTCCTGCACTTCTTTGGGGGCCTTCTGGGTCCCCTCCGGGGGCTTTGCCTTCTCAGTTTAGTTCAGCCACTGAGTTTTGTTCTTTTGCTTTTCCCAGTTTTTTCAGTGGCTGCTGTTTTGATTTTGTTACACCAGAGAGCTAATTTAGGTGGTAGTGGTCGTGTGATCTCAGGTGATTTTGAAATTAGTAGAGTTGGTGTTTTTCAGGGTTTTCTGGGATTGCAGTAAGTACCCTTCCTATCCTTTTCTATTTAGATAGTTTGGGCCCCAGCGTTTGCTCATACTATTTTCTTTCTGTGTCTGTATTTCCTCTTGTCTAACCGCCATTACATGTTTGGGGGCTTTCTATTATCTTTGGGGTTCTGCTCCGGGGCAGATAGCTTTCCTATTTCTATCTTTAGGTGTAGTTAGTTTCTCAGGCTGTGACGAGGCGTCTAGGACCAACGTAGGAACGCTCCACGGCTGCCTCTAGTTGTGGTGGTTAGTCAGGGTACTGCAATCCCATAGATTCCAACTGCTCTGGTGTATTGCCTTTTTTACCTGCACTCCTCAGCTACCGAAACATAACAGATGAGGCACTGAGACACGCTCAGCAGAGTACAAGCAGCAGTGCTTGAACAAGTAACTGGAGCGTGATGTGCACTCAAAAAATAAAAAACACAGACTGAAGTGAACACTGAAACACAACTGTTCACAATCTGTGAAAGGCTACTCCTTTGTCTACTTCTATAGTGTTTGCAACCAATGTATTGGATACGGATGGAAGCGCGTCACACTAATAGTTAAATTGCATGGACCTGCAAGAATTACACTGAAGGGAAAAAAAAAGAGTCTGTGAGTGACATGTGCAGATGCCTACAGACAGCGTTGCATGCAGAGCAAACTGCAGCGTCACCTGCACTCTCACACACACACCTTGCAGAGCTGTTAAAACAACACTGCAGGCAAAAGGAAGCTTTACACAGCGGTTGGTGCTAGCCTGCCTACAGCACAGTACACTAAATCGCAATCTCTAACTGTCCCTCAGAGTCAGCACAGCAGCGTTCTGTCCCTTACTGAATTCACAGCACAGTGACGCTAAAATGGCGGCGGCGCCTTTTATAGTACATTCTGACATCATTTCAGCATCCAATCACAGCCATGCCATTAGTTAACATGACCGCAGCAGTACAGGATGTGCCCACACTTCTTAGGATTCCTCATTGGCTGACTAAAATCACATTGCCTCGCAAAGAATTATGGGAACTTCCGATTCCGGTATTCGATAAGACGAAAATATCGAAACGAAGTATCGAAAGACCGATAGAGCTAATGTTCCGACCACGCACCACAATTGTGGATACCAGGGCTATGGGGTACTCGGAGCCGAAGCCCATGGAAATCTATGGGAGTTGTCACTGGTAGCGGTGGCTCGGTCCGTGGCCCTGGCGGTCGTGCAATAGGGGAATATTTACAGGGGATATTTAGGATAGGTAGTTCGTGACGCCACCTGTGGTATCTGGTTAATTGAACCAGCGCTGCTATGAGGACTTTCACAGGGGATGTTATGGGGCAGCTTGGTGGTAAGTCTCCCACAGGTGAGACGGGTCCCTGGAAGTCTATGGTGATGATGTTGCAGGGTGTAATAAGAATTCAGTCACACACAAGGTAGCTCCTTTTCATACCTTTTACTGATGATGGTTCAAGCAGATCCCGGGAGCTGGTCGGGGTGGAGAGTGCACATTCCGGTAACAGCTGAGCAGGTTAGAGGCCTCCTTAACTTCAATGTACATGTGAGTCCAACTTGCCTGAAGCGAAGTTAACTCTGAAACTCCAGCTTTCTCTATAGCTGTACTGCCCGGCCAACGTTGTGGTGGAGCCTTCTAAGTGATGAAACTAAGTCCTTACTTTTGTCGTGCACTTGACTCAAAGTCCCTGTTCCACCTGACTCCGGTTACGTATTGACACTTAGGGCTGCTCTCTGCGACCTGTAGTCCAGATGCCTCCGGTAATCTTGTTACTAAGCTTAAAACTGTAGCAACACCTCGGACTCCGGTGTCCGGCAATTTAGTGCAGGCAATCCAATACCTAAAGCACTTCTCTATCTTCTCCACTGTGCCCTTCGCCCTGCTCTCGCTCTTAGCACAAGCAATGGTAACTTCGATGGTAATGTCAGCTTTCTTCTAGAGCTCGCCGAGCAGCTCTCAGTATCCTCCTCCCTCCAGCTTCTGTTGAGGTACTGATTAAGGGTAGCTCTGACTAGGCTAGGATGATCCACTTCACCCGTACTAGCCTCCACTTGCTTGTCAGGTGAGCTACGTTAGCTCTGCGAGGATCCAGTCCTCCCTTCTCTCTCTCCAAGTCCAGACTCCACTGGACTGAACTGCATTGTCCGAAGACAGGAAACTGACTGAACTCAGATTGCTAAGTGTCACTTCCTCTTGTACCCCTGATGGGTGTGTCTAAAAATGTGAGTGAAGTGCATATCAAGCTTTTGCTGTTACCTTCCTGTGCACTCTCCTGGATTTTCATGTGTGCCTGCGTAGCTGGGCTACACATCCCCCCTTGGTAAAACACAGCACTCCCGGGCTGTAAAAGACAAAAAGAACATTTTGTTTTGCATTAACAACAACATTTCAACTCTTCCCATCCGGGAGGTACGAATTCTTGAACGTTACAATTGGTACAATAGGAAAATACAAAAGTATCAAAATATCAAGATTTCAAACGTGTTCATATATACAAGATACTTGTGGAGGACCCGCACCAAAAACCTCCCACGTGGGTCCTGGGTGGGCTGCAGGACTTCTGACTGCAGATCTCACTCTAGGCCCACCATACGGGTTTTTCTTCAGAGGTTGATAGTAATGGTTTCGTGTCAAACCAAGATAATGCACCGTAGCGCAACTATTTACAAAGACAAGTTCTTGGGCTGGCATAGTCCACAGCCACGCAGTCCATTGGCATGGTTAAAACACATTTCAAATAATTACATTAATACTTTTTCAAACTTTATACAATCTTCAGATGCAATAAACCCTATCTGGGTCTTGCTAACTAGTCTACTAGGACTACTCCTGATAGCGAATAGGTAGTTTACCTTTAGTAATACGTTCTGACCTACGTGGGGTAGCGTCAGGTATGGTATTCCCTAACCTTTCTGTTCTGCGTAACGGCAAACGATAATACTGTCTCAACCTTTCTATGGATCTGGCAAGCGTGCTAGTGACTGGACGAGGCGGTACTGCTTCACCAGCTTCACCAAGGGATTCCACTTCTTGTGGCACTGCTTCCTGCGGGTCCGCTTCTTGGGGTTCTAACGGTTGAGGGTCTGCCGGAACAGGTTCTTCTGGAACGGGCTCTACTGGCACAATTGGTATGACCGGTTGTAGAGACTCCTCTTGCGATTGATAAAACTGCAGCACAGGAATAATTACAGCGTCTCCTAATCTGGGCCAATCTGCAGGTAAATCTCCCAAATCCGTGTGTATGACCGCTTCAGCACTCTCTTCTTGATGAACAACAGGGTTTTCTTCACGGAGCTTTAATGGGCCAGGACACAACTTCAATTGATCTCTAGACACAGTTGCCGTCGTTTTTCCTCCATCCTTGCTGATGGTACAGACCTTGCTGTTATCGAAATTGGAATTTTGCACGACATAGGGCTCCTGTTCCCACTGATCATCCAACTTGTGTGTTCTTCTTTTCCTTTTGAGCACCATTTCTCCAGGCATTAAAGGCTTAGCGGGAGCATTTTTGTTATAGTTCATCTCTTGCTTTTCTCTTACTTTGTTGAGACTGTTTTCCACGCAGGCTTGTACTCTCTTGTACTGTTCTTGTCGATTTGTGTCCCAATCTTCAGCACTGTCATCAGCCTCTGGTTCTACCACACCGAGTTCTAAGTCCATTGGCAGCCTTCCCGGCCTTGCTCTCATAAGGTAGGCTGGAGTGCAGTTGGTGGAACTTACTGGGATATGGTTGTACAAGTCGACCAGGTCAGGTAACAAGTCTGGCCACCGATTTCTTTCTTCCAGTGGTACAGTTTTCAGTAAGTCGATGACAATGTGATTCATTTTTTCACAAAGGCCGTTGGTCCGAGGGTGGTATGGTGTTGTTCTGATCTTTTTACATCCATACAATTGACAGAATTCTTGAAACAGTTCAGCTTCAAAGGCTGGACCTCGATCAGTCAGTACCTGCTCCGGATATCCGTGTGGTCTGCAGAAACTTGCTTGG
Organism: Oophaga sylvatica; assembly: GCA_033576555.1. Classification (NCBI taxonomy): domain Eukaryota; kingdom Metazoa; phylum Chordata; class Amphibia; order Anura; family Dendrobatidae; genus Oophaga; species Oophaga sylvatica. Next base: position 121,171,382 of record JARQOD010000008.1, read on the forward strand.
AAGGTTCTTGCTGCTGTCTCTGCTGTCATATCTTTGACAGGGGCGACCACCAGAAACCGGGAATAGTGATCCACCATGGTCAGGGCATATGTGTATCCTGACCTGCTTGGGGACAACTTGACGTGATCCAATGCTACGATCTCCAAGGGACGAGTCGTCCGGATAGGCTGCAAGGGTGCCTTCTGGCTACTGTAGTCTTTTCGCCTGAGGCCACAGGGTCCACAGTTACCGGCACCACTTCTCGATGGAGCTGCGCATCCCTACCCAGTAGAACCGGCACCTCAACAGGGTCTCCAGCTTTCTCCAGCCAAAGTGTCCTGCTTGATCGTGGTATGCTTCCAGCACCATTTGGATGTCTGCTCTCGGGACCACTATTTGCCAAACCATCTCATGGGTCCTTGGGTCGACGTATCTCCTGCACAACTTCTCACGGTATATGAACAACCGGCTTCTCTCATTCCACAGGAGCTTTGCTGGCATGGATGCATCTTTCTCCAAGGAGGAACCTTCCTGTTTTATCAACTCCTTGATACGGCTGACACGGGATCGCTGTCCTGAGTCTCCTTCCAGCTGTGATGAGGTAAAGGGTTCAACATCTCACCACACCGCTTCCTGTAGACTCGTTGCTCTTGGACCATCCCATTTCGGTGGAACGCAGGTAGCTCGATTTCTTCCAGATCGTCTGACTCTTCCTCCGTGTCAGATTCATGCGGCATTCTGGACAAGGCGTCCGCGTTAGCATTTTTACGGCCCGCTCTGTATTTGATGGTAAACTGGTAGTTTGATAACCGAGCCATCCAACGTTGCTCCATGGCTCCCAGCTTGGCTGTTTCCAGATGCGTCAAGGGGTTGTTGTCTGTAAATGCAGTGAACCGGTTGGAGGCAAGGTAATGTTTAAATCTTTCGGTAATGGCCCAGACCAGCGCCAGGAACTCCAGTTTGAAGCTGCTATAGTTTTCCGGATTCCTCTCAGTTGGCCTGAGTTTTCTGCTGGCATATGCGATGACTTTTTCTTGGCCGTTCTGCTTCTGACTGAGGACCGCTCCTAATCCTTCGTTACTGGCATCTGTGTATAGCAGGAACGGTTGGCTGTAATCTGGGTAGGCTAAGATTTCATCGCCGGTAAGGATCTCTTTCATCTCTTTGAATGCCTCAGCTTGTTCTTTTCCCCAATTGAATGGAAGGTTTCTGCTCTTAAGAGGTTGTCCTACCAGGAGGTCCTGCAAAGGCGCCGCTTTCTTAGTGTAATCTTTTACAAACCTCCTGTAGTAACCTGTTAATCCCAGGAACTGACGCACCTCTTTTAAGTTCTTCGGCTCTGGCCATTTCTGGATGGCTGTGACCTTCTCGGGGTCCGGCGCTACTCCTTCGGAACTGACAATGTGTCCCAAGTACTGTACCTTCCGTTTGAGCAGGTGGCATTTAGAGGGCTTTAGTTTCATCCCAAACTTGGACAATGACTCAAATACCTCCGCCAGGTGCTTCAGATGATCTTCATATGTCTTAGAGTACACAATTACGTCGTCCAAGTACAGCAGCACAGTTTTGAAGTTGAGATGTCCCAGACAGCTCTCCATCACCCTCTGGAATGTTCCTGGGGCACTGCTGAGACCAAACGGCATCCTATCGAAGTCGCAGAGTCCCATTGGGGTGGTGAAAGCAGTTTTCTCCCGGTCCTCCTCAGCCACAGCCACTTGCCAGTACCCACTAGTAAGGTCGAGGGTAGAAAAGTAGTTAGCCGTTTTCAGAGCAGCTAAGGATTCCTCTATACGTGGTAATGGGTATGCATCTTTATGTGTTATACGATTTACTTGCCTATAGTCTACACACATTCGCATGCTACCATCCTTTTTCTTCACTAGAACCAGAGGTGCTGCCCAGGGGCTACAACTATCCCTTATCACCCCGGCTTTCTTCATGTCATGCAGCATTTCCTTAGCTTTCTGATAGTGGGCTGGAGGTATAGGCCTGTACCGCTCTTTGATGGGAGGATGACTGCCTGTAGGGATATGATGCTGTACTCCCTTAATTGTCCCAAAATCAAGTGGGTGCTTGCTAAATACTTGTGCGTACTCTTGTACCACCCGTAGTACCCCTGTTTCTGGTGGACGGAAGTGGTGTCTGTCCCTATATGGAGCTGCTGACACCAGTCCGCTACCGGGGTTGCCGGATCATTATCCTCCGCTGGCTGGCGGGAGGCTAAGGACTCGGTTGTGAGGATAGAATTATTATCTACGGCATGTAACTTAGCAACTGTAGCATAACGTGGCAAACTTACTTCATCGTCCCCCAGTTGAGAAGTCGTACTGGTACTCTCCCATTTATTACTTCCACTACCCCCTCGCAATCATGAGTGTAGGTCTGTGTTCTGAGCTATGGGGTTCTACTACTGCTTGGTAGTTCTGTCCCCTCAGACCTATGGCTGCTCTACACCATATTAACATTTCACTCATTGGGGGTATTACAATGGGGTTCGAGTCTGTGACCCGTACATTACCGATTTCACCATCTGTAAGCTTCGCTTGCTGCTGGCATATCAGGGCCCGGATCTCCCTCTGGATCACTCCCTTCTGCTTTGGCTTGGCAACTTCAGCGAGCTGTTGGAGCAAAAACACAACTTCTCCCAGACAGTTACTGATAATGTTAGTACCTAGTATCACATTTAAGGCATTCTCCTCATTTACAGTCTTTACCACTAAAAGTCCCTGATCCTTCAGCTCCACCCTGCCCACTTTTATGTTCACATTTTTGGCTCCAATTACTTCAACAGGGAGACCATTGGTGGCGTACACTGTCAAGTCAGGGCTCGGGGGCTGGAGACTGTCCATGGACCAAAATTTATTGTAAAGGACGTCAGGTATGATGGTCACCTGAGATCCCGTGTCCAGCAGTGCAGGGATTGCAATCCCGTCCAGAATCATGGACAGGTAGGGCCGTCCACCCACGAACCTGCGGTTCCAGTCTAAGGGGCCTGATGAGTCTACTCCTGGGTGTTGGCCCTCTGACCCAGGATCGGCTCGTTTAAAGGACATTGCTGAGCCATATGACCTTTTTGGTTGCAGCGGTAGCAGACGATCTCCCGGCGAGGATGGTGTTGCTCCGGAGTCGCTCCTGGGGGTGGCGTGGTCCTCCTCTGGTGTGGCGACGTCCTCCATTTCCTCCGGTTCATCCAAGGGACATCCTCCGGACAGTCGGCTAGTTGGATCTTCCCTCCTTCCTCTTTCCGCAGTTGCAGGGCCTCCATTACAGTGGCCAGTTCTTAGTCAGCTGGCGCACTTCTGAGCACAGACATTCCAACTCACTAGGGGGCGCCACCTGCATTTTAGCTTCGCCACCTGCGGAGAAAGGTGGGTACTGCCGGCTTAAGAGTGGCTTCACCCGGGTGATACTGATTTGCCACCTCAGGCTTTTCCAGGGGTCGCAGTCCCTTTATTGCCATGTCCTTTAGAGCATCAAAAGTGGCATCTGGATGATCCAAAGACCACCAGTTTACAGTCCTGCCTTCCTCTGGAGACCTCAGTCCCCGCACGAATTGCTCTTTTAACATTTGGCTCTCATCAATGGGACTTGTGGGGTTAGCCTGTTTGAGAGCTCGCAGGGCCCCCTGTAGTCGGCAGGCGTTAGTCCCTAATACTGTCACCCGGTCCCTGGAAGCACTGATAAAATGCCATCCGGAGATCCGTTTCTGTGTGGTCCTCGAAGATGGCCTGTAGCTTTAAGAGTATCGCAGGTACCGACTCCTGGGCTGCAATGGGCCAAGTCTCTACTTCTTTCTCAGCCGCACCAGCTAACTGTCCTATTACCACAGCAGCTTTTTGCTTTTCAGTCATTGAATACATATCCAAAATACTACATATTTTCCGTTTAAATCCTGGCAGGGTGCCTGGCTCGCCGCTGTATTGAGGGAGCCACTTCGCTCCTGGCATGTATGGGAGCGCTAGGGGCATAAGCGGGACCACCGGACCAGGTGAGGGGCCCGCACCTCCATCCTGCACTACAACGCCAAGCGGTGGGTTATTGGGGCCACCGGCGGGGGCCGCTCCGTCTGTTGGTTGCTGCGAATATTGATGCCCCCTTGGTTAATCTGAGCCTACCTCTTTTGCAGGCTGCAGCGTCGCAGGCACAGCGGTGGAGACAGGACCTTCGTAGCAGGCACAGCGGTGGAGAGAGGACCTTCGTCGCAGGCACTCTGATGTCAGAGCGTTCACTTCCTGTTTCACAGGACCTGCCGCCGCGTCAGAGCTGGGGGCGGAGCCAGGCAACAGCGCGCTTTTTCAGGTACGCCCCCCTTCTTCAATATTGCGGTAAAGATGGCGGTATTTGGCGCCAACACAGCACACAGTTTTTCTGCACAAACAGTCAATA
>JARQOD010000008.1:121175846-121242487 GCA_033576555.1 Oophaga sylvatica
TTATTTATAATGAACCCCATAGGCAGACTTATTTATAATGCATTCCCCATAGGCAGTCTTATTTATAATGAACCCCATAGGCAGTCTTATTTATAATGCACCCCATAGGCAGTCTTATTTATAATACACCCCCATAGGCAATCTTATTTATAATGCACCCCCATAGGCAGCCTTATTTATAATGCACCCCATAGGCAGTCTTATTTATAATACACCCCCATAGGCAGCCTTATTTATAATGAACCCCATAGGCAGCCTTATTTATAATGCATTCCCCATAGGCAGCCTTATTTATAATGCACACAATAGGCAGCCTTATTTATAATGAACCTCATAGGCAGCCTTATTTATAATGCACCCCATAGGCAGCCTTATTTATAATGAACCCCATAGGCAGCCTTATTTATAATGCACCCCATAGGCAGCCTTACTTATAATGCACCCCATAGGTAGCCTTATTTATAATGAACCCCATAGGCAGCGTTATTTATAATGAACCCCATAGGCATACTTATTTATAATGCATTCCCCATAGGCAGTCTTATTTATAATGAACCCCATAGGCAGTCTTATTTATAATGCACCCCATAGGCAGTCTTATTTATAATACACCCCCATAGGCAATCTTATTTATAATGCACCCCCATAGGCAGCCTTATTTATAATGCACCCCATAGGCAGTCTTATTTATAATACACCCCCATAGGCAGCCTTATTTATAATGAACCCCATAGGCAGCCTTATTTATAATGCATTCCCCATAGGCAGCCTTATTTATAATGCACACAATAGGCAGCCTTATTTATAATGAACCTCATAGGCAGCCTTATTTATAATGCACCCCATAGGCAGCCTTATTTATAATGAACCCCATAGGCAGCCTTATTTATAATGCACCCCATATGCAGCCTTATTTATAATGCACCCCATAGGCAGCCTTATTTATAATGAACCCCATAGGCAGCCTTATTTATAATGAACCCCATAGGCAGCCTTATTTATAATGCATTCCCCATAGGCAGCCTTATTTATAATGGACCCCATAGGCAGCCTTATTTATAATGCACCCCATAGGCAGCCTTATTTATAATATACCCCCATAGGCAGTCTTATTTATAATGTACCCCCATAAGGAGCCTCTGTATGATAATGCAGCCCCCATTACAAAAATAATAAATCCTCACCTCTCTTGCTCCCGGCTCCTGCGCTGCTCACTGCTCTCCTTCTCTGCGTCTGACTGCCGGCGCCGGTCAGTGACGTCATCGCGCCCGCTGTCAGACGCTGAGAGGGGGATGATGGGAGAAGCAGCGCTCGCTCCTTCTCTCACAATGCGGTCAGCTGCATTGGCTACATGACGATACAGCTGACCCTCCGATGACGGGCGGGGGCCCACTGCTGGCAACGGGCCCCCCACCGCCTGCTCAGGTGCCCCATAGCGGCCGGGCGCAGAGCGATTCTCCCTGCTCAGCCCCAGAATGTAACTGTATCAGTGCGCTGTGCACGCCGATACAGTTTAGTAGCGTAGCACCGGGTGGGCCCCGTCAGAGTGCGGGGCCCGAGGCCACCGCCCCCTCTGCCCCCCCGGTAGCTACGCTACTGAACGTAATATATATATTTATATAAATAACTATTTCCAAAAAAGATGAATGAAGCACTCAAAACAAATATAGTGGTTTATTGACCCATCATGTCAGGCGACGTTTCACTCCAAATGTGGAACTTTTTCAAGCCACTTTTTTGAAGTTCCACGTTTAGAAAGAAACATTGCCCTGACATGAGGGATCACAAGATGGGTCACTACAGCAGCCAAAGTGCACTGAGCGTCCTAGTGTAGATCGCTCCGTGCGCATTGCTTCTTTGGTCTGCTTTATAAAGAGGCATTCAAACTTTTTTATTTTTCTGTCCACATAGTATGAGTCCTTGTTTTTTGTGGGACGAGTTGTACTTTTGAATGACACCATTCATTTTATTATGTGATGCACTGAAAAACGGGGAGAAAAATCCAAGTGCATTGAAATTGCAAAAAAAGTGTAATTTCACAATTGTTTTTTGGGGATTTAGCATGTTCACTATATGGTAAAACTAAGCAGGGAATGTGATTCTCCAGGTCAGTATCAGTACACCGATACCAACCATGTATAGTTTTTTTTATTATTGGTGAATATTTAAAAAAAAAAAAATTTCCCAAGACTTGTAACGTTTCCATTGTTTGGGACCTGGGGCCGGGCGAGGACTTGATTTTTTGCACCCTCAGTGGACGTTTTTCTTGACACCATTTTGGTGCGAATACGATCTTTTGATAAGTCTCCAGTTTCTTTTTCTTGCAATTTTGTGACAGCAGTAAAATTTAATTCTGCTGGTTTTTTTTCTCGTTTTCCAATTGCATTAATTTTATATTTGCATAGATCGGACATTTCTGAAAACTGAGATGGCAAATATGTGCATCATTTATTTCAGTACCAGGGTGAATTGAACTTGTGTTTTTTTTCATATTTTTAAAAACTTAAAAAAAAACAACTTTGTACTATAATTAATAGTCCTCTCAAGAAACCTGAAACTGATAGTCTGATTGCTTGTACTATATATATACATAGCAGTGCATTATCACTGCTAGTTAGTGTTGAGTGATACGATACCGCAAGTATCGGGTATCGGCCGATATTCGCTGTTTCGGCCTTTCGATACTTAGTTCCGATATTTTCCATATATCGTATACCGGAATCGGAAGTTCCCATAATTCTTTGAGAGGCAATGTGATTTTAGTCAGCCAATGAGGAATCCTAAGAAGTTTGGGCACATCCTGTAATGATGCGGTCATCTTAACTAATGGCATGGCTGTGATTGGATGCTGAAATGATGTCAGAATGCACTATAAAAGGCGCCGCCGCCATTTTAGCGTCACCGTGCTGTGAATTCAGTAAGGGACAGAACGCTGCTGTGCTGACTCTGAGGGACAGTTAGAGATTGCGATTTAGTGTACTGTGCTGTAGGCAGGCTAGCACCAACCGCTGTGTAAAGCTTCCTTTTGCCTGCAGTGTTGTTTTAACAGCTCTGCAAGGTGTGTGTGAGTGCAGGTGACGCTGCAGTTTGCTCTGCATGCAACGCTGTCTGTAGGCATCTGCACGTGTCACTCACAGACTCTTTTTTTTTTTCTTCAGTGTAATTCTTGTTGCTCCATGCAATTTAACTATTAGTGTGACGCGCTTCCATCCGTATCCAATACATTGGTTGCAAACACTATAGAAGTAGACAAAGGAGTAGCCTTTCACAGATTGTGAACAGTTGTGTTTCAGTGTTCACTTCAGTCTGTGTTTTTTATTTTTTGAGTGCATATCACGCTCCAGTTACTTGTTCAAGCACTGCTGCTTGTACTCTGCTGAGCGTGTCTCAGTGCCTCATCCTTTTCATTTCTCTCCAATTGGTTCTGCTCCATTCCATTTAAAATAAATATAATCTATTAGTGTGACGCGCTTCCATCCGTATCCAATACATTGGTTGCAAACACTATAGAAGTAGACAAAGGAGTAGCCTTTCACAGATTGTGAACAGTTGTGTTTCAGTGTTCACTTCAGTCTGTGTTTTTTATTTTTTGAGTGCATATCACGCTCCAGTTACTTGTTCAAGCACTGCTGCTTGTACTCTGCTGAGGGTGTCTCAGTGCCTCATCCTTTTCATTTCTCTCCAATTGGTTCTGCTCCATTCCATTTAAAATAAATATAATCTATTAGTGTGACGCGCTTCCATCCGTATCCAATACATTGGTTGCAAACACTATAGAAGTAGACAAAGGAGTAGCCTTTCACAGATTGTGAACAGTTGTGTTTCAGTGTTCACTTCAGTCTCTGCGTAATAACCACACTTAGGCCTTATAACTTTTCTGACTTTCTTTATCAATCTACCAAGATGAAGAAGGCAGGGAGTAAGGCACGTGGTCGTGGCCGTGGAGTTTCAGCAGGGAGAGGACGTGGGGATTCTGTGGCTGCTGCCGCCCTCAGTGACACAGCATCCACCAGTTTTACCCATGAGCGTTCCTTTATGCGCAGTTTGGTAGGAGCTCGGCGTGCCCCCCTGCTGCGGGAAGAACAAATTGAAGTCGTTGTTGGTTGGATGGCAGCCAATGCATCGACTTCAATTCCTTCCACCTCCTCTCAGGAACACAACACTGTTGAGCAACCATCTGTCTGTTCACCGCCTGTCAAATTGCCCAGGCAGTCAGAGAGTTCTGTACAGGAGCCAGCTGAGTCTCTGCTTCTGTTCTCAGAATCTGTTGGCTCGCAAACACGGGCACAGGCAAGCAGCATTCTGCAATTTGAAGAAGAGGGAGTATGCAGTGATGCGCAACAGCTGTGTCTCTCTCAATCTGAAGAGGCGGGTGAGCCAGTGCCGATGGACAGCACACCGCAGAACGCATCTTATGATGATGATGAGACTCAGGTGCCAGGTTTTGTGGAGCATGGTGCTGCCCAGACCATCCAACAGCAGCAGGTGTTGGAAGAGGGTAGTGGAGATGATGAAGTCTGAGACCCAACATGGCGTGAGCAACAGGAAGGTGGTGGGAGCAGCTCTGAGGAAGAGATTGTCCCAACGGTACAAAGAGGAGGGAGAGATAGGCTGCAGACTCGCTTGCCTGTAGCCTCCAGTTTGGCACCTGTTGGGAGCAGTTCTCTTAGAAATGTCAAAATTGGCGCTCCCATGACTTGCACTGCGTGGTCCTTTTTTGACAGACTTGTAGATGATATTTGCTATGTTCAATGCAAGCTGTGTAAGCAAAAAGTTAAAAGAGGTAAAAATATCAGTAACCTGAATACCACAAATATGTGGAAACATGTACGGACAAAGCACGTAGCTGAGTTACAAAAACACACTGGAGATGTAGGCCAACCTACAGCAGCACCTACATCTTCAGGTCGTGTTGGAGCCTCTACCTCCAGCTCACACACACCTGATTCGGCTTCCTCACAAGATCTCCATGGAAGAACCTCGGTCACTGTTGTCCATAGACAAACTGTTATTCCACCCACAGCAGCAAGTTCACAGTCATCGTCACACTCCCAGACCACAAAACAGCCATCGGTACCACAGGCATGGGATAAAAGACGGCCATACTCTGCAAACCATCCACGAGCACAGGCTCTGAATGCTGGCATTGCAAAACTCCTGTCCCTTGAAATGCTGTCATTCAGGCTGGTGGAGACTGACAGTTTCAGGAACTTTATGGCATTGGCAGTCCCACAATATAATGTGCCAAGCCGATTTTATTTCAGCAGGCAAGCCGTCCCTGCTCTGCAAAAACATGTCGAGGGAAAACATTAAACATGCGCTACTAAACGCCGTCAGTAGCAGGGTCCACCTGACCACCGATGCGTGGACCAGTACCCATGGCCAGGGACGATACCTTTCCCTCACTGCCCATTGGGTCAATGTTGTGGAGCCGGGTACAGATCTTGCCAGTGGCGCTGTACGTGTTCTGCCAACTCCAAGGATTGCAGGAATCCAGTCTGTACACATTGATTCCTCCTCCTACTCCAGTTCCTCAGAATCATCGCTGCACGAGCCGTCACGGTATACCTCCACATGGACCCGTGAACGCTTACCTGTTGCGACCGATATGAGCAGAGCCGTGGCCAAACGTCAACAGACCGTCCTGAAATTAATTTCCATGGGGAATCGAAGCCACACAGCGCAGGAGCTCTGGGATGCCATCAAGCAGGAGAGCGACGTGTGGTTTTTGTCAGCTAATCTCCAGCCAGGCTTGGTAGTGTGTGACAATGGCCGAAATCTGGTGGCAGCTCTGGGCCTTGGCAACCTCACTCACATACCATGTCTGGCACATGTGCTCAACTTGGTCGTGCAGAGTTTTTTGAGGGACTATCCGGATCTTGATGCACTGCTGCACAATGTCCGCCTAGAGTGCGCTCACTTGCGACGTTCCAGCATGGCCAGATCGCGCATTGCAGCTCTGCAAGTCAGATTTCGCCTTCCTGAACATCGCATCATATGTGACGTACCCACCAGGTGGAATTCCACGTTACATATGTTGGAGCGGTTGTGTGAGCAGCAGCCAGCAGTAATGGAGTATCAGCTGCAACAGGCGCAATCAACTCGCAATTTGCGCCGTTCACACTTCACCACTACTGAGTGGGCCTCTATGAAGGACATCTGCGTTTTGTGTGCGTTTGATGTCTCAACGCGGATGGCGAGTGCAGATGATGCACTAGTCAGCATGACTGTCCCCCTTATCTGCCTGCTTCAGAAATCACTGAAAGTACTAAAGGAAGAGGTTTTGGAAGAGGTGGAGGATGAGGAGTCACAAATTCAATTACCTTCAGGACAGTCAGCGCAACGTGGTTCCTCACAAAGGGCTGGGCAGGGCTCACTTTGTGAGGAGGATGAGGAGGAGGAGTCAATGGAGGAGGAAGAAATCCCTACAGAGGGAGGTACACAACGCTCTAGTCAGTATGTAGAGCGAGGGTGGGGTGATGCAGAGGAGGCAGAGATGACGCCTCTTCCAGAGGACAGCCTTTGTTGGCCAGTTGGGAGTCTGCAGCACATGGTTGATTTCATGCTTCAGTGCCTGAGAAACGACCGCCGCATCGCCCACATTCTCACCACTTCAGATTATTTGGTGTACACCCTCCTAGACCCTCGCTACCGGGGCAACTTACAAACCCTCATCACACCGGTGAACCGGGACCGTAAAATGCAGGAGTACCAAGACACACTGGTGCAATCCATACTGTTGTACATTCCAGCCGAGAGAGCTGCTGCTGCTGCTACTGCTTTACAAAGCAGCTCTGTGCGTCGAGGCAGTGTAGACACCTCTACAACAAGAGGGAGCAGAAGCAGCGCCTCTGCACAGGGCAAGAGCTGTATGTTACAAATGTGGCGAAGTTTTGTGACAGCGCCAGCAAGGTCTACACCATCCGAGACGGCTCCAGTCACCAGGAAGAAACGTTTCCGTAAGATGGTGACAGACTACTTGGCTTTCCCTCTAAGTGTACTCCCAGATGCCTCTTCCCCTTTCAAATTTTGGGTCTCTAAGTTGGATACATGGCCAGAGCTTAGCCAGTATGCATTGGAGGTGCTGGCTTGCCCTGCTGCCAGTGTATTATCTGAGCGCGTCTTTAGTGCTGCAGGTGGTGTAGTAACAGACCGTCGCATGCGACTATCCTCAGAGAATGTAGACCGGCTTACTTTTCTGAAAATGAACAAGGCATGGATCTCACCTGAATTTGCCTGTCCGTTTTCAGATTAAATAACTGTTTGGCAACGTTTTCCATGTCTCCTGTTATGTTCATCTTTCTACCACCTGAACTCTACTCCCTGGGCTACAACACCGCCATTTGTTGCTCGTAAGTAATTGGCAGGGGTACTGACTCCTGGCCAGCCTGGTTACAGCACGACAGCTGTTTCCTGGCAGTGTGAACGTCAATTATCCTCCAATAAGTTGTGCTGTCGTGTTGCATTCGGGTTAGCCGACTCTATGGTGCCTGCAGTTTAGGTGATTCCTATGTGTGCTGTGGGATATGTAAATAAAGGCTGTTTCCATTGTGACAATAGGACAAGCACCCACTGTAGGACTGTGTGATTCGGTAACTGCGGACGGCTTGCGTCCTGTCAACTTACATTTTCATGGGTGCGTTCTGCTACCCGTCCGGGGTCCAGTACCGTCAACTGGTTCTCCCCAGTGCCTTTGGCCTAGGTGCCTCCATCTCCGTATCCGAGTTCCACCAACGTCTGCTGGTCCTTGGTAGTGCTTTGGAGCACTTGTACCTCCTGCTTAGTAACCGTGTCACAGTAACGTCAGCTGGTACTCGGTTGTGACATTGCCTCTTTTCCTTCTGCTACCCGTCCGGGGTCCAGTACCGTCAACTGGTTCTCCCCAGTGCCTTTGGCCTAGGTGCCTCCATCTCCGTATCCGAGTTCCACCAATGTCTGCTGGTCCTTGGTAGTGCTTTGGAGCACAGGTACCTCCTGCTTAGTAACCATGTCACAGTAACGTCAGCTGGTACTCGGTTGTGACATTGCCTCTTTTCCTTCTGCTACCCGTCCGGGGTCCAGTACCGTCAACTGGTTCTCCCCAGTGCCTTTGGCCTAGGTGCCTCCATCTCCGTATCCGAGTTCCACCAACGTCTGCTGGTCCTTGGTAGTGCTTTGGAGCACAGGTACCTCCTGCTTAGTAACCGTGTCACAGTAACGTCAGCTGGTACTCGGTTGTGACATTGCCTCTTTTCCTTCTGCTACCCGTCCGGGGTCCAGTACCGTCAACTGGTTCTCCCCAGTGCCTTTGGCCTAGGTGCCTCCATCTCCGTATCCGAGTTCCACCAACGTCTGCTGGTCCTTGGTAGTGCTTTGGAGCACAGGTACCTCCTGCTTAGTAACCGTGTCACAGTAACGTCAGCTGGTACTCGGTTGTGACATTGCCTCTTTTCCTTCTGCTGCCCCTCCGGGTTCCAGCACAGTCAGCTGGTCCTCGTTACTTCCATTGTCTCTTGCTCCATCTGATACCCGTCAGGGTTCCAGTAACGTCAGCTGGTTCTCGGAAATTAGACGACCTTAAAGACCACCCAGAAGAAGATGACGACAACAAGGACGACGAGCATGAAGCCAACCAGCCTGAACACCATCACAAAGAAAAAATAAAAGATTACCCAGAAGAAGATCACCAACAGGACAAAGAAGGTTAAGACAAACTACAAGATACAGAACAAGAGACAGAAGAACAATAAGCAGAAGATCAAAAAGCAGAAGAACATGAAGTATAAGAGCAAAATATATGCTCTAAATTCTAAGCAGAAGAAGACTAAGCAGTGTATGGGGGTGAGTCCGTTCCTCCTCGTGGTGCCCCTGGAAAATGCCTGCTGCTGCAGGCTAAACTGAACACGGACAAATACTGTTGTAATTTAAATCTTTTGTGACAGCAAGAACGGAAGGATGAACAATTCATACTTTTACAGATTACAAGTACAGGAATCTCTGTCACAAATAAGAATATGATGAAGAAGATGAAGAGGAAGAAGATGAAGAATTTGAATATGAAGAAGATTAATTAGTTTAATAATAACAATATGAGTAATGTAAACAAAAACATGAATAGCAAGAAGTTTAAGAAGATTAAGAAGGTGAAGATGAAGAATAATTTGATGAGAAAGATGATGCTGCTGAAGATTATGAAGGAGAAAGTGTGGCACTGGCAAAAGTTAAAAAGGTGAAGAGCATGGAAGTTGTGAAACATACATATTTGCCAAAATAGAAAAAAGGTTAACAACATTGTCAATTTGTTAGTCAATCCAAACGTATTTCCAAAAAAAAATATATTAATGCTATTCCAATGCATTGGGTTAAACATGTATGCCTTTATTGTCTCCTCAACCTCCCCCAATACATTCTACATTAGTCTTTGTTGTTTTCCTTCATGTACAATTAACCAACAAGGCAAGAATGGTTTTTTTTAATGTCGATATTTGGTTCCCATAGACTTACATGGGACTTCCGGTATCGGAATCGGATATCGACGATATTTAGTGATATCGGCGATACCATTCCGATCCGATATTTTTAGATATCGAGCAGTATCGCTCAACACTACTCAACACTACTGCTAGTTATAGCTGAAGTCACGGTCAGTCTGCACCCTTTCATCTCACACAAGGTGTACCCGCAACACACCCCTCTGCAGGTACGGACTGGGGCCAAAATTCAGCCCTGTAATTTGAAATCACACTGGCCCATGCTGTCCCCGTCCTCAAGCACCAGATGGGAGATATTACTAATATTACCCTGAATGGAGGAAAAGAAGATTTACTACAAGACCAATATTTCTAATGATACCCGTAGCCTGCTGGGGTGAGTGACGGAGTCAGTGACTTTGTGCTCCGTCACAACTCTTTACAGTATGGGTGTCTTGAGAACACCGATTCTGTTAACAATGTAGCAGACATGGCGGCCCACAACCAGACAGGCCCTTCTGGGATTTGCCAGAATTGCCAGTCCAGCCCTGCTCCTCTGTCACAGTATGTACCCCTTTATCTCACACAGGCTGTATCACCACACACCCCTCTATCAGTCTGCACCCCTTTATCCTACACAGCCTGTATCCCATAGACCTTGGTCAGTCTGCACCCCTTTATCTCACAGAGCTGGTACCCTATAGACCTCAGTCAGTTTGCACCCCTTTATCTCATACAGCCTTTACCCCATAGATCTCAGTCACAGTCTGCACCCCTTTATCTCACACCTTTACCCTATACACTCCAATCACACATCCTGTACCCACCATGTACCCAGGGCCAGCGTCAGCACCTGGTGCATCCGGGCAAGTGCCGGGGCCCTGAGCAGGCGAAGGGGCCCACTCGACATCAGAGACACCGGTGCATTGTGAGGGGCCCTGTGCCAGTGCCAGTGCCCACGAGTGCCCCCCCCCGCTTGCTCAGGGCCCCAGCACTTGCAATACTTACCTCTCCATGCTCCACCGCTGTGATGTCTTCCGAGTTTCCTGACAGTGACATTCAGGTCAGAGGGCGCGATGACGTCACGTCTGTACGCCCTCTGCCTGAACAGTCACAGTGCAGAGAGCTGGAAGATGGCGACGTTGAGGAGTCCAGAGTAGAGCAGTGCCCAGCGAGGAGAGGTATTTCATTTTTTTTAATGTTTGGAGCAATATATGGGGAGCATTATACACTGGAGAATTATATATGGGGCCCATCATACACTTGAGCATCATAGATGGGGCCCATTATACACTGGAGCATCATATATGGGGCCCATCATACACTGGAGCATTATAAATGGGCCCATCATATAATGGAACATCATATAGGGCCATCATACACTGGAGCATCATCCATGGGGCTCATCATACACTGGAGCATCATATATGGGGCCGATCATATACTAGAGCATCATATGGGGTTCATTATATATGGAGCATCATATGGGGCCTATTCTGTATGGAGCATTATATGGAGCCCATTCTGTTTGGAGCAATATATGGGGCCCATTATTCTGTATGGAGCAATATATGCGACTAATACTGTATGGAGCAATATATGGGGCTCATTATTCTGTATGGGGCACCTCAGTCAGTCTACATCCCTTTATTTAACACAACCTATACCCCATAGACCCGTCACAGCCTGCACCTCATCATCCCATACAGCATGTACCCAATAGACCCCAGTCAGTCTGCACCCCTTTATCCCATACAGCCTGTACCCCAGACCCATAACAGCCTGTACACCATACACTGTCACACACATCCTGCACCCACCATGTACCACTGTTCCCTCATTACCTCTCAAGAGTGCCCCCACCTTCCGCTTCTCCATAATGCTGCTTCCAGGTGGCAAAACTCTGTCTCTACCCAAGAGTCTCATGTTCAGGAGATCATCGCAGGTCCTGCACCATGTGCATGTATTCCCTTCAGTCTGGGCCGGGAGTTGGCGAGTGCTCCTCTGCCCCTGCAGCTCTCCCACCTTGGCCCAGAGAAGTAAAGGTGGGGGTGTGTTAAAAAAAATTTACTTACTTGATTGAAATATTTAATTTTTCCTCATTTTATTAAGGTATTTTATCTTTATTTTCATTTAAGATTCATTTTATTTATTTTCCTTTTGCAGTTTCTCATTTCCAGGTTTTTATTTCCATGAAGGATGGCTTGTATACATCCTGAATACCCTATAAATAGACCTCATATATTTAGGATAGACTTAAGCCCTAAATATAATGTAACTGCTTTATTAATATGGGCAGCATGTTTATTACGCTGTTGAGTGACCTCATACACTTTTTTCCTAGTGACCTCCAGCTACCATGTTCCAGTACAGATAATTACAAATGCAGTTATCATAACAGTGTAGATAATATAAATAAAAGACAAACAGTATAAATATAAAATATAAAAAAATTATTTATTCAACAACAAGCAAAGAATGAATACAGGAAAAGTGTAAAAAATATATAAAAACCGGTAATTTGCGAGTTTCCTGGTACATGTATATTCAAATCAAAAAAGCACTTACTAACATTGAAATAAAAGAAAGTGCTTTTTGATTTGGCCGATGCATGAACAGGTTTTCCATTGGAGTTGTCCAGAAAGATGTCAGTCTCAGCATCCAGTGATGTAACAAGTGATGTAGGTATATACCACAGGAGAATGTGACAGGATAAAGCAATTACATCTTCAAGCTTACCACTTTTACCACATTAAAGTACATTTCTTATGTACCACAAGAATATTTATTGCATAGAGTGGAACAATTTTGTCAACAAATACCATTCTGTGGTTTTGCAGTGGTACCACCATGGGGGTAAAGCAAATGCCAAAATATGCGGATATGGATACAGAACATGCACAGCAATTTAATGAACAAGTTCCTATAGCAGTTTCCACATGGAATAAAAGCTTTTATTAAACAGGAAAAGGGACACTCAGAAATTACTAGTTGAAAATGCTATCAATAAGATCTTGATGCTGAGCTGCCAATAAAATAACCCAAAAAAAGCACTTTACCAGCTGATGTATACAGGAAAGTCCTTAGTTTGGGCGAGTTTAATGGCGCATCAATCAGGCGAACAACAAGCACTTTCTTTGGGGTGTTTAATGGCGCATCAATTAGCTGAACAAGAAGAAGCACTTTCTTGCCAAGTCGATCACAGTGCTCTTGTTTAGCTAACCAGTGACCATGCTAGATAGTGCTAGGATTCTCCAGGATATTTTGGCACTTGATGTTGCAGGTTTAGTGCATATACTCAGAGTGCATTACTAGGAGCACTTACTTGTAGGATTATAACAAGGAAGTGCACTAGTTTGCCAGTGAGCAGACACAAAACCGATGGCATAGACGAGAGGCACAGGAATAGATCTAAACAAAAATTCTACTTTTCCCAAATCAATGTCCCAAATAATGAAGTGCAATTTTCTGAGTGTTCTGTTTGGGATGGACACTTGCAGGCAAATTTAGCTATATGGCAACAGCCCCCAAATTTTGTAGTTTGTTTGCCAGTACAACAACCCAACGAGGTAGCACTTACTCATATATAATAGAACGTGCCCTAGTTTGGTTGATACATTGGCAACTCGATAAGTATGCTGTAGATTTCTGTAGGCACAGAAACATAAAGGGTGGAAAGTCTTGCATCCAAGGATGGCCACAAAAAAAACAATTAAATCCCCCCTATACTTGAAAACAGGACAATTGCTCAGTTGGGCTTTGTGCAGGTAGATGCATTGCAAGAAAAAAAATCACTCAGGAACTAATTCAATCGTCCATAGAAGTAGTTTGTAAAAATTAACCAAACTAGGAATTGCACAAAGAAAGTAACCAGAAAGAGCTCTAGGCTGATGTGTAAAACCAGAAGCAAAAAGAAGTATTTAAGGAACAAATATCTGGGAAAAGGCTTTTGTACACGATTCCACAGTTGAAGTATTAGTTTTTACACATATATAGCAAACAAGAGCACTTACCCATAGGAACCAACAAGAAAGAGCTCTAGTTAACTTGTTATGTAATGCCAAAAAGTCATAAAAGTAGGAACTTTGAAGAACAAGATCTGGAAAAAATGATTAGTCTATGAACATGATTCAATAGTAGAAGTATTTTAGGTCATAAAACATATCAAGTTAGTAGATGCACTTACTCATCATATACTGGAGCACCATATGGGCCAATATATATGAAGCCCATTCTATATGGAGTATATATATATGGGGTTCATTATATATGGAGCATCATATGGGGCCTATTCTGTATGGAGCATTATATGGAGCCCATTCTGTTTGGAGCAATATATGGGGCTCATTATTCTGTATGGGGCACCTCAGTCTACATCCCTTTATTTAACACAACCTATACCCCATAGACCCGTCACAGCCTGCACCTCATCATCCCATACAGCATGTACCCAATAGACCCCAGTCAGTCTGCACCCCTTTATCCCATACAGCCTGTACCCCAGACCCATAACAGCCTGTACACCATACACTGTCACACACATCCTGCACCCACCATGTACCACTGTTCCCTCATTACCTCTCAAGAGTGCCCCCACCTTCCGCTTCTCCATAATGCTGCTTCCAGGTGGCAAAACTCTGCCTCTACCCAAGAGTCTCATGTTCAGGAGATCATCGCAGGTCCTGCACCATGTGCATGTATTCCCTTCAGTCTGGGCGGGAGTTGGCGAGTGCTCCTCTGCCCCTGCAGCTCTCCCACCTTGGCCCAGAGAAGTAAAGGTGGGGGTGTGTTAAAAAAAATTACTTACTTGATTGAAATATTTAATTTTTCCTCATTTTATAAGGTATTTTATCTTTATTTTCATTTAAGATTTATTTTTTATTTATTTTCCTTTTGCAGTTTCTCATTTCCAGGTTTATCTTTCCATGAAGGATGGCTTGTATACATCCTGAATACCCTATAAATAGACCTCATATATTTAGGATAGACTTAAGCCCTAAATATAATGTAACTGCTTTATTAATATGGGCGGCATGTTTATTACGCTGTTGAGTGACCTCATACACTTTTTTCCTAGTGACCTCCAGCTACCATGTTCCAGTACAGATAATTACAAATGCAGTTATCATAACAGTGTAGATAATATAAATAAAAGACAAACAGTATAAATATAAAATATAAAAAAATTATTTATTCAACAACAAGCAAAGAATGAATACAGGAAAAGTGTAAAAAATATATAAAAAACCGGTAATTGGAGTTTCCTGGTACATGTATATTCAAATCAAAAAAGCACTTACTAACATTGAAATAAAAGAAAGTGCTTTTTGATTTGGCCAATGCATGAACAGGTTTTCCATCGGAGTTGTTCAGAAAGATGTCAGTCTCAGCATCCAGTGATGTAACAAGTGATGTAGGTATATACCACAGGAGAATGTGACAGGATAAAACAATCTACATCTTCAAGCTTACCACTTTTACCACATTAAAGTACATTTCTTACGTACCACAAGAATATTTATTGCATAGAGTGGAACAATTTTGTCACCAAATACCATTCTGTGGTTTTGCAGTGGTACCACCATGGGGGTAAAGCCAATGCCCAAATATGCAGATATGGATACAGAACATGCACAGCAATTTAATGAACAAGTTCCTATAGCAGTTTCCACATGGAATAAAAGCTTTTATTAAACAAGAAAAGGGACACTCAGAAATTACTAGTTGAAAATGCTATCAATAAGATCTTGATGCTGAGCTGCCAATAAAATAACCCAAAAAAAGCACTTTACCAGCTGATGTATACAGGAAAGTCCTTAGTTTGGGCGAGTTTAATGGTGCAATCAGACGAACAAGGAGTGTTTAATGGCGCATCAATCAGTCAAAGAAAAGCACTTTCTTACAAAGTCTATCAAGACAGTGCTCTTGTTTAGCTAACCAGTGACCATGCTAGATAGTGCTAGGATTCTCCAGGATATTTTGGCACTTGATGTTGCAGGTTTAGTGCATATACTCAGAGTGCATTACTAGGAGCACTTACTTGGAGGATTATAACAAGGAAGTGCCCTAGTTTGCCAGTGAGCAGACACAAAACAGATGGCATAGCGAGAGGCACAGGAATAGATCTAAAAAAAAATTCTACTTTTCCCAAATCAATGTCCCAAATAATGAAGTGCAATTTTCTGAGTGTTCTGTTTGGGATGGACACTTGCAGGCAAATTTAGCTATATGGCAACAGCCCCCAAATTTTGTAGTTTGTTTGCCAGTACAACAACCCAACGAGGTAGCACTTACTCATATATAAAAGAAAGTGCCCTAGTTTAGTTGATACATTGGCAACTCGATAAGTATGCTGTAGATTTCTGTAGGCACAGAAACATAAAGGGGTGGAAAGTCTTGCATCCAAGGATGGCCACAAAAAAAACAATTAAATCCCCCCTACAATCTACATCTTCAAGCTTACCACTGTTACCACATTAAAGTACATTTCTTATGTACCACAAGAATATTTATTGCATAGAGTGCAACAATTTTGTCACCAAATACCATTCTGTGGTTTTGCAGTGGTACCACCATGGGGGTAAAGCCAATGCCCAAATATGCAGATATGGATACAGAACATGCACAGCAATTTAATGAACAAGTTCCTATAGCAGTTTCCACATGGAATAAAAGCTTTTATTAAACAGGAAAAGGGACACTCAGAAATTACTAGTTCAAAATGCTATCAATAAGATCTTGATGCTGAGCTGCCAATAAAATAACCCAAAAAAAGCACTTTACCAGCTGATATATACAGGAAAGTCCTTAGTTTGGGCGAATTTAATGGCGCATCAATCAGGCGAACAACAAGCACTTTCTTTGGGGTGTTTAATGGCGCATCAATTAGCTGAACAAGAAGAAGCACTTTCTTGCCAAGTCGATCACAGTGCTCTTGTTTAGCTAACCAGTGACCATGCTAGATAGTGCTAGGATTCTCCAGGATATTTTGGCACTTGATGTTGCAGGTTTAGTGCATATACTCAGAGTGCATTACTAGGAGCACTTACTTGTAGGATTATAACAAGGAAGTGCACTAGTTTGCCAGTGAGCAGACACAAAACCGATGGCATAGACGAGAGGCACAGGAATAGATCTAAACAAAAATTCTACTTTTCCCAAATCAATGGCACCTATATGGATGGTAACAGCCCCCAAATTTTGTAGTTTTGTTTGCCCGTACAACAACCCAACGAGGTAGCACTTACTCATATATAAAAGAAAGTGCTCTAGTTTGGTTGATACATTGGCAACTCGATAAGTATGCTGTAGATTTCAGTTGGCACAGAAACATAAGGGGTGGAAAGTCATTTGCATCCAAGGATGCCCACAAAAAAAAAACAATTAAATCCCCCCTATACGTGAAAACAGGACAATTGCTCAGTTGGGCTTTGTGCAGGTAGATGCATTGCAAGAAAAAATATCACTCAGGAACTAATTCAATCGTCCATAGAAGTAGTTTGTATTTGTAAACATTAACCAAACTAGGAATTGCACAAAGAAAGTAACCAGAAAGAGCTCTAGGCTGATGTGTAAAACCAGAAGCAAAAAGAAGTATTTAAGGAACAAATATCTGGGAAAAGGCTTTTGTACACGATTCCATAGTTGAAGTATTAGTTTTTACACATATATAGCAAACAAGAGCACTTAAGCCCCAGTCTCACACAGCGATCTCGAGCCCCCCTGCCGGGTATCGCTGATCGCTGCTGAAAGGCCAGGACATTTTTTTTGTCTGGTCTCCCGCTGACAGGCACGCATCGCTGCGTGTGACAGGTGGGAGACCAGCGATCCGCTGGTAACCAAGGTACACAGCGGGTTTCCAGGCACCGCGCAGCGCTTGGAAACCCGCTGTGTACCTTGGATACCAGCTCCCTGCATCAGGGCGCTGGTATCCAAGGTACACTGCGGGTAACTAAGCGATGTTACCCGCAGTGTCGCTTGTACTGATCGCTGCCTGAGCTGCCCGTTTGGCAGCTCAGCAGCGATAATGTAGCGAAACACCAGCGATTCCGATCGTTGTCGGGATCGCTGGTGTATCGCTATGTGAGACCCAGCCTTTACCCATAGGAACTAACAAGAAAGAGCTCTACTTAACTTGTTAAAGTCATAAAAGTAGGAACTTTGAGGAACAAAGATCTGGAAAAAATGATAGTCATACACATGATTGAATAGTAGAAGTATTTTAGGTCATAAACATATACATTAACTAGCTAGCACTTACTCATAGTCAACAACGAGAAAGAGCTCTAGTTAACTTGTTATGTAATGCCAAAAAGTCATAAAAGTAGGAACTTTGAGGAACAAGATCTGGAAAAAATGATAGCCATGAACATGATTCAATAGAAGTATTTTAGGTCATAAACATATCAAGTTAGTAGCTAGCACTTACTCATAGTCAATAACGAGAAAGAGCTCTAGTTAGCTTGTTATGTAGAGCCAAAAAGTGGAACTTTGAGGAACAAAGATGTGGAAAAATTATAGTCATGAACATGATTCAATAGTAGAAGTATTTTAGGTCATAAACATATACATTAACTAGATCGCACTTGCTCATAGTCAATAACGAGAAAGAGCTCTAGTTAACTTGTTATGTAATGCCAAAAAGTCATAAAAGTAGGAACTTTGAGGAACAAGATCTGGAAAAAATGAAGGTTGTGCACGATTCGATAGTCGATTAGTTAGTAAACATATTGGGCTTACTAGATAGCACTTACTCATAGGAATCAACAAGAAAGTGCTCCAGTTGACCCGATATGTAATACCAAAAAAGTCATAAAAGTAGGAACTCTGCTCTGGAAAAACTCGAGGATTATGTGCATGATCAAAGTATTAGTTTGTAAACATATCACAATTACTGGAGAGCACTTACCCATAGGAAGGAATGAGAAAGCTCAAGTTTGCACAATATAATACCACAAAAGTCTATAAACAGAACTATCTTGAGGAACAAATGAGGGTTATGTACATGATTCAATAGGAGGAAGTATCTAGTTTGTAAACGTATTACGCTAACAAGAGCACTTACCCATAGGAACTAACGAGAAAGAGCTCTAGTTTGCCTGATGTGCAAAACCAAAATCTATTAAAGCAGAAACATCCTTGATCAAAAATCTGGAAAAAAAATATGTACATGATTGATGAAAGAGTTCTAGTAAAATGCAATCAATGGGATTGGAATATCTTTGAGTAACAAAGATCTGGAAAAAAAATGATAGTCCTGTACATGATTCAATAGTGAAGTATTTTAGGTCGTACACATATGAATTATCTAGATAGCACGTATTTAGTTTGTAAACATATTAAGCAAACAGGAGCACTGACACATAGAAACCAACGAGAAAGAGCTCTAGTTTGCCTGATGTGTAAAACCAGATGCTATGGAACAAAGATGTGAAAAAAAATCAATAGTCTTTGGTTTGTAAACACATTTAGCCAGCTAAGGAGCACTTACCCATAAGAACGGAGGAGAAAGAGCTCTAGTTTGGCTGATGTGTAAAACCATAAGTTATAAAATCAGGAACATTTTTGAGGAATAAAGATTTGCAAAAAAAATGAGGATTATGTCCATGATGCAACAGTTGAAGTAATTAGTTTGTAAACATGAAGAGAAACAGGAGCACTTATCCATAGTAATAAACGAGAAAGAGCTCTAGTTTGTCTGATGTTTTAAACCAAAAAGCTATTACATCAGGAACATCTTTGAGGAACAAAGATCTGGAAAAACATGAGTTATGTACATGATGGATGGATGAAAGAGGTCCAGGAAAATGAAATTGGACCATATAAGATAGGGTAAAAAACAGCAGAGGCAATGACTACAAGAACATAAGTAGATGATGCACCTGCATTAACAAGAAAATGTTCTAAATCAGCGTTTCCCAAACCCCGTCATCACAGACCACCCCAACACATGCCTTCAGGGTTTCCTTAGTATCACACTGGTGAGAGAACCGGTGGCAATTTCTGCTGCCTTGATAATAATTGCATCTCCTGTTGGATACCAAGGAAATCCTGAAACATGAAGTGTTGGGGGCTTTGGAAGACTGGAGTAAACACTGATTTGAGGGATCTACATTCATCAAATCCATTCCCCCCATACGCACATAAAGCAAAATTCAGCAGATTTAAGATCTACGTAAACCCCAAGCCAACCAACAAAATAAAATACATAAATTCAATAACTTCTCAGTATATATTAACATGTATTATTTCCCACTGGCCAACAACTGAGGTAAAAGTAGAGGTAAATCAATAAGAGAAATTGTTAAAGTTTAGAATCATTATTAGGTATATGACATAAGTAGAGAACACACAAGTAGGGTTTAAAAAGATTGGGGCAACACCTCACCACCCAGAGAGAAGTAGAGCTGAGTTTACCTGGACTTCTGGATCCTGTCTGACCCTTGCAATTCTTCCCCTATTTAAGGGTCTCCAGAGACACCACTGTCCAATCAAGTTCATAGGACATCATTTGATTATTTTGCATATCACAGGAAGAGGTATTGTTTAACTGTGAACAAACATGGTAGGGGGTGGAGAGAGAGACTCTTTGGAACCAAATGTTGAATTAAATAGAGATTTAAATCTATTCATGGTGGGAAAAGCGCATTCAAATGGGCCCTTGTGAGACAATAGGGGATGTTTGCCTCTTTATAGACAAACTTGCCAATCTGCTTCAGAAATGATGACCTTTTACTAATAATTTTAATTGAAAGTTCTTGTAAATGGAAAATAAAACAAAATGATTTGGGGGTCAATAATATTTTGGTGGAGAACCCAAGGCTTATGTTGTATTTAGAAGATGAATTTAGAAATTGAATTACTTTTTCCTATAAATGACCTTATTGTTTTATGGTCACAGTTGGGTTGTGATAATGATATTCATGAAAGTTATAATTTACTAGGGCTACTCAGTTGGTTTTAGTAGTGGAAAGTCACGTGAAGGTCGGTCTGAACACCAACAGCAAAGAAGCCATTTGGTTTATTATTTGGTAGTATTTGCTAAACTCATTCATACTCCAGACCTCTAAATTCATTCAGACCCCCGATCTCTAAGCTCATTCATATATCAGACCCCTAAACTCATTTATACACCAGATGACAGGCACCTAAACGTATTCATACCCCAGACCCTTAAACTCATTTATATCCCGACCCCTAAACTTATTCCTTCTCCAGATCCTTACATTCATTCATATCCCCAACCCCAAATTTATTCATTCTCTAGACCCTTACATTCATTCATTTATATCCCCGACCCCTAAACATATTCATACCCCAGACCATTAAACTCATTCATATCCCAGACCCCTAAACTTATTTATACCCCAGACCCTTAAACTCATTTATATCCCGACCCCCAAACTTATTCATTCTCTAGACCCTTACATTCATTCATATCCCCGGCCCCTAAACTTAAGGTACTGCCACACTAAACAATCCCGCTAGCGATCACAATAACGACGCATACTAATGCGATCGCTAGCGGGATTGTTTCTATATCGCTAAGTGCGGCCACATTTAGCGATATAGTTAACGACGCTATCGCCGTTAGCGATCTTCTTAACGACTTTAGCGGTACAAAAGTACCGCTAAATCGCTAAGAAAAGGTGCCACACTAGCGATATATACTTACCCAGTGGGAGCGCCAACGAGAAAATAGGGTCCGGAACGATTCCAGCGACGAGCGAGATCACAGCAGGAAGCTCGTCGCTGGCAGCTGCCGCACTGAACAATATCGCTAACGGGATCGCTAAATAGTGACGTTTTTTAGCGATCCCGTTAGCGATATTGTTCAGTGTGGCATACCCTTTATTCAGATCCCAAACCCCTTAGCTCATTTATACCCCAGAACTCTTAAGTCCCTCAAAGCTCAGATCCGTAACAAATTCATATCAATGACCTCTAAACTCTAACCCAAGACTGCTAGATTCACTGATACCCCAGTCCCCAAAACTGATTCATACTGCAGATCACTAAACTCATTCATACATCAGATCCCTAAACTCATTCAGACCATAGACCTTTAAACTCATTCAGACCCTTACACTGAATCATACTCCAGATCCTTAAAGGGGATGTCCAGAACTTCTACACTGATGCCCTTTAATTAGGATAGGCTATCGATATCTGGTCAGTGCTGATGCGATACCTGAGAACCCCGCCGATCGGCTGTTCCCAGTGCCACTACCGCCAGCCAGAAGTGCTCAGTAGAGGAGCAGCACAGCTCAACTTTATAGTGGCCACAGCTGGGTACTGCACATCTGCCCCTATTCAAATCAATAGGGGGCTGATGTGCAAATTTAAGGCCACAGCCATTAATAATAATAATCTTTATTTTTATATAGCGCTAACATATTCCGCAGCGCTTTACAGTTTGCACACATTATCATCACTGTCCCCAATGGGGCTCACAATCTAGATTCCCTATCAGTTTGTTTTTGGAGTGTGGGGGGAAGCCGGAGTACCCGGAGGAAACCCACGCAAACAAGGGGAGAACATACAAACTCCTTGCAGATGTTGTCCTTGGTGGGATTCGAACCCAGGACTCCAGCGCTGCAAGGCTGCAGTGCTATCCACTGAGCCACCGTGCTGCCCATGCCATTATGCAGTTGATGAAGTTGTTACCCTGGCATGGCCATTATTCAGTTGACGATCCTGTACAGCTCCGCAACTGAGCACTTCTGGCCAGCGAAGACACTGGAAACAACTGACCAGCAGGGAGAGCCAGAAGTCCCACCACCCATTGATCAGATACAGATGGCCTATCCTAAAGGTACTGCCACACTACACAATCCCGCTAGCGATCTCGTTAGCGTCGCATACTAATGAGATCGCTAGCGGGATTGTTTCTATATCGCTAGTAGCTACCT
The DNA here is from genome assembly GCA_033576555.1 of Oophaga sylvatica. NCBI lineage: Eukaryota > Metazoa > Chordata > Amphibia > Anura > Dendrobatidae > Oophaga > Oophaga sylvatica. Next base: position 121,198,207 of record JARQOD010000008.1, read on the forward strand.
ATTTTAGCGATGTCGTTAGGACGCTATCGCGGTTAGCGATCTCCTTAACGACTTTAGCGGTACAAAAGTACCGCTAAATCGCTAAAAAAGGTGCCACACTCAGCGATATATACTTACCCAGCGGGAGCGCCGACGATAAAATAGGGTCCGGAACGATTCCAGCGACGAGCGAGATCACAGCAGGAAGCTCGTCGCTGGCAGATGCCGCACACAACAATATCGCTAACGGGATCGCTAAATAGTGACGTTTTTTAGCGATCCCGTTAGCGATGTTGTTTAGTGTGGCATACCCTTTAGGATAAGGCCATCATTGCAAAAGCTCAGGACATTTCATTTAAAATTATTCATAACCTGGAACCCCAAACTCAATCAGATCTCAGAATCCATAAACTCATACAGACCCTAGACCTCTAAATCCATTCATAACTCAAACCTTTAGACTCTTTCATACATCAGACACATAACATACCCATATGTTAACACCCAAAAAGTATATTAATATACTACTCATTGTTCTCCTCTACTCGCAAGCAGAGCAGGGAAAATGATGACTGCCGGCTTCAGCACCAGCCAAAGGGGGACAGCGGCTTACAGTAGCGCTACTTCCCCTGCGACCGTCCGTGTGGTACTGATGCGGCACACGGATGGCACACAGTTGCCTCACGTGTGCCGCACGTAGTACATACACAGACACTGATATCTCCGGTACCGATTTTTCTGGTACCGGAAATATCAGGACTTGTGAAAGGGGCCTGAAGCACATCATGCTCCAGCAAGTCTTTATTTAACCCCTTAGTGACAGAGACAATTTTGACCTTAATGACAAAGCCCAATTTTTTAAATCTGAGTATGCATATTGTGGGTGGGAAGGATTCACAATTCTGCAGTTAGTTTCTCATGTTAGACCAGACAATCCCTTTAATAAATAATGTTTCCCATATGTCTGCTTTACATCTGCATAATTTTTCAAACATCATTTTATTTTGTTAGTGTGTTAGAAGGGTTAAAAGTTTAGCAGCAATCTTTAATTTTTTTTTCAAGAGATTTACAAGACTTGTTACTTTAGGGACCTATTCAAATTTAAATGGACTTTGAGGGGCCAATATATTGGAAACTCCACAAAACTGAAATTATTTAAAAAAAAACCTCATCGCTCAAATGCTTCAAAACTGCTGTCAGGAAAATGTGTTCACCCTTCTGGTGCTACAAGGGAATTATTGCAAAGTGGAATGAAAAAAAGAAAAATTGCAATTTTTTTCTCTAAAATGTTGCTCTAGCCCCAATTTTTTCACTTTTACAAGGATAGCACGAGAAAACGGACTCCATAATTTGTTACTCCGTTAATTCTGAGCATATTGATACCCCATGTATGGTCAGAAACTTCTGTTTAAACAAATAGCAAGGCTTGGAAGGGAAGGAACACCAAAACAGCAGAATACCCCCACAACTGACAACATTTTAAAAAATACACCCCTCAAGGATTTTATCCAGGGGAATAATAAACACTCTTGTAAAAGTGAAAAATTTGGGGCTAAAGCAAAATTTTCATAAAAAAGATTGAATTTTTTCAATACTAATGTTATCAAATTCCGTACAGTATTTTGCTTTAGCCCCAAATTTTTCACTTTTACAAGACGTAACATCTGGACTTCACAGTTTGTTACCCATTTTCTTCTGAGTGTGGAGGTACAGTAGATGTAGTCAAAAAGCTCTGTTTGGACACATGGCAGGGCTCAGAAGGGAAGAAGCGATATTTGGTATTTGGAACTTAAATTTGTCTGGAATAGATTGCAGAGACCATGTCTCATTTGCAGAGTTCCTGAGGTACAAAACATAAGAAACCCTCACAAGTTACCCTATTTTTGAACCTAGACCCATCAAGAAATTCATCTAGAGGGATGTTGAGCTTGTTGAACTTGTAGGTGCTTCACTTAACTTTTTAAAATGTGGATGTGATAACGAAAATTGCGTTTTTTCCACTAAAATATTGTTTTAGCTCCAAATTTGTCATTTTCACAATGGATATTAGGAGAAATTGTAACGAGTAATTTATTACATAATTTATCCCAAAACCGATAAATTTGTCTAGAATAGATTGTAAATGCTATGCTGCATTTGTAGAGCCCCTGACGTGACAAAACAGCTGAAACCCCCAAAAGTGACCCTATTTTGGAAACCAGACCCCTCAAGGAATTCATTTAGGTGTGTACTGAGCACTTTTAACCTACAGGTGATTCATAAAATTTTAAAACATTTAGATGTGAAAACAAAACAATTACCGTGTATACTCGAGTATAAGCCGACCCCCCTAATTTTGCCACAAAAACTGGGAAAACTTATCGACTCGAGTATAAGCCTAGAGTGGAAAATGAGATTATGCCCCATATGCTGCCCCATGTATTATGCCCCACAAGATGCTCCATAGATTGTGCCCCATATGCTGCCCATGTGTTGTGCTCCATATGCTGCCCATGTATTGTGCCCCATAGATGCTCCATAGATTGTGCCCCCATAGATGCTCCATAGATTGTGGCCCCATAGATGCTCCTTAAATTATGCCCCCATAGATGCCCCATGTATTATGCCCCCATAGATGCTCCATAGATTATGCCCCCATAGATGCTCCATAGATTATGCCCCCATAGATGCTCCACAGATTATGCCCCCATAGATGCTCCACAGATTATGCCCCCATAGATGCCCCATGTATTATGCCCCCATAGATGCTCCATAGATTATGCCCCATAGATGCTCCATAGATTATACCCCCATAGATGCTCCATAGATTATGCCCCCATAGATGCCCCATGTATTATGCCCCCACAGATGCTGCATTGAATAGGCCCCTTATGCTGCCGCAGCTGCTGCAGAGAAGAAAAAAAAGACATACTCACCTCTAGTCGTTGGGGGCCAGGTGCTGGTGTCCTGAGCAGGTGCGGACACCAGCGCGCCATGGGGGACAGGTGCTGGTGTCACCACTCGCTCAGGGCCCCGGCACCTGCAATATTTACCTGTCACCCGTTCTGCCGCTGTCTTCCGGGTCCTCCAGCAGTGAATGATCAGGCAGAGGGCGCTGCGCGCAGTAACCACGTCATCGCGCCCTCTGCCTGAACAACGCAGCAAGAGGACCCGAGGACACAGCGGCGAGCAGCGGTGGAATGGGACAAGTAAATATCGCTTATACTCACCCTTCCGCCGGCGTGTCTCTGCCCTGCTCTTCTCCCGCGGTCTCCGGCGCCAGTATTCAGCGGTCACGTGTTACCGCTCATTAAAGTCATGAATATGTGCATATTCATGACTTTAATGAGAGGTACCAGCTGACCGCTGAATACTGGCGCCGGAGACCGTGGGAGAAGAGCAGGGCTGCAGAGGGGTGAGTATATAGCACAGCTGCGCTCCGCCTCACCTCTGTATATGACTCGAGTATAAGCCGAGAGGGGACTTTCAGCCCTAAAAAATGGGCTGAAAATCTCAGCTTATACTTGAGTATATACGGTACATTTTTTCCTCTAAAATATTGTTTAGCACCAAATATATAAATTCCGAGAGGGATAATAGGAGAAAATGGACCTCCATAATTTGTTATATAATTTCTCTCGAACGCAGTTCCCCATACGTGGTCAAAAGCTAATGTGTGGGCACATGTCAAAACTCGTTAAGCAAAGAGCACTATTTAACTTATGGAACACAAATTTGGATCCTGTGTAGATTTTGCAGAGCTCCTGGGGTTCAAAAAAAGCAGAAACACCCACAAATGACCCAATTTAGCAAACTAAACCCAATAATGATTTCATCTATGGGTGTGGTGAGCAATTTTAACCCACAAACAACATTACTGAATTTTATTAGATAGGGCTTTGAAAATTAAAAACTTAGGAGTTTTCTGCTAAAATTTTACTTTAGCCTCAAAGTTTAAATTCACACATGGGGTAATAGGATAAAGTGGAAAGGACAATTTGTTATGCAATTTTTACTGAACATGGCAGTACCCCATATGTGGTTGTACACTACTGTTTGAGCACACGGCAGGGATCGGATGGGAAGGAGGGCTACTTGTCTTATAGACTAAACAACAAAAGAACAATTCAGTATACAGTGCCAATCAAAACAACTGTATTTGAACCATCTAAAATGCATTCATTTTAAATTTACATAACATTTAATTTATAGGCAACTGCCATCCAAGGATAGGGACCAGTAAACCAACACTACTATCAATACATCTCATGAACCGAAGTGCAAACTTGACACCAGATACTAAAGCCTCTATTGTGTCCTGTCACTCATGCAGAGCATACCTACAATCATGGACTGCAATAATACAATGTGAAGAGCACTTACATGAGTTGTGGATTAAAGTGTGGCGTCCCCAAGGCACCCAACACCAATGCTATAAATGATAAGGCGGATTTATTCTTCGGGTCGGTGCGATTAGAGCAATACCAGATTTATATCGGGTTCTTTATATTTTGTTGCTATCACACAGTAAAAATGCTTTTCTATAAAAAATTATTTTTTCATCTCCATATTCTAATAGCTGTAACTTTTATATTTTGGGGCTAAAAGAGTTGTATGAGGGCTTACTTTTAACGCGACAAGTTAAAGTTTTTTTTGTGCCATTTTGGTGCAGATAACAGTTTTTGATCGCTTTTTATTTTGATTTTTCAGAGACAAAATGAACAAAAACCATCAACTGAGTTATTGTTTTTATTTTTTTTTACGCCTTTCAATCTGCAGTAATAGTGATAAAACCAATTTGTTCTTCGGGTCAGTACAATTCCAGTGATACCAGATTTACTATTTTTATGTTTTGCTGCTTTTACAAACTAAAAACAATATTTTGCAATAATGAATTTGTTGTTGCATGGTTATTTTCTAAAAGCTGTAACTTTTTTTAATTTGTTGCCGAATAGGCCATAAAAGGCTATGGTTCCACGGTCCGGAACCATAGCGCTTTTGACGGAGCGGAAATTCCGCTCCGTCTAAGCCCCGCCCCCTTTCTGACGCGCGCTCTTTCCGGAGGTGTTCAGGACACCTCCGGAACACCTCCGGAAAGAGCGCAGGGCTACATAGCCCTGTGTTAATTATGTTGCGGCGACGCACCGTCGCCGCAATACGCGAGGACATGCTGCGGTCTGAAAAGACGCGCCGCATGTCCGTTTACGCAGGTTTGCCACCTGCGTATTGTTACGCATAGTGGAGACGGGATTTCTTGAAATCCCCTCCACTATGCTGTAACATCTGGACGCTGCGTGTTTGGCGCTGCGCCAGCGCACAGCGCCAAACACGCAGCGTTTCCTGACCGTGGAAACTCACCCTTAGGCTATGGTTCCACGGTCCGGAACCATAGCGCTTTTGACGGAGCGGAAATTCCGCTCCGTCTAAGCCCCGCCCCCTTTCTGACGCGCGATCTTTCCGGAGGTGTTCAGGACACCTCCGGAACACCTCCGAAAGAGCGCCAGGGCTACATAGCCCTGTGTTAATTATGTTGCGGCGACGCACCGTCGCCGCAATACGCTCAGGACATGCTGCGGTCTAAAAAGACGCGCCGCATGTCCGTTACGCAGGTTTGCCACCTGCGTATTGTTACGCATAGTGGAGACGGGATTTCTTGAAATCCCCTCCACTATGCTGTAACATCTGGACGCTGCGTGTTTGGCGCTGCGCCAGCGCACAGCGCCAAACACGCAGCGTTTCCTGACCGTGGAAACTCACCCTTAGGGCTTTTTTTTGCGGGACGGTTTGGTGTTTCCAGTTTTGCCCTTTTTCTTTTTTACATACATTTTTTGATCACTTTGTGTCAGTATGATGAGAAAGCAACTTTTTTGCCGTGTTTTTTATTATTTTTTTTATGATGTTTGCTGTACAGAATAAATAACGTAACAGTTTTATAGTTCGGTTTGTTCCAGTCGTGGCAAAACCAATGATGTGCACCTTTTTGTTTATTTTTGTTTTAACCCCGTCACCACCAGAGGTATTTTCGCTTTTGTGTTTTTGTTTTTTGCTTCCCTTCTTCCCAGAGCCATAATATTTTTCTTTATCAGTCAATATGGCCGTGTGAGGGCTTGTTTTTTTGCGGGACAAGTTGTAATTTTGGACGACACCATTGGTTTTAACAGATCGTGTACTGGAAAATGGTAAAAAAAAAATCCAAGTGCGGTGAAATGTCGAAAAAAAAGTGCAATCCCACAGTTGTTTTTTAGGTTTTTTTTTACCATGTTCACTAAATTCTAAAACTGACCTGCCATTATGATTCTCCAGGTCATTACGAGTTCATAAACACCAAACATGTCTAGTTTTTTTTTATCTAAGTGGTGAAAAAAAAATCCAAACTTTATAAAAAAAAAATTGCGCCATTTTCCAAGACCAGTAACGTCTCCATTTTCATGATCTCGGGTTGGGTGAGGGCTTATTTTTTGTGCGCCGAGCTGATGTTTTTAATGATACTGTGTGTCTCCTTACACTGGTTGGGTCACAGGCAAATGCTCCAGTTTTAGACAATTTTAAAGCAAAAAATGGGCACATTATAAGTACATAAAATTTGGGCCCATAGTGGTTGAGTGTAAATGAGAATTTGCTGTAATCCCACTCTGCTGAGGGACAGTTGTTGCCTTGAGCTAATCTACTTTTCATATCAACACCTTTCCCTTTATCTCATGGAGTCTTTTAAATTGCAAATTCCTTCCTGGGTGAATATGTGATATGCGTGGGCTGGAGGGGTGGGGACCTGGAGACAAAGTGTCCCCTCACACCTCACTGTCTTGCATCCTGATTAACTTTAATGCAGATACCTCTGAAAGTCCTTCTGTCACCTGGCCCCAGGGAGTGGTAGAAGCCTATCAGTTTTTTTCTGTCAGGCAGTATCCAGCTATTTTTGAAAAAACAGATCCGGCGAAATTTACAGCCTGATCCTTTTTTTCTCATTGACTTGTATTAGCGCCGGATCGCGCCGCATGGCTTCCCGCTTCTTCCGTTTTTTGCTGGCATCTGGAAAAAACGTCTCTAGCAACATTTTTGGTATGCGTCAAAAAAACAGACAGTACCAGATGCGGCGCTGCCGGCTTTTTGCTACAATGGAATTTTATGGGCCCCGGATCAGGAAAAACATGGATCCGGTCACCGGATTCCGTTTTTCCACTCTGAGCATGCCTGGAACTATTCCTATTGCTTTTTTGGTTTTGGTCTCTCTCTCTCCATTTTTCAAGGTTCAAAAGTTCATGACGGATCTGTCTAAACAACAGATCCGTCGCATCAGTTTTTTACAATCTGCACTTTATTCAATATGGAGTAAAAATGTGTCCGTATGACCAAATGTCACCATTACATGCATAACTATAGTGGGTGCAGGGATTACAGGTACATGGGAGGTGGGTAGAGAGGTCCCTCTGGGCCATATTATGAGACCAATACTATTAAGAAATCTGGGATAGTTGAGGGCCCTGTCGGAGATTAACATGCTTGAATGCACCCCACAGATCACCCTTGTGGGTATCCATAGATGCCTTGACCCAACGAGGCCTAAACAAGTGCCCGTATGGCGTATACAAGGCTGCTGCCAGTTGGCAAAGATGTTTTTCTGCTACATTATTCCATATGGGGTAAAAATGTGTCCCTATGGGTGACAAATGCCCAACGGGGGAAAACTACCCTTGTGCCTGTCCGAAGGAAGGATCTGACATGACGTGAACAGAGCTCCTATCTGGTTGTGCAAAGCTACACTCCGTACCATAGGCCTCACTTATTACCCCCTTATGGACATAGGCCATTTCAATTTTTGACCTTTCGTTTTTTTCCACTCCTTCTTCCAAGAGGCATGGTGTTTTTATTATCTTTCAATCAACATATCCACATGACGGCTGATTTTTTTTTCCAAGGCAAGATGCAGTTTTGAATAACACAATCCACTTTACCATATTATGTACTAAAAAATGGCAAATGCGGTGAAACTTTGAAATAAAACGAGGTTCTGTCATTGTATTTTGGGTTTTGCTTTTACGTGTTCATTGTGGGGTTAAACTGACCAGACAAGAAAATTGCCTGGGTTAGTGCGATCACAGTAATCCCAGCTTGTATGATTTGTGTTTACTAATTTAGTGGCTAAAAAAATATTGTAAGAATGAAATTTGGGTTGTGCTGCAATTGTTTTTTATTTTTCTGCTGATGGAGCTGTGTTATTTTGCGCCCAAACTGCAGTTTTTATTGATACCATTTTGGGGCACCTACAATGTTTTGATATTGCATTTTGGGGGGAGGTGCAATAAAGGTAATTCAATTTTTTTTTTTTACAGTATTACTTGGTTATGATACCTCAGTACCTTAAGGTACTGCCACACTACACAATCCCGCTAGCGATCTCGTTAGCGTCGCATACTAATGAGATCGCTAGCGGGATTGTTTCTATATCGCTAGTAGCTACCTAACTTAGCGATGTCGTTAAGGACGCTATCGCGGTTAGCGATCTCCTTAACGACTTTAGCGGTACAAAAGTACCGCTAAATCGCTAAGAAAAGGTGCCACACTAGCGATATATACTTACCCAGCGGGAGCGCCGGCGATAAAATAGGGTCCGGAACGATTCCAGCGACGAGCGAGATCACAGCAGGAAGCTCGTCGCTGGCAGCTGCCGCACACAACAACATCGCTAACGGGATCGCTAAATAGTGACGTTTTTTAGCGATCCCGTTAGCGATGTTGTTTAGTGTGGCATACCCTTTAGACTTTTATGAATGCAGCAATTTTGACCATGCTTATGTACATAAAGTGGGGAACATAAGTTTTTGATACACTGCCGATTTTGCAAGTTTTCCCACCTACAAAGAATCGAGAGGTCTGTAATTTTTATCGTAGGTACATTTCAACTGTGAGAGACAGAATCTAAAAATAAAAATCAGAAAATCACATTGTAGGATTTTTACATAATTAATTTGCATTTTATTGCATGAAATAAGTATTTGATACAATATAAAAACAGAACTTAATATTTGGTACAGAAACCTTTGTCTACAATTACAGAGATCAGACATTTCCTGTAATTCTTGACCAAGTTTGCATGCACTGCAGCAGGGATTTTGACCCACTCCTCCATACAGATCTTCTCCAGATCTTTCAGGTTTCGGGGCTGTCGCTCTGCAACATTGAGTTTCCGTTCACTCCACAGATTTTCTATTGGGTTCAGGCAGGGGTGGACACTGACAGCTTGGGACCCTTGTGTGTATACAGTGCCTTGCAAAAGTATTCGGCTCCCTGGAACTTTTCAACCTTTTCTCACATATCATGTTTCAAACATAAAGATACCAAATGTAAAATGTTGGTGAATAATTAACAACAAATGGGACACAATTGTGAAGATGAACGAAATTTATTGGTTATTTAAAATTTTTGTGGAAATACAAAACTGAAATGTGGGGCGTGCAATATTATTCGGCCCCTTTACTTTCAGTGCAGCAAACTCACTCCAGAAGTTCATTGTGGATCTCTGAATGATCCAATGTTGTCCTAAATGACTAATGATGATAAATATAATCCACCTGTGTGTAATCAAGTCTCCGTATAAATGCACCTGCTCGGTGATAGTCTCAGGGTTCTGTTTGAAGCACAGAGAGCATCATGAAGACCAAGGAACTCAACATGCAGGTCCGTAATACTGTTGTGGAGAAGTTTAAAGCTGGATTTGGATACAAAATGATTTCCAAAACTTTAAACATCCCAAGGAGCACTATGCAAGCGATCATATTGTAATGGAAGGAGTATCATACCACTGCAAATCTACCAAGACCCGGCCGTCCCTCTAAACTTTCATCTCAAACAAGGCGAAGACTGATCAGAGATGCTGCCAAGAGGCCCATGATCACTCTGCATGAACTGCAGAGATCTACAGCTGAGGTGGGACAGTCTGTCCATAGGACAACAATCAGTTGTACACTGCACAAATCTAGCCTTTATGGAAGAGTGGCAAGAAGAAAGCCATTTCTCAAAGATATCCATAAAAAGTGTTGTTTAAAGTTTGCAGCAAGCCCCCTGGGAGACACACCAAACATGTGGAAGAAGGTGCTCTGGTCAGATTAAACCAAAATCGAACTTTTTGGCAACAATGCCAAACGATATGTTTGCCGTAAAGGCAACACAGCTCATCACCCTGAACACACCATCCCCACTGTCAAACGTGGTGGTGGCAGCATCATGGTTTTGGCATGCTTTTCTTCAGCAGGGACAGAGAAGATGGTTAAAATTGATGGGAAGATGGATGGAGCCAAATACAGGACCATTCTTGATAAAAACCTGTTGGAGTCTGCAAAAGACCTGAGACTAAGACGGAGATTTGTCTTCCAACAAGAAAATGATCCCAAACATAAAGCAAATTTTACAATGGAATGGTTCACAAATAAACATATCCAGGTGTTAGAATGGCCAAGTCAAAGTCCACACCTGAATCCAATCGAGAATCTGTGGAAAAGCTGAAAACTGCTGTTCACAAACTATCTCCATCCAACCTCACTGAGCTCGACCTGTTTGCCAAGGAAGAATGGGCAAGAATTTCAGTCTCTCGATGTACAGAACTGATAGAGACATACCCCAAGCAACTTGCAGCTGTAATTGCAGCAAACAGTGGTGCAACAAAATATTAAGTTAAAGGGGCCAAATAATATTGCACGCCCCACTTTTTCAGTTTTTGTATTTCCACAAAAATTTTAAATAACTAATAAATTTCATTCAACTTCACAATTGTGTCCCACTTGTTGTTGATTCTTCACCAAAAATTAACATTTGGTATCTTTATGTTTGAAGCATGATATGTGGGAAAAGGTTGAAAAGTTCCAGGGAGCCGAATACTTTTGCAAGGCACTGTATACAGTATATATACTGTATATATATATCACCTCTCTGCTGTCCAGAATCCCTGAGTGTCTATCAGCCATATCCTCCTTCTTCTCTTCCCGCTTCCTCAAACTCAATGTGGACAAATCTGAGCTCATCATCTTTCCCCCATCTCACAAATCTTCCTTACCTGACCTATCTATAACAAATGACAACACCCCCATGCTTTCCCCCATACCGGAGGTCCGCTGCCTCGGAGTAACCCTTGATCTGCCCTGTCCTTCAAACCACACATCCAAGCTCTTCCTACCTCCTGTCGCCTCCAGCTCAAAAATATTTCCAGAATCCGTCCCTTCCTCAACCCTCAATCTACTAAAATGCTTGTGCATGCCCTCATCATCTCCCGCCTCGACTACTGCAACATCCTTTTCTCTGGCCTCACTGCTAACACCCTCGCACCTCTCCAGTCCATCCTTAACTCTGCTGCCCGACTAATTCATCTCTCTCCTCGCTACTCCTCCGCATCTCCCCTCTGCAAATCTCTTCACTGGCTCCCAGTCCCTCAGCGCATCCAATTCAAATTACTAATACTGACCTAAAAGGCCATCTATCACCTGTCTCCCCCATATGTCTCTGAACTAATCTCCTGATTTCTTCCCTCATGTAATCTCCGGTCCTCCCAAGACCTCCTTCTCTCCTCCACACTTATTCGCTCCTCACCCAACCACCTCCAAGACTTCTCCCGAATATCCCTCATCCTCTGGAATTCTTTGCCCCAACACGTCCGACTATCAACCACTCTCGGATCCTTCAGACGGAACCTGAAAACCCATCGCTTCAGGAAAGCCTACAGCCTGCAATGACCCCGCTGCCTCCTCACCACTACCGGAGATATCGCCTCAACCAACACCGGAACTGCTGCAATCCCCCGACCTGCTGTCTCCGTCCCCCATCCTGTAGAATGTAAGCCTGAAAGGGCAGGGTCCTCTCCCCTCTGGACCAGTCTGTGATTGTTAGTTTGTTTACTGTAAGTGATATCTGTAATTTGTATGTAACCCCTTCTCATGTACAGCACCATGGAATCAATGGTGCTATATAATTAAATAATAATAATATATATATATATATATATATATATACTGCTCAAAAAAATAAAGGGAACACTTAAACAACAGAATATAACTCCAAGTAAATCAAACTTCTGTGAAATCAAACTGTCCACTTAGGAAGCAACATTGATTGACAATCAATTTCACATGCTGTTGTACAAATGGAATAGACAACAGATGGAAATTATTGGCAATTATCAAGGCACACTCAATAAAGGAGTGGTTCTGCAGGTGGGGACCACAGACCACATCTCAGTACCAATGCTAACTGGCTGATGTTTTGGTCACTTTTGAATGTTGGTTGTGCTTTCACACACGTGGTAGCATGAGACGGACTCTATAACCCACACAAGTGGCTCAGGTAGTGCAGCTCATCCAGGATGGCACATCAATGCGAGCTGTGGCAAGAAGGTTTGCTGTGTCTGTCAGATTAGTGTCCAGAGGCTGGAGGCGCTACCAGGAGACAGGCCAGTACACCAGGAGACTGGAGGGGGCTGTAGGAGGGTAACAACCCAGCAGTAGGACCGCTACCTCCGCCTTTGTGCAAGGAGGAACAGGAGGAGCACTGCCACAACCCTGCAAAATGACCTCCAGCAGGCCATAAATGCGCATGTGTCTGCACAAACGGTAGAAACCGAGTCCATGAGGATGGTCTGAGGGCCCAACGTCCACAGATGGGTGTTGTGCTCACAGCCCAACACCGTGAAGGACGCTTGGCATTTGCCACAGAACACCAGGATTGGCAAATTGGCCACTGGTGCACTGTGCTCTTCACAGATGAAAGCAGGTTCACACTGAGCACATGTGACAGAATTGACAGAGTCTGGAGACGCCATGGAGAGCGATCTGCCTGCAACATCCTTCAGCATGACCGTTTTGGCAGTGGGTCAGTAATGGTATGGGGTGGCATTTCTTTGAAGGGCCGCCCAACCCTCCATGTGCTTGCCAGAGGTAGCCTGACTGCCATTAGGTACTGAGATGAGATCCTAAGACCCCTTGTGAGACCATATGCTAGTGCGGTTGGCCCTGGGTTCCTCCAAATGAAGGACAATGCCAGACCTCATGTAGCTGGAGTGTGTCAGCAGTTCCTGCAAGATGAAGGCATTGAAGCTATGGACTGGCCCGCCCATTACCCATTTTCTTTTGAGTGTGGAGGTGCAGTTGATGTAGTCAATAAGCTCTGTTTTGACACATGGCAGGGCTCAGAAGGGAAGAAGCGATATTTGGAACATAAATTTGTCTGGAATAGATTGCAGACACCATGTCTCATTTGCAGAGTTCCTGAGGTACAAAACATAAGAAACCCTCACAAGTTACCCTATTTTTGAACCTAGACCCATCAAGGAATTCATCTAGAGGGATGTTGAGCTTGTTGAACTTGTAGGTGCTTCACTTAACTTTTTAAAATGTGGATGTGATAACGAAAATTGCGTTTTTTTCCACTAAAATATTGTTTTAGCTCCAAATTTGTCATTTTAACAATGAATATTAGGAGAAATTGGAGCGAGCAATTTATTACACAATTTATCCCAAAAGCGATACATTTTTCTAGAATAGCTTGAAAATGCTATGCTGCATTTGCAGAGCCCCTGACGTGACAAAACAGCTGAAACCTCCAAAAGTGACCCTATCTTGGAAACCAGACCCCTCAAAGAATTAATTTAGGTGTGTACTGAGCACTTTTAACCTACAGGTGATTCACAAAACTTTAAAACATTTAGATCTGAAAACAAAACAATTACATTTTTTCCACTAAAATATTGTTTTAGCACCAAATGTATAATTGCCGAAAGGGATAATAGGAGAAAATGGACTGGCATAATTTGTTATATAATTTCTCTCGAATGTAATTCCCCATACGTGGTCAAAAGCTAATCTTTGGGCACCTGTCAAAACTCGTTAAGCAAAGAGCGCTATTTAACTTATGGAACACAAATTTGGACCCTGTGTAGCTTTTGCAGAGCCCCTGGGGTTCAAAAAAAGCAGAAACACCCACAAATGACCGAATTTAGCAAACTAAACCCAATAATGATTTCATCTATGGGTGTGGTGAGCAATTTTAACCCACAAACAACATTACTGAATTTTATTTGATAGGGCTTTGAAAATTAAAAACTTAGGAGTTTTCTGCAAAATTTTTACTTTAGCCTCAAAGTTTAAATTCACACATGGGATAATAGGATAAATTGGAGAGACAAATTGTTATGCAATTTTTACTGAACATGGCAGTACCCCATATGTGGTTGTACACTACTGTTTGAGCACACGGCAGGGATCGGATGGGAAGGAGGGCTACTTGTCTTAGGGCCCCGTCACACATAGCAACACACCAGCAATTCCGACAACGATATGCACTTGTCAGGATCGCTGGTGTGTCGCTACATGATCGCTGCTGAGCTGCTAAACAGCGATGCGTGCTGGCCAACAGGAGACCAACGATCAAAAAAATGTCCAGAACATTCAGCGACGATCAGCGATACCCAGCAGGGGGGCTGATCGTTGCTGAATGTCACACACAGTGATATTACTGGGGAGATCGCTGTTGCATCACAAAACTAGTGACTCAGCAGCGATCTCGGGGCTTTATAGACTAAACCACAAAAGAACAATTCAGTATACAGTGCCAATCAAAACAACTGTATTTGAACCATCTAAAATGCATTCAGTATCACAATTTTAAATTCACATAATATTTAATTTATAGGCAACTGCCATCCAAGGATAGGGACCAATAAACCAACACTACTATCAATACATCTCATGAACAGAAGTGTAAACTTGACACCAGATACTAAAGCCTCTATTGTGCCCTGTCACTCATGCAGAGTATACCTACAATCATGGACTGCAATAAAGGTACTGCCACACTAAGCGATCGCACCAGCAATCACGACAATGACACGACCTGGCGAGATCGTTGGTGTGATCGCTATATGGTCGCTAGTTAGCTTCCAAACAGGAAGATCTCATCAACGACACATCAGCGATCAGCGATCTGTATAACGACCTCGGCGGTCGTTGGGACCTGTCACACAGCATGTATTGTTAAAGATCCCGACCTCGATAGGCTTGATTGAGCGCAACCTTTTCCACGCCCCTCAGCACAGATTGGTGGTCACTGTATATCATGACTGTTTATGTCACAGCTCTCTCGCTTTGTGTTTGGACGACCGCGTCATAAAAGATGACGTATTAGCGCTCCCTTCCATTGTTCTCGAGCGGAAGCGGTTCATTCGAATTTCCAGCATCATTCCATACTGCGTCCTGCTAGCCTTCTGCTTTGAAGCTACTGCAATCTAGTCTGTGCTGCTATTGCGTTTGCCCCGGATTCATTTTTTCAGGATCCCAAAAATGTCATGTAAGGTAGGTACTGTTTTTTTTTGTCACATTTAGTTTTAAAGATCCATTTTAAGATCCCAGCTGTGTTAACCGTTGTCATCCATCTATGATTTTTTTTTTTTTTGGTCTGCCATTGTTTTGTCCTGCCGCGCCCACCACCACCATTTTATGAGCCCTGCTGTTTTTACCGTAGTTGTCCATCTATGAATTTTTTTGGTCTGCCATTGTTTTGTCGTGCCGTGCCCACCACCATTTTATGATCCCTGCTGTTTTTACCGTAGTTGTCCATCTATGAATTTTTTTTGGTCTGCCATTGTTTTGTCCTGCCGCGCCCAACACCACCATTTTATGATCCCTGCTGTTTTTACCGTAGTTGTCGATCTATGAATTTTTTTTGGTCTGCCATTGTTTTGTCCTGCCGCGCCCACCACCACCATTTTATGATCCTGCTGTTTTAACCGTAGTTGTCCATCTATGAATTTTTTTTGGTCTGCCATTGTTTTGTCCTGCTGCGCCCACCACCACCATTTTATGATCCCTGCTGTTTTTACCGTAGTTGTCCATCTATGAATTTTTTTTGGTCTGCCATTGTTTTGTCGTGCCGCGCCAACCACCATCATTTTATGATCCCTGCTGCTTTTACCGTAGTTGTCCATCTATGAATTTTTTTGGTCAGCCATCTGTCAAAAAATTGATTCAGGCCCTCCGCACAGTTTACAAGAAGGAACTGAATAAAGTTGAGAATTCCAGCAAGTCTGGAGCTGGGTCTGAAGATGTTTATGTCCCAGAATTGTGGTACTTTGATCTTTTTTCTTTCACGAGGGACCAAGAAGTACCAAGACAAATGGTTTCCATGTTGTCACCAGACCCAGTGATCCAGCAGGACTCCCCTGTCGTACATGTAAGTACCTTTGTATTAAAACACATTTGAATGTACATGCCCAAGTGGACTACTTGAAATTTAAAATATAATTGTAAAATGTAGATAAAATAGCAAAATTTTTCCCTTCATGTACTGATA
The DNA here is from genome assembly GCA_033576555.1 of Oophaga sylvatica. Taxonomy (NCBI): domain Eukaryota; kingdom Metazoa; phylum Chordata; class Amphibia; order Anura; family Dendrobatidae; genus Oophaga; species Oophaga sylvatica. The sequence goes on from JARQOD010000008.1 coordinate 121,214,491, forward strand.
ATTTATCTAGTTCAACGGTTGAGGCCTATCCATTTAACATACCGTTGAAGGACAGTTAATAACCATTGATACAAGTCCCGTTCTCACATTTTTACTGTATTTGGGTGTTATAGTGTGAAGATAAATTTCATTTTCTTTGTGATGTAACATTCATTTTTTGTTCACGCAGGACACAGAAGAGGCTGTCTCCACACCTCCGTCAAACACGCCAGAAGAACACAGCATGGCGTTGGTACAAGAGGACGAAACATTTGAGCCACCATCCTCATCTGTGCGGAGCCGACTTACATTTTCAGGCAGAAAAAGGAAGGCCCCCACCTCGGCTACTCCAGAATTTATTGAAATAGCCAAAAAAGTCCTAACGACATCACAGAACCAACCCCATATCACAGGCTTTGCTTACTATGCAAATGAGAAGCTACCAACATTGGATCCAATACAGCGTGTGCATGCTGAAAGAGTCATGCTTGAGGTGTTGAGTCAAGCGGCAACTGGAAAACTTACAGACACGTCTGGTATCACGGACAGACAGCACTACCCGCAGTACTCTTGGCCGCACAATCCAGAGCCTCTCGACACAACAATGAGGAGAGGGATAGATCAGCCGAACCCAAGCCTTGTTCCACCACCTTTTTTTTATACACCGCCAAGGCAACGTGGTAATGACAACGAAACATTTTACCAACAGTTGCAGTTTGTCAAATATTTTCTAAAATTTTTTGTTTGTATATATTTTTTTTAATTGTTTCAGTTATTTTAATAAAAATCTTATTTATCTAGTGAATTGTGGTATTTTATTCTTGTGTTTGTTATTAATGTCAACAATATTGTTGACAACTATTAAAATGTTTTATTTTTATTCCATCAACTTGTATCTACTCGGCACACACGGGGTCATGGGAGTACCATCAGTCATAGGAGTTCCAGCATTGGTAAAAAATTTTTTTAAAAAAGCAAAAATTAACAGCATTTCTTTTAAAGGCCGTGGTCACACTAGTGCTAAAACCTTATAATAATAAAGATCAACTGATCTTCACTGTCCTATTAAAGGAATAGAAGAATCCAGGATATCTATAAACAGAAAGACAGTGAGGAAACACTTAGCTAACCTAAATGAATTCAAATCTCCAGGTCCAGATGAATTACACCCCAGAGTACTGAAGGAAATAGCAGAAGAAATTCTTGAACCACTGTCCATAATCTTTGAAAATTCTTGGAGAACAGGAGAAGTCCCAGAAGACTGGCGAAGAGCAAATGTTGTTCCTATCTTCAAAAAGGGGAAGAAGGTGGACCCAGGGAACCACAGGCCGGTGAGTCTGACTTCTATACCAGGAAACATCTTTCAACAAATTATTAAAGAACATGTATGCAAGTACCTGGTGTGGCAAGACGACTCGCTCGGCTCTCCAGGAGGTAGACTCAGGACACACGTTCTCAGGTTTTTCTTTCTGCTGGTTTATTATCAGCCATAAACTCATGCAGGTTTCGCAGGAAAAGTAAACGTGACCCTTCTGGGTTAAACGGGAAAAACATAAAAAAAAAAAACAATAACTCAGTCCATAGATGAGTGGGTTCCGCCCGCTCTCGGTAGCATAAACTGCACTGCTAAAGTCCTTGTGGAAAGCTCTGCAGCTTCCACTATACTGTCTGGAGACTTTCCTCTCCAGACCACACTCCAGAGAAAAAAAAACAGGACTGAGCTTTTACACATTGCTCAGCCACACCCTGAGGGGAGGTAAGGGGAATGCCTCCTGCCCTCTTTGACATTCCCATAAAACCGCACCTCCTTTAACAGAGTAAACCTACCAGCATATAACATGCTGGCAGATAAATAAAGTAGGTCTTAAGGGTATGCCACACTAAACAACATCGCTAACGGGATCGCTAAAAAACGTCACTATTTAGCGATCCCGTTAGCGATGTTGTTGTGTGCGGCATCTACCAGCGACGTGGCCCCTGCTGTGATCTCGTTCATCACAGCGATCGTTCCGGACCCTATTTTTATCGCTGGCGTCCCGCTGGTATCGCTATATCGCTGAGTGTGGCACCTTTTTTTAGCGATTTAGCGGTACAAAAGTACCGCTAAAGTCGTTAAGGAGATCGCTAACCGCGATAGCGTCCTTAACGACATCGCTAAATTAGGCCACTACTAGCGATATTAAAACGATCCCGCTAGCGATCTCATTAGTATGCGATGTTAACGAGATCGCTAGCGGGATTGTTTAGTGTGGCATACCCTTTAGTTCACACAGGAGAGCATCCTGTGTGACACATACCTCCCCTCACATATAAAACCAGTGACACTGTCACATATTCCCCCCCTCTTCCCAAAGCCGGGGGTTTGGGCACCTTCTGACACCAGACAGGGAATCCTAGAGAGGGCATCTGCATTCCCATGTAACTTCCCTGGCCTATGCTCCACGTGAAAGTTAAAATCTTGAAGCTCTAGGAACCATCTAGTTACCCTAGCATTTTTTCCCCTCTTTTCCCTCAGCCATCTCAATGGGGCATGGTCTGATACTAATTTAAACTTCCAGCCTAGTAGGTAATATTTCAGTGTATCCACGGCCCATTTTATGGCTAAACACTCTTTCTCTACTATGGCGTAGTTCTTCTCGCAGGAGGACAGCTTTCGGCTTAGATAGAGAATGGGATGTTCTTCCCCATTTATTTCTTGGGAGAGTACGGCCCCTAGACCAACCTCTGATGCGTCAGTCTGGACCACAAATTCTTTCTTAAAGTCTGGCGCGACCAGGACAGGCTGCTTGCACAGTGTTAGCTTCAGCTTTTGAAACGCGGTCTCCGTTTCTTCCGTCCATTTCACCATGGTTGATTTGGTGCCTTTTAGAAGATCTGTTAGTGGGGCTGCAATCGTGGCGAAATTCGGGATAAACCGCCGGTAGTATCCCACCATTCCCAGGAATGCTTTCACCTGCTTCTTTGAGAGCGGTTGCGGCCAGGTTTGAATAGCCTCCACTTTCTTGATTTGCGGCTTTATTTCGCCTCTCCCAACAACATAGCCTAGGTACTTGACCTCCTCTTTTCCGATGGCACACTTTCTCGGATTTATGGTAAATCCTGCTTTCCTTAGCGCGTCCAAAACGGCCTGTAGTTTAGGTAGGTGACTAGCCCAGTCTGGGCTAAAGATCACAATGTCGTCGAGGTAGGCTGCGGCATACTTCTTATGTGGGGCTAAGATCCGATCCATAGCCCTCTGGAAAGTGGCTGGGGCCCCCTGGAGTCCGAACAGCATCCACGTGTAATGAAAACAGCCATCAGGTGTTGAGAAAGCCGTCTTCTCTTTAGCCGTCTGGGACATGGGGATCTGCCAGTAGCCCTTCGTCAGGTTGTGTAGCCCTGGTGTAAGGCACACGCAGTACCCTGGAGAATGTGCGGAGAGGTAGCAGTTTAATGCTCAATAAACATTCACTCCATCACACACTTAGACACACCCACAGGATAAATAAGCTCAGTCAGTCAGGATTTAGTCAGAGTCTTTCCCACCAGTGGGAGTCTAGTCAGACAGAGGAGGAGGAGGAAGGAGCAGAGTCTAGCTCGGGTGGCTCAAGTCTGAGTGACTCCACCTGTGTGCAGTTCTTAAAGTGGAGGCTAGTACAGGTGAGCCAGTTCACCTCAGCCTAGTCAGAGCTGTGCCCCACTAGAAGACAGACGGAGACATCTTTTGAGAAAGAAGAGTTAGTTGCAGATACTTCAGTCGCCTGTCCCAAGGACAGTGAGGTTCAGTTGACGTGCTCCTGCCTAGAAGAATACTGAGATTCTGTCAGCAAGCTCCAAGAAAGAAGTAAGGAAGGATTGATTTATATGACCTTAGGAAGTGTGGAGTGCTTATGCTACAAGCACGGACAAGGCGAAGGGCACAGTGGAAGGATTCTTAGAAGTGCATTAGGATTGGATTATCCTGCACGATTTCACCGGTCACTGGGGACCGAAGCGTCACTATTGCTCCAGGCATAGTGATAGGAAAACCAGAGGCTTACTGGACCTTAGGTCGCGGCAAGCAGCCCTTGGAGTGTCAGTACGTAACAGGGGTCAGGTGGAATAGGAACTTTGAGCCTGATCAGCAAAAGTAAGAACCTAGTTCCATCACTGGAAGGCTCCGACCACAAAACTGACCGGGCAGTACAGCTTGGAGAAGCTGGAGAAAATGGAGTGAACTACGCTTTATGCTGGTTGGACTCATTACCATTGTGGAAGTAAAGGAGGCCCCTAACTTGTTCAGCTGCTACCCCAAAGCACATTCTCCATCGGATCAGCCTCCCTGGGACCTGCCTTACCATCTGACAAGTAAAAGGTATGGAAAGACGCTGACGGTGTGAGACTGAGTTATTTGATTGCATCCCTGCACAACCCCACCATAACTATCGACCTGAGGGAAGAGTCCCACCTGTAGGGGACCCGACATCTAGCTGCCTCACCATCCCCTCAGAGATCTACAGCAGCGCTGGTACAAATTACCAGAGAACTACAGGTGGCGTCACGAACTGTAAATATACCTATCCCCTGTAAATATTCCCCCCAACATACGCCTGACCGCCAGGGCCACAGACCGAGCCAGCGCTACCTGTGACAACCCCCATAGACTTCCATGGGCTCGGCTCTGAGTACCCCATTGCTCTGGAAACCCACAATTGTGGTGCGTGGTCGAGACAAACTTGGCGTCACGAACAGGATGCGAAACTCGCAAAATTGCGAGCCCTGTGTGCCTGTGGAGGTGTTTTTGTGAAAAAAAGGACTGTTTGCTATTTTTGGCGCTAAAATCCGCCATTTTGCCACCAAATTCGCGCCCTCAGGCGCTGGAGAAGAAGGTGGGCGTGGATTCGTGGGCGTGTGCCCCCCTGTGGCGCGAAGAGAATGCCTGCCCTCTCAAAGTGCTATTACAATATGCGATCCTGCCCTACAGCAAAGGAGGTCCGCCTCCTCTTCACCTTCCCTGCGAAGAGGAGGAGACGCAAACCCCGCCTCCACGGAAGAGACCGGACGGCTCTGAAAAAAGATGAGAGTCGGTTCTGGAACATCATGGAAGCAGGACGTGTGCAGCCGAGCAGGGAAGCGGTGGAAGGCAGGCCCCGTTCCCCAGCCAAGCTGCCACTAGAACCGGAACCATCCGTGGTCCTGCACCTGCAGCAAGCATTGCTGGAGATTAAAGAGGAGAATGCCAGATTGAAAAAGATGGTTTTGCAACCACCTGGCGAAGAAGAGATAGAGAGACGCCGGCGTACCCTGATGCAGCGGCGGCTGTGGGACGCGGTGATCTCTCCCCTCGACGACCCCCCACGATTTGAGTTACCGAAACTTCTGCTGCCCAAGGCTAAGGAGCAACCGGAGGCTACCCCCAAAAGGACCGACCCTGAACCTACCGAGGAAGCGGTGGAAGCGAAGGAGGCTGAGGAGGTCCTGCCCGTTCCGGAGTGCCAGCCCGGCAAGGAGGCCGCAGCAGATTACAGATCCCCGGTAGGGACACCGGAGGAAACCCAGCCGTCTGTGATGGAGCAGCGACAGCAGCAGGTTAGTGCGTCCCCAACTGAGCCATTGTGCACACCTGCTTCCTGCTCTGCATCACACCAGCATTGTGCATCGGCATCGCCCCCTGCGTACATCTTCGTATCGCAATCGGCGACCTACTCTACATCGCAACCTGCGACCCATTCCACATCGCAATCAGCAGTCTACACAACGTCGCGCACGGCGACTATTTCTGCATCGCGAGAGAAAGTGGCTATTACAGTGACGCAGACAGCGTCTCACAAAGCAGAAGCGCCCGGCGCGCCCCTAGTGGTTCGCACAAGGACTGTAGCGACCCAAACTCTGATAGCAGGTCACGACTTGTTGGTCATGGGATCTAGGGATCATCGTATTGTTCCAGCCCCCGGGATGGAAAGTATATTGGAAGCCTGCAGGAAAATGTGAAGAACGGTAGGACCCAGACAGGGTTTACCGCAACTAAGAAAATTGTAAAAAGTTTTGACAAAGGGAATAGTTGCTAATTTGCACTTTATTGCTGTGTATAGTGTTTTACATAGTTCCATTTATATATTGAGTAGAATACCCGGCTGGGTAAGCAGATAAAGAGTTTTTGCACTTTATTGTGATGTGATATAAATATGTGTCTTTTTCTTATTATGGACTCTGAGGCTGAGGACTGAGCCAGCCCAAGAACTGATCCTGTAAATAGTTGCACTAAGGTGCATAATATTGGTTTTACATGAAACCACCTCAACTACCTCTGAATACAAAACCCGTGTGGTGTGGCACTGAGTGAGGTCTGCATTCAGATGTCCTGCAGCTCACCCAGGACCCACGTTGAAGGTTTGGTGCGGGTCCTTCACAAGAATATTGTCATTTATTTATATGAAAATGTCTATTTAGTATTTTGTATTTTTCTATATGTTTTAATGCAACGTTCAAGAAATCCGTACCTCCTGGATGGGAAGAGTTAATGTTAATGTTCAATGCAAAAACAAAATGTCTTCTTGTATTTCACAGCCCGGGAGTGCTGTATTTTACCATGGGGGAATGTGTAGCCCTGGTGTAAGGCACACGCAGTACCCTGGAGAATGTGCGGAGAGGTAGCAGTTTAATGCTCAATAAACATTCACTCCATCACACACTTAGACACACCCACAGGATAAATAAGCTCAGTCAGTCAGGATTTAGTCAGAGTCTTTCCCACCAGTGGGAGTCTAGTCAGACAGAGGAGGAGGAGGAAGGAGCAGAGTCTAGCTCGGGTGGCTCAAGTCTGAGTGACTCCACCTGTGTGCAGTTCTTAAAGTGGAGGCTAGTACAGGTGAGCCAGTTCACCTCAGCCTAGTCAGAGCTGTGCCCCACTAGAAGACAGACGGAGACATCTTTTGAGAAAGAAGAGTTAGTTGCAGATACTTCAGTCGCCTGTCCCAAGGACAGTGAGGTTCAGTTGACGTGCTCCTGCCTAGAAGAATACTGAGATTCTGTCAGCAAGCTCCAAGAAAGAAGTAAGGAAGGATTGATTTATATGACATTAGGAAGTGTGGAGTGCTTATGCTACAAGCGCGGACAAGGCGAAGGGCACAGTGGAAGGATTCTTAGAAGTGCATTAGGATTGGATTATCCTGCACGATTTCACCGGTCACTGGGGACCGAAGCGTCACTATTGCTCCAGGCATAGTGATAGGAAAACCAGAGGCTTACTGGACCTTAGGTCGCGGCAAGCAGCCCTTGGAGTGTCAGTACGTAACAGGGGTCAGGTGGAATAGGAACTTTGAGCCTGATCAGCAAAAGTAAGAACCTAGTTCCATCACTGGAAGGCTCCGACCACAAAACTGACCGGGCAGTACAGCTTGGAGAAGCTGGAGAAAATGGAGTGAACTACGCTTTATGCTGGTTGGACTCATTACCATTGTGGAAGTAAAGGAGGCCCCTAACTTGTTCAGCTGCTACCCCAAAGCACATTCTCCATCGGATCAGCCTCCCTGGGACCTGCCTTACCATCTGACAAGTAAAAGGTATGGAAAGACGCTGACGGTGTGAGACTGAGTTATTTGATTGCATCCCTGCACAACCCCACCATAACTATCGACCTGAGGGAAGAGTCCCACCTGTAGGGGACCCGACATCTAGCTGCCTCACCATCCCCTCAGAGATCTACAGCAGCGCTGGTACAAATTACCAGAGAATTACAGGTGGCGTCACGAACTGTAAATATACCTATCCCTGTAAATATTCCCCCCAACATACGCCTGACCGCCAGGGCCACAGACCGAGCCAGCGCTACCTGTGACAACCCCCATAGACTTCCATGGGCTCGGCTCTGAGTACCCCATTGCTCTGGAAACCCACAATTGTGGTGCGTGGTCGAGACAAGGTCAAGAGTGGTGATGTACCTCGCCGGTCCAAGCCTCTCGATGAGTTCGTCGACGCGGGGCATCGGGTACGCGTCACACTTGGATACCTCATTTAGCCGACGGTAGTCATTACAAAACCTCCACTCTCCATTGGGTTTCGGCACGAGGACGATTGGGCTCGACCACCCACTCTTTGACTCCTCTATTACCCCGAGGTCTAACATCCTCTTCACCTCAGCTGAGATCACCTCCCGGCGTGCTTCCGGAATCCGATACGGCTTCAAATTCACTCGTACATCGGTTCTGTCAGCACGTCATGCTCTACCACTTGTGTATGCCCTGGCAACTCTGAGAACAGCTCCCGATTCTGCTGTAGCAATTCTCGACACTGTTGCTTCTGGGCCGGTGATAGAGTCTCTGCAATAGTGACCTCCTCCCAAGCTTCCTTGCCTTCTGGTGTGGCTCCCAGGCAAGGAGTTTCCACAGGTTCACGGTCCCGCCACGGCTTGAGCAAGTTTATATGATATATTTGATGTGCCTTCCTTCGGCCAGGCTGGTGGACTTTATAATTAACCTCGCTGACTTTCTCCACCACCTCATATGGACCTTGCCATTTGGCGAGGAACTTGCTCTCGACGGTAGGGATCAGCACCAAAACACGGTCTCCGGGCTGGAACTGTCTTAGTCTCGCCGACCGGTTATAGACCCTCGCCTGGGCTTCTTGCGCCTGGAGGAGATGTTCCTTCACGATGGGCATCACTTTTGACATTCTCTCCTGTAACTGGGCGACATGTTCGATGATACTCCGGTGTGGCGTGACTTCAGCCTCCCAAGTTTCCTTGGCGATGTCTAGGAGACCTCTTGGATGCCGCCCATATAGGAGCTCAAATGGAGAGAAGCCAGCGGAGGCTTGAGGAACTTCTCTGACCGAGAAAAGCAGAAATGGGAGCAGGTAGTCCCAGTCTCTCCCATCCTTTTCAACTACCTTCTTGAGCATCGCCTTTAAAGTCTTGTTGAAGCGTTCCACTAGGCTGTCCGTTTGTGGATGATAAACCGAGGTCCGCAGCTGAGTTATCTGAAGGACTCTGCAAAGCTCCTTCATCACCTTGCTCATGAAGGGGGTTCCTTGGTCTGTTAGAATCTCTTTTGGTAGACCTGTCCGAGCAAAAATATGGACCAACTCTCGGGCTATACTTTTACTGGACATGTTCCTTAGGGGAACCGCTTCTGGATACCGAGTCGCATAGTCCATGACGACCAGGATATATTGGTGGCCCCGAGCTGATTTGACTATGGGGCCCACGAGGTCCATGGCAATCCTCTCAAAGGGAACCTCTATCACAGGTAGTGGAACTAAGGGGCTACGGAAGTGGGAGGAGGGAGCGGTTATTTGGCAGGTGGGGCAGGACCTACAAAAGTTTTGAATTTCTCGATAACACCCTGGCCAATAAAACCTCAGTATCCTCTCCTGAGTTTTCTCGACCCCTAGGTGTCCCCCCAGTACATGTGAATGGGCCATATCTAGCACCCGCCGTCTGTATGGCCCCGGCACTAACAGCTGTTCCACTATCTCACCGCTCCTCAGTTTGGCCACCCGATATAGCAACTCCCCCTGTACTGCAAAGTGGGGGAATCTGGTGTCGGCCCCGGCTCTTGGGCAGCCCCATTACATACAGTAACCTGGTCGAACGCCCCTTTTAAGGTCAGGTCTCGAACTTGAGCAGTCCCAAAGTTCTCTCTGGACATATCTAACGCAGGCAGGTCGGCCTCCTCGGTCACCGTCTCACCCTCATCACCGACAAGGACGCACAGTGGGAACTCCTCTCTCTGAGACTCTGTCGGGGGTTCTTCTTCAAGGATCTCGCTTTTCCCCATGCTACTTAGTCCCGTTCCCTTCCCCCACAAGTCCCAGAATAAGGGAAAATCACGGCCCAATATAACGGGATGTATCAGGTCCTTTACCACCCCGACTTCCTGGGACTGGGCACCACAGTCTGTACCCAGTTACTGTGGCCACGGGATAGTCCTTGGCGTCACCATGGATGCACCGAACACCCAGGGTTTTGGAAGGGATCAACTGGTGGGGAAGGGATGCTCTGATCAAGGTCACCAGACTCCCGGAGTCCAACAGCCCAAGCACTTTTATTCCATTAATTGATACTGCACACGCCTGCGGTCCCTCACCGGGTCGACAGTCCACGCTACAGGCTGGATAGGCATAATAGGAGACCCGTCTGCCTATGCTGCAGTCCATTGGCTCAGGGGATATTTGACACCTGGCGGCTACATGTCCAGGGTTGTGACATCGCCAGCAAACTATATCTTTCCAACTGTTCTAAAGGCACCTTCAATAGGAGTGGGACGCCCCCCAGTGGTGGCTCTAGACCCCTTCCGTGGTGAACCCACCCCCTTTTGGGTATCCCAGTAGGGAGAAGTGACTGCATCCGGTTTCCCAAGAGATCTCTCAACTACCTGGTACCTCTCTACCAGGCCAATAAAGTCATCTGCGTTCTGGGGATCACCCTGGGCAACCCAGGTCTGTACTGACTTGGGAAGGGAATGCATGAATCTGTCAATCCCCACCCGCTCAACCATCTGGGCCGGAGTGGAGGAGTCCGGTTGTAGCCACTTCTGAACAAGATGCAGTAGGTCAAACATCTGCGAACGAGGGGGTTTGTTGCTAGCATACGCCCAGTGATGAACTCGCTGGGCTCTTACTGCCATATTTACTCCCAGACGTGCTAAGATCTCTGTCTTTAGTTTGGGATACTCCTTAGCATCTTGCAGCACCAAGTCAAAATACGCTTTTTGGGGTTCACCCGATAAATATGGTGCCAGAACCTCTGCCCACTGTGCTGGTGGAAGTCTCTCCCGATCAGCCACCCTCTCAAAAACAGTCAGAAAAAGCTTCTACATCATCCCCAGGGGTCATCTTCTGCATGGCCCGCCTTACCGCCTTCCTGACGTGAGAATCATCAGTCGGCCCTGGGGTTGGGGTGGCCGCCCTGCTCTGGATGGCGTCCGCCAAAAGCTGTATCTGCTGTTGCGCCTCCTGCTGGTGCTGCTGCTGCGACTTTTGCTGCAACTGGATCTGCTGAAGCAACAGTTTGGTCGTCTCCTGGTGCTGCTGCTGTATGCTCTGCTGGGCCTGCTGTATGCTCTGCTGGCTCTGTAGGTGTTGCTGCTGCATGCTCTGCTGGGCCTGGACCAGGTGCTTAACGAGCTCCTCCATGCTGCCGGACTTCTCTGGCTGGCTGGCTGGCAGCCTTCACCCAGGACATCCACCGGTCTTTGTAGCAGGTACACGTGTTCCTGGAATCCTGCACCACTCTCACACCAACTGTGGCAAGACGACTCGCTCGGCTCTCCAGGAGGTAGACTCAGGACACACGTTCTCAGGTTTTTCTTTCTGCTGGTTTATTATCAGCCATAAACTCATGCAGGTTTCGCAGGAAAAGTAAACGTGACCCTTCTGGGTTAAACGGGAAAAACATAAAAAAAACAAACAATAACTCAGTCCATAGATGAGTGGGTTCCGCCCGCTCTCGGTAGCATAAACTGCACTGCTAAAGTCCTTGTGGAAAGCTCTGCAGCTTCCACTATACTGTCTGGAGACTTTCCTCTCCAGACCACACTCCAGAGAAAAAAAAACAGGACTGAGCTTTTACACATTGCTCAGCCACACCCTGAGGGGAGGTAAGGGGAATGCCTCCCGCCCTCTTTGACATTCCCATAAAACCGCACCTCCTTTAACAGAGTAAACCTACCAGCATATAACATGCTGGCAGATAAATAAAGTAGGTCTTAGTTCACACAGGAGAGCATCCTGTGTGACACATACCTCCCCTCACATATAAAACCAGTGACACTGTCACACTGGATAAGAATGAAGTGATTAAACAGAGTCAGCATGGGTTTGTAACTAATAAGTCATGTCAGACTAACTTAATTTCCTTCTATGACAGAATCACTGACTGGGTGGATCAGGGAAATGCTGTAGATATAGTATATCTTGACTGCAGCAAAGCATTTGAAAAAATATCTCACACAATCCTTATTGAAAAAATGACTAAGTATGGAGTGGACAAGGCAACTGTTGGGTGTGGATTCATAACTGGCTTAGTGATCGGACCCAAAGAGTGGTCGTAAATGGCTGCACATCCAGTTGGAAGAATGTCTCAAGTGGGGTACCACAAGGCTCTGTTTTGGGCCCTGTATTGTTCAACATCTTTATCAATGATTTAGATGAAGGAATTGAGGGTAAACTGATCAAATTTGCTGATGACACAAAGCTAGGAGGGATAGCTAATACTAGAGAAGAGAGAGAGAGGATTCAAAAAGATATAAATAAACTGGAGCAGTGGGCAGCAACTAACAGAATGGTTTTTAACAGGGAAAAATGCAAAGTACTACATCAGGGCAATAAAAATGAAAAAAGCATATACAAAATGGGAGGGATAGGTCTAAGTAACAGCACATATGAAAAAGACTTTGGTATACTAATTGATCACAGACTGAACATGAGTCAACAGTGTGATACAGCAGCAAAAAAGGCAAATGCAATTCTAGGATGTATCAACAGAAGCATACAGTCTAGATCACGTGAGGTCATTATTGCCCTCTACTCCTCTTTGGTCAGACCTCATCTGGAATACTGTGTCCAGTTTTGGGCACCACATTTTAAAAAAGACATCAACAAACTGGAGCAAGTTCAGAGAAGAGCCACCAGAATGGTGACCGGTCTGCAAACCATGTCCTATGAGGAACGGTTGCAGGATTTGGGAATGTTTAGCTGGCAAAAAAGAAGACTGAGAGGAGACTTAATAGCTGTTTACAAATATCTCAAGGGCTGTCACATTGTAGAAGGATCATCTTTATTCTCATTTGCACAAGGAAAGACTAGAAGCAATGGGATGAAACTGAATGGGAGGAGACACAGATTAGATATTAGAAAAAACTTTTTGACGGTTAGGGTGATCAATGAGTGGAACAGGCTGCCACGAGAGTTGGTGAGTTCTCCTTCAATGGAAGTCTTCAAACAGAGGCTGGACAGACATCTGTCTGGGATGATTTAGAGAATCCTGCTTTGAGCAAGGGGTTGGACCAGATGGCCCAGGAGGTCCCTTCCAACTCTACCATTCTATGATTCTATGATTCTAAATAATAACAAATAATACAGCACAGCTGCGTATATAACCTTAAAATATATAAATATATATTTTTAACATATATATTATATATATAATTTTTTTTTTACACGTTTTACAAACTTTCTTAAACAAAAATAAAACATGAAAATATTGAAAAAAAAATTACTGGGAATGTCACCCTGTTGTATGCCCGCCAAGAACCTCTCCAGCATCATTCCGTGCACATTCATAGCTGACAGACTGCCATAGCTGCCCTCACACGTTACTGTCTGTTGCTTGTGGCTGACGGACAGGGCCGGTTTTCGGCAAAGTGGTGCCCTAGGCAAAGTTTAAAATGGGGCCCCAAATTTACAGTCCGCTATGTAAATATATGAAGCAACCACATTGATTTTCAAGTCTGTACGTGGCTGGGGCGCCATGCTGTGCAAACCGTCACTTTGCGATCGTAATAGCGTCTCATGTCTGTGCGTGGCTGGGGCGCCTAGCTGGGAATGGTCACTTAGCGATCGCAATGGCGTCTCATGTCTGTGCGTGGCTGGGGCGCCATGCTGTGCAAACCGTCACTTTGCGATCGTAATAGCGTCTCATGTCTGTGCGTGGCTGGGGCGCCTAGCTGGGAATGGTCACTTAGCGATCGCAATGGCGTCTCATGTCTGTGCGTGGCTGGGGCGCCATGCTGTGCAAACCGTCACTTTGCGATCGTAATAGCGTCTCATGTCTGTGCGTGGCTGGGGCGCCTAGCTGGGAATGGTCACTTAGCGATCGCAATGGCGTCTCATGTCTGTGCGTGGCTGGGGCGCCACGCTGGGAATGGTCACTTAGCGATCGCAATGGAGTCTCATGTCTGTGCGTGGCTGGGGCGCCTAGCTGGGACCGGTCACTTTGCTATCGCAATAGCGTCTCGCGTCGCAAGTACGACCCGTTCGTGTCGCATGTACGCTGTGACGTCACGACGCTGGCGTCGTTCATACGGCGTTATTCATATGTGAACAAAATGGTGGCTAGGTAGCGCTGTGCTCTGTGGGGAGACGCTGAGGTGCGCTACCTATACGCAAATGTGATGCATGGGACTATGAATGCAGGCTCCCTGTTGCGCATCCCATGCGTCATAAGAAGATGGTCCTGCGCAGAATCCGGAGGGGCCTATCTGGACGGTTCGGGGTGGAGCGGACCCCGACCTAAATAAGGAAAAAGCTGGCAGACCTGCTCTATCGGTCCAGCGAGAGGGTCACCAGCATCCGGGCACAGATTCTCAGGCATCTGAGTGAATGTTGATGAGGGTATCTGGAGAGGTTATGTTTTGTGGGTTATCTACCTATATCAATGCACCCGCAGTGATGGGAGTACCAGCAGTGACGGGAGTACCGGCAGTGACGGGAGTACCAGTAGTGATGGGGTTACAGGCAGTGACGGGAGTACCAATAGTGATGGGGTTACAGGCAGTGACGGGAGTACCAATAGTGATGGGGTTACAGGCAGTGACGGGAGATACCGGCAGTACCAATAGTGATGGGGTTACAGGCAGTGACGGGAGTACCAGCAGTGACGGGAGTACCGGCAGTGACGGGAGTACCAATAGTGATGGAGTTACAGGCAGTGACGGGAGTACCAATAGTGATGAGGTTACAAGCAGTGACGGGAGTACCAATAGTGATGGGGTTACAGGCAGTGACGGGAGTACCGGCAGTACCAGTAGTGATGGGGTTACAGGCAGTGACGGGAGTACAGCAGTGATGGGGTTAGTAGGAGTATTTTACTCAATTTTTTTTTTTGCAGCACCACCATCCCCAGCAGCACCGCCATCACCACCTGCAGCACCATCCCCAGCAGCTACCCCTTTGCCAGCACCTACCTCCCCTCCAGTGTTTGGATCATCCTCACCATCCCCCATCCGATTCTCTCCAGTGTCACTCCGTGACATTTATGCAGGCTCGCCTTCAGGTAATTTATGCACATAATATAAGCTTCCGACAAGTTTGAAAACATTGTTAGATCTTAAAATGTTTAAGGGCTGTCGTGATATATCTATTTTTCTGTGTTTCCCTAGCAGGTGGTGCCACAGGTTCTGGGTGGGCGTTAAGCGGCTCATCTGTCGATGCGCAGTCGCCCCAAAACCGTAAGTGTTAAACAGCAAACATGTAACTTAAGTTGATGTTGCAACAGAATTCCCTGGTTAACTTTTACCATTACCTCCACAGAAATCACCAACGCCCAGGACCTGTTGGCATCGCACAGGCGGCTGATGGCAGCTATGCATGACCACGGGCTGATGCTGGAGAGGTTTGTGGCTGGCCTCCAAAGGGGGGGCAGTCAATAATTTCTTTTCTTTTTTTTGTTGTTGAAGTTAAATAGAAAGTTAAAGTTTATAACTGTTGCAGTGTCGACTTTTTTCCAAAGGCCAAAATTCATCAATGAAAACAAAAACGAAAACACAGCAAAAACCTAAAAACCATTATAAAAACACTTTTTTGTAAATTTAGAAACAAAATTAAAAAAATACACAATTAAAAACACACCCATTATATCTGGGCATCTTGAGCATGAGTAACGCCCTGACCATAATTAATATTAATCCTTGATCCCAATTACTGCAATCATTATCCTTCTCTCCATTATTTGCCCTTCCACCCATAACTCCCACCTCCCAAACACACCCTCATTTTGCCTTATCCACATTACTCCCGCCTCCCCATCTCACCCCTCATTTTGCCTTATACCCATTACTCCCCTCCACACATCTCACCCAACATTAGCTCTCTCGCCATTACTTCTCCTTCTCACTCACTTTTTGCCCTTCTCCCATATTGGTCAAATAATTGAAATAACACAAAGGCATTTTTTTAAATAAAAAAATTTTTATTAACAGAAAGTAAAATAAGGCTAAACTAAAAATGTTTTAAATGCAAACTGTTATGAATGTGCTAGAGATGGTTTCTGAGCAGAGGCTCCCTCTGGTGGTTACAGACAGTACTGAACCTTCCAGCGAGGAATGGCAATCTGGGATCACTGACTGGACTGATATAAGGGAGGTTCCCTCCCATGATGGTCGCAGGTGATCAATTGTTCTTGTCTCAATTGTGGTTCCTGGTTCATTTGGAAGTTTGCTGGAGTCTTGCCTGCATCTCCTGCTTTCAGATAAGATATTTTCTGCTTTTCTATTTGTGCTTGCTTTTTGCATAGTTTTCTGAACTTTTGTGGAGGTCTGCCGGGTCCCCTCCTGGGGCCTGTGCTCCTCTCAGTTTATCTGTAGCCACTGTTATTTGTTCATTTGTTTTTTCCTGTTTTTTCAGTGGCTGCGGCTTAGTTTTGTTACACCAGAGATCTAATTTAGGTGGTGGAGATCGTGTGATTTCAGGTGTTTTTGCAATCAGAAGAGTTGGTATTTTTAGGGTTTTTTTTGGATTGCAGTCAGAATTCTTTCCTGTACTTTTCTGTCTAGACAGATTGGGCCCCAGCGTTTGCTCATTCTATTTTCTGTCTGTGTCCGTGCTTTCTTCTTGTCTAACCGCCATTACATGTTTGGGGGCTTCCTATTTTCTTTGGGGATCTGCTCCGGGGCAGATAGCTTTCATCTTTCTGCCTTTAGGTGTAGTTATCTCTCAGGCTGTGACGAGGCATCTAGGATCAACGTAGGAACACTCCACGGCTACCTCTAGTTGTGTGGTTAGTTCAGGTTACTGCAATCCAATAGGTTTCCAGCCTCTCTGGTGTATTGCCGTTTTTGCTTTTTCTCCTCAGCTACCTAAACATAACAGCAAACTATATCTGATGCTGCCAACTCACTGCACCAGGCCCGTTAAAGTATTGGCAGTACTTGTTTCGGCAGGCCTTTGCATCGTCCTTGCTCCTGCCTTGATTGACAGGTTGAAGGCCTGCAATAGCAGGATCATTCTCACGCCATTCTCCGAGCACCACGTCACCATTGCTGTCCAAGTCCATGAAGCCTGGCGGACTGTAAGCAACAGCATCGCGTTGCCGAAGAAAATTGTGCACCACGCAACAGGCCAACACCACAGAGTCTATAGATTCCAGCTTCATGTTGATTGAAGTGTGGAAAACCCTGAAGCGGTTGGCCATTAAGCCGAAGGCATTCTCAACAACGCGCCGTGCCCTTGACAGTCTGTAATTAAAAATATGCCTTTCCTCTGTCAAAGTCTTTTGTGGGTATGGTTTCACAAGATGCGCATGAAGGGGGAAGGCTTCATCGCCCACAAAAACAAAGTTAAGGTTGGCGGTGATGTCCATGTTGGTTGGCAAGTGCAGTTCATTGTTATTCAAGCGTTCACCAAAAATAGTGTGCTCCAAAACGCCACCGTCAGAAACCCTTCCGTTCATGCCAACATCAATGTTTATAAATTCATAATTGGCATTAACAAGGGTCATGAGGATCACGCTTGTAGTTATAGAAATAGGATCTGCTGTTGGCTGGTTTCGTGATCCGCACATGTTTGCCATCCAAGGCACCACCACAGTTTGGGAACTGCCAAATACGTTTAAAATCAGAGGCAATTATTTGCCATTCCGCCACTGATTTGGGAAAAGGCATGTAGCTCGGTAAACTGCGGACGATGGCATTGCATGTCTCTGGAATTAGTACGCCAAGCAGCGATCGAGAAACTGCAGCAGAAAATTGCAAGTCTTTCATTGAACATCCGGTTGCCAGAAAACGCAGCGTTACTGCCAAATGTTCCTCTGCTGAAACAGCTGCACGCATCCGTGTATCCTGCCGTTCAATTAGTGGCCTCACACATTCCAGTAGGAGCTTGAATGAATCCTCCGACATCCGTAGATAATTTCGGAAATCCTGCGGATTCTTCTCCTGCAACTCCCTCACTAGATGCATGTGGGTGAATTTGGACCTCTGCTCCAGCCATTCTCTGGTCCACATGCGATGCTTTCGTTTGGAGCGCCTCTCTTCCACCCGTGCCTCTTCTTGTCGATCTCCTTCCATCAGTAATGCAGCTGCCACAATCACACGCTCCGCGGTGGTCATGTTCATTATGTGCAACCTGTCCGGTAAAGAAGAGAAAAATTAATTAATAAAGTGTTTAAAAAAATAAAGTAATTGTTTCTTGTTAACATTGAAAAAACAGCTTACAAAAGCCTAAAATGGCGGGGGGTGGGCGTGGCTGTCAAAAGATTGCTAGGTTATCCAATGTTATGGAGGATCAAAATATAAAAAAAATTACCTCAAAAAGCACAAAAGATCTTAAAATTGCAGTGGTGGGCGCGGCAAAAAAAAATAAAAAATCCCGGCAACACGTCTGTATATATATTGGAGGTAAGCAGACAAAAAATAAAGGTGTGTTAACCAAAAAACACATCACAAAACATCACAAACAATATGTACCTTGCAAGGGAAATCCAAATATCCAGAAGGTATAAATGTCAAAGATGAAGCGCTGTAGCGACTCTGACAGGATCGCAAAACCCCCACACACAATAGTATCCTCGCAACAACGCACAAAGGACTATCACCAGAACGTTGGAGTCATCCACAAAGCGCTCTGGAACAATGGATGGGGGCGCAGTTACGTTTTCATTTATTGCTGAGGAGATGTTGTGGCCACCAATCGGAGCTGAGGGGCGTTATGAAAGAAAACCTAGTCCTGCCTGTGCCACTGACATATGAGTCGCTCGTCGTCCATAAAGGGTGGCCAAAGGGTGTCACACTCAGCGATTCAGGCTCACCAGCGGGACGCCAACAATCAAAATACGGCCCAGAACGTTTGTGCTCGATCAGCGACATCGCAGCGGGGGCCTCATCGCTGCTACATGTCACACACAGCGACGTCGCTGACGATGTCGCTGCTGCGTCATAAAATCGGTTCCGCTTCAGCGATCTCACTTAGTGTGACAGTACCTTTATACAATGTGAAGAGCACTTACATGAGTTGTGGATTAAAGTGTGGCGTCCCCAAGGCGCCCAACACCAATGCTATAAATGATAAGGCGGATTTATTCTTCGGGTCGGTGCGATTAGCACAATACCAGATTTATATCGGGTTCTTTATATTTTGTTGCTATCACATAGTAAAAATGCTTTTCTATAAAATATTATTTTTTCATCGCCATATTCTAATAGCTGTAACTTTTATATTTTGGGGCTAACAGAGTTGTATGAGGGCTTACTTTTAACGCGACAAGTTAAAGTTTTTTTTGGTACCAGTTTGGAGCAGATAACAGTTTTTGATCGCTTTTTATTTTGATTTTTCAGAGACAAAATGAACAAAAACCATCAACTGAGTTATTGTTTTAATTTTTTTACGCCTTTCAATCTGCAGTAATAGTGATAAAACCAATTTGTTCTTCGGGTCAGTACAATTCCAGTGATACCAGATTTACTATTTTTATGTTTTGCTGCTTTTACAGACTAAAAACAATATTTTGCAATAATGAATTTGTTGCTGCATGGTTATTTTTCTAAAAGCTGTAACTTTTTTTAATTTGATGCCGAATAGGCCATATTAGGGCTTTTTTTTTGCGGGACGGTTTGGTGTTTCCAGTTTTGCCCTTTTTCTTTTTTACATAAATTTTTTGATCACTTTGTGTCAGTATGATGAGAAAGCAACTTTTTTGCCGTGTTTTTTATTATTTTTTATGATGTTTGCTGTACAGAATAAATAACGTAACAGTTTTATAGTTCGGTTTGTTCCAGACGTGGCAAAACCAATGATGTGCACCTTTTTTTGTTTATTTTGTTTTAACCCCGTCACCCCGGAGGTATTTTCGTTTTTGTGTTTTCGTTTTTTGCTTCCCTTCTTCCCAGAGCCATAATATTTTTCTTTATCAGTCAATATGGCCGTGTGAGGGCTTGTTTTTTTCGGGACGAGTTGTAATTTTGAACGACACCATTGTAGTAAAAAAAAAAATAAACAAAAGCTGAAAAATGGCATAATTGTATTTTCACCATTTCACTGCATTTGGATTTTTTTTTTACTTTTTTTATTGCATTTTATGATAAAATTTAAAACTACAGCTCGTCATATAGAATACAAACCCACATAGGGACAAAAAATAAAATGTTATGGCTCTTGAACAAGACAAGGGAAAAAATATGAAAACACAAAAACAATTTTTTATATTTTTAAAACTTTTACTTTGGATGTGGACAATCAATCCCATCATTGCAGGCATGTTCCCATGTGTCTCCTTACACTGGTTGGGTCAGAGGCAAATGCTCCAGTTTTAGACAATTTTAAAGCAAAAAATGGGCACATTTTAGGTACATAAAATTTGGGCCCACAGTGGTTGAGTGTAGATGAGAAGAAGAGCATTATCTGATGGGAACAGATAAGGAGACTGAAATTCTTTACAGGGAGCCTAGAAAATAATTCCATAGAATTGGGAGGCAGATTGTGGATTTGGCCCCGGGCCCATTTGCTGTAATCCCACTCTGCTGAGGGACAATTGTTGCCTTGAGCTAATCTACTTTTCATATCAACACCTTTCCCTTTATCTCATGGAGCCTTTTAAATTGCAAATTCCTTCCTGGGTGAATATGTGATATGCGTGGGCTGGAGGGGGTGGGACCTGGAGACAAAGTGTCCCCTCACACCTCACTGTCTTGCATACTGATTAACTTTAATGCAGATACCTCTGAAAGTCCTTCTGTCACCTGGCCCCAGGGAGTGGGAGAAGCCTTAGGTGTTTTTGCTCCAGGTCCATTCCAACTTTTAATAAGGACCATTATTATACCCAATTTTATCTTCTATGGACCAAACCCTACCACCAAATGTGGTCACCATTACATGCATAACTATAGTGGGTGCAGGGATTACAGGTACATGGGAGGTGGGTAGAGAGGTCCCTCTGGGCCATATTATGAGACCAATACTATTAAGAAATCTGGGATAGTTGAGGGCCCTGTCGGAGATTAACATGCTTGAATGCACCCCACAGATCACCCTTGTGGCTATCCATAGATGCCTTGACCCAACGAGGCCTAAACAAGTGCCCGTATGGCGTATACAAGGCTGCTGCCAGTTGGCAAAGATGTTTTTCTGCTACATTATTCCATATGGGGTAAAAATGTGTCCCTATGGGTGACAAATGCCCAACGGGGAAAACTACCCTTGTGCCTGTCCGAAGGAAGGATCTGACATGATGTGAACAGAGCTCCTATCTGGTTGTGCAAAGCTACACTCTGTACCAAAGGCCTCACTTATTACCCCCTTATGACATAGGCCATTTCAATTTTTGATCTTTCGTTTTTTCCACTCCTTCTTCCAAGAGGCATGGTGTTTTTATTATCTTTCAATCAACATATCCACATGACGGCTGATTTTTTTTTCCAAGGCAAGATGCAGTTTTGAATAACACAATCCACTTTACCTATTTATGTACTAAAAATGTCAAATGCGGTGAAGATTTGCAGTGGTATGATACTCCTTCCATTTCAATATGATCGCTTGCATAGTGCTCCTTGGGTTGTTTAAAGTTTTGGAAATCAGTTTGTACCCAAATCCAGCTTTAAACTTCTCCACAACAGTATCACGGACCTGCCTGTTGTGTTCTTGGTCTTCATGATGCTCTCTGTGCTTCAAACAGAACCCTGAGACTATCACAGAGCAGGTGCATTTATACGGAGACTTGATTACACACAGGTGGATTATATTTATCATCAGTAGTCATTTAGGACAACATTGGATCATTCAGAGATCCAAAATGAACTTCTGGAGTGAGTTTGCTGCACTGAAAGTAAAGGGCCGAATAATATTGCACGCCCCACTTTTTCAGTTTTTTGTATTTCCACAAAAATTAAAAATAACCAATAAATTTCGTTCAACTTCACGTGTCCCACTTGTTGTTGATTCTTCACCAAAAATTAACATTTGGTATCTTTATGTTTGAAGCATGATATGTGGGAAAAGGTTGAAAAGTTCCAGGGAGCTGAATCCTTTTGCAAGGTACTGTATATATATATATATATATATATATATATATATACTGCTCAAAAAATAAAGGGAACACTTAAACAACAGAATATAACTCAAAGTAAATCAAACTTCTGTGAAATCAAACTGTCCACTTAGGAAGCAACACTGATTGACAATCAATTTCACATGCTGTTGAGCAAATGGAATAGACAACAGATGGAAATTATTGGCAATTATCAAGGCATACGCAATAAAGGAGTGGTTCTGCAGGTGGGGACCACATCTCAGTACCAATGCTTTCTGGCTGATGTTTTGGTCACTTTTGAATGTTGGTTGTGCTTTCACACTCGTGGTAGCATGAGACGGACTCTACAACCCACACAAGTGGCTCAGGTAGTGCAGTTAATCCAGGATGGCACATCAATGCGAGCTGTGGCAAGAAGGTTTGCTGTGTCTGTCAGAGTAGTGTCCAGAGGCTGGAGGCGCTACCAGGAGACAGGCCAGTACACCAGGAGACTGGAAGGGGGCTGTAGGAGGGCAACAACCCAGCAGCAGGACCGCTACCTCCGCCTTTGTGCAAGGAGGAACAGGAGGAGCACTGCCACAGCCCTGAAAAATGACCTCCAGCAGGCCATAAATGCGCATGTGTCTGCACAAACAATTAGAAACCGACTCCATAAGGATAGTCAGAGTGCCCAAAGTCCACAGATGGGGGTTGTGCTCACAGCCCAACACCATGCAGGATGCTTGGCATTTGCCACAGAACACTAGGATTGGCAAATTCGCCACTGGTGCCCTATGCTCTACACAGATGAAATCAGGTTCACACTGAGCACATGTGACACACGTGACAGAGTCTGGAGACGCCATGGAGAGCGATCTGCCTGCAACATCCTTCAGCATGACCGGTTTGGCAGTGGGTCAGTAATGGTATGTGGTGGCATTTCTTTGGAGGGCCGCCCAACCCTCCATGTGCTCGCCAGAGGTAGCCTGACAGTCATTAGGTACTGAGATGAGATCCAAAGACCCCTTGTGAGACCATATGCTAGTGCGGTTGGCCCTGGGTTCCTCCTAATGAAGGACAATGCCAGACCTCATGTACTGAAGTGTGTCAGCAGTTCCTGCAAGATAAAGGCATTGAAGCTATGGACTGGCCCGCCCATTCCCCAGACCTGAATATGATTGAGCACATCTGGGACATCATGTCTCACTCCATCCACCAACGTCCCGTTGTACCACAGACTGTCCAGGAGTTGGCGGATGCTTTAGTCCAGGTCTGGGAGGAGATCCCTCAGGAGACCATCCGCCGCCTCATCAGGAGCATGCCCAGGCATTGTAGGGAGGTCATACAGGCACAGGGAGATCATACAGGCACGTTGAGGCCACACACACTAACTGAGCATCATTTTGACTTGTTTTAAGGACATTACATTCCACTTTAATTTTGTGGGCGACTCCAAATCCAGACCTCCATTGGTTAATAAATTTGATAATAATAATAATAATCTTTATTTATATAGCGCCAACTATTCCGCAGCGCTTTACAGTTTAACAATTTCAAAACATTGATTTCCATAAATGATTTTTGTGTGATTTTGTTGTCAGCACATTCAACTTTGTACAGAACAAAGTATTCAATGAGAATATTTCATTCATTCAGATCTAGGATGTGTTATTTGAGTGTTGCCTTTATTTTTTGAGCACTGTATATATATATATATATATATATATATATACTAGATGGTGGCCCGATTCTAATGCATCGGGTATTCTAGAATATGTATGCGGCCGACACAGCGGTGTTTAAGTTTAGTGGCAAGATCGTTGATTGGTCGCGGTGAAAGACTGCGACCAATCATCGAATTATATTGTGAGGACCGGAGAGCGCCGCTGCCTATGCGGCTACTTACGCTGCGAGAACCCGGGACATGAGCGGGCGCTCGCAGCAGAAGTATCCCGACCCACAGCGCCGCTCCCAGTCCTCTCTTGACATCCTAGCCGCATGGATGTCAGCGCCGCTGCCTGTGCGGTACTTCCGCTGCGAGAACCCGGACATGAGCGGGCGCTCGCAGCAGAAGTATCCCGACCCGCAGCGCCGCTGCCGGTCCTCTCTTGACATCCTAGCCGCATGGATGTCAGCGCCGCTGCCTGTGCGGGTACTTCCGCTGCGAGAACCCGGGACATGAGCGGGCGCTCGCAACAGAAGTATCCCGACCCGCAGCGCCACTGCCGTTCCTCTCTTGACATCCTAGCCGTATGGATGTCAGCGCCGCTGCCAATGCGGGTACTTCCGCTGCGAGAACCCGGGACATGAGCGGGCGCTCGCAGCAGAATATCCGGGGCTGTGCACACGTTGCGGATTCCTAGCGGTTTTGCCGCGGTTTTTCGGCGGCGGAAACGCCGCGAAACCGCGGCAAAATACGCTTACACAATACAACTCATTATGGCCTATGTGATTCCGCAATGCTGTGCACATGCTGCGGCTTTTTCCACAGGAGAATCCGCAGCATGCTCATTCTTTTTGCGGAACCGCGGCGATTCCGCCACCATAGGAATGCATTGAACCGATTACTTCTGCATGTGGCTGTGCCCACCATGCGCAAAGTAAGCAGTTCATATGCGGGTGGTACCCAGGGTCTGGAGGAGAGGAAACTCTCCTCCAAGCCCTGGGTACCATATCCATGTAAAAACAATAATTAAAATAAAAAATAGTGATATTCTCACCTTCCGGCGGCCCCCGCAGCTTTCCCGCCTCTCAGCGACGCTCCCGGCCAATCCCGTTCCCAGTAATGCATTGCGAGAATCACCCCAGATGACGTAGCGGTCTCGCGTGATGCTACGTCATCGGGGTGATTGTCGCAAAGGACGCCTGGGAACGGGATTGGCCGGGAGCGTCGCTGAGAGGCGGGAAAGCTGCGAGGGCCGCCGGAAGGTGAGAATATCATTATTTATTATTTTTTTTATTATTTTTACATTAGATCTTTTTACTATTGATGCGACATAGGCGGCATCAATAGTAAAAAGTTGGTCACACGTGTCTGCGGGACAGAGGTCAGAGGCGAGGCAGCAGGGAGATGACCGGCGCGAGGCTCATCTCCGGCCGCTAGCAGCAGAAGGACCTCAACCGACGGCGCCGCTGACCTCCGTCCCGCAGATGAGTCGCTAACGGCCGCCATTTTTTTGTGAAATCCCACTGCGCTGATTGGCCGCTGCCGGACCAATGAGCGACGCGGGATTTCCTGGACAGACAGACAGACCGACAGACAGACGGGATAAGACAATTATATACAGGTCCTTCTCAAAAAATTAGCATATAGTGCTAAATTTCATTATTTTCCATAATGTAATGATTACAATTAAACTTTCATATATTTTAGATTCATTACACACCAACTGAAATTTGTCAGGTCTTTTATTGTTTTAATACTGATGATTTTGGCATACAACTCCTGATAACCCAAAAAACCTGTCTCAAAAAATTAACATATTTCAACCGTCCAATAAAATAAAAGTGTTTTTAAAAACAAACAAAAAAACCATCAAATAATAAAGTTCAGTTACGCACTCAATACTTGGTCGGGAATCCTTTTGCAGAAATGACTGCTTCAATGCGGCGTGGCATGGAGGCAATCAGCCTGTGACACTGCTGAGGTGTTATGGAGGCCCAGGATGCTTTGATAGCGGCCTTAAGCTCATCCAGAGTGTTGGGTCTTGCGTCTCTCAACTTTCTCTTCACAATATCCCACAGATTTTCTATGGGGTTCAGGTCAGGAGAGTTGGCAGGCCAATTGAGCACAGTAATACCATGGTCAGTAAACCATTTACCAGTGGTTTTGGCACTGTGAGCAGGTGCCAGGTCGTGCTGAAAAATGAAATCTTCATCTCCATAAAGCATTTCAGCCAATGGAAGCATGAAGTGCTCCCAAAATCTCCTGATAGCTAGTTGCATTGGCCCTGCCCTTGATGAAACACAGTGGACCAACACCAGCAGCTGACATGGCACCCCACACCATCACTGACTGTGGGTACTTGACACTGGACTTCAGGCATTTTGGCATTTCCTTCTCCCCAGTCTTCCTCCAGACTCTGGCACCTTGATTTCCGAATGACATGCAAAATTTGCTTTCATCAGAAAAAAGTACTTGGGACCACTTAGCAACAGTCCAGTGCTGCTTCTCTGTAGCCCAGGTCAGGCGCTTCTGCCGCTGTTTATGGTTCAAAAGTGGCTTTACCTGGGGAATGCGGCACCTGTAGCCCATTTCCTGCACACGCCTGTGCACGGTGGCTATGGATGTTTCTACACCAGACTCAGTCCACTGCTTCCTCAGGTCCCCCAAGGTCTGGAATCGGTCCTTCTCCACAATCTTCCTCAGGGTCCGGTCACCTCTTCTCGTTGTACAGCGTTTTCTGCCACATTGTTTCCTTCCAACAGACTTCCCATTGAGGTGCCTTGATACAGCACTCTGGGAACAGCCTATTTGTTGAGAAATTTCTTTCTGGGTCTTACCCTCTTGCTTGAAGGTGTCAATGATGGCCTTCTTGACATCAGTCAGGTCGCTAGTCTTACCCATGATGGGGGTTTTGAGTAATGAACCAGGCAGGAGTTTTTAAAAGCCTCAGGAATCTTTTGCATGTGTTTAGAGTTAATTAGTTGATTCAGAAGATTAGGGTAATAGGTCGTTTAGAGAACCTTTTATTGATATGCTAATTTTTTGAGACAGGTTTTTTTGGGTTATCAGGAGTTGTATGCCAAAATCATCAGTATTAAAACAATAAAAGACCTGACAAATTTCAGTTGGTGTGTAATGAATCTAAAATATACGAAAGTTTAATTGTAATCATTACATTATGGAAAATAATGAAATTTAGCGCTATATGCTAATTTTTTAAGAAGGACCTGTAGTAGATATATATATATATATATATATATAATATATATATATATAATATTAAATATATACAGCACCGTCCCTTACATATCGGATTATATAGCGCCCTGTCTTTATTACATGCCATCCTGTCTTGTTAGATATTATATGCAATGACGGCTAATGGAGCATGAGAAAGCTTCTGTTCTAATGGAGGAGCTGATGGACTGGTGGTCTGGTCACCAGCTGCTACATCAGAAGTCATTTTATATCTAGCAAGAGAGGGAACTATGTAATAAAAGAGAGTGCTGTGAATAACAAAAATAACAAGAATACACTATGTAAGAGACAGTGCTGTACATAACAGCTGAGGAAGCTATATAATATGGGACAGCACCATATAAAACTACAGTCATGGCCAAAAGTTTTGAGAATGACACATATATTAATTTTTACAAAGTCTACTGCTTCACTTTTTCTAATGGCAATTTGCATATACTCCAGAATGTTATAAAGAGTGATCAGCTTCACAGCAATTACTTGCAAAGTCAATATTTGGCTAGAAAATGAATTTTATCCCCAAAACACATTTCAAACATCATTGCAGCCCTGCCTTAAAAGGACCAGCTAACCTCTTTTCATGATTGCTCCATTAACACAGGTGTGGGTGTTGATGAGGACATGGCTGGAGATCAATCTGTCATGATTAAGTAAGAATGACACCACTGGACACTTTAAAAGGAGCCTGGTGCTTGGCATCATTGTTTCTCTTCTGTTAACCATGGTTATCTCTAAAGAAACACGTGCAGTCATCATTGCAATGCACAAAAATGGCCTACAGGGAAGAGTATCGCAGCTAGAAAGATTGCACCTCAGTCAACAATCTATCGCATCATCAAGAACTTCAAGGAGAGAGGTTCCATTGTTGCCAAAAAGGCTTCAGGGTGCCCAAGAAAGACCAGCAAGCGCCAGGACCGTCTCTTAAAAGTGTTTTCAGCTGCGGGATCGGGCTACCAGCAGTGCAGAGCTTGCTCAGGAATGGCAGCAGGCAGGTGTGAGTGCATCTGCACGCACTGTGAGGCGGAGACTCTTGGAGCAAGGCCTGGTCTCAAGGAGGGCAGCAAAGAAGCCTCTTCTCTCCAGAAAAAACATCATGGACAGACTGATATTCTGCAAAAGGTACAGGCAGTGGACTGCTGAGGACTGGGTAAAGTTATTTCTCTGATGAATCCCCTTTTCGATTGTTTGGGACATCAGGAAAA
>JARQOD010000008.1:121242587-121278418 GCA_033576555.1 Oophaga sylvatica
GCCCCCTGGTGGATAAACAGTGAAGGAGATATGACAAGTGCCAATATACACAGGAGTCATAGCAGTTTTATTGAATGTGGGTACAAGCATGGGGCACGGTATGAATCTCTACCAGCCTGCTCCCGGCGTTACTACAACTGAGAATGAGTGGAGCTGCAGATTCTTCATTCAGGACGGGAAGCAGAGGGAACAGCACTCCAGGCAGATGTCCAGGCAGTCTGATGAGCGGCAGCCCTCGTCCAGGACGGCACAACCAGGCTCACAAGGCCACAGCCGGGCACACATTAGTCCACTGGGGCACAACGACCCACACAGGGCACCATCACTGCAGAGCCCGCAGCTTAAACACCCGAGTACTGTAGAGCAGAGGATGGAGACCTCGCAAAACAGGACAGCCAGGAGACAGCGGGCACACCTGTCTATAGGGAGAGAGACAGAGGTCAGGAGAGAGGTAGCGGGCACACCTGTCTATAGAAAGAGAGACAGTGGTCAGGAGAGAGGTAGTGGGCACACCTGTCTATAGGGAGAGACAGAGGTCAGGAGAGAGATAGCGGGCACACCTGTCTATAGGGAGAGAGACAGAGGTCAGGAGAGGTAGCGAGCACACCTGTCTATAGGGAGAGAGACAGAGGTCAGGAGAGAGGTAGCGGGCACACCTGTCTATAGGGAGAGAGACAGAGGTCAGGAGGTAGCGGGCACACCTGTCTATAGGGAGAGAGACAGAGGTAAGGAGAGAGGTAGCGGGCACACCTGTCTATAGGGAGAGAGACAGAGGTCAGGAGGTAGCGGGCACACCTGTCTATAGGGAGAGAGACAGAGGTCAGGAGAGAGGTAGCGGGCACACCTGTCTATAGGGAGAGAGACAGAGGTCAGGAGAAAGGTAGCGGGCACACCTGTCTATAGGGAGAGAGACAGAGGTCAGGAGAGAGGTAGCGGGCACACCTGTCTATAGGGAGAGAGACAGAGGTCAGGAGAGAGGTAGGGGCACACCTGTCTATAGGGAGAGAGACAGAGGTCAGGAGAGAGGTAGCGGGCACACCTGTCTATAGGGAGAGAGACAGAGGTCAGGAGAGAGGTAGCGGGCACACCTGTCTATAGGGAGAGAGACAGAGGTCAGGAGAGAGGTAGCGGGCACACCTGTCTATAGGGAGAGAGACAGAGGTCAGGAGAGAGGTAGCGGGCACACCTGTCTATAGGGAGAGAGACAGAGTTCAGGAGGGAGACAGCGGGCACACCTGTCTATAGGGAGAGAGACAGAGGTCAGGAGAGAGGTAGCGGGCACACCTGTCTATAGGGAGAGAGACAGAGGTCAGGTATCACGCTGTATAACAGTTATAGATAATGTCAGTAATCTATATCAAGTGGGACAACATTCTATATAACATATAAATAGGTTATATCAACATGAACATATAGTATTTGATAACATAGTATTACCTGACATAATATCCGAAGTACTGAGGATCTATACTGGATCTGTTTCACGCTGTCTCAGGCTAGAGGTGGACCGGGGTCTATACTGACCCTAAACTGGGGTCCTGACTAGTCCCTCTACCTGGAGGTACTGTTAATGGTACAGAGGTCCAGGCCGCCAGCGTAACCCTATCTCCTATAAGTCCCTGACCACTGTAATCTAGTCCTTAGAAGGACACTGATTACCACCACAGGGATATGGGCAGGTCACCGCTTAATAAACAGTAAAGACAAACGAGACAGACAGGGGATAAAGTAAATACTGTCTTGCATACAACACTTAAGGGTATGCCACACTAAACAATATCGCTAACGGGATCGCTAAAAAACGTCACTATTTAGCGATCCCGTTAGCAATATTGTTCAGTGCGGCAGCTTCCAGCGACGAGCTTCCTGCTGTGATCTCGCTCGTCGCTGGAATCGTTCCGGACCCTATTTCATCGCTGGCGCTCCCGCTGGGTAAGTATCTAATCGCTGTGTGGCACCTTTTCTTAGCGATTTAGCGGTACTTTTGTACCGCTAAAGTCGTTAAGAAGATCGCTAACGGCGATAGCGTCGTTAACTATATCGCTAAATGTGGCCGCATTTAGCGATATAGAAACAATCCCGCTAGCGATCTCATTAGTATGCAACGCTAACGAGATCGCTAGCGGGATAGCTTAGTGTGGCAGTACCTTTAAACACAGAGGGAACACAAAAGGTCTAGGAGATAAACTATAAGCGAGGAGAGGAGAAACCACAAAGGAGCTCTTAAAGGGTATGCCACACTGAACAATATCGCTAACGGGATCGCTAAAAAACGTCACTATTTAGCGATCCCGTTAGCGATGTTGTTCAGTGCGGCAGCTGCCAGCGACGAGCTTCCTGCTGTGATCTCGCTCGTCGCTGGAATCTTCCGGACCCTATTTTCTCGTCGGCGCTCCCGCTGGGTAAGTATATATCGCTAGTGTGGCACCTTTTCTTAGCGATTTAGCGGTACTTTTGTACCGCTAAAGTCGTTAAGAAGATCGCTAACGGCGATAGCGTCGTTAACTATATCGCTAAATGTGGCCGCACTTAGCGATATAGAAACAATCCCGCTAGCGATCGCATTAGTATGCGTCGTTATCGTGATCGCTAGCGGGATTGTGTAGTGTGGCAGTACCTTTAGGTACTGCCACACTACACAATCCCGCTAGCGATCTCGTTAGCGTCGCATACTAATGAGATCGCTAGCGGGATTGTTTCTAAATCGCTAGTAGCTACCTAATTTAGCGATATCGTTAAGGACGCTATCGCGGTTAGCGATCTCCTTAACGACTTTAGCGGTACAAAAGTACCGCTAAATCGCTAAAAAAGGTGCCACACTCAGCGATTAGATACTTACCAGCGGGACGCCAGCGATGAAAATAGGGTCCGGAACGATCAGGACGACGGACGAGATCACAGCAGGGGCCACGTCGCTGGTAGATGCCGCACACAACAACATCGCTAACGGGATCGCTAATTAGTGACGTTTTTTAGCGATCCCGTTAGCGATGTTGTTTAGTGTGGCATACCCTTTAGCTTAAGTCTTCTCAGAACCGATCCTATCTGCTGGTCTGTATGAATGCTTTCACCGGCATCTCCCAAGCAGACTGGCAGGTATATAAAGGAAGCTAATTAGTGCATAATCAAACTGCAGCCGGGCGAGGCTGGACCTAGTCTTAGCACAGAGCTAGGTAGAATTAACTCCCTCACTGCCAAACACAAAGAAACAGCAACTCAGCTGCGAGAAGTCAGAATGTGTAATCGCGACGATCTTCGTGGCGATACACCCATGACAGTACCCCCCTTCTACGAGGGGCCTCCGGACCCTCAGGGCCAGGTTTGCCCGGGTGAGTTGTGTGGAAGGTCCGAACCAATCGATCTGCGTTAATATCAGACGCAGGAACCCACGTCCTCTCCTCAGGACCATACCCCTTCCAATGAACCAAGTACTGAAGGGACCGGCGATTCAGACGTGAGTCAATGATCTTCGACACCTGAAATTCCAAGTTACCATTGACCACCACTGGAGGAGGAGGTAGAGGTGACGGTATGACTGGTGCCACGTACCTCTTAAGCAACGATTTGTGGAACACATTGTGGATTTTAAACGTAGGAGGGAGGTCCAGACGAAATGCCACAGGATTAATTATAGAACTGATCCTGTACGGCCCGATGAACCTGGGACCCAGTTTCCAGGAGGGAACCTTGAGTTTAATATTCTTGGTAGACAACCATACCAGATCGTTCACACTAAGGTCCGGACCAGACACTCTCCTCCTATCAGCCATAGTTTGTAACGGTTCCCCATAGCACTCAGATTATTCAGCACTCCTCTCCACACTGAAGCCAGTGACGACGAGAATCGTTCCTCCTCAGGAACCCCAGAAGGGCCCCCCCCATTGAAAGTACAAAACTGGGATGAAAACCATAAACCCCAAAAAACGGGGACTTACCAGTGGACTCGCTCCGCCTATTGTTAAGAGCGAACTCTGCCAGCGGCAAGAAAGAAGACCAGTCCTCCTGGTTCTCTGAGACAAAACACCGAAGATATGTCTCTAGGCTCTGATTCAGACGCTCTGTCTGACCATTGGTCTGCGGATGAAAAGCCGAGGAAAATGACAATTGCATCCCCCGACGTGAACAAAATGCCCTCCAGAATTTGGACACAAACTGAGACCCCCTATCTGACACCACATCAGAAGGCAACCCGTGAAGTCTCACAATCTCCCCAATGAACACCTGCGCCAGAGTTTTAGCATTAGGAAGAGCAGGAAGAGCAATGAAATGTGCCATCTTACTGAATCTGTCAACTACAACTAGTATGACAGTTTTCCCTGACGACGGAGGGAGGTCCGTAATGAAGTCCATAGACAGATGAGTCCATGGACGCTCCGGAATTTTCAAAGGTAAGAGGGTCCCAGACGGACGGGTATGTGGGGTCTTAGAGCGAGCACAAACCCCACAGGACGCGACAAAAGTTACTACCTCTTTATTTAAGTTAGGCCACCAAAACCGGCGAGAAAGGAGATCCACAGTTGCTTTACTCCCTGGGTGTCCTGCCAAAGCAGAATTATGATGTGCCTCGATAACTTTTTGTCTTAACTGATCTGGAACAAACAGTTTCCCTGGAGGTCCTGTTAATGGTACAGAGGTCCAGGCCGCCAGCGTAAACCCATATCTCCTATAAGTCCCTGACCACTGTAATCTAGTCCTTAGAAGGACACTGATTACCACCACAGGGATATGGCAGGTCACCGCTTAATAAACAGTAAAGACAAACGAGACAGACAGGGATAAAGTAAATACTGTCTTGCATACAACACTTAAGGTATGCCACACAAAACAATATCGCTAACGAATCGCTAAAAACGTCACTATTTAGCGATCCCGTTAGCGATATTGTTCAGTGCGGCAGCTTCCAGCGACGAGCTTCCTGCTGTGATCTCGCTCGTCGCTGGAATCGTTCCGGACCCTATTTCATCGCTGGCGCTCACCGCTGGTAAGTATCTTATCGCTGGTGCACCTTTTCTTAGCGATTTAGCGGTACTTTGTACCGCTAAAGTCGTAGAAGATCGCTACGGCGATAGCGCGTTAACTAATATCGCTAAAATGTGGCCGCAGTCTGCACGAATAGTCTAGAACTGATACCCCAAGCGATCGTCACCGTTAATAAACGCAAGACTAACGAGACGCTAGGGGATTAGTATAGTTGGCATACCTTTAAACACAGAGGGAACACAAAAGGTCTAGGAGATAAACTATAAGCGAGGAGAGGAGAAACCACAAAGGAGCTCTTAGCTTAGTCTTCTCAGAACCGATCCTATCTGCTGGTCTGTATGAATGCTTTCACCGGCATCTCCCAAGCAGACTGGCAGGTATATAAAGGAAGCTAATTAGTGCATAATCAAACTGCAGCCGGGCGAGGCTGGACCTAGTCTTAGCACAGAGCTAGGTAGAATTAACTCCCTCACTGCCAAACACAAAGAAACAGTAACTCAGCTGCGAGAAGTCAGAATGTGTAATTGCGACGATCTTCGTGGCGATACACCCATGACATCAGGAGAGAGGTAGCGGGCACACCTGTGTACAGGGAGAGAGACAGTGGTCAGGAGAGAGGTAGCGGGCACACCTGTGTATAGGGAGAGAGACAGTGGTCAGGAGAGAGACAGCGGGCACTCCTGTGTACAGGGAGAGAGACAGTGGTCAGGAGAGAGGTAGCGGGCACACCTGTGTACAGGAGAGAGACAGAGGTCAGGAGAGAGGTAGCGGGCACACCTGTCTATAGGGAGACAGAGGTCAGGAGAGAGGTAGCAGGCACACCTGTGTACAGGGAGAAAGACAGAGGTCAGGAGAGAGGTAGCGGGCACACCTGTCTATAGGGAGAGAGACAGTGGTCAGGAAGAGGTAACGGGCACACCTGTCTATAGGGAGAGAGACAGAGGTCAGGAGAGAGGTAGCGGGCACACATGTGTACAGGGAGAGAGACAGCGGTCAAGAGAGAGGTAGTGGGCACGCCTGTCTATAGAAAGAGAGACAGAAGTCAGGAGAGAGGTAGCGGGCACACCTGTCTATAGGGAGAGAGACAGAGGTCAGGAGAGAGGTAGCGGGCACACCTGTCTATAGGGAGAGAGACAGAGGTCAGTAGAGAGGTAGCGGGCACACCTGTCTATAGAAAAAGAGACAGAGGTCAGTAGAGAGGTAGCGGGCACACCTGTGTACAGGGAGAGAGACAGAGGTCAGCAGAGAGGTAGCGGGCACACCTGTCTATAGAAAGAGAGACAGTGGTCAGGAGAGGTAGCGGGCACACCTGTCTATAGGGAGAGACACAGAGGTCAGGAGAGAGGTAGCGGGCACATCTGTCTATAGGGAGAGAGACAGAGGTCAGGAGAGAGGTAGCGGGCACACCTGTCTATAGGGAGAGAGACAGAGGTCAGGAGAGAGGTAGCGGGCACACCTGTCTACAGGGAGACAGAGGTCAGGAGGGAGACAGCGGGCACACCTGTCTACAGGGAGAGAGACAGAGGTCAGGAGGGAGACAGCGGGCACACCTGTCTATAGGGAGAGAGACAGAGGTCAGGAGAGAGGTAGCGGGCACACCTGTCTACAGGAGAGAGACAGTGGTAAGGAGGGAGACAGCGGGTACACCTGTCTAAAGGGAGAGAAACAGTGGTCAGGAGAGAGGTAGCGGGCACACCTGTCTATAGGGAGAGAGATAGTGGTCAGGAGGGAGACAGCGGGCACACCCGTCTTTTGGGAGAGAGACAGTGGTCAGGAGTGAGACAGCGGGCACACCTGTCTACAGGGAGAGAGACAGAGGTCAGGAGGAGACAGCGGGCAAGCCTGTCTACAAGGAGAGAGACAGAGGTCAGGAGGGAGACAGCGGGTACACCTGTGTACAGGGAGAGAGACAGAGGTCAGGAGGGAGACAGCGGGCACACCTGTCTATAGGGAGAGAGACAGTGGTCAGGAGGGAGACAGCGGGCATGCCTGTCTATAGGGAGAGAGACAGTGGTCAGGAGAGAGGTAGAGGGCACACCCATCTATAGGGAGAGAGTGGTCAGGAGGGAGGTAGCGGGCACACCCATCTATAGGGAGAGAGACAGTGGTCAGGAGGGAGACAGCGGGCACATCCTTCTATAGGGAGAGACAGTGGTCAGGAGTGAGACAGCGAGCACACCTGTCTACAGGGAGAGAGACAGAGGTCAGGACGGAGACAGCGGGCAAGCCTGTCTACAGGGAGAGAGACAGAGGTCAGGAAGGAGACAGCGGGCACACCTGTCTATAGGGAGAGAGACAGTGGTCAGGAGGGAGACAGGGGCACACCTGTCTATAGGGAGAGAGACAGTGGTCAGGAGGGAGACAGCGGGCACACCTGTCTATAGGGAGAGAGACAGTGGTCAGGAGAGAGGTAGCGGGCACACCTGTCTACAGGGAGAGAGACAGAGGTCAGGAGAGAGGTAGCAGGCACACCTGTCTACAGGAAGAGAGAATTGTTCAGGATGGAGATAAGTGGGCACACCTATTTACAGGGAGACAGAGCTCAGGAGGGAGTCAGCGGGCACACCTGTCTATAGGGAGAGAGACAGAGCTCAGGAGGGAGACAGCGGGCACACCTGTCTACAGGGAGAGAGACATAGCTCAGAGGGAGACAGCAGGCACACCTGTCTACAGGGAGAGACAGAGCTCAGGAGGGAGACAGCGGGCACACCTGTCTGTAGGGAGAGAGACAGTGGTTAGGAAGGAGACAGCGGGCACACCTGTCCACAGGGACAGGTCCACCTATCTACATGGTTGTTAGGCAGGAGAGAGCCGGTATAGTAGTATGTAAAAGTTTGGGAACCCCTGGTAAAAATTACTGTTATTGTGAATAGTTAACCAAGCTGAAAGCTAAGGTTAAAGGTGACACTTTTCTAATTACTCAAAAAAATTGTCATTTTTTACAATTTAAAAATTACAAAAAAGGAAAATGTGCCCATGCAACAGTTTGAGTACCCTGCATGGTTAGTACCTAGTAGCACCCCCATTTGCAAGTATCACAGCTTGTAAATGCTTTTTGTAACCAGACAAAAGTCTTTCAATTCTTGTTTGAGGGATTTTCATCCATTCTTCCTTGTAAAATTCTCTCAGTTCTGTGAGATTCCTGGGCCGTCTTGCATGCGCTACTATTTTGAAGTATAGTCACGGATTTTCAATGATGTTCAGATCGGGGTACTGTGAGGGCCATTGCAAAACCTCCAGCTTGTGCCTTTGGATGTAATCATTGTGGATTTTGACATGTGTTTGGATCATTATCCATTTGTAGAAGCCATCCTCTTTTTTCAGCTTCAGCTTTTTTACAGACGGTGTTATGTTTGCATCAAGAATTTGTTGAAATTTCATTGAATCCATTCTTCCCTCTACCCGTGAAAAGTTCTCTGTGTCATTGGCTGCAACACAACCCCAAAGCATGATTGAACCACAACCAAGCTTAATGGTTGGGAAGATGTTCTTTTCCTGAATTCTGTGCCCTTTTTTCTCCACACTTACCTTTGATCATTGTGGCTAAAGAGTTCTATTTTAACCTCATCGATCCACAGGACTTGTTTGTAAAATGCATCAGCGTTGTTTAGATGCTGAACTTTAGGATGAGGATGCAGGAGAGGTTTTCTTCTGATACCTCTTCCATGGAGACCATATTTGTACCGGTGTCTCTGAACAGTAGAACAATGTGCCGCAACTCCAGAGTCTGCTAAATCTTTCTGAAGGTCTTTTGCGGTCAAGCCGGGGCAGGGCCCCGGGCGAAAGAGTCTCAGTGGCCCCTTTAACACAGACAACGATTCATGATGCACAGATACTGCAGAGAACTATGGGTATAGCACAATGCCAAACACTTCTCTTCTTCCATTACATGACTGATATCTATTGTAAATTATACAATAGCTCAAAAAACGCCAAATCCTCACAGCGCACAGTACAGACTGGACAGTACAGTCCTCCATACAATATTATGGGCACCACATAGTCTCCCCCTCATCACCCATATAATACGCTATGCAGGATGTCACTCCCCCATACCCCATATAATGCTCCATACAGAATACTGGACGCAATATAATGCTCCATACAGAATACTGGACCACATAAATTGCTCCATACAGGATACTGGTCCCTATGTAATGCTCCATACAAAATATGGAGCTCTCCTCTGCACTGTGCTGCGTTCTGCACTGTTACGGCTCAGGAAAGGGCGCTGTGGAAAGACTCCCCATTATTATCATCATTGCTTCCCCATCATCATCATTGCCTGCCCATCATCATCATCATCATTTCCTCCCCATCAATATCATTGCTCCCCATCATCATCATTGCCTGCCCATCATCATCATTGCCTCCCCATCATCATCATTGCCTGCCCATCATCATCATCATTGCCTCCCCATCATCATCATCATTGCCTCCCCATCATCATTTGCCTCCCCATCATCATATTTGTCTCCCCATCATCATCATCATTGCCTCCCCATCATCATCATTGGCTCCCCATCATCATCATTGCCTGCCCATCATCATCATCACTGCCTCCCCATCATCATCATTGCCTCCCTATAATCATCATCATCATCATTGTCTCCCCATCATCATCATTGCCTCCCCATCATCATCATCATCATTGCCTCCCCATCATCATCATCATTGCCTCCTCACCACCATCACTACCTCCCCCCCACCACCATCACACATACAGCACCGCAGCACTCTCTCACATACACACACACAAAGCACCGCACTACAATACACACACACTGATACACACAGACACACACATACATACACACACACACAGACACACACACACAGACACATACACCTCACATCTCACCTGTCCGGCGTCCACGCTCTCTCTGCCAAAACCGGCCGCTGAATGATGACGTCATTCAGCAGCGCTGCTGTGAGAGGAAGCGCAGGCGCCTTGCAGGGCCCTCTGGAGCCCGGAGCTGCGGTAGCGGAGGCATGGGGAGAGGTAAGTATTGCGCCGGCCGCTGCCGGGGCCCTGAGCAAGCGGGGGGGCCCAGTGGCAGCGCTGGTACCGCTCTCATCGGCTAACGGGTGCCGGGGTGCCCGACGACGAGTGGGCCCCCCCGCCTGCTCAGGGCCCCGGCACTTGCCCGGGTATGCCGGATGCTGACGCCGGCCCTAAGCGGGGCTTCTGCAATCCTACGAGCAGCTCTTACAGACCTTATCTTGACCTCCACTGTTACTGGTAACTGAAATCTCTTAATTACATTTTGAACTGAGGAACGGGCAACTTGAAAACACTTTGCTATCTTCTTATAGCCTTCTCCTGCTTTGTGGGCTGCCACCATTTTCATAGTGCTAGGTAGATGCTTAGAAGAACCCTTGGCTGCTGTTTTTTGGAACAAGATTAGTGGAGGCTGGGTTTTTATAAAGCTGGGAAATTTGCATCACCTGGCCTTTCCTAACGATGATAGTGAACAATCCATAACAGGCTAATTAAGATCTTAAACCTTGGTAAAGTTATCTGAGCACACAAATCTCCAAGGGTGCCCAAACTGTTACATCAGCCAATTTTCCTTTTTGCAATTTTTAAAATATAAAAAATGACAATATATTTTTTTTTCTTAAAATACAAAGGAAATGTGTCATCTTTGTCATCTTTAACTTTAGGTCTTTTAGAGAACATTTCATCTTCAGCTTGTTCACAATAACAGTCATTTTGACCAGGGTGCCCAAGCTTTTACATAACAGCAGCAAAAAACATAACTGTCTATATGTGTTCAGTATGAGAACCCTGGTACACCACCTCATATCTCAGCTAGCTGTGGAGTGGCCTTTACAGAAGTGGCCCGGCATCTCATTTCTATAGCTCTTGGGCTGGGCTGCAGTACCAGACACGGCACATGTTCGGCGCTGTGCCGGATACTATAATGACAGCAGTCAGGATGATAATGACCTGGGTTAGTCAGTGGTAGCACAGCGCGGAGATTTCCATGGCCAGCTCCAGCACACTCAGCCGTATGCCGACACAGATCCAGAAACTCGCAGCAGGTGTTAGTGCAGCAGCAGGAGGGGCAGCAGCAGAGGTCATACAGGTCCGGGAGACAGCTATGAGAGCAGAGACAGCGCACACCTGAGCTACAGGTGCTCGGGATGAGGACCAGACAGTCTGAGAAATGGCAGAAGAGACATGCAAGGAGTAGAGAGGCCGTGAGGTCCGACACTGTGTGAGGAAAGGACAAAATCGGTGAGACATCCTTCAGGCTGAGGCCCACACATGATTCAATCTGCCATTAATTCAACCAGTTCAATATTTGTACACTGCCATAATTATGGGAATACTCTCTGCCTGGCGCTGTGTATGGGGCACGGCATGGTACAATTATAGCAGCACTCACTGACTGACACTGATTATCGGGACACTACAGGTGACACTGTGTGGACACTACATGGCTGATGCTGTACTGAAAAAGCTCTGTCTGATTATCTATACATGTAAGGACACTTCATGAAGAGCACTGCTTAGAGGGACTCTCTATGCCGGACAATGCTTAGAGGGACTCTCTATGATGGACACTGCTTAGAGGGACCATCTATGTCGGACATTGCTTAGAGGGATTATGTCGGACACTGTTTAGAGGGACTCTCTATGCCGGACACTGTTTAGAGGGACTCTCTATGCCGGACACTGTTTAGAGGGACTCTCTATGCCGGACACTGCTTAGAGGGACTCTCTATGATGGACACTGCTTAGAGGGACCCTCTATGTCGGACATTGCTTAGAGGACTATGTCGGACACTGTTTAGAGGGACTCTCTATGCCGGACACTGTTTAGAGGGACTCTCTATGCCGGACACTGTTTAGAGGGACTCTCTATGATGGACACTGCTTAGAGGGACTCTCTATGTCGGACATTGCTTAGAGGGACTATGTCGGACACTGTTTAGAGGGACTCTCTATGCCGGACACTGTTTAGAGGGACTCTCTATGTCGGACACTGCTTAGAGGGACTCTCTATGTCGGACACTGCTTAGAGGGACCCTCTATGCCGGATACTGTTTAGAGGGACTCTCTATGCCGGACACTGCTTAGAGGGACTTCTACAGCCCCCACCCTGGATCTGCCCCCATTCCCCCTCCCTATGCCATGGACTTCTATAGCCCCCACCCCTCCCTATGCCATGGACTTCCATAGCCCCCACCCTGGATCTGCCCCTACCCAACATCCCTATCCCTATTCCCCTTTTGTACACTTGCTTTGGCAAAACTAATGCGTATTTAGTCCTGCCAATAAAGCTTCTTTGAATTTGAATTTGAGGGACTCTCTATGTCGGACACTGCTTAGAGGAACTCTCTATGCCGGACACTGTTTAGAGGGACTCTCTATGCCGGACACTGTTTAGAGGGACTCTCTATGCCGGACACTGTTTAGAAGGACTCTCTATGATGGACACTGCTTAGAGGGACCCTCTATGCCGGACACTGTTTAGAGGGACTCTCTATGTCGGACATTGCTTAGAGGGACTATGTCGGACACTGTTTAGAGGGACTCTCTATGCCGGACACTGTTTAGAGGGACTCTCTATGCCGGACACTGTTTAGAAGGACTCTCTATGATGGACACTGCTTAGAGGGACCCTCTATGCCGGACACTGTTTAGAGGGACTCTCTATGTCGGACATTGCTTAGAGGGACTATGTCGGACACTGTTTAGAGGGACTCTCTATGCCAGACACTGTTTAGAGGGACTCTCTATGCCGGACACTGTTTAGAGGGACTCTCTATGTCGGACATTGCTTAGAGGGACTATGTCGGACACTGTTTAGAGGGACTCTCTATGTCGGACACTGCTTAGAGGGACTCTCTATGTCAGACACTGCTTAGAGGGACCCTCTATGCCGGATACTGTTTAGAGGACTCTCTATGTCGGACACTGCTTAGAGGAACTCTCTATGCCAGACACTGTTTAGAAGGACTCTCTATGACGGACACTGCTTAGAGGGACCCTCTATGCCGGACACTGTTTAGAGGGACTCTCTATGTCGGACATTGCTTAGAGGGACTATGTCGAACACTGTTTAGAGGAACTCTCTATGTCGAACACTGTTTAGAGGGACTCTCTATGCCGGACACTGTTTAGAGGGACTCTCTATGACGGACATTGCTTAGAGGGACTATGTCGAACACTGTTTAGAGGAACTCTCTATGTCGAACACTGTTTAGAGGGACTCTCTATGCCGGACACTGTTTAGAGGGACTCTCTATGTCGGACATTGCTTAGAGGGACTATGTCGGACACTGTTTAGAGGGACTCTCTATGCCGGACACTGTTTAGAGGGACTTCTACAGCCCCCACCCTGGATCTGCCCCCATTCCCCCTCCCTATGCCATGGACTTCTATAGCCCCCACCCCTCCCTATGCCATGGACTTCCATAGCCCCCACCCTGGATCTGCCCCTACCCAACATCCCTATCCCTATTCCCCTTTTGTACACTTGCTTTGGCAAAACTAATGCGTATTTAGTCCTGCCAATAAAGCTTCTTTGAATTTGAATTTGAGGGACTCTCTATGTCGGACACTGCTTAGAGGAACTCTCTATGCCGGACACTGTTTAGAGGGACTCTCTATGCCGGACACTGTTTAGAGGGACTCTCTATGCCGGACACTGTTTAGAAGGACTCTCTATGATGGACACTGCTTAGAGGGACCCTCTATGCCGGACACTGTTTAGAGGGACTCTCTATGTCGGACATTGCTTAGAGGGACTATGTCGGACACTGTTTAGAGGGACTCTCTATGCCGGACACTGTTTAGAGGGACTCTCTATGCCGGACACTGTTTAGAGGGACTCTCTATGCCGGACACTGTTTAGAAGGACTCTCTATGATGGACACTGCTTAGAGGGACCCTCTATGCCGGACACTGTTTAGAGGGACTCTCTATGTCGACATTGCTTAGAGGGACTATGTCGGACACTGTTTAGAGGGACTCTCTATGCCAGACACTGTTTAGAGGGACTCTCTATGCCGGACACTGTTTAGAGGGACTCTCTATGTCGGACATTGCTTAGAGGACTATGTCGGACACTGTTTAGAGGGACTCTCTATGTCGGACACTGCTTAGAGGACTCTCTATGTCAGACACTGCTTAGAGGGACCCTCTATGCCGGATACTGTTTAGAGGGACTCTCTATGTCGGACACTGCTTAGAGGAACTCTCTATGCCAGACACTGTTTAGAAGGACTCTCTATGACGGACACTGCATAGAGGGACCCTCTATGCCGGACACTGTTTAGAGGGACTCTCTATGTCGGACATTGCTTAGAGGGACTATGTCGAACACTGTTTAGAGGAACTCTCTATGTCGAACACTGTTTAGAGGGACTCTCTATGCCGGACACTGTTTAGAGGGACTCTCTATGACGGACATTGCTTAGAGGGACTATGTCGAACACTGTTTAGAGGAACTCTCTATGTCGAACACTGTTTAGAGGGACTCTCTATGCCGGACACTGTTTAGAGGGACTCTCTATGTCGGACATTGCTTAGAGGGACTATGTCGGACACTGTTTAGAGGGACTCTCTATGCCGGACACTGTTTAGAGGGACTTCTACAGCCCCCACCCTGGATCTGCCCCCATTCCCCCTCCCTATGCCATGGACTTCTATAGCCCCCACCCCTCCCTATGCCATGGACTTCCATAGCCCCCACCCTGGATCTGCCCCTACCCCAAAATCCCTATCCCTATTCCCCTTTTGTACACTTGCTTTGGCAAAACTAATGCGTATTTAGTCCTGCCAATAAAGCTTCTTTGAATTTGAATTTGAGGGACTCTCTATGTCGGACACTGCTTAGAGGAACTCTCTATGCCGGACACTGTTTAGAGGGACTCTCTATGCCGGACACTGTTTAGAGGGACTCTCTATGCCGGACACTGTTTAGAAGGACTCTCTATGATGGACACTGCTTAGAGGGACCCTCTATGCCGGACACTGTTTAGAGGGACTCTCTATGTCGGACATTGCTTAGAGGGACTATGTCGGACACTGTTTAGAGGGACTCTCTATGCCGGACACTGTTTAGAGGGACTCTCTATGCCGGACACTGTTTAGAGGGACTCTCTATGCCGACACTGTTTAGAAGGACTCTCTATGATGGACACTGCTTAGAGGGACCCTCTATGCCGGACACTGTTTAGAGGGACTCTCTATGTCGGACATTGCTTAGAGGGACTATGTCGGACACTGTTTAGAGGGACTCTCTATGCCAGACACTGTTTAGAGGGACTCTCTATGCCGGA
Source organism: Oophaga sylvatica (assembly GCA_033576555.1). NCBI lineage: Eukaryota > Metazoa > Chordata > Amphibia > Anura > Dendrobatidae > Oophaga > Oophaga sylvatica. The sequence goes on from JARQOD010000008.1 coordinate 121,257,867, forward strand.
CACTGTTTAGAGGGACTCTCTATGTCGGACATTGCTTAGAGGGACTATGTCGGACACTGTTTAGAGGGACTCTCTATGTCGGACACTGCTTAGAGGACTCTCTATGTCAGACACTGCTTAGAGGGACCCTCTATGCCGGATACTGTTTAGAGGGACTCTCTATGTCGGACACTGCTTAGAGGAACTCTCTATGCCAGACACTGTTTAGAAGGACTCTCTATGACGGACACTGCATAGAGGGACCCTCTATGCCGGACACTGTTTAGAGGGACTCTCTATGTCGGACATTGCTTAGAGGGACTATGTCGAACACTGTTTAGAGGAACTCTCTATGTCGAACACTGTTTAGGGGGACTCTCTATGCCGACACTGTTTAGAGGGACTCTCTATGACGGACATTGCTTAGAGGGACTATGTCGAACACTGTTTAGAGGAACTCTCTATGTCGAACACTGTTTAGAGGGACTCTCTATGCCGGACACTGTTTAGAGGGACTCTCTATGTCGGACATTGCTTAGAGGGACTATGTCGGACACTGTTTAGAGGGACTCTCTATGCCGGACACTGTTTAGAGGGACTTCTACAGCCCCCACCCTGGATCTGCCCCCATTCCCCCTCCCTATGCCATGGACTTCTATAGCCCCCACCCCTCCCTATGCCATGGACTTCCATAGCCCCCACCCTGGATCTGCCCCTACCCAACATCCCTATCCCTATTCCCCTTTTGTACACTTGCTTTGGCAAAACTAATGCGTATTTAGTCCTGCCAATAAAGCTTCTTTGAATTTGAATTTGAGGGACTCTCTATGTCGGACACTGCTTAGAGGAACTCTCTATGCCGGACACTGTTTAGAGGGACTCTCTATGCCGGACACTGTTTAGAGGGACTCTCTATGCCGGACACTGTTTAGAAGGACTCTCTATGATGGACACTGCTTAGAGGGACCCTCTATGCCGGACACTGTTTAGAGGGACTCTCTATGTCGGACATTGCTTAGAGGGACTATGTCGGACACTGTTTAGAGGGACTCTCTATGCCGGACACTGTTTAGAGGGACTCTCTATGCCGGACACTGTTTAGAAGGACTCTCTATGATGGACACTGCTTAGAGGGACCCTCTATGCCGGATACTGTTTAGAGGGACTCTCTATGTCGGACATTGCTTAGAGGGACTATGTCGGACACTGTTTAGAGGGACTCTCTATGCCAGACACTGTTTAGAGGGACTCTCTATGCCGGACACTGTTTAGAGGGACTCTCTATGTCGGACATTGCTTAGAGGGACTATGTCGGACACTGTTTAGAGGACTCTCTATGCCGGACACTGTTTAGAGGGACTCTCTATGTCGGACACTGCTTAGAGGGACTCTCTATGTCAGACACTGCTTAGAGGGACCCTCTATGCCGGATACTGTTTAGAGGGACTCTCTATGTCGGACACTGCTTAGAGGAACTCTCTATGCCAGACACTGTTTTAGAAGGACTCTCTATGACGGACACTGCTTAGAGGGACCCTCTATGCCGGACACTGTTTAGAGGGACTCTCTATGTCGGACATTGCTTAGAGGGACTATGTCGAACACTGTTTAGAGGAACTCTCTATGTCGAACACTGTTTAGAGGGACTCTCTATGCCGAACACTGTTTAGAGGGACTCTCTATGACGGACATTGCTTAGAGGGACTATGTCGAACACTGTTTAGAGGAACTCTCTATGTCGAACACTGTTTAGAGGGACTCTCTATGCCGGACACTGTTTAGAGGGACTCTCTATGACGGACATTGCTTAGAGGGACTATGTCGAACGCTGTTTAGAGGGACTCTCTATGTCGGACACTGTTTAGAGGGATTCTATGTCGGACACTGTTTAGAGGGACTCTCTATGCCGGACACTGTTTAGAGGGACTCTCAATGTTGGACACTGCTTAGAGGGACTCTCTATGTCGGACACTGCTTAGAGGGACCCTCTATGCCCGACACTGTTTAGAGGGACTCTATATGTCGGACACTGCTTAGGGGGACCCTCTATGCCGGACACTGTTTAGAGGGACTTATGAGTGGCACTGTTTATAGGGATTCTTTATGACTGGCACTATTTGTAGTGACTCCTTATGGCTGACACTGTTTATAGAGGCTCTCTTGGGTTGGCAATGTTTGTAGGTACCCTCTGTGGTTGGTACTGTTTATAGGAACTGGTTATAGTGGACACTTTGATTTAGAGATTCTCTCTGATGGCTATTAGCACCCAATGCCTTAATCTGAATTCATTGATACGTAAATATAGGTAGAGCATTACCACATATTGATGCAATCACCAATTTTGCAAAAGTCTGTGATAATCTAATCCCAAAATGCTGGTGATTTTTCCCCAGATGGTAATAGAAATTGCAGCTGCAATTTTTTTTTACATGTAATTCACTGGTTTATACATCTGTACCCAAGTCAGAATAATCTTATTACATGTGGATTCTGCAGGGAAATTATTTCTACCAATGAATAAACTAAATATAAAACAAATAAGGGATTTCTGTAATTTCCGAGCTGCCGGGGGTTCGGGTGTGGGTGCTTCACTTTGGTCAGGGCTGCTGTTTATGTCTGATAATGCCCCATCCCCGCTCCTCTGAAGCTGGCGTATTGTCACTGGCAGTGTATACAGATTATTGCTGACATGTAACAAGAACCAATTAATTTATCATTTTCCTCCAAACAGATCTCATAAACCAGACACCACTGTCAGTGCAGCATTAAAGAGAATGTGCAGTAAGTTTGCTGTGCTATAGCGGCCACCACCGTGAGATACACAGCTGGAAACAAAATTATGGAAATCAGGTTCATTAGCAAAATGGGCAAATTTTCTGCTATTTCTAAAAAAAGCAATGAAACAAGAACAATGTAAAAGCTGAAAAAGTAATATAATGGTTTCTCCATATTCAACACAAAATGCCACTTTTACTGACTACAGTGAAACACGAAGAGGGCTCGGTAGTGGCTATAGTGGAACATGGTGGTAGCTCAGTAATGTCTACAGTGAAGCATGGTGGTGGATCAGTAATGTCTACAGTGAAGCATGGCGGTGGATCTGTAATGTATACAGTGAAGCATGGTGGTGGATCAGTAATGTCTACAGTGAAGCATGGCGGTGGCTCGGTAATGTCTACAGTGAAGCATGGTGGTGTATTGGTAATGTCTACAGTGAAGCATTGTAGTGGCTCAGTAATGTCTACAGTGAAGCATGGTAGTGGCTCAGTAATGTCTACAGTGAAGCATAGTGGTGGCTCAGTAAGGTCTGCAGTGAAGCATGGTGGAGGATCAGTAATGTCTACAGTGAATATTGTGGTGGATCAGTAATGTCTACAGTGAAACATGGTGGTGGAACAGTAATGTCTACATTGAAACATGGTGGTGGCTCAGTAATGTCTATATTGAAGTATACTGGTGGCCAGTAATATCTACAGTGAAGCATGGTGGTGGCTCAGTAATGTCTACAGTGAAGCATGGTGGTGGCTCAGTAATGTCTACAGTGAAGCATGGTGGTGGCTCAGTAATGTCTACAGTGAAGCATGGTGGTGGCTCAGTAATGTCTACAGTGAAGCATGGTGGTGGCTCAGTAATGTCTACAGTGAAGCATGGTGGTGGCTCAGTAATGTCTACAGTGAAGCATGGTGGTGGCTCAGTAATGTCTACAGTGAAGCATGGTGGTGGCTCAGTAATGTCTACAGTGAAGCATGGTGGTGGCTCAGTAATGTCTACAGTGAAGCATGGTGGTGGCTCAGTAATGTCTACAGTAAAGAATGGTGATAGATTGGTAATCCAAAACACAGAGCTATTCGATTTAAAGTCCAGATGCACCAATATTGAACACACACTGCATCATGGAAAAAACGCATGGAGGAGAGTATAATAGTACCTCAAAAAAATGTCTCAATTTCTATGTCCAAAAACAGTGTGCCATTAAGTAAGGGGACATAAAAATTCCCCATATCTCCAAATAGTCAAACTCCCTGTAGTATGTCTTTAATAGCTACCACCCATATTGCTAATGGTAATCATTTCTTACCCATGCCATGGGGGTGCGTATCTGCACATGGATAAAAGCATGGGTAAGAAATGATTTTCACAATACCTCTGTTTCTAGCCCCCTCTATCTCCTGTGTCTGGGTCTTCCATTAGTAATATGGGTGGTATCTATTGAAGAGATACTACAGGGAGTTTGACTATTGGGAGATATGGGGAATTTTTATGTCCCCTTACTTAATGGCACACTGTTTTTGGACATAGAAACAGACTTTTTTTGAGGTACTATTATACTCTACTCCATGCGTTTTTTCCATGATGCAGTGTGTGTTCAATATTGGTGCATCTGGACTTTAAATCGAATAGCTCTGTGTTTGGATTCATTATGCATTGTATTGTCTATTTTTGTCTGTTTTTTAACATTTGTACTATTACAATTCCATTAAATTTTGATACTTTGGATTCTAGTCTTATGGTGTTTATGCTCCATTTTTTGGTGGTATTACATTTTGCTAATGAACCAGATTTGCATTGGGCAGGGGGGATTTTGATCCCAATTACGTATATATACCAGTGGTCATTTCATGTAGCCATCGGTGTCGCAGGAAAATCACAAGAAAGTGTTCTGTGCATAGAACTCCGCTCTGTGAGACCGAACTCGTGACACTTTGTGGCTACAGAAATGTGAATGTTACTGTAGCTGCTGTTTGTTTTACCTATTTCCACATGTTCGGCGGATCACAACACTCACCATCCCCTGCGGCCTCCTCTATGTGGCTGGCGGCGAGCACGGGCCCCTGCACGCTGCTCGTTCTGCTGCTTCTCCGAGAGGATTTCTGCTTCTTGCCGGTGACATCTGCGCTTCTGAAAACCTGCTGATGAGGAGGCTGCGTTACTGCCTGGGGGTCTCCTAGGAAAAGTAATGGACAGTGGGATAAGACTGGACAAACAAAGCAAATGTGTTCTAGGATCTCTGCTTACTGTCAGTGAATCCAAACAGCGAAAAACCCGATTAGCCCTACGGGTATATTCAGATGTAGCGGTTCTAAGGGAGGTATTATAACTGTACTATGAGGGGCTCAGAGATTCATCATACACCGCTGATCACCTAGTACAGCACCGTGGTCATCAATCACTTCCTCAAAATGGATTTTTGCAGATTTTTTTGCAGTAGGAAGACACTCCGATGTTCTCACTAATGTTTCAGCGCTGCTGGAGGCCAAGTCACTCATCTTGTGATACCTGAGAAAATAAGGAAATTCAGGTCACTAGACACACGCGACTCATCCCCTCCAGGCACTAGACACACGCGACCCGTACCCTCCATGCACTAGACACATGTGACCCGTCCTCTCACCCACACGGTCCATCCCCTCCGGTCACTAGACACACATGACCTCCCTCGGTCATGACACACGACCTTCCCTAACACCGACTGTCCCCCTGTCACTAGACACACACGACCCGTCCCCCGTCACTAGACACACACGACCTTCCTAGACACACACGACCTGTCCTCTGTCACTAGACACACACGACCCGTCCCCTCCGGTCACTACGCAACAGTCCGTCCCCCCAGCACACACACCGTCCGTCCCCTCGTCACTAGCACCAGGTCCGTCCCTCGTCCCACCCCAGGTCCGTTCACGTACCAACCAGGTCCGTCTCCTCCGTCACTACACACCAGGTCCGTCCCCTCCGGTCACTACGCACCAGGTCCGTCCCCTCCGGTCACTACCCACCAGGTCCTGTCTCCCTCCGGTCACTACACCCAGGTCCGTCCCTCCGGTCACACACCCAGGTCCGTCCCTCCGGTCACTACGCACCAGGTCCGTCCCCTCCGGTTCATGCACCAGGTCCGTCCCCTCCGGTCACTAGCACCAGGTCTGTCCCCTCCGGTCACTACGCACCAGGTCCGTCCCCTCCGGTCACTACGCACCAGGTCCGTCCCCTCCGGTCACTACGCACCAGGTCCGTCCCCTCCGGTCACTATGCACCAGGTCTGTCTCCTCCGGTCACTACGCACCAGATCCGTCCCCTCCGGTCACTACGCACCTGGTCCGTCCCCTCCGGTCACTATGCACCAGGTCCGTCCCCTCCAGTCACTACGCACCAGGTCCGTCCCCTCCGGTCACTATGCACCAGGTCCGTCCCCTCCGGTCACTACGCACCAGGTCCGTCCCCTCCGGGCACCACCCACGCGGCCCGTCTTCTCGGGTCACTACACATGCAGCCCGTCCTCTCGGGTCACTACACGTCGTGGTACAATCATTCATCGTGTCACCTGATGGTCATCGTGTCTGCTGTGCAGTGTGGTCGGTGTACTCACCCCTGCAGGTTTTCTCAGTGATATGGATGGATCCAGGCTCATTACCTCATTGCTCCGCGCTCACTGTGTTCGGCTTCACACCCTTTCTACTTCTCTCACATCATTAAATTGTGGATGGTGTTAAAAAGCTTTTGCTGGCGTCACCGTATCCTGAGCTGCGGGAGGAGGGAGAGATGTACAGAGATGAGAGGGATAGTGAGGATGGAAAAGAAAACATCACACAACACAACAGGAAGCACCCTGCATCCAAGCCCGAAAATCACAGCAATTCAGAGCCCTGGTACGGTCATAGGATGGATATTAATAATAATAATCTTTATTTAAATAGCGCCAACATATTCCGCAGCGCTTTACAGTTTAATATTACATGTGTAGAAGAAAGTATCTTATAATCAAAAATGTGTATTTGTTTACAAATTCTCCAAAACTTTCCATGCTAACTGCAGACTTTATCCATCTATTTGTGGTGGTCATCCCCTCCATGATCATCAACTATCACAAGGTTTTATCAGTATTGACCTTTTTGGACCTTCTAGGCTCCATTGCCCGGGTGCTGTACCCAGTATAGTTACTCGCCCGATCATGATGACTATGGACAACGATGGGGGCAGAGGTGAAGTTATAGGAGGTGCAGATATAGCAGTGCACCCCTAAAAAGACTAACACAAAAAAATAAAGGATTTTAGTTTGTTTTTTTTAATCACCCTCTTTTCCACTTTTAATAACTGAAAAAAATAAAAAAGTAAGGGTAATTGGTATTGGAACATCTGTAAAAGTTTGATCTATCAAAATACAAAATTAAATAACCCAAATGGTAAACGCCGAGATGGAGAAAAAAAAAAAAAAAACAAGTTGCAGGCTTTTTTGGTCACTGCACCTGTTTAAAAAAAATTGGAATAAACAGTGATCAAATTGTTGTATCTACCTAAAAAAAAGGTAACAATAAAAACATTAACTTGCCACAAAAAAAACAAACCTTCAAACAGCGCCATCAATGGAAAAAATAAAAAAAAGTTACTGGTCTCAGAAAATGGTGACAATATTTTTTTATTTTTGCAAAATTCTAATAATAAAAAAAAACAAAACAACTATATATACTGTACTTGGTATCACCGTAATCGTACTGACCTGAAGAGATGCTGCCAGGGAAAATACCGCGAGTACAAAACCCAAAAAATAACGGTATTGCGTTTTCGTCACCAACGTTTTTCACAGTACATTATAAGTGAAAAGTGTAATTCAAATCAAATCTCAGCCAGGAAAGAAATTTCAAATACATTTGCGTTGCAACCATTTTTTAAACTCAAGAAAAAGTCGCAGTTTTTGCAAAATTACCACATAACCGGGCGACATGTGAAACGTTCGTCTACCTCCTTGCATAAAAATTAACAAATCGCACAAAAAAATAAAAAATAAATGTTGCATTGGCTTGTAACATATAGGGCAGTTCTAGATCGTCCCGATTTTTGTCTTAGGAGCCACTGCTGAAGACATTTTGCTTTAAAAAGCTGTAAAAAATAAAAAAGATTAAAGAGAAAAATAAAGATTGTTTTGGATTCTGTGTAAAATTCATTAACCGCTTGCACAATTCTGAAGAATTTGGTGCAAAAATGGTCAAAGGATCCCACAAGACAACAAATGATGAATCACATTATGGGAAGCCCCAAGATCTCCTTGATTACTGCTGTGTTGAGGATGAATGATGGAAACCCGCGGCTGAGTGCCTGCAGAGTACGCGGAGATTAATTATTCACACCAGGCCTTCAATCACTGCGGCTGATCCCGGGAGGAGGATTAACCGCACTTATGTACGATGTTGCGATGCGGAGAGTGCTCGATCTCACAGGAAGCTCAAGAAGAGGGGCGGGTGGAGAATAGTCATCAAAAATGGCGCAGATGCAAGAAAATGACTCCGGCAATCCCAGACAGAAAGTCAAGCTTGGTAGTGTCCTCTCATGTCTCCATAAAACTACTCATAAAGTAGAAGGAGTGATCTGCCTATGGGGCACTAAAAAGTGGAACACCACCACTATTTCTAAACACACTGACGCTATTAATAAGGTCACTCTGGCACAATTTATGCAGTACTCTGGCACTATTAACACGAATCCATACACTTTTCTCAAAGGGTATTGAGGGGCATAAAGGTGGTTAACAATGGCCCCCATTGTTGCCATCTTGGTCATCTATTAGGCGCAGCCTCCTCAGAATGAATGTCAGTATTTATCGGACAGGTAGGGTTGGGCAAAAAGATTTGCAGGACCCTGGTCCAGCGGTCACATTGGAGTCCAGTGAACATTCTACTTCCCGGCATCCCCCACACCTCCTTTGATTAGTAGAACTAGTCTAACGTCATTGTTGCAACGTGAAGCACACATCACATGGCGCCGGGCCTGGTAGTGAGAAGAGGAGGAGGTCTGCCGGCAATGGACTATCAAAGTGGCTGCCGGACTGGGGTCCTGTGAATTATTTTGGTCAACTCTACTGACAGGCATAATACACTGCAATGCAGAAGTATCTCTGTGCATTATGTGAGTGATCTAGAACTTTCAAGTCCAATAATGAGACTAAGGCTGGGGTCACTCACACCGTCTAAAAAATCGGACCGTTTTAGACGACCGATAATCGCACAAATGTTTCCTGAACATTGATCCGTCTGTCATCCGATTGGAATGCGAGGATGCGATTTTCTAGCATCTGAGCGTACGTTTGACATCCGTCTGGCGAGATTTGTCGGTGGTTAGCAAAACCGACATATAATGGATCCAAATGATAGTTTTTAAATCACAAAAGAAAGAATAGATACACACACATAGAATACATATATATATATATATATATATATATATATGTATATATTGTAACATTTCCAGGGGATATAGCTCTGGGATCGCCGTCCGGGTAGACGGAGTGGCACAGAAACAGTTCATTCACAGACAGCAGTTCTGGTAAAAACTGGCCGCAACCAGTTTTATTAAAGTCCACAGCAAACAGAACATAATCAAAACCAAATCATAAACATAAACCCTGGGCTTCTCCAGCCACTTACTACACTTAGATAGATTTCCCTCTCTATCCGGGTCCAGACTCTAACAGCCTGTCCCCAAAACAACACATATGTTCAGTAGTTACCAGCATGGAGGTTCGCAGAGGCTCCTCTTTGTGTCTAAAGGCATATCCAACGTCCAGACTTGAGAGAGCTCCCCTCCTATTCAGCAGCTATCCGCATGGATTCTCACAGAGACTACTCCTGTGTCCGGGGTGCATCGAGCCCCAGACTGAGACAGCTCTACTCCTGGAGACTCCTTCTGTGCCTGGACTCCGTGTCCAGACTAAGCGAGCTCTCTGTCTGTGTTCGCAGACACCTACTTCTGGTCTCCTAATTAACACCTGAGTGGTTTCAGGCCTGAGCTGCAAGTGTGTACTGAATGTAAGGTGTAGTGACCTTTCTCTACCACTAGGTTTACAAAGCCATACACCTCCCTTATACCAGTCAGCAAAGTACCTAGGTGAAATATACACCCCATTCAATACACATACTCTCACTGTCTCACATATCCCCCCCCTCTTCTCCAGACCGGAGGGCTGGTCATCCAGACCGGAGGGCTGGTCAACAATCCTAAAGAGACAGTGAACTCCGGACCAGTCATGGCCCTCATCAGCTTCATCTTCACTATTGTCATCTGTATCTTCACCTGAGCCATAGCCAACATCAGCTTTATCTTCATCTGAAGCATCCGCACTACCCTGTACCCTCCCAGGCCTATGCTCTCTGCGGGCCTCGGGTATCCTGCACGGTTTCATCTTGACCTTAGGGCCGGGCTCAGTTTCGATATAGTGCCTGACCAGAAAAGTACAAGAAGAAAAGGTAGCACACTGCAGCGCTATAGCTTGCAAACACGAAATATGAAAAATATGAAAAATGAATTACATCATTATCTTAGAAATATGAAAAATGAGAAGTCTTAGCGCATAAGATGGCCAAACTATGTGAGCCTGATAGCCACGTCAAGGCTCTTCTCGTATATCAGGTCCCTAACTAATGCCTATCCTCGCTTTAGAAAAGTCTGTCTGCATGGGAACCTATGAATCCTCTTTTCAGACTAAAATCTACATCTCTGTGGAGGGGTGATGAACCTGCTGTAATTAAAAGGCCTGTGACCACCAGGTGGAGTGCTCAGGCAGAAGGTAAATGAATACATATCAAAAAACTGACCGGCACATCCAAACTTAGATTCAGTGTGAACAGGTGCTAAACCTAGAGTCACCAACTCATACACATACAAGAAGAAAAGGTAGCACACTGCAGCGCTATAGCTTGCAAACACGAAATATGAAAAATATGAAAAATGAATTACATCATTATCTTAGAAATATGAAAAATGAGAAGTCTTAGCGCATAAGATGGCCAAATTATGTGAGCCTGATAGCCACGTCAAGGCTCTTCTCGTATATCAGGTCCCTAACTAATGCCTATCCTCGCTTTAGAAAAGTCTGTCTGCATGGGAACCTATGAATCCTCTTTTCAGACTAAAATCTACATCTCTGTGGAGGGGTGATGAACCTGCTGTAATTAAAAGGCCTGTGACCACCAGGTGGAGTGCTCAGGCAGAAGGTAAATGAATACATATCAAAAAACTGACCGGCACATCCAAACTTAGATTCAGTGTGAACAGGTGCTAAACCTAGAGTCACCAACTCATACACATACAAGAAGAAAAGGTAGCACACTGCAGCGCTATAGCTTGCAAACACGAAATATGAAAAATGAATTACATCATTATCTTAGAAATATGAAAAATGAGAAGTCTTAGCGCATAAGATGGCCAAATTATGTGAGCCTGATAGCCACGTCAAGGCTCTTCTCGTATATCAGGTCCCTAACTAATGCCTATCCTCGCTTTAGAAAAGTCTGTCTGCATGGGAACCTATGAATCCTCTTTTCAGACTAAAATCTACATCTCTGTGGAGGGGTGATGAACCTGCTGTAATTAAAAGGCCTGTGACCACCAGGTGGAGTGCTCAGGCAGAAGGTAAATGAATACACACCAAAAAACTGACCGGCACATCCAAACATAGATTCAGTGTGAACAGGTGCTAAACCTTTTTTTCTTGTATGTATATGAGTTGGTGACTCTAGGTTTAGCACCTGTTCACACCGAATCTATGTTTGGATGTGCCGGTCAGTTTTTTGATGTGTATTCATTTACCTTCTACCTGAGCACTCCACCTGGTGGTCACAGGCTTTTTAATTACAACAGGTTCATCACCCCTCCACAGAGATGTAGATTTTAGTCTGAAGAGAGGATTCATATGTTCCCATGCAGACAGACTTTTCTAAGCGAGGATAGGCATTAGTTAGGACCTGATATACGAGAAGAGCCTTGACGTGGCTATCAGGCTCACATAATTTGGCCATCTTATGCGCTAAGACTTCTCAATTTTTCATATTTCTAAGGTAATGATGCAATTCATTTTTCATATTTTTCATATTTCGTGTTTGCAAGCTGTGGCACTACAGTGTGCTACCTTTTTTTCTTGTATGTGTATGAGTTGGTGACTCTAGGTTTAGCACCTGTTCACACTGAATCTAAGTTTGGATGTGCCGGTCAGTTTTTTTATATGTATTCATTTACCTTCTGCCTGAGCACTCCACCTGGTGGTCACAGGCCTTTTAATTACAGCAGGTTCATCACCCCTCCACAGAGATGTAGATTTTAGTCTGAAAAGAGGTGTAATGTATGTAGTACAGTTCATATAGCGTCTTGTGCTTGGGTGCGATGAAAACACAGGAGTCACAGGTTTGATATAGAAAAGTCCTGTATTACTTCATACAAGTTGGCAGAAATAGTCACACAGTTTGCAGACACAGAAACAGGAGACACAGCAGGCCAGAGTAATCCAAGCTCAGCAATCACTCTCCAATACAGATTCAGGATCTTCTTCTCTGTTACCGTAAGTCCATGCAAACGTGGGTCTTTCAAAGAGCAGGGTTCAGAGTCCACAAGTGCTTCAGAGTTCCTCAGTAGGAATAGCTGGAGTACAAGGTCCAAGGCTTACAGGAGTCAAGTCACAGGTTCACTGCAGGCTAGATTCTGAAGCACTGATTGCTCAGCTGTGGCTGCTTAAGAAGCAAAGGAGAGAATCAGGGCGGGAACATGCAAGCTGGAAACTCCATTTTGACTGAGGGCAAGATAGCTGCAGCAAGACAGAAAGTAAAATGGCTGACGAACAAACTGAGTTTCAGGAATATATACATAGAACCTTACATTACTCCCCCTTAAGGACAACCTCCGGATGACCTCAGACCAGGCTTGTGTGGGTACCTCTGATGAAACTGACGGAGCAAGCGAGGAGCATTAACGTTATTGACCGGTTCCCATGAGTTGTCCTCCACTGGGTAGCCCTGCCATTTAATCAGATATTGTAACTGATTTCTATACAACCTGGAATCTAAAATCCTTTCCACCACAAATTCTTCCTGACCATCGACTAGCACTGGGTCAGGGCAAGGAGAGGAACGTCCAGGAAACGTATTGGGTGTCGCAGCCTTTAGTAGGGATACATGAAAGACAGGGTGGATTCTCATAGTTCTGGGCAGTTGAAGACGACAAGCAACGGCACTTATAATTTTACTGATTTTATAGGGTCCAATGTACTTATGTCCCAACTTAGACGATGGAATCCTTAACTTAAGATTTCTGGTTGACAGCCAGACCAAGTCTCCTACCTTGAAAGCTGGTGCAGGTTTACGAAATTTATCTGCTGCTTTCTTGTACCTTTCTTGAGCCGATTCCAGATTTTCCTTTAGAAGATCCATATTCTTCTGTAAAGACGTGATTCTTTCAGCCACTGCTGGTAAAGGCGTTTCTATGGGAAATCGTGGTAGAATGTTAGGATGATAACCTAGATTAGAGTAAAAAGGAGACTGTTTAGTGGAGGCACTCTGAGAGTTGTTATACGAGAACTCAGCTAATGGAAGTAGATCCACCCAATCATCCTGTAGGTGGCAGATAAAGCAGCGGAGATACTGCTCCAGGGTTTGATTGGTTCGTTCGGTCTGTCCATTAGTCTGGGGATGAAAAGCAGAAGAAAGGTTTACTTTAATGTCCAATGCTGCACAGAAATTTTGCCAAAACCTAGAAGTGAATTGCACCCCTCGATCCGAAATAACCTCATCCGGTACTCCATGTAAGCGAAACACATCTTTAATCATCAAATCTGATGTCTGTTTTGCAGTGGGTAAGCCGACACAAGGGATAAAATGAGCTGCCTTTGTTAGACGGTCAACCACCACTAGAATGGTGTTCTTCCCCTGAGAGGTTGGTAACTCCACAATGAAGTCCATAGAAATGGATCCCCACGGGCGGGACGGGGTGGGAAGAGGCTGTAACAGACCAGTTGGTGAGGAGCGAGGTGTTTTGCATCTTGCACAGACCTCACATGAAGTGACATAATTCAAAACATCCTTCCTGCAAGTGGGCCACCAAAAGAAACGAGAAAGAAATTCCTGTGTCTTTAGAATTCCTCTATGCCCAGCTATCTTGGAATCGTGAATGAGTTGCAATAATCTTAATCTGACTGTTTCAGGAATATACAGACGTTGTCCCTGAATCCACACACCATTCTTAAAGACAAGACTTACGTCCCTTGGGGGTTGTGCCAAAAAGGAATCCGCATGGTATGCTTCCTTGATGTCCTTAAGTAGGTCTTGATTATGAATTACTCCTAGGAATCTAGAGTCAGGAAGAATAGTCTTAGGAGGAGTAATTGGACGTGTCTCTGCTGAGTAAATCCTAGAGAGTGCATCAGCCTTTCCATTGCGCGATCCTGGTCTATAAGAGATGATAAAATTAAATTGGTTTAAGAAAAGATTCCAGCGAGCCTGGCGAGGAGTCAGGCACTTAGCCGACCTGATAAACTCAAGGTTACGATGGTCTGTCAGGACGACTATTTGCTGTGCAGCTCCCTGAAGAAGGTGTCTCCATTCTTTGAAGGCGGCAATAATGGCCAACAACTCTCTATTGCCCACATCGTAGTTCCTCTCAGCCGAAGACAACTGCTGGGAAAAGAAGGCACAGGGATGCAAGACATTCTTCTCACCTGTTCTCTGAGAGAGTATAGCTCCAACGGCACAGTCTGAAGCATCCACCTCTATTATGAAGGCAAGCTCGGGGTTGGGATGTACTAGGATAGGTGCAGTGGTAAATTTATCTTTTAGACGGGAAATGCTTCCTGGGCTTGGGGAGCCAGGAAAACCTAGACTCTTTCCGGTAGTTGAGTGATAGGTGACACTACCTCAGAGAAATTTCAATGAACGTCTATAGAGTTGCAAACCATGAAGCCTGATGTTGTGAATGGGTTTGAGATGAGTTCTGAGCAGAGGCTCCCTCTGGTGGTTACAAGCGGTACTAGTGAGGATTGTGAGGACTGGGAATCAGGTGTTACTGATTGGTCTTATAAGGGAGTAATTTTCCCATCAGGGTTGCCGGTGATCAATTGTTCTGGTCTGAATCCTTCTTTCCAGTTTCCCTTGTAGCCTGCTGTGTCGTGTCTGCATCTCCTGCTATCAGATAAGACAATTTCTTATTTTGTGTTTTTGCTATATTTTTGCATTTGGTCCTGCACTTCTGTGGGGGCCTTCTGGGTCCCCTCCGGGGGCTTTTGCCCTCTCAGTTTAGTCCAGCCACTGTGTTTTGTACTTTTGCTTTTTCCAGTTTTTTCAGTGGCTGCTGTTTTTGTTACACCAGAGAACTAATTTAGGTGGTAGAGGTCGTGTGATCTCAGGTGATTTTGAAATTAGTAGAGTTGGTGTTTTTCAGGGTTTTCTGAGATTGCAGTAAGTACCCTTCCTGTCCTTTTCTATTTAGTTAGTTTGGGCCCCAGCGTTTGCTCATACTATTTTCTTTCTGTGTCAGTATTTCTCTTGTCTAACCGCCATTACATGTTTGGGGGCTTTCTATTATCTTTGGGGTTCTGCTCCGGGGCAGATAGCTTTCCTATTTCTATCTTTAGGTGTAGTTAGTTTCTCAGGCTGTGACGAGGCGTCTAGGACCAACGTAGGAACGCTCCACGGCTGCCTCTAGTTGCGGTGGTTAGTCAGGGTACTGCAATCTCATAGATTCCAACTGCTCTGGTGTATTTCCTTTTTTGCCTGCACTCCTCAGCTACCGTAACATAACAGTATCACCGGCCATAAAAATTGTATGGTACTCACAGAAGGGAAAAAATATTTTGAAGGAAGAAAAGTTGTCAGAGATATTTTTCTGTTTGTTGCATTTTTTTTTTTTTTCCCTCTGTATCTCTGGGTGCTGGGGAGGATCTTTTCTCCCAATGGAGTTTGCACAGTTGTCTGGCCGTGTGGATCAGCTTGCCACTGAGGTTCAGAGTATTGCTGCATATCTTGCTAGGTTGCCTGTTGTGGAACCTAGGATCCCCATGCCAGATTTGTTTTTAGGGGATCGAGCTAAGTTTCAGAATTTCAAAATAATTGTAAATTGTTTCTTGCCTTAAAATCTAAGTCCTCAGGAAACGCAGCGCAGCAGGTTCAAATTATCATCTCTCTCCTGCGCGGCGATCCTCAGGATTGGGCTTTTTCCCTGATACCTGGGGATCCTGTTTTGAGTGATGTTGATGCATTTTTTCAGGCTTTGGGGTTATTGTACGATGAGCCTAATGTCACTGATCAAGCTGAAAAAGCCTTGTTGGCATTAAATCAGGGGCTTGATGACGCTGAGTTTACTGTCAGAGATTCCGTAGGTGGGCAGTCCTGACCAAATGGAATGACGACGCTTTGGCGGCCCTTTTCCGGAAGGGTCTGTCGGATAATGTAAAGGATGTTATGGTGGGATTCCCTGTCCCCTCTGGTCTCAATGATTCTATGTCATTAGCGATTCAAATTGACAGACGTTTGCGTGAGCGGAGAAGTATGCGTGGAGTGGTGTTGCCTTGTGAGCCAGCTGCTGAGCCCATGCAGTGTGATGGAGTGGTGTCTGGGGCACAGCGTCATGAGTTTCGAAAGCGCAATGGGTTATGTTTCTACTGTGGTGATGCCTCTCATGCTATTTCAGTCTGCCCTAAGCGGGGAAGACATTTTGCACGCTCAGTTGTCTTGGGTAGTGTTCAGACTAAGTTTTTATTAACTGTCACTCTGATATGCTCTCTGTCCTCATTTTCTGCTCAGGCTTTCGTTGATTCTGGAGCAGCTATTAACCTGATGGATTATGATTTTGCTAAACGTTGTGGGTTTCCCTTGATACCCCTACAGAAGTCTATTCCCCTACTGGGGATCGATTCTACCCCTTTGGCTGAAAATAAACCCCAGTTTTCTACTCAGGTGATAATGAGGGTTGAACCTGATCACCAGGAGTGCTGCAAATTTTTGGTTCTATATAATCTGCATGACATTATCGTGCTGGGTTTCCCTTGGTTACAGTCTCATAATCCTGTTTTGGATTGGAAATCTGTGTCTGTAACCAGTTGGGGCTGCCAATGTGTTAATACCAACACTCCTGTTTTTTCTGCCTCCCCCAGGCTGAGGATGTTCCTGACTTTTTGTTTGATTTTTCTGATGTGTTTAGCGAAAGTAAATCTGCATCCTTACCTCCCCATAGGAGCTATGACTGCGCTATTGAATTAGTGCCGGTAGTAAATTCCCTAAAGGTCGCCTTTTTAACTTGTCTGTACCTGAACATGACGCTATGCGGTCTTATATCAAGGAATCATTGGAGAAGGGTCATATCAGACCATCCTCTTCACCCTTAGGTGCCGGTTTTTTCTTTGTGGC
Source organism: Oophaga sylvatica (assembly GCA_033576555.1). Taxonomy (NCBI): domain Eukaryota; kingdom Metazoa; phylum Chordata; class Amphibia; order Anura; family Dendrobatidae; genus Oophaga; species Oophaga sylvatica. The sequence continues at coordinate 121,274,996 of JARQOD010000008.1, forward strand.
CAAAAAAGATGGTTCATTAAGGCCGTGTATTGATTATCGTCTCTTGAACAATATTACTGTGAAATATCAATACCCGTTACCCTTGATTTCTGACCTGTTTTCCAGGGTGAAAAACGCTACTTGGTTTACCAAGCTTGACCTCAGGGGGGCGTATAACCTTATTCGCATTAAGCACGGGGATGAATGGAAGACGGCATTTAACACCCCTGAAGGGCATTTTGAGTACCTTGTGATGCCCTTTGGGCTCACTAATGCTCCTTCCGTCTTCCAGTCCTTCATGAATGACATTTTCAGGGATTTTGTGGACAAGTTTCTGATTGTTTATTTGGATGATATCTTGATTTTTTCTAATGACTGGGACTCTCATGTGAAACATGTTCGAACTGTATTCCAGATTTTGAGAGAGAATGCTCTGTATGTGAAGGGATCAAAGTGTCTTTTTGGCGTACAGAAGATCTCATTTCTGGGATTCATTTTGTCCCCATCTGTTATTGAAATGGACCCGGTCAAGGTTCAGGCCATCTGTGATTGGGTCCAACCTACTTCATTAAAGGCTCTTCAGAGATTTTTGGGTTTTGCCAATTTTTATCGTAAATTTATTGGTAATTTCTCTGTTATTGTTAAACCATTAACTGATTTGACCAGAAAGGGTTCTGATGTGGTGAATTGGCCTCCTGAGGCAGTCTCTGCGTTTCAGGAACTTAAGCAGAGATTCACTTCTGCTCCTGTTCTACGGCAGCCTGATGTTTCTCTGCCATTTCAGGTGGAGGTTGATGCCTCTGAAATTGGGGCAGGTGCCGTTTTGTCCCAAAAAGATCCAGAGACCTCTAAAAGTAACCCTTGTGCCTTTTTCTCTCGAAAATTTTCTCCTACTGAACGTAATTATGACGTGGGTAATCGGGAGTTATTGGCCATGAAGTGGGCTTTTGAAGAGTGGAGACATTGGCTGGAGGGAGCCAAACATCAGGTGGTGGTCCTTACGGACCATAAGAATCTGGTCTATCTGGAATCTGCCAAGCGACTCAATCCTAGACAGGCCAGGTGGGCCTTGTTTTTCACACGTTTTAATTTTGTGGTTTCCTTTCTTCCTGGCACTAAGAATGTTAAGGCGGATGCCCTCTCGAGGAGTTTCCTTGCGGACTCTCCTGAGCTATCTGATCCCTCTGTTATTTTGAAGGAGGGTGTAGTTCTTTCCGCCATCTCGCCCAATTTGAGACTTGCTCTGGAGGGGTGTCAGGAGGATAGGCCCGAGCGCTGCCCTGTTGGAAAATTGTTTGTCCCGGACCAATGGAAAAAGAGTGTGATGTCTGAGATTCATTGTTCCGCATTGGCTGGGCATCCCGGAATTTTTGGTACCAGAGACTTGGTTAGTCGGTCCTTTTGGTGGCCTACCTTGTCTCGCGATGTCAGGGAATTTGTGCAGTCCTGCGGGACTTGCTCTCGCTCCAAGCCTTGCTCTCGCTCTAGTGGTTTGTTGATGCCATTGCCTGTGCCCAAGAGACCATGGACCCATATCTCTATGGATTTCATTTCCGATCTTCCTGTTTCTCAGAGAATGACCACCATCTGGGTAATTTGTGATAGGTTTTCCAAAATGATACATCTTGTGCCATTACCTAAGTTGCCTTCCTCCTCTGAATTGGTGCCGTTGTTCCTTCAGCACGTGGTTCGTTTACACGGCATTCCTGAGAACATTGTGTCTGACAGAGGAGTCCAGTTTGTTTCCAGATTTTGGAGGACTTTTTGTTCTAAACTGGGTGTTCAATTGTCTTTCTCCTCGGCATTTCATCCTCAGACCAATGGTCAAACTGAGAGAACAAACCAGACATTGGAGACTTATCTAAGATGCTTTGTGTCTGCTGATCAGGATGACTGGGTCTCTTTTTTGCCTTTGGCTGAGTTTGCTCTTAATAATAGGGCTAGCTCTGCCACTTTGATGTCTCCGTTTTTCTGTAATTCTGGGTTTCACCCTCGATTTTCTTCAGGACAGACGGAGGCTTCTGTCTGTCCAGGTGTTGACTCTGTTGTTGAGCGTATGCAGCAGATTTGGGACCAGGTAGTGGAGAGGTTGTCCCTCTCTCAGGAGAAGGCCCAGCGGTTTGCTAACCGGCATAGGACTGATGGTCCTCGGTTTAAAGTGGGGGACTTGGTCTGGTTGTCCTCAAAGAATATTCCTATGAGAGTAGCATCTCCTAAATTTAAGCCTAGGTTCATTGGACCTTATAAGATCATGGAGATTATTAATCCTGTTTCTTTTCGTTTGCTTCTTCCAGGGACATTTAAGATCCATAACGTGTTCCACAAGTCCTTGTTGAAGAGGTTTGTTGAGCCAGTGGTTCCTGCTGCTGTGCCTCCTGACCCTGTTTTGGTTGAGGGCAATCTGGAGTATGTGGTTGAGAAAATATTGGATTCTCGTTTTTCTAGACGTAGACTCCAGTATTTGGTTAAATGGAGAGGTTATGGTCAGGAAGACAATTCTTGGGTGTTTGCTTCGGACATCCATGCTAGGAGACTTATCCGTGCGTATCATAGAACTCATCCTGACCGACCTGGTTGCTCAAATGAGGGTTCGGTGACCCCTCCTCAAGGGGGGTACTGTTGTGAATGGGTTTGAGATGAGTTCTGAGCAGAGGCTCCCTCTGGTGGTTACAAGCGGTACTAGTGAGGATTGTGAGGACTGGGAATCGGGTGTTACTGATTGGTCTTATTAAGGGAATCATTTTCCCATCAGGGTTGCCGGTGATCAATTGTTCTGGTCTGAATCCTTCTTTCCAGTTTCCCTTGTAGCCTGCTGTGTCGTGTCTGCATCTCCTGCTATCAGATAAGACAATTTCTTATTTTGTGTTTTTGCTATATTTTTGCATTTGTCCTGCACTTCTGTGGGGCCTTCTGGTCCCCTCCGGGGCTTTTGCCCTCTCAGTTTAGTCAGCCACTGTGTTTTGTACTTTTGCTTTTTCCAGTTTTTTCAGTGGCTGCTGTTTTTTTGTTACACCAGAGAACTAATTTAGGTGGTAGAGGTCGTGTGATCTCAGTGATTTTGAAATTAGTAGAGTTGGTGTTTTTCAGGGTTTTCTGAGATTGCAGTAAGTACCCTTCCTGTCCTTTTCTATTTAGATAGTTTGGGCCCCAGCGTTTGCTCATACTATTTTCTTTCTGTGTCAGTATTTCCTCTTGTCTAACCGCCATTACATTTTGGGGCTTTCTATATCTTTGGGTTCTGCTCCGGGGCAGATAGCTTTCCTATTTCTATCTTTAGGTGTAGTTAGTTTCTCAGGCTGTGACGAGGCGTCTAGGACCAACGTAGGAACGCTCCACGGCTGCCTCTAGTTGCGGTGGTTAGTCAGGTACTGCAATCTCATAGATTCCAACTGCTCTGGTGTATTTCCTTTTTTGCCTGCACTCCTCAGCTACCGTAACATAACA